>OU898276.1:62490511-63160295 GCA_918026665.1 Diabrotica balteata | reverse complement strand
TCATATTATAGCTTTAAGATCGCACGGTTCACCTCAGATGTTTTCAAAAATTGGGTTTTCAAAGAATTTCTATTTTCAGTAAAAAAATTTTAAGAGAATAAGTTGGGAATACTGCCAGAAGAGGTGAAATGTTAATTGCTGTTAGACAACGCTCCTACTCACCCTCTGAAAATATTCTACGTTCAGAAGATGGCAACTTTAGCTGTATGTTTTTACCAACAAATATAACATTGCTTATCTAACTGGATCAGGAAATAATTTTGGCAACCAATAGGGCAGCGTAGCTTGAAAAGGTTTTGCAACTTAAAATCATCAATTTTTAATTTTGCTGCAGCATGAGAGGAGGTGAACGAGTAGTTGTTTTGCCAAGATGCAGATATATATTTAGAAGGGTTGAAAGTTACCGATTTTTGTAGGATAATACATAATAATGTCGAAGAACGTAGCTGAGGAAGATAATTTAAAATGGCTAGAAGTAGATGAAAGTGACCCTGAGTATAACATCATGACTAAAAGCGAAATAGCAAATAAAGTTATGAACCTGAAAAATGAGGATGGAAGTGAAGATAATGATTAAGACGTCAAAAGAACATCTCAAGAAGATCTCATCTTGACGATCTAATAACATTTATTGATTATTTATCAAATAACGAAGTTCAACTGTATTCTACGCATTTTCGTAATTTTAGAGAGTTGATCATAAAAAACAGCAAATATCGAAAGACAAACGAAACTTAATTCCTTTTTTAAAACAGGATTACCGACAGGAAGCTCGAAGATATCAACAGCAACGTCTCTTCACGACGACTATATATATATATATATATATATAATATATATATATATATATATATATATATATATATATATATATATATATATATTTATATATAATATATATATATATAATATATATATATATAATATATATATATATATATATATATATATAATATATATATATATATATATATATATATATATATATGTATCTAAATACAGTGTACATACATATTAAAAAAAAGTTTTAAACATATTTTTATATAACAGACTTTCGGCTTTAGACGAGGTCCCAAAGTAGTCCGTTATATCGAGGTTTTACTCTAATTGTATACAATTCTTGCCTATTTTTAAATTTTATTAAAAATGTAAATTCGTTTATTTTGAATGTTCTATGTATTTTTTTTTTGTAATTCTGACATTTCAATAGAACGATTCTAGCGATAAATCACTAAACAAAGATTATGTTAATTGTATGTTTTATGTAGTAAAATGTTTCTGCATGTAGAGAGATATTTTAGTAATATTTAAAACATCTTGTACCTTTTGAATACTTGAAAATGAGCTATAGAAGTTGTAATATTAAAATTGTATAGCACAAGTTGTGGTATTATTAGTACTTATAACTAAACTTGTAATTTTGCATATCACCATGCGACAAAGGATCCACTAATCAATTGCAACTACAATATTTACTCCACCTAATTTTTGCTGTCTTGCTCCTCTTTAGGGCTAGGACAACAGAATAATATTTTAATCTATTGTACAACTTTGTCGCTGAACTTTTTCCGTAAAGGCGTCTTATAAAATCGACGAGAAAGCTTGAGGTTTGTATTTTATTTTATACCGATCACCAAATTCTCAGCCAATTTTTTTATCAACAAAATTTTCAGAACAATTTAAAATTACATTTTTAAAATAAGAAATTTCTTCCATAAAAAGACCGGTATTTTCACCTCCCGATAAATATTGCCCTATCTGACAGATAGTTATCTGAAGGATAGACAATTATTTATTAAATAAAATGTACCCGTCCCTTCACATCTCTTTTGAATACCTATACAATTTGTTGTGGCATGAATAAATTAAATTATGTAAAGAAAAATTTAATAACGAATAAAAAAAATACATGTCTACCGATTCTTCTCAGGTTTTTTCATAACACTAAAATATTATATAAGGTTAGCTCAAACATCTTCAACTTCAAAAAGTTTAGTAATGTTTTCATTTTTAGCAATTCATCTTCAAAATTGTCCTAATTTTGATTTCTTGCTAGGCTATACTCGTAGAATGTTGCTGTAGATTAGAACAGTTGAATCTTCTCAACCTTCCATTGGATGAAATATTGATAAGCGGACTTCTTAAAATTGGCTTTACTTAATAATCAGAATCTTTTTGTAAGAATCCATTTCTATTTTTTCCATTTAAACTTCTTATCAAGAGTACAGAATTATTTATTCCTACCTGGTAGGTACCTAGACAAACGTATCCAAGAATTATCACGAAATTGTCAGAATTTAAAATCAATATTCCATATATTATATCATCATCAATCAGCCAATCGCGTCCACTGCTGGACATAGGCCTCCCTCAATTCTTTCCAGTGTTCTCTACACTGGGCCGCTTGTAGCCAGTTTCCCGCTACACGTTTAATGTCATCGGTCCATCTAGTCGGTGGTCGTCCTCGGCTTCTTTTATAATTTCTGGGCCTCCATTCCATAATACGTCTTGTCCACCGTCCATCTTGTGTTCTGGCTAAGTGCCCTGCCCAGTTCCACTTAAGCGTCGTGGTTCTTTCGATGACGTCTTGAACTCCTGATCTTCGTCTGATTTGTTGGTTTGTTATGTGGTCTCGAAGGCTCACGTTCAGCATTGCACGTTCCATGGCTCGTTGTGTAACTCTAAGTTTATTCGCAGATTTTTGCGTGAGTGTTAAAGTCTCTGCTCCATAAGTTTGTACAGGTAAAACACATTGGTTATAAACCTTTCGCTTGAGACACATGGGAATTGAACTTTTTAGAATATGGCTTAATTTGCCAAATGCTGCCCATGTTAGACCTATTCGCCTCTGTATTTCATGTGTTTGATTGTCTCTGCTTATTTTGATTTCGTGTCCCAGATATTTGTAAGTGTCTGTTTGTTGTATGGTATTATTGTCAATAGTTATATTTCCACTCATTACGAGATTTGTTATAATTTTAGTTTTCTCAAAGTTTATCTTTAATCCTGCTCTTTCAGACAGACTTTTAAGCGAATGCATCATAGTAACTGTATCATGTAAGTTATCTGCGATTAATACAACATCATCTGCAAACCTTAGGTGATTTAATCTTTCTCCATCTATATTGATGCCCATATCTTGCCATTGAGTACCCTTAAATATTGACTCTAGAGCTGCCGTGAACAATTTTGGTGAAATATTGTCTCCTTGTCTAACTCCTCGTCCTAAGCTGAATTTTTCTGTGTCTTCGTGCAGTCGTATACTTGATGTAGCGTTCTGATAGATGTTTTTGATTAGTGTCGTGTACCTGTAATCTATTCGGCTTTGATTTAGGGCTTCCAGTATTGTTTCAAACTCTACAGAATCAAAAGCCTTCTCGTAATCGACAAATGCAAGAACCAGTGGTATGTTGTACTCGATGCACTTTTCTATTAAGATCTTTATGGTATGCAAATGGTCATTTGTGCCATATCCTGCCCTGAAGCCTGCCTGTTCTTTGGGCTGATAGAAATCAAGTTTAGGTGTTAGCCTCTTTGTTAAGATTTTCATAAAGAGTTTGTACATATGTGTCAAGAGGCTGATGGGTCTATAATTTTCTAATTTAGTAATATCGCCTTTTTTGTGTAACAAGACTATTACTGCATTGTTCCAGTCTTTTGGAATTGTACCCGCATGTAAGCATTTAGTAAACAGTTCGCTTACTGATTTTAATAAAATTTCTCCACCTGCTTTTATTGCCTCGATAACGAGTCCATCATCACCAGGCGATCGATGGTTCTTCATTTCCTTTAAAGCTGCTCTTACTTCTGACACAGTAATGGGTAAAAGTATTTCCGATCCCTGATTTATGAGAGTCTTTACTCGTGTCGGGAAATTGTCTTGTGGTCTTTGGCTGGTATAGAGGTCTTTATAAAATTCTCTAGTTATTTTCAGAATGTTTTGTTTATCTGTTGTTGCCTTTCCGTCTTTATCTCTCAGCTTGTATATTTCTTTTTTACTTTGCGTAAGTTTTCTTTTCATTATCTTTAAACCTTTGTTCTCTTCTACTGTTTGAGTAATTACATTAGTATTATATCTTCTTACATCTTTTCTAATTTCCGCTGAAATTCTTTTATTTAGTTTTTTATATTCTTCTCTGTTTCCCTTTTCGTTCTCGCTTAGGTTTCGTCGTATTTCCATGAGAGCCCTTGTATCTTTGCTAATCTTTTCACTTTTGGTGTCATTTTTCTTGCAAAATTTGAGTTGTATATTATATAGTTATTATTATTATAGTATATTATATAGTTGATTTAAAATGATGAAACGTTTGCCAATCGAAAAATGACAAAGGAGTCCATTATACTAGTATATGGGAAATGGGTCATTACTGGCAAATATAATTAAAAGTGTCACTAATCTAACACTATAAAGGCTGTCACAATTTTAATATAGTATGTATGTGTTTTATCTTTAGGCGCTGGTATCTGATCGGCCTATGGTGGAGCAGTACGGCAAGAGATAAGGGCTTGCGGCTCGGTGATACTCCTCCATATATCCCTACCGGAAGGGCATGTGCCGCCTAAATACCGAGTATATATATATATATATATATATATTATATATATATATATATATATATGTTATATGAGAAAATATTAACCTTGAACTAGCTTAAGTTCGCCGACTTCAGATTTCATCATCTCATTCCCATAGAAACAGCTGAGCACGCAGTAGAACTTTGTACGAACCGTTGGCCAATATTCATGGGAACAGCGATTCAGCACTTCATACCAAACCTATAAATTACCATTCTCAGATGCCGGGACCACTCTTAGCTGCAACTTCGACCAGTCCAGTTATTGTAGTCATTTTAAATTAATTTAATTTTGTACTATTATTTAATATTTAATTTGTAACAAATAAAGTTCTTTTTTAAAAAGTTAAACTCGTGATTAGTGATCTAACAATTGGCGCAAAGTCAGTAGGATCCGAAAAACGTTGCTAGAACACGTGTATACTCACTGGCAGCGGCGGATTCTCATCCCTTAACGGAACAAAGAATCTACGGAAGTCCTCACTCCTGTGATCTACGGAAGGAACACCTAGTGAAGCCCCTGGTAGCCGAGCAGAGAGAACAAGACGACCCTTAAAGAAGAAGACATCTCCGAACAACCTCACTCCTGTAATCTACGGAAGGAACACCTAGTGAAGCCCCTGGTAGCTGAGCAGAGAGAACAAGGCGTCCCGATGTTCTTCTTTATGTAAGTGGATTTTGAATCATCTCGTTAATAATTTTGTTTTAATAATTTACGAAATTGACTATACTGCAAGTCAATTAATCAAGATACAAAAAAATAATACAAGTTGATTATCTAATATTTGAAATTATTGATATTGACATATTTCTTTTATACTATTTTATAATTACTGATATTTTATTCACATATTTTTTTTACTTGCTATATTTTTGGTATATTTTCTCTTGATATATTTTTATTTGACATATTTGATACATTTTTACTTGATATATTTGATACATTTTTATTGATATATTATTTGATATTTTAAATTGATACATTTTTGTCCTTTATATATACCACCACATTTTTTTTCTCCCTTATATACTGATATATTTTATACTTCTTCATACTTCTATTTTTCATTTTCGTTTCAAAATATCTCGAAAAATGCCCGAGACACGTTCCCAAACTCAACAAGAAATCGAACCATACAAGCTTTCGGAAATATTTTCCATTATCCCAGAATTTGAAGGCGATCCGATTTCTCTTTCTACATTTTTAGATGCGTGCGACTGTGCCTTTAAAATGGCCACAGGCGATCAGCGCGTTCTATTAACGATTCACGTAAAAAATAAACTCAAAGGTAAAGCTGCACAGCTTATTAATTCTAGAAAACCACTTTCCTATACAGAAATAAAACAATTATTAAATCTACATTTCGGAGACAGTAGAGACCTGACCTCCTTAATACAAGACTTACAAAGACTAAGACAACTATCTAACGAATCTCCTCTAACTTTCTTTAACCGCTTACAAGTTCTGAATGCAAAAATGCACGCCTCGATCCAAATAGCAAATTTATCCCCAGATCAAAAAACCGCCCAATGTGACTTAATCGATACCATGGCCCTAAACACACTTTTAACCGGTTTAGAACCCCGTCTAGGACAAATTATTAGGGCTAGTAATCCAAAAGATCTCATTGAAGCAAGCAATCGTATTAGACGCGAACTTCAATTGTCATATTTTGAAGAACAAAAATCTAATTCTAGATCAACTATTCCTAAACCCTCTCAACCAATGAGAAGACCCTCATCTCAGTTTACAAAATGTACAAATTGTGGCCGCATTGGTCATCTAAATACTGAATGCCGCTCTTCACGTTTCGTAAAGCCAAACCAAACTTTTTCTAGGCCACACGGTTACCAAAACCAATATAATAATGGACCTAATAACTATCAAAACAATCAGAACCCTAATAGGAATCAATATTCTTCCAACAATCCAAATTTCAACCAACAGAGACCTTCCTTTTCATCTCAAAATCAAAATCAGATAATCTTTTTAATGGACCTTTCGAAATTCAAGAAGTTTTTACAAATTCCGCAATTATCCTTAACCCCAAAACTAACCAAACCTCTAAAGTAAATTTTGACAGACTGAAACCTTATTTTGAATAATTTTCCTTTACAGATTCTATGGACTCCTTTCTATCGTCCAATCCCAAATTCTCCTCACTCCAATTAATAACACAATTGGAATATTTTTTCATGAAAAAGGAACTATACGAATATCTAACGACAAATGGACTTTACTTGTTTACAAAGAATTATTCCCTATCAAAACTACAATATCCAACAATGACAGAATTTTGGAAAACCTATTAGAAAAATTTATTAACGTTGATACACCGAGAAAACTTGCCTTTCAAGCCGAAGTACAGACACATGTTAGTCTGCTAAAACAAATCTCAAACTCCGTTAACTTAAAATATAAAGAAATAACCTCCGACACAGTACCTTATAATAAACGCCTAAAACGCGGTTTAGTAAATGGTATTGGAACAATCTGGAAATCTATTACTGGAAATTTAGACGCCTCTGACGGCGAATACTTTAATAAATGTATAAATAAGATAAATTCCGATGAAACTCAAATTGAAAATCTCCTAAAAAATCAAATATCTGTTACCACTTCAGTTATAAGAACTTTCAACACTACAATTCAAAAATTGCAAATAGACGAAGAAACCTTTAACAAAGACTTAAAAACTATCGAGACTACACTTCTGGACATTAATAATGACATCTCCTTTTACCAAGCACAATTACAAATACTAGATTTATGTGAGTCCTTAATGGAAAGTTACGTATTTTTAGAAAATTATTTAAATGATATACTAAATTCTATCACATTCTCTCGCCTGCAAATTCTACATAGTTCTATTATTTCGCCCATAGACTTATTGGACGCATTAAAAGAAATCTCACAGTCATTACAAAATAACGTATTGCCTCTACCCACTTATATGTCAAATATAGCTCAGTATATTGACATAATAAAACTACAAGCTTATCAGCTTGATTCAAAAATTGTTTTCGTTCTCGAAATTCCGTTAGTTGATCCCGAAATATTCACCTTGTATCAATTATATTCAATACCAATATTAGATAATCAAACTGGTTTTCATCATATACTTTCAACTGTTCATAAATACATTGCGCGAGATGATGATTCAATTTCATATGTCTTACCCATGGACACCGAAAAATGCAAACAAATCAGTCAAAACCAAAGAATGTGTACAGACATTCTTCCGTACCCCATAGACACAGATGCTATATGTGAAGCCCAGCTTTTGAAACCTCTCAGCAACTTACCAAAAACTTGCCAGATGTCCATGCTCTTGGCACAAGGTTACAATGTACAGGAAATCGACCGAAATTTATGGTTACTAACCATTTCCGATCTATTACCAGTAACGATCAAATGTGCAAGAAAAGAAGTCACTACACAAATAATCAAAACAAATTCAATCTTAAGATTAATTCCCGAATGTATTGCATTCATCGGCAGTACCAGAATTCATGCTAGAGACCAAATTGAGAAATATACAAATATCACGTATAGAAGTCACCCAGTTAACGTACCCTACAGATGCTGTGACCATTTTGAGACAAAGAATCACCTGTCAAAATTGAAACCACTAAAACTCAGTAAGATCAACGTAGATGACTTAAATATTGCACAACACAAATTGGACCAATATTCAGAAGAACTGGACCATATTATGAGCCAATCATTCATTGAGGAACATCTACCCTTATTCACTATATCAACCTTATCCCTGATTATTATCCTAGTTATTCTATACCTTTTCTGCAAATACCGAACCAAAATATTCCCAAAAATTGCAATCTCCTTGTCCCAGGATCAGCCTCCAACTTCATTACCACGCAGAAATTCCATTAGACAGAAACTTCAAAGCTTAACCTCCTTCAGAAGAAGACCCAATGTCCAAGAAGAAAGCGAAGCAGAAACACCAATTACTCTGTAAAAGTCAAAGCAATGGCATTGACTTTTCACTAATAAGGGGAGCTGTTATATGAGAAAATATTAACCTTGAACTAGCTTAAGTTCGCCGACTTCAGATTTCATCATCTCATTCCCATAGAAACAGCTGAGCACGCAGTAGAACTTTGTACGAACCGTTGGCCAATATTCATGGGAACAGCGATTCAGCACTTCATACCAAACCTATAAATTACCATTCTCAGATGCCGGGACCACTCTTAGCTGCAACTTCGACCAGTCCAGTTATTAGTCATTTTAAATTCATTTAATTTTGTACTATTATTTAATATTTAATTTGTAACAAATAAAGTTCTTTTTTAAAAAGTTAAACTCGTGATTAGTGATCTAACATATATATTTATATATATCTTTATATATATACAGATTGAACCAAATTAAAACGGAACATACAATTTAATAATACATGTCTGTTTGAACTGCATTTGAAATAGTGGACCAATATAAAACTTGGACAAAAATAAATCCATACCTGGGTATAGACATTGTATAAAATATCGTTCAACTATCTGTCTCGCAACAAAGTTGTTTGCGTAAGACGGGTTTGTCTAAGGAGGCGATAATAGTTCAGGAAATGAAGCTCGAAAAAAGTTAAAACCTCGCAATTTTTTCGTCCTGCATGTATCCAGTTGAAATTTTAGCAGAAGGTAGGTAATAGCCCAAGGATCAAAATCTATATCGAACCGAAGTGCGCTGAAGGGTTTTAGGGGTGAAAACTACCCCTAATTGTCAAAAATTATAAAATAACATATTAAACCTGAATATGGGTAAGATTTGGTTTGAATTAGTTAAATAATGATTATTTTATACTTTTGAATAGAGTTCCATCATATTTCAACCCTTAAAAAGCAACCCTTGTTAGAGATTAATGTAAAAAAATTACTAATTCTAAAAAAATGATTTCGCCTTGGATCGATTTGGATAAAAATTTGGATTTAAGCTCAATTCACCCGCTGCTTTATAGTTTATGTCATGTCGACGAACCCTGATTGTTCTTAGGGGTGAAAACTACCCCTAATTGTCAAAAATTATAAAATAACATATTAAACCTGAATATGGGTAAAATTTGGTTTGAATTAATTAAATAATGATAGTTTCGTGCTTTTGAATAAAGTTCCATCATATTTCAACCCTTAAAAGCGACCCTTATTAGAGATTAATATAAAAAAATTAGTAATGCGAAGAAAATGATTTCACCTTGGAACGATTTGCATAAAAATTTGGAATTAAGCTCAACTCACCCTCTGCTTTATAGTTTATGTCATGCCGATGAACCCTGATTGTTCTTAGGGGTGAAAACTACCCCTAATTTTCAAAAATTGTAAAATAATATTACAAATCTTAAGATGAGTGAAATTTGGTTTGGATTAGTTAAATAGTGAGTTTTTTATACTTTAAAATACAAATTCATACATTTTCAACCCTTAAAAATCAATTGTTATGAGTGCTATAGGTGAAAACAATTTTTTGCCAAAATTTTGCAACTTTTCAACTTTTGAAAATCACCCTTTACAACATTGCAGTTTTTATAAACTAATTTATAAGATATAAATTGAAAAAAGTAGAATTAAATACAAAAAAATTATCAACATAAAAAGGCACCATATATTCTTATACATTTACATAAATAGTTGAAAATATTTACATTTATAGGTAAAACAATTATAAATTAATTTTATTCGTCATCAATTACATCTTGCAGTTGTTTGTTCATGCGTACGGGTAATAACAAACCATCTTTGGAATACCATCCCCAATCTGTTGCTCTGATATTTTCATTGCCAAGCCATAGACATATGAGCAGATGTTTTATTCTGTTCTATGGGATTTCAAAATAAGAACGCTTACAATTTCGAATGTATAACGCCCCACTAGCTAATATACCGGTTTTGTAGATTATTATGCTCCGAAATGTACTGTACTATACTAATGGAATTTTCCGGAAAAAAATTAACTGGTTTTTTTAACGTATTTCCTTTAATTTTTAACGATAGAGTGTTTCTTCAAACACGATTTGTAGAGGTTTTTAATAGCTACAAGGATCTGTGAATTAAATCTTTTTGGAACCCTTGGTTTTTAAATGGGGTGAGTTTAAAGGGCTCGAAAAAGATGGTGCTTGATCGTAAATCGATGCTTTAAACGGCTATATCTCGCCAAATATTCATTGTACAACTAATCTAAATAAAGGATAATTTTAGTCATTAAAAAAGCTACAATTTGGTAATTTTTATTTTTTTCATATATTCAGTATTTTCGGGCATATTTAAAAAAAGAAGGGTAAAAAATATGAAATTGTAAATCGTTTCTCGCTTTAAGCTGTACTTTTTCTAAAACTAAGCATTTTAAATGGGTCAAACTTCTTGGACGTATTAACAATACATCTACAAAGGAATTGCAGAAGGGTGAAGATCGATTTTAATTATGGGGTGGTTAGGGTGTTGTTTTCCTCGATTTTTTTCGTAAAAAATGAGGTATTGACCTTATTTTTTTTATGATAGGTCTATTTATGCTCTTTAAAAAAGGTTTTGTGAGTTTTCTTCCAAAAATGCATCATTTTCCCGATATTTGACTTTGAATCTTTCAAATTTGGCATTTGAAGAAAACCGCTGAACATTGATATTGTATTTGTAGTTGTATTTGTCTTTTTAAAAGCTACAAATTTGTTCTCTACAATTTTTTTGATAAAATGCACCATTTTCGAGTTATTCGCGAAAAATCGATTAAAAACGTGGATTTTTTCGTCTAAAAGTTGTTACTTTCAATCGCGAATAACTTGAAAAATATCATTTTATAAAAAAAATGTATAGCACATTTTTTGTTTAGAATCACTTTTTAATCGAAACCTGTAGTTAAAACGTAAAAAAAATTTCACCCCGGAGATGGGGTGGCAACCACCCCTAGGCTTTGGCGCACTTTGGTTCGATATAGATTTTGATCCTTAGGCTATTACCTACCTTCTGTTAAATTTCAAGTCAATCCACGCAGCACGAAAAAATTGCGAGGTGAAATGCTTCATTTCCTGGACTATAACTGGTTTGACAGCATAATAAAATCGTAGATTTATGTGTAGCTTTCAATTTTTATGAGTTCAGAATCCAGCAGCCCGCTGAAGTATGGGATTTTTATAATATAATTATTTGACAATCTTTTGTTGGCCAACCACCTACAGCAGAATTGAGCCGAAATACATTATATTCCTATGTTCCGAATTTATTTTGTTCAATCTGTATATATATATATATATATATATATATATTATATATATATATATATATATATATATATATATGTATTTTAATGTTTGTGTCGTCAAAAAATGTTTATTTATTGAAACTAATTTATACAGCTTATACATCTTAACACAATAACTGAAGACAAAATATATAATATAAATAAATAATAAATAAAAATAACATACTGAAGCGTGACAATGGGGCAAATAATGTAAGAAGTAAAACCGGTAGCACAAAATATACCTTTATTTAATTTTATTAAATAAAAACTACTCAAGATTATGAATATTAACTCATTTCCCATATTCTAGTATAGAACATTTATTAAAAGTTGTAAAAATTTCCTACTACACTCTGGATATTTTGTATACTTACTCTGAGTCTTTTTTGTATATAATTGAATTTTATAAAAAGAATCTGACAACCTTGGTACTATGCGCATATTATTCATGTTGGAATCCGATATTACTATTATTGAATTAATAACACCAATATCTCTTGATAAAGGTTAATTCATCCATTTTTTAAATATCAAGATTATGAAAATATCAATAAATGAAAACATATATACACCCACATTTATATTCATTTATTAACAACCATTTACAATATTTTCTTAAAATAAAGTTCACTGTCGGTTTACTTAATCTTAACTTTTTGAAAAAGTCTTTATCATTACAAAAATTAAACTGTTCCATTCTGCATCAAATATTTTATTTGTAACTGTAAGACTATCAAGAAGAATTAAAATACTATTATAAAATAATATCTGAATTAACTATAGCAGCTTATTGTCTATGCTTCGCCTAGCTTTGTCTCCTAAGTGTGAATCCGTCTTGTGTTAAACTATGAATTAAACAATGAAAATGCATCTGGTTTTAAAACATTGATTTAACTAATCATATTTGTTCAACATAAAAAATAATATTTGGGTAGCAAAAAAACCCTGCCTAATGCTTTACATTAAATACATTTGTAAATGATACTTTTGGCATCGATGGGCTGCTTGCTTCTAATTATATATTGCCTGCAGATTATGTGGGTAGGATATGTTGCCGGCTACAAAGCATATGAGTAGGTCTTTAAGATAGCTGTTTAGTTCTAGATGTTCCAGAAGTATCCCATAAACTAGGATATTAAACGACCTGTATTAGAGAAACATCAAAGGGAATTAACTTCCTTGTCAATTATTTTAGCAAAATTACAAATAAACAAATAGTAGATAACAAGGATAAAATGAGATAGAATTACTATTAAATCAGTTAGATTCTTTTAGATTCTCACATACATAAAATTAAAAACGTGGTTTCGAAAGAAGTGAGGTTATGACTATTGAAAATGCTATTACAATTATAGAATATACATTACAATGAGAGTATACTTCATCTAATTTACTTACCGTTGCACCTCATTATCATTGACAGAGATCGAAGTTGATATAGTTGCCAAAGTGTAACAAAATCCTGACTCCATTTTTAATCAAATAAGTCACATAATTATTTTCAAAAGTATTACCATCTCTCTACAACGACTATTTTAATTCTTACGTGACATTTTTGAAATAAAACACACTAATTTTGTTCTAGAAAGAACAGATTTTATTAAATAGGTAAAAATATAAAACAAGAACTATTCACTTTAAAATTCAAAATAATAAAGTACAAAAAGTGTCAACACCGCAACTGTCAAATAAGTGTTACCAATTTATGCCAAAATATCACCTTCGTTCAACTTCAGTGACAGTGTCATCCGAACAAATGTTCTTCATAAAAACGCTTTATAATGCATTTATACAAATAAACTGAAACATATTGTATATTTCTTTAAGTTAACATTAATAGAAATCTTTAAATGTTATTTTTTCGCGCATACAGTAAAAATATGTCTAAGGCAAAGTGATTCTAAATAAGAACATACCTACCGCCTAAATATTTCGTGTTGATATCATGTGACCTCACGGACTATGACGTGGATGACGTGCAACGATAAGTAAATTAGACGAAGTATACTCTCCCTAAGAGATTTCAGCAGACGATAAAATGAACCTTACAACAATTTATAACTTTTTTTTTTAATTTCAGAATCAGACAAAAAATAATATTCCCACCATGTTAGAAAAGCTAATTGACAGAAAGTAAGTAGGAGACTGCAATGAAGTTTAGCACAGATGTCATAGGACTGTATGATGAAATTAGCTCTTCTGTCAACATAGAACAGACTATTTAGTCTACCGGACAGAAAGAGAGAGAGGAAATAAAGAGAGAGGGCGAATATTAATTCTACCGGACAGAAAGAAAAAGAGAGGGAGCGAACTACTTTTTTGAACAAAAAATAGTAAAAAAGAAACTAGAGGTAAAGGAATTAATAAATTAATAAAAAAATTAAAATAAAATAATTATTTAAATATAAATTAATAAAGATGTATTTCTTGGACTAAGTTTATAAACAATAAACATCATAATGATTATACTCAAAGACTTGTTTACACGGGTAGAGTTGTGAGGAGAGTAGAGTAGCGAGTAGAGTCGACTCTACTCTACCAAAAATGGCTTGATATCGTTCACACGAGGAGAGTTACAAGTATAGTACTGATGCTAGTATAGTGTGGAGTGGGTGTTTGTTTAGTACAAAATAAATTCAAGAAAAAGAAAATTGATTCAAAATTGTTTAGCTACTGTTGCAAATGCATTTGTAACTGAAGTCGCTGAAGCTATCGATGATGAGGTAAATAAACAAAGAAAGGGGTGAATGAGAGAGTGGCTTAATAGAAGGAATATACACGGGGCCTCAGCTCTTCTGCTAAGAGAACTAGCCTTGGAAGATGAGTTAGAATATAGGATGTGTCTAAGGATGACTTCAGGGAAATTCGAAGAACTTCTGAATATGGTGCATGACAAAATCGAACGACAAGACACTTTGATGCAATAAAACCAAGAGTGAAGCTCGAGAAGCTCGTTCCCACTTGTCCTGAGTTGGGAAAAATAAATAACCTACATACTTTTATAAGAATGCTATTATGTCTGTTTAGTCTAGTTTTTAACCTTTGTAGTATACATTTACAAATTTCCAAGTACCATATCTGAGAACATTAAATATAATCGGTAAACATATTATGATCTTATCGGCACTTTTAAAAATGCTGATTTTCTTATACATACAATTTCGTTTATTATATACATTCTCACAGTTCCCTCGCGTATATTGTAAAAATTTGCCAGCTTCCGATAATATATAATAGGATAGAAACGATTAATATGACATCCGAATATTATACGGATCTGGCATACGACAGGTGGGAACGGGTATAATGCTCAGTGTCCGTTTTTTAACTCTATAAACAAACAAAATAAACGTGGCATTAAATTTGTAATTATTGGTGAACAATTTTATATGGCAGCCAACCGGTTTACTGTCAAATCTGATATAGAATCGTTCACTTTTATCTTGATAAGAATACATTTTTTGAGTATGAGCCTTCAGCTTTCTTGTTTCCATCTTTCTTGTTTCCATAGGAGTGAACCATTTCACGTTCGGAACGTATATATTGCTGAACTAACCGATTTTTTTGATTTTTGTATTTTTAAACACTCTTGATTATAAGCGCACCTTATATTCTTAATTTTTTGCTTGAGCTCGTTTACTCCAAAGCCCCCTTTTGCCATTCTTTCGACGATTTCATCCTCCGCAGTTTGCCTCATACTTTTATTTCTGTAGTGTACACTACCTAAATTCCATAAACACTGGTATTCGCCATACATATCTACATAGTTTTAAAGTTTCATCTTCGGTGAACTTAATTTTTACTTTTTACATAAAACACAACTCCAGCCGGAATGACAGCGTCCCTATGCACTCTCCTACCTACTCTACTCTACCAGAATTGACCGCGTTCCATGAGTAGAGTGCGCGGGCGAGTGGACATTTTGGCGGTGGTGGTGGTAGTAGAGTAGAGTTACTTTGCCACATGTTGCTAGTCACTCTACTCTACTACCTACTATGCACTCTACTTGCTACTCTAGTATGCTGAACGTTTTTTCGGGTTTTTACGGGTAGAGTTATTCTACTCTAACAAGCACTTGCATCATTACTCTACCCGTGTCTTTAAGACTCTACCCGTGTAAACGGGTAGAGTAATGAAGCAAGTACTTGGTAGTAAAAACCTGAAAAAACGTTCAGCATAGTAGAGTAGCAAGTAGAGTGCATAGTAGGTAGTAGAGTCGAGTGACTAGCAACATGTGGCAAAGTAACTCTACTCTACTACCAACACCACCGCCAAAATGTCCACTCGCCCGCGCACTCTACTCATGGAACGGGGTCAATTCTGGTAGAGTAGTGTAGGTAGGAGAGTGCATAGGGCTATCATTCCGGCTGGAGTTGTGTTTTATGTAAAACTTAAAAATGAAGTTCACCGCTACTACTACACTACTGGCTACTCTACTCTTCTCACAACTCTACCCGTGTAAACAAGTCTTTTTAGACTTCATTAAATCTTTTAATATTCATGTCTCTAACCTAGACTAAACAACAATATTTAGGTTGGATTTTTGATTTTACGATAACCTACAACATAATACCGAACTACAATAAACACAATTTATTTTCCAGATAACTTTTTATTTAGTATTTTATTTGGCAAATAAATATTTTATATTTTATATGTCAGATAAGCTTAATTTATTTTATCTTTTAGTTTGTCGGTTCAGATTTTTGCTAAGCTGTCGCTAGAATTTTAAATCTAAACTAACATAAAGCTAAAAGTTATTTTGTTTTAAATGGTAGCTTAACAATATCAATAATATTATTTAATAATTATATTAATTAATATGTAATTAATATTTTTTGTATTAATAATTAAACGTATCGTTTCAAAAACGAAATATGATTGACTCGTAAATTGAAATGTCAGTAGTTCAGATTTCTATGTTCAGATGGCGTTAGGATTTTAAATCTAAACTAACATAAAGCTTTAAATTATTTTGTATTAAATTCTACCTAAAAAATAATATTAAAATTAAATATTAATTAAATTAATATATAATTAATACAGTATTATTAATTAAACGTATCGTTTTAAGAACAAAATGTGATTGAAATGTCAAATAATGGAAGGTTAGATTTCTTTCCTAGATGGCGCCGTTAGTTTACTGGACAAACGGTGCGACTTTTATATAGATAGATATTTAACAAAAGGGTTTTTTACAAGAAAAATTAATTTTTTTAATCAAAATAATGATTCACTTTATCAAACTTTTAATTTATACCTATTCAATTTTGTTCCAATAAAAAAATAAGTAACTGTGTGGGGAAAAAGAGGCATGCCATTTTAATTTGTCCAATTTGTAAAATTGTTTATTAGAGTTTACAAAAACTGTATACATAATGAAATTTTATCTACATGTATAATATACTAATTATCTTAAACTGGATCTGATTTTTTAGTAGTTTAAATAAGCTGATCGATTAGATGGTAGTAGTGTAGCGTCTGACCAAAATATGAGACACATCCAACTTGCTTTTCAAAAGTTATAACGAATAGAAATTTCAGTCAAAATTCACAACTTGCCCTGTATATTATTAACCAATGGGAGTACACTTTTTGATGATTATTTGTTATTCCTCATAGGGACCTCGATACATGGGTATCTACGGTATCTCTTGACTTACCCTTATCAAAAAAGGAAAGACAGTTAAGATTTGAATTCACGTATAGTTCCTCTGTATATCCGCTTATACGTATTTCATCCTAAAAGGAATCTTCGGAGCGGATTTTTACAAACGCTCTGAATATGAAAACAATCTTGCCTGTCGTAGTAAAAGCAGCACTAAAATGGCTTTGATAGGAACGCAGTAGCGACATCTGATCATAAATCCGGAAATTAATTGCCGATAAAATCCTTAGCGAATTGGTTTCTAGTACTTATAAGAAGTATATCGAAATAAAAGGAAAGACAGTTAAGATTTGGTTTCACATATAATGCGTCTGTATATCCGCATACACGTATTTCATCCAAAAGGAATCTTCGGAGCGGCTATTTACAAACGCTCTGAACGTGAAAACAGTATTTCCTGTCATAGTAAAAGCATACTGTAGTATATACAGACGCACTATACGTAAAATCAAATCTTAACTGTCTCCTTTTATTTCGATATACATTTTATCAGACACGTATTAAACCAGAAATCTGAATTTCGTTTCGACAATTAGTTTACGGATTTAATTCATCACAATTTATTTTATTCATTCACCGAATTATCATCAAAGTCAAGAAATCGAGATGTTTCCTGCTCTTAATAATTGATGCGAGGAATTTTGTATAAATTCTGTATTAATGAACAAATGTTCATTTTAATCTATGAATTAAGTAATTATTAATATCAACAGGTCAGTGTATTATTTCATTAAAAATTGGTTATTAGGAAAAAGATAAGTGTTCTGCATTAAAAAGTAATTTTTATCTTGTAGCACACCGTACTTAATGTAAAGGGTATTACTAGTGACGTCAATTGTCAAAATAAACGACTCAAGTTCAAGTAATTTTATAAATAATAACTAAACGATCACTGTCAAGTACTTTTGTTTAATTAACACAAAAGTACAGCATCATCGGTTAGCACCGAGTGTTTGTTAACATTATCATTGATTACGTATATTTTTTAGAATATTCAATTATCTCAATTGAATGATGGAAACGATTACAGACTGATTTTTGGAAAAATCTAATCACACGTTAAAAGCTGATGAATTTAAATGTGACTTGTCTTTAAAGAATTTAAAAAAAGTTGTAAAAGAATATGTCTTTAATTTAATTGTAAAGATATAAATACGAGTATGCATATCCGATATATAAAAATGATCACACAAAGGATACATTTTACGATGAACTGACGCCCATTGTAAAGAGTATTTGAACTGGAAAAGAAGTAATTTTACTGGGTGACTTAAATGATAGAACCAAAAGAAAAAATAAAAACCGTGAACGGTTTTATACCGTGAAAACTCTATAATAATTGCAGATTTTATCAAGGAACAAAGTGTGGATTTGATTAAATTACTATTTATATTTGAAGGATACCAATGAGAAAATAAAGATTAAAGCATAATGATACTGTAACACGTCTCGTCAAGAAGGTAAAATCTACAAGGTTTAGAAACTTCTAACAAGTTTATGAATTAAACAAGTCTGCATTGGTACAATGTTTATTATTTTTCAAAAATTAAAACGTACAACGAAATCATAAAAGATCTTGACGAAACTGCAACCGGAATATTTGGAGTAGTTGATATAATAAAGAATAGAAATGAATGGTGGACTATAGACATAAAAGATCTTGCAGAAAAAAAAGAAGATAATATGTATAATAAATGTCTACTTACATACTTTCCATGTCCGGAACACAACAGCTTAAAATTTGTATTTTCAATGGTTGGCCACATAGATGGCCCTGTCATTCGCTAAAAATAGGTCTTCTTCTGTGCAGGTATCTCTCATCTCTGTGCATGATAGTAGATAGTAACTATTCTGAACTGAGTCGCAGGTATCGTCCTCCTGGTATTCCCATTTCTTCAGGTTACCAGCACAACGTGAAATGCCAGTTATTAGTCTTTTTAGCACTTTTCATGTGGGATACGGCAAATTGTGTCCAGCGACCATTTCCTTTGAGGGGGCAAAATGTGTTGTAGCTGACGCTTGCCATAGGTGTATTCGGCGCGTCTTTGGCTCTTCGGGAAGGGATCGTGATTTTTTTAGAAAACTTTTCTGAGATCTTAGTCTACTTGGCTGAACTTGGTGGTCGTACAAAGTGTGTCTTCGTTCCGACTTCTGCTTCTTTCGTTCTATCTCTGACATGTAGTCTTGTCTTATGACAGCAAGTGGAGCAATTCCAACTATAGGGTAGACCTCTTGGATAGGTGTCGGTTTCAGGCAACCAGATTTTATACGAACCGTTTCATTTAACGCAACATCGACGTTTTTAGCGTGAGCAGAGTTTTCCCACAATGGTGCTCCAAACTCGGTGACAAAAAACATAATACTAAGGCAGAAGTACGGAGAGTGTGTGATTCTGTTCCCAATTTTGTATTTGTTAGTTTGCGGATGATATTATTTCTGGCGCTTACTTTTTTCACGACATCTTTACAGTGATATCGATAAGACAAAATTATATCCAAACGTACGCCGAGATATTTTGACGTCTCATTGTGTTCCAGTATCTGACCACGCAATTCTACCTCTGTTGCCCTTGTTTCTAAGGTAAAAAGCACACACCTAGATTTTTGTATGATTGTGTTTCAGATGGTTTTTATCATAGTATAGTGCTAATTCTTCTAGGGCATCTGTCAGTTTTACTTTGACTTCATTGAAGGCACTTCCCTAAGCTGCCACAGCTGTCTCATTCGCGTAAATAAACTGTCTTGTTTGTTGGTTTTTTGGTCTACGAACGCTACTCCTGTTATTTCTTTCCGTTCAAACCCATCTTTAATATGTTGGGTAAGATTAGGAGTTTGGCGGCAGTAGCATTTTCCGGGTCTAAACCCTGCTTGTTCAGGAATAATTTTAGTGTCCACAGATTCAGAGATCCAGTTCAGTATCATTCTTTCGAACGCCTTGGAAAGGTGACACAAAAGAGATACAGGTCTAAAACTTTTTGTATTAGCCGGATCCTTTTCTGGTTTTAAGAGGATAACCACTCTAGCTTTCCCCCAGATTTTGGAGATTTAGAATTTATAGACACAACAGTTCCTTATTTTTACGAGCCAGTCTAGGGTTTTAGGCCCAAAATGATTTATTTTTTTTGTTCGTATATCATCTAGGCCACCTGTTTATTATCTTTCATTTAGTAGATCGCAACTCGTATTTCCTCCAGGCAAAAAGCTGTACCTATAACACCCTCTTCTGTGTCGATATTTCGTTGTAACTTCACTTTGTATCTCCTTAATGTCGTTTTACCATATGTCAGGAGACGATGGACTATCTGATCGGGTGTGACTTTTGTCAAATTGGGTGCCTGGGTGGCGGAATTGTTGTCAAGATCCTGAAATAATTTCCAAGCACGTCTGCTGTTTTGTTTCATGTCTAGACTAGTGAGCAGCTTGCACTACCTGTTCGTTCTGTTGGCGGATATCGCATGTAGCCCTTCCTTCCCGGCCTATATTGTTACTTTCGAAAAGGGATCGTCTTCATATAGCTGCTCAATCTTTTAAGTAGAGGTTTAGATTCTTCATTTAGCTCCGCTACGTATTCGATTCGGGAACCTCTAGAAATGGATTTTCGTGATAATTATTTTACGATTTGTACAAATTTATTGTACGAATCAGAGCACGGTTCTAGCTGGAAAACTTCTTGATCTAATGCTTTAATGAAATTTTTTCATTTTACTTTAGTGAAATTAACCCTTCTCTTGAAAGAAACAATTTTGTATCTGATTATCCCGCTCAAAAGTCAAGTTATTGGTATGTGCTGTGTTTTTGGGTGGGTGCTTTTAACAATTTTTGTCATCTGGTCTCCAATCCTGTCGCTGACAAATATATTTCCTGAGTTGTAACATCTGCGCCATCTTCCGCTGTTGAAAGACGCAGGTTTTGGATCATAAATAAGTTTGAAGTTCATGTTTTCATCCCAATTTTCTAGTGCTTCGCCATTGGAGTCTCTTTCGTTATACGTCCACGCGATACTGTGTCAGTTGATGTCACCCAGTATGAATTTTATTTGCTGTGGTTAAAAGTTATCCAGTTCCTCAAAAACAAAATCACTGTGAGGATCTCGATGTCATCTCGATGTGTTGAAGATGTGAAAACTATATCGGTATGTGGTTTAATGAAGACTGCACTACCATACTGGTCGTGTGGACTCTCCAGTACAATTCTCATAACTCGAATCCTTGGTCTGCGGCTTGCAGTACCTCGATGGGTTTCTTGAACCAGTAAGATATCGACACCGTCTACTTTGCACATATTAGATAATAGATATTCTTAATTTGCTGATAGTACTTCAATAATAATTAAAGTAGTCTTTAAAAAAGACCTTGACAAAGACCGTTTTGGTTGCGTTTGCATTTGTGTTGGTTCACCGGTGGTAAAAGGGTTTTTATTTATTTATTTAGCGTATGGACTTTCACAGTACGATAAATATACAAATACAATTACAATAATATACACATATATATTATATATATTATTCAAACACTAAAAATAGTAAAAATAGAATGAATAGAATGAATGACACTAAATATTAATGTCCAATTTACATAGCCATTCAATTGCTTCTGGGGAACATTCCGCAAAGTCCTGGAGGTTTCCACGGTAGGCACGATTCAAGCAGTCTGAAACACAATGGCTTATGGTCTGTCTAGATTTTCCGCAATCGCACTGTGGACTTTCTGCACGACCCCACCTGAACAGCGAATCAGCACATTTACCATGTCCGGTACGTATACGATTAAGCCTTGCCCAAATGGACCAGGGCAGATTTGATCCGATGAAACCCTGAGTTGGGGTGGATATCTTAATATAGTCCGATTCTACTGATGGCATCCATCTTGTTGTCCATTGCCTATGTATATCATAGGAATTACCAATTTTTCGGGCAGATCGTATTGGAGGATTTCTAGATCTTAATCGTTGGTGCTCTTTTGAGATGTCTGGGATATCTGGTAAAAGGGTTGGCCGACATTACTCGTTTGAAGGGGATGCCCGATTGCTTTCACATCTGAACGCATTCTACGTGGAGGCGCCTTTGATGTCCCCCAATAAATCGCTAGAATAAAGAACATAGAATTAGAACATAGAGCAGAATTTCAAGATATTGGCTACAAAAAATAGAATATTTGCTAATGCGAATAAATTCAAGAAAACACCAGAAAATATTTAAAGACATACCAACAACGATATGAAAAATGAGGAGACTCCAGAACCCATAGAGTATTTTTCCCTTGGAATTTTGCTTATTCTGTAAATAAAGCCGTGTCTTTGCGGTTTGAGTATCATACCTTTACTTGATTTCATCGTTAGAAATCTGAAGATGAAAACCAATCAACTCGTGTGTGTCCATTATTCTTCGTAAGTTATTCGCAAAATATTTACTACCTACGTCTCTTTCATGTCCAAAAAGCACTTTTGCCAGTGTTTGGCCCGTTGATTTATTTACAGCGGAATTTTAGGCCATCTTGAAGAACGAAATGTACCAGTTTTGCTCCTGATTGGACATCATTTTAGCAAAACAATTGCCAACTGTCTTATTTATTTACTGTGCAATTTCATCCGACTGCCGGTGATAGACTGCCGTTCTTCTTTTCTTCATGCCTGGTCCATTGCAGATTTCCTGAAATAGATCACTTTCAAAGTTTCTTTTTTGGTCACTGTAGATGTCCAGAGGCACCCCGAATAATGTGATGTACTCTTTGATTAACACATCTGCAATAATGGCATACTTCTAATATTGAGTTAAGTAGATCTTCACTCACTTCGTCAAGTAATCTATCACGACCAATCACTATCTGGAAATGGAAATGGGCAAAATTCAAAACTATTTTTTCAAATGGACTCAAAGATTGGATTGCCTCATAGGAGCCTTTTTTTTTCGATAAGGTATGTTAGTCGTGGCACATTTCTGATGCCAGTTCTTTAAATAATCGGAAGTCTTCATCCAATTAAACCGTTTTCGAATTCTCTACACCGAAATGCCCACTTGATGAACTGTCGTATAACTGACGAAACACTTTGGCTGTTCTGCTGTTTGGAATCACCGACTGTGTTTTTCTCTCTAAACCATCATAAATTTTCAGAACTCATTCAAATAAGCCCTATTTCATGACAAAAAGATTAAGCCGAGGCACAAAATGTCATTTTGATCTCGAATAGAATATACTATTTTTTTCAAATATCGCAAATAATTTGTATATTACTATGGATACTTCTATTGAGTGTCACTTTGATACGTAAGAAAAATCACCAATTTTTGCGCTACTGGTTAAGTTGTTTAAATGCTGGTGCTTATTGTCGCCCGAAAGTACGAGTATAGTACTACCATATTTCTAAGAAACTCATTATTATTCAGCTCAGCGGGATGCTATTGTTCGAGATGTAAAATTACATAAACAAGAGATCATTCCATAAAACAGTTAATCCCTTGTTTATAAAATTTCACACCTCGACCAATAGAACCCCATTCTGCAACCAACAGATTATAACTGAGTCCCTTAGATAGATGGTAGTACTATATAAGGCTTGATTTCAAAGATCCCACGGCATCGCGTATTCCTCCACAAATTGTGTGTACTATAAAGATTGTAACCGAAGGATAGTTGCTGTTGTTAAAAGCTTCTGAGTTTTTAACTTTTACACTTTTGTGCCTAGGGGTAAAAGTGCTTCACTTTTATGTCTAGTCGTAAAAGTAATAATTTTATATTATCAATTACGTCACAAAAATTAATACCTTTGTGGGATTTAAAAAAAAAAGTATTATTTAGCTTCATTTAAGGAATTTTTATGGATTACAACATTAAGGATTTACAACAAATGGTTGACACAGTGGTGAAGGTCACTGAAGTAAACGAACAATCCCTAAACACAAAAAAGACACAATTTTTGGTAATTACCAAATGCCCAACAGCACCAAGGAAACATAACAATACAAGGAGAACAAATTTAAAAAGTTGAAAAATATGAATATCTGGGAACAATAATTAACGAAGAGATTAAGGCAAGAATAGGACAGGCAAGAAATTCTTTCAACAAACTAAAAAAAGTACTCTGCAGCAGGGACATTTCAATGTCTTTAAAGATAAGATTTCTTAGATGCAAATGTGTTTTTCGTAATATTTTATGGGTTGGAGGCTTGGACATTCAAGAAAAATGTTTCTGACAGATTAGAAGAATTCTAGTTATGAGTCTACAGAAGGATATTAAGAATAAGTTGGGTGGATAGAGTCACAAATGTCGAGGTATTGAGAAGAATGGGAAAAGATAAAGAGGTTTTAAATATAACTAAGTCAGAAAACTGCAATATCTGGAACATCTCATGAGGGGCAAGCGTTATAACTTGTTGCAATTAATAATACAAGGAAAAATACAGGGTAGAAGAAGTCGCGGCAAACGACGCATCTCCTGTTTAAACAATTTAAGAGCTTGGTTTAACTGTTTAACTGCACTTCTGCTGATCTCTTTAGTGCAGCGGTATGGAAAGTGCGAATTGCCATGATGTTTGCCAAACATCATAGAGTAGAAGGCATATAAAGAAACAGAAGAAGGAAGTTTTTTAACTTAACCTTATAATCTTTATATACAGTGATGTTAAATAATGAAAAACAAAAATAAAAAAATGACTGATAAACAAAAAAGTGTTCCTTAACCATCGCAGAGAAATTAAAAACCATTAATTACGTAAACGGATTTTTGTGGATTTCATCGCATTTCATTTCATTTGTTTTATAACAAAATTGTATAAACTATTTAAAAATAAAAAATACAGTGGTTTCAGTAAATGTGTTTTCATTTATTCGTGAAAGTCGTTCGCTGTAACGTTCTTTAAGGTGTACCTAAGTAGAGTTGAGATTAGTAAACATTCTTTTCATTCTTTTTTACTCTTGTATAAACGAATCGCGGACAAACCTTAAACCTTATCTAACCAGTGTATATTATATATATATATATATATATATATATATATATATATATATATATATATATATATATATCTGTATATAAATATATATATATATATATATATATATATATATATATATACATACTGGCTACTTCATCTATTTATTGAAAACGTTTCGCTATCCAATTTGATAGCGTCATCAGTTCATCTAAAAAGAACAATATGAAAAACCTAACATCCAACGAAAAGTTATTAAGTGTGTTACCTCAAAAAGATATGTAGCAGTCAGTGATATGAAAATTGTAAAGAAGCTTACGACAATGGACATTGTAAAATTATGTTGTAAATATAGTTAACAATTTTTATAAACTTGGCACAGCAAAAGACATGGGGTAATTGTACAAGTATAAAAAAATTCATGTAAAAAATTTTTAAATAAAAAAAACACACAGTTCATGTGCAGAAGAACTAAGAGATCAAAGATGCACTTCCAACAGTAAATCAATAATTAAGATATTATTTTGACTTTAGGTAACATTATTGTAATGATAAATTAAAAATTTTAGTAATTTAAAAGTATAATGAAGTTACCACTGAGCCTCTCTTACTACTGCCGTTGAAATGAAGAGAGGCCAAAAACACACAGATGCCAAAAAACAAACAGAAAGGACAAAAAGGATGTTAGAAACAGCAGAGATAAAAACAGTTAGAAAAACTGATGTTAGGTAATGAGGAAGTGGGAGTTTTTTCTGTCTCACTTGTCTAAGAATATGTTTCCCTTATATATACCTACTTTATAATTTTTTTTTTAATTCGCGTAAGTTATAAAATAGTTTAATATTGTTCTGTGGAGTATGGTGGATATTTGTAGATAATGAGCTTTCTACTTGGCCTAATTCAGTAGAAGCATTGAAAAAATTCCTAATAGAGATCAGCACTATAAGATAATTTATAAAATTAATCTTGAAAAAAAAAACAACAATTAACTTCCCATTTTACAAGTTTTTTACAAAAAACCAACCCACACTAAAAGATATTCAAAGTACCACTCAAATTGCAACGTTTTAACCAAAAATGACTACCCATTGTCATTTATAAAAAAGTAATTCCACAAGATAAAGGAAGAAAAATTAAATAACACAAGTAATCCCGAAAAACTCAAAAGAAGGGACTCAAGGATGACAATAATATCATATTTTAAACGGCATATCAGAAAAATTTAAAAGATAGGTAATAAAAACAATATTACAACAACAATAACCAATAGACTTGGATTTATACTGTTTAAAACCAAACCTAATAACAAACAAGAAAATTCAAGGACTGTATATATAAAATACCCTGCAAATACAAAAATTTCTGTGTGGGAGAAACCACAAGACCACTATATGTCAGGATAGATGAGTATAAAAAACATACATCAAAAACAGGAACATCCACAAATCACAAATATGCAACCATGCATGGGACAACAAACACACAGTGTAATGGAAAGATGCATCCATAATTATGAAACTAACAAACATAAAAAATAGAAAAATAAAAGAAGCAGCCTTTTTTTAAGCCTTTTCTCTATTCGGATTGCCGAATATAGGCTTCTCCTATTTCTCGCCATTCATCTCTGTTGTTTTTAAGACGTTTCCACATTGCCCTGCAGTTCTCTCAATATCATCACTCCATCACATTTGCGGTCTTCTTCGTGGTCTTTAGGCTTCATATGGCCGCCAATTCCCGATTTCTTTATTCCATCGGTCATCCGTAAGACGTTCGTTTAGCAGCCTTAATGCTACTCAATAAAAACAAAGGTAGCAAACACATCAACAGAATGTAGCAGGCTTTAATTGCCAATAATAAAAGAATAAGTCAAGAACAAGTCTTCAATCATATAAAATACATATGTAACACACAACATAAAACATGAACATTCTCTCATACACAAACACTTAAAGCACACATCTATAATACACGAAAGAATAATCAGAATTTGAAGTTTCATAGGGCACAAATCTACCCTCATATCTTTTCAGTCACAACATGGCTGTTGCATATAATACCGCAGCAAGTGTATTATTTGTCAATTATTCAATTTTGTGAAATGACATAACCCCGTTAACAACTTTGGCGGTTATTCATTTTTTTTCCACAAAATTCTAAATAAATGATCTTTTTTGAGTACGATTCCCAGATGGGAAATCAAAACTTCAAATGTTTTGTAGTTAAAAATGCAATTATTATTATAATCAATTGTGACTCAGTCCCGTCAAACAACTACATCCTTATCACAAAATTCAGTGAACTTGTAATTCAATAATCAAAAAGTAATTATTATAATTCTTATATTATTTAATTGTTAATTTGACATACTATTTCCAATATATTTTTCTCTGAGATATTCCTACGATCAACTATAAAAACCAAAAATATTTTGATGTATTGAAATAACATGCTAATTTTACCACTAAGGGAAATACTGTTAATCGGAAAATCTCGTATTTTAAATCTTTATTAACATTCCGCCAGTGACCATCTTAAATAATTCCACCAAATATAAAACATGGAATTTACAATCTGTAAATAAGGCAGAAAAACTGACCCCACTAGTTCATTCAAATAACATATTTCCAACCCTACATAATTGCATGTGAAATCAAACAGGGTCATACTGAGGAGCATATGATTTTAAAATTACACACATCAAAATAATCTAGGGGACGCCTAATACAAAAATAAATTTATGTTTTTAACCTTTTTTGTTGTTTTATCCATTATTGTACGAACTTTGACGGTAATTCTGATAAGAATGGCCATTAACTAGCTAAGGTTTAACAAAACTTTAAATACGCGTTTTTTGTCCACAAGATAAAAAGTTATATTTTTTTATTGGTACTTTTTTTTATTTGTAACTGCTATTACCATTGCTAATAACCACAAGGGTTATTAGCAATGGTCGATTTTACAGATAACATAAATATAAAAAAAAATAAAGAATGCAATTAGATTTTGTTAATTAGTCCTGAGGAAACAAAAAATAAGGTATGGTACGATTGCGGTCACTATGTTCACTTAGAATGTCTTTTATTGTTGTAGGTAACTGTTCATATTTTCTTTCAAATGCTTATAATATTCCAATAATAAATGATGTACTGTTAAATCACTATCACACGCGTATCACAAAGGTTTGGGTTACTTCTGTAGTAGGAAATCATGTGTGATCTTGGTGTGTCCTAATCGTAGTCTGGACATGAAGCTTTTGAAATTGTGACACGAATTTTCTTTGAAACGTGATTCATGCAAACATAGGATAAATGGATGAAATTTATTTATAAGAATTTTATGATCTTCTAAATGGGTATGGTACCTATTTAGGTTTCTACTCATCATCGATAGAAGTATTACTTAAAATTTACTCCGAGTAAATTCTGGTCATACTGAGAGGATTCGAAGATCCATGCGCATTTTCAAAGAAGTCAATAACTTCTTCCTGGGTTAAGTATCCATTGTTGGAGTTTTCTTTAAAGAGTTGACTCGTGAATTTGATAAGATCTTCTACTAGGTTTTTGTTGTTGTCTTATTGAGTTTTTGGTTTTTGCTTCGTGGTTTTGGTTCAGCGAAGGCCTTTATCTCTTATTGGGCGTGGGGAAACTATTTCAGATATGTTTCGTTTAGAATGCTGGAATGACAACGTATCTTGATCAACAGTATCCATTTGAGTCTCATTCGGTAGGTCGCAGCTTATCGGAGTATACTTATTTAATTGAGAGGTAATGATTTTTTTAGACGTTTCCGCCTCAGTAAGAAAGGATTGTATAGAGGAATTTATCGACAATGGAGCTGATTGGTGAACTTCCTGTATAGAGTTTAGATGAATATTATTTTGGGTGTTGTTTTAAAGGATCTGATTATTTTTGTTGGGACACTGAGATGCAAAATGTCCTTGTTGCTTGCATAAGTAGCAAAACTGCTTTTCGATGGAAAAGAAAAATCGATTATTGTTATCCTCATGGTTAATCAACATAGAATCAGATAATTTGTCTAAGTTAGTTGGCGTTTTAAAATTGTATCGTCTAAAACTCAAGATGTGCTTGAACGCTGAATTTGAAGTCGTTATCCTGAGAAAGCCAATTGGAGTTATTAGATATAGACTAAAGTTTTTTAGTTGTTCTTCTATAACGCTGTGCGGAATACTTGGACATACGTTGGAAATAATCAATCGTTCATTTGGAGTTATTAGTCCTCTTTCTTGAATACCTTTTTGATTTCTACAATTGCATTGTCGTTTGCTAGAAACTCATCGACTGTCTATTCACTGGAAAAGAAGATACAAATACGATCATTTATAATTTAACAAATATAATGTATTTTTCTGGGATCCACTTTAGAAGTTACTGCATTAAGGTAAACTTCGATATTAGAGTTTGGGAGTAAGTGAAGTAGTAAAAGTTTTCTGTTTGGAAATTTATTGGTAGGTTGATTAAGAGCTATAGAATATAATTTTGACGGTTGGTTTACCAGCAGATTGCCAGAACTTTCCATGGTAGAAGTTTCCAGTGTTAAATCCATTTCCATGCTTGGGCTAATTAACCTGAATACGACCCTGGTGCTTATAATGAATCATTACCGGAAGGATTGGTTATTATCCTCACGCCAAATCGGCAAAATAGTTGTTTCCCCTTGATTTGTTATATATGAAATAAGATAATCAAACTTACAGTTTTTAGTCCTAAAGAAATATCACTTTTACAGTGCATCTTTGTTTAAATTTTAGATATAAACAAAATTCTACATTTAAATAAAAAAAATTTCTTATTTTGTCCAAACTAACAAGCTAATATTCTTTATTAGTACTTGATTTTTGAATTATTTAAATATTGTAAGTTGATTAGTTTGTAAGAGTCATTAATCTTTGTGGTTAAGCTGTCAAAAAACCGGTGATGTTGCTGAACGCCATACAGGCCATATAAATATAACATATATTACGTAATACGGTCCCCAGAATAAAGACCATTTTATTGGGTTTCACGCTTTGTGAGATCGCACAGTAACTGCATCATACGTACAAATGAGGCTGTAAAAGAGTCATCAGGGTTAAATGCTCGAAAACCTGTGAGAGTGCCTATGTTATCCAGAGGAAACCGCGTTCATCGATTTCAGTGGGCACAAGAAAATTGAGTTGGATGTAACTAAGCCCTTACTTTTTTAAAAGATGAATCCCGATTTGGATCTGTACCAGATTCAAGACGGACAAGAATTTTGAAACGATCTGACAATGCTGTACAATTGGCCACCATGCAGGAGGTTTATACACAGTAAGGTGGCAGTTTAATGGAACGGGGTAGCATAACTCTTAGTGTAATGCAGGCCATTCACGTTCCGACTTGTGGTACGACTAGTGGTCCAACTTCTGCAGTTGGATCTGAAATCGGACCGTGAGTGGGCTAGTTGGATTAGTTGGACAACTAGTGGTACGACTTGAAGATCCGACTTCCGACTGGGGACGAAGTCGGAGCGTGAATGGTGAAGTTGGAAGTCGGATCACAGGTTGGATCGAAAATTTCCTCAGTCAGTTGACTTTCGGCACCTGTTACGTATGAGATTTCTATGAAATACTTTACGCAAAGATCTCTAGTTCGCGAATATTTAATGGAAAATAAACTTTCAATTGCACGAAAATTACCTTTTTGTTAGGGCAAATCATTTTTCTTTCTGTAGATCTATTTCGGACATTCCTATACAGGTAAATTTCCGATACTCCGGATTGGCTACGGAAGAATTATCAACAAACAATGAAAATTAAATCATAGTTGTAGCAAAAGATCCCTAGTTCGCAAAAAAATAATAGAAAATAACTTTCAATTGCACGAACATTTATTGCTATTAAAAATATACGACACACACACAACAAAATAAATCCCAGCTCCAACTTAAAACAAATAAAATATAAATTTTATACCTATACAAATCTTTAAAAACTATAATTTTTTCCTACATCTTAAAAAGTCATAAAAATCAAGAGTTGAAAAAATTAATTAGTTCAGCCCTAGACAAATAACTAGAGAAACGAAACCTAATTTTTAAACATACAATCATATTATTATATTTTGCGTAGTGTTTATTCAATACATTTTTTGGTTAAGCGATGTACACCATCGTGAAAACAACCTAGAACTGAAGTTGGACCGCTAGTTGGATAGAAAGTCGGAGCGTGAGTGGAGACGAACATCCAACTGGTAGTCCTACTAAGTGGGACCACAAGTCGGAACGTGAATGGCCTGTCTAAGAACCAATCTAGTTTACCTGGAACGGTTTCTAAATACAAAAGACTATCCCTATATTATTCTCGAACCAATTGTTGTACCCATTGCACAACAAGCTGGTCCCCAATTTTAATTATTGCACCACAATGCACGTCCGCATAATGCCAGGGTCGTGCAAACATTCCTCGAAGATACTAAAATTGAGGTTTGACAATGGCTTGCATAATCTCTATATTTAAACTCAATTAAGCATGTATGGGACATATTGAACGAACGCATTTTACAACAAAATATTGCGTTCAATACAAGACAGCAACTGTTTGAGGTCCTTCTAATTGCGTTGAAGAGAATACCGCAGGAAGACATTAACCATCTGATCATGAGTTCGCCTTACATAATATGTAGAACAGTAAACAAGTACCATGGAGGTTATCTACTATACTAACTTAACCAAAAGACTATTTGCTTGGAGGATGAGGGGTAACAAATTAGTTTTTTATTTTTTTTTGTTACTATTTTTTGACTTTGGTGTTCTCTTTTAATTTTCTTAAGAGCTATTGCAATAAGTCTAAGAAAAATGTTTATTTTATATTTAAGACACTTGCCACTTTGCTCTTATTACATGTCCAGCTCATTTAAGGGTACCTATTTTTATTAAAGATATATCGCTTTTCTTCTTTTTCACGTGCCATCTCCTCTAAGAAGGTTGGCAATCATGGCAATTCGCACTTTCGACACCGCTGCTCTAAAGAGGTCAGCAGAAGTGCAGTTAAACCAAGCTCTCTAATTATTCAACCAGGAGATGCGTTTTCTTCAGTGACTCCTTCTACCCTGTATTCTTCCTTGCATTATTAATTGCAACAAGTTATAATGTTCGCCCCTCATAACATGTCCCAGATATTGCAGTTTTCTGACTTTAATTGTATTTAAGACCTCTTTATCTTTTTAAATTCTTCTCAATACCTTGACATTCGTGACTATATCTACCCAACTTATTCTTAATACCCTTCTGTAGGTCCATAACTCGAAGGCTTCCAATCTGTCTGAAACATCTCTCTTTAAAGTCCAAACCTCCAACCCATAAAATAATATGGAGAACACGTAGCATCTCATAAGTCTTTTCTTTAAAGAAATTGAAATGTCCCTGCTGCAGAGTACTTTTTTCAGTTTGTTGAAAGAATTTATAGCCTGTCTTCTGTGTACTCATTATTTTCATTAATTATTGTACCCAGATATTTATATTTTTCAACTTTTTTAATTTGTTCTCCATGTATTGTTATGTTTTCTTTGCGCTGTTGAGCTTTTGTAATTATTTCTCTATCTTTGTATATCTAATTGTAATTAAATATATCGCTACCATTTACTATTTTTTTCTATTTCTCGTCCAGTTCGAAATTATATCGGTTTGTCCAAATATCAATCTCACATATTGCGCATAATATTCTACTCATTATTCTTCTTTTCGAATACGAGCAGATAATTTACGTCTGTTTTTGAGATGCACGAAAGATGTACACAGTTAAATACGCAGGCTACATTTGGATAGCCAATTAAAGTATAAGGAACACATCGCACAAAAAAACTGAAGAATTGAAACTGAAATACAAGAAGTTGTATAGACTTTTATGTAAATGCTCACACTTTACAATCAACAACAAGTATTAGTTTACAAATAAATCGTCAAACAATTATGATCTTATGAATTACAGATATAGGGTTGTACGAATGAAAATAACGCTTGCTTTCATAAAGTCCAAAACCGAATATTAATGCAAATAGTCAATTTTCCATAAAGGTCACGAAAATCGACTCCACAACAATACCAACAGGGAAGTCTTGGAACTGTTAGATTATCAAGACGTAGTTTGTAGGCTCAAACATACCAAACCTATGGGAATTGTCCAATAATGTTATATTCTCATTGTAAGAAAATTATTAAACGTACGTTTAAATCCAGCGTACTTAAACGTAAGCCATTTTTATAGCTTCTTAATAGTTGATCATGATTTATTGTTTTATAATCTTAAGTGCTAAATATTATGATAGAATTGACGTATGTCAACTGTATCATACGTACAACGATTATGTTTACGCTTTGTTTTATTTTTTAAGATTTTATAAATTAAAATAACTACTAATTGAGCCACTTATGTGAGAATTAGTAATTATATTCTATAAATAAAATGAAACTAATGAAAGTGAAAATATCGTCAGATTCCCATCCCAATTTTATAGTACAAAGGACCTAAAAAAAATACTTGGAAAATGCATATGAAACGGATACGAAAAATGCAATCTATTATACTGTTTACAAATGAGAATAATGTACATATCTTGGTACTTAATAAGGGAAACGTCTATATTAAAATCCAAAGAAGTGAAAGAAAATACAAAGTAATTAAAATTAAAAAATTAGGAAAGGGTGGGAAACAATAAATAACGAAGGGAGGCGATAAACCAAGCAGACTCAAAAGCAGTAAAGGACAGAATACCAAATAAAAATATAACATATCTCTGTATATATATCATTTTATAGAATAAATGATACAGAGACAACCTAAGTGGAAATAAAATGTTACACAAGTAGATGTAAAGACTAAAACTAGTCGAAAAAAAAATTATGGAAGATGTATGGAACCAAAAGAAATGAACAAAATTAAAAGTGAAATTAAATAGGAAAAACACTACGAAAAGAGCTGCAAAAGATGCAATAACAGAAACCAATATCTAAAAGCAACTAAGACAAAAACACCTACAGTTAAGCTACTAAGCAACCAGAAATTAAAAATATTAACCAAAAACAGGACTCTACTATTGAGAGTACTCTTAAATATTCTGGTTGCATAACCTACAAAAATGGTTTAACTTGACCACTACATGACATTTTACGGCAGCAGTGTATAAAAACCATGTTAGTCTCCAGCATCCGTTTCTGATAGGCATCATTAGAAACAGGGAAATAAATTCATGATTTGCACATCTTAATAAAAACTACAGACATACCTGATAAGAAAGCAAATCTTTGATTTGATCAGATTAGATTAGTTGAATAATCACCTGAACTGATGCATAAAATCAAAGATGATAATTCCTAAAGATATTGGAAAACATATCGCGAAGAAAAGAAAACGTAAAGGGATCTGGAAAGACCCTAGAGTTCACTTGATTAAACTAAACTAAATAATGTTACCAAAAAGCCTAAAAGAGAAATAATGAGAAAAGAAGAAATCAATTATTACCGATTACTATTCTCTCTGGAGAGCCACTGACATTAAAAAACTACTTCTTCTTCTACCTCTTTATAAGCAATTCCTGTTCATTTGCCGATTAATACCTCTATGGAAGGTTGTCACTCGTCTTTTGAGAGGTCGTCCGATACTTCTTTTGCTAATTAGTGACTTATCTCTTGCTATTTTGACGACACGGATCTCCTCCATTCTGCTTATGTGATTATTCCATTCTTTTTTCTATTTTGTGTTCATTCATTTATACACTGTACGTTACATTTTCTTCTAATGTCTTACTTCTCCTTTGATCACTCAGCGTATTTTCTGTAATTCTTTTCAGTAATCTCATCTCTGCCGTTTCAGTAGCTTTTGCGTTTTGGCTGTGTCTTGTTTCTGAGGCATATGTCATTATTGGTCTTACACTGGCTTTATAAATTCTTGACTTTCATCTTAGTGTTAATGTGCATGTTTACGTATGTATAGTGTTATTAAGGCATCCTGCCAGTCTATTTGCTTTTTGTACTTGATCTCTCACTTCTTTGTCCAGGTCTCCATAGCTGGGCAGTGTAATTTCCAGGTATTTTATTTCCATTACTTGTTCAATATCAATGCCAATTTTTATTTTACATCTGATTGGTCTTTTACTGACTACTATTGTTTAAATTATTTGAGATAAGATTATTATATTAAAATATTTTGTTCTTATGTTAAATCTGTGGACCAGTCTTTGCACATTGGGCTATCAATATTGCGTCTTCTGCGTAACAGAGTATTTTTATGTTTTTGTTTTCCATTCTGTATTCTCTTTCTTTGTTAACGCTTTTGATGATTTTATCCATAAATAAATTAAAGAGCATGGGGCTCGATGAGTCTCCTTATGTTATTCCTCTGCCTATTTCTATAGGTTCTGTAAGATCTTCATCTATTCTGACTTCTATTTTTTTTTGGTAGAAGTTTTCGATAATTTTATCATATTTAGGGAAACTTCTCTATTGTACAGAAGATGGATTACATCTTTGAGACTTACTCTGTCAAAGGCTTTCCTAGGTCAAGCACACATAAATACTAGTTTTTTCTACTCTGGTGATTTCTCCGTAGTTTGTTTTTTGAACGAATTGTTTGTGTGCTAAACCTATCCTTTGATTTATACGTACTTGTAAAAGGCTAAGCGGGATAAGATGGTCAAAATTGCACCATGCTCGATTCAGTTTTGGGCCTGACCATTCGAAAGGACATAATTAAAAACTTACTCAGTTAAATTTTCAAGTCCCTAGATGCCTCTGGGGGTTCGCTATGGAAAAAAACGTATTAAAAAAATTTTTTTTTCTTAGACGCTGTATTGCTGCAAAAAATTTGAAAAAATTCATGATAGCGTAGTTTAATAATACAATACTACCTGATTTTTTTCAGATTTTTAGCTTAAAAATTGAGCCAAGGAAAAATATTTGAAATTTTCAGTAAGATTTTCGGTTACTATGTCGAAAATTTTTGGCCAACTTTCAAACAATGTTTTTTTATGTGTTTTTTCCCGTTCTTTTGAATGGCCTATGTATTATTATAATGAAAAATAGGAAAAATACATGTGAAAATGAAAATTACCATTCATTTAGACACTGAATTTAGAGGTTATATAGCGAAAGCTTAAAAACAACGCCGAAAAAAACGGGGTTTTTCGTTTTTTAAGCATGCTGCAGGAAAAAAATAATAGTTTTAATAGCTTATTTCGATTGTAAAGGTAAAAAAACATATAAAAATATGAATTATCATTAATTTAGATGTGTGTTGTTAAGGTTATGAGTCATCCATCTCACTAAAAAACCTAATTTGTGTTTATTTTATTATTATTTTTTTTATTTTATAAAAACTGATATTATTGTATCTTATGGCAGTATAAATAAATTTTTTTGTTTTCTATGTAATACTTATTTGTTTTTGTTTTGTCCCCAGGCCCATACAATTTATTGTTAAGGGGTGGGGGTGCTTCAGAAACATGCCAAAAAAAGCAGTTTTTTCGATTTTTAGGCATTTTCCATGTAGAAAATGATAATAATACCTATGCCATTCGAAAGAACGGGAAAAAACACATAAAAAAACATTGTTTTAAAGTTGGACAAAAATTTCCAACATAACCTAAAATATTACTGAAAATTTCAAATATTTTTCTTTGGCTCAATTTTCAAGCTAAAAATTTGAAAAAAATTAAGTAGTATGGTATTATTAAACTACGCTTTCATGAATTTTTTCAGATTTTTTGCAGCAATACAGCGTCTAAAAAAAAATTTTTTTTAATACGTTTTTTCCCATAGCGAACCCCCAGAGGCATCTAGGGACTTGAAAATTTAACCGAGTGAGTTTTTAATTCTGTCCTTTCGAAAGGCCAGGCCCAAAACTGAATCAAGCATGGTGCAATTTTGACCATCTTGTCTATAGTTGAAGTTTTAGGATAGTATGTAACAAGTTTATATGTCTATAGTTGTCTGATTGTTTTTATCTCCTTTTTTGAATAGAACAATTAGTTCGCTCGTTCTTCATTCCTTTGGTATTTTATTTTGTTTTATAATTTTATTAATTATTGTTGTTAATTGTTCTGTCATTGCTTTACAATACTTCAGTAGTTTATTTGGTATCTCGTCCTTACCTGCTGCTTTTTTGTTCTTCAAATTTTTAAATATTTTACGAACTTCCTGTACATTTATATTAAGTTCTTTATTTGTGGTAATTTCTGGTAATTCTGGTTCTAACGTCGTTTGTTCTTCTATGTAGTTTGGTTTTATCTTTTCACTCTTTTACCTCCGTTTTTGACCTCTTATGTAGTGCCATATGATCTATTTCTTTCGAAAATCGTTCCCAATGATCATTTTTTATTTTTCTTACGAGCGCATGTGTTTCGTTTTTAATTGTCTTGTTATTATGGTATGCCTCTTGCATAAAAAACTAAAGTTGCAAAATTTTCTTCAAGTATTTTTTTAGAAACAGCCACTCTAAAGCAGACTCGATACATCCAAACTACTTTTTCACATTTTTTAAAAAAAATACACGTCTTCATCCGGTACTTCTTTTGCCCACTATATTTGCTTGCATGATAAGTAGTAACCTTTTTCTTTAAGCACTCATTATGTGCTCCAGGTATTGCAGCTTTGTTTCCTGTTTTGCCAGTTGTTGCTATTTATTATTCTTTCTCTATTCTCTTCAGCACATCTCAATGAATAACCCATGATATCTCTAGATTTCGTTGGTACACTCACATTTTAAAAGTGAAAATACTTCGTATTGATGCTCTTTTTAAAGTCCAAGCACGGACACCGTATTAAAGTACACTGCACACTTAAACTTTAATTAAACGAACCGGCAGGTCACCTTACGATATAAATTCAGTAGTCAGTTAGTCTTGAGAAGATAATGTATAGAACTTTGAAATCATACATTTTAGATAACACACCTATTAACAAACTAACAACTAGACTATTAAACGAAACAAAAATTATTTTTCTAGGTATAATATATATATATATATATATATATATATATATATATATATATATATTATATATATATATATATATATATATATATATATATATATATAGTTTGCAGTTTGCAGATTCCCCATATTTAGAGTTTACTATTTACTTATCTGCAAGATTTAATTTCTTTCTATATATATATATATATATATATATATATATATATATATATATATATGTACATATATATATATATATATATATATATATATATATATATATATATATACTTATATATTCAGTCCATTGGAATCCCCTTTTACGCATATCAGTGCAACGCAATCGAGTATTTTCCATTTATTTATAGACCTTCTAGGGATTCCCAATGATAGTAATCGAAAGATATGAATTAATTTCTAATTAAATGCGAATTGGTGGAAACAGTACTTTTTATTTTTGGCAGGACAAATATGTCTAGTATGAAGGTCATGGTGAATTATAAATGTAAAAATATAATGAATATATTATACATTATATATTACACACACACACACATATATATATATATATATATATATATATATATATATATATATATATATATATATATATAAATGTATATCATAAAATTAGTATTTCTTGGGTTTAGATTCAATAAATAATATCAATTTTGAAAGTATATTTTATTGTGCCATTAAATCAACGTTTCGGTAGCCCTTGCCTTTTTTAATATTACTTATTGAACCTTACCTCAAGAAATACTACTTTTATATTATCTATAGTACGGTTCAAGAATCTTTATAAAGCAATATATACGTATAAAAAGTAAAGAAACTACAAGTACATTGTTGACTCGTTTGGAAAAAACAATATTGAGTGTGAGTGGGTTGGAGTTAATAATACGGCTTTTAGAAGACTACTTTTATTACTCGAGCTTTCGAATCAATGTGTTTATATTCTTTTTCACAATCAGATAAATCGAGGTTGGTTAATCGAAACTGCTAACTTGAATACCTTAATTAATATTACATGTTAAATAAAAATTGTACTAAAAGGAGAATTGCTAAGACGAAAATGAATGTTTCCGAAACTACATTAAACTATAAAAATAAATGGTATGTATATACATTGTGGAAACCACTTATGGAATAAAATTGTTTGTGTCATTATTATGGAAAATAATAAAATACTCTGGAACAAGTTAACATTTAAATTTAAATTGACTAGTACTGACGTGGGGATCTTCAGTAATAGCTATCAATACATCATATTTCTTTTCTCCACTTCGAACAGTTTTGGTTCTCTCGATTTTTTCATATACAACTGACCCTATGCTAACAAAACGATCCATTAATTTTTAAAAAGCTCTTGGTTTTGTTTCCTCCCTTTAGAATATCCCTCGTGATATATTTTGGTGATAACTCTTCTACAGAAAAATTCATTTTTAACAATAAAGACAAGCAATTTATCATTTATGGTTTAATAATATAAAAACTATCATATTTTTAAAGATTATTAATTTACCTTTGTAACTGGGACAAACGGCCTTTTTCTTATTAATAACTGCGCGTTATCAATGGCAGTTAGTCATGTTTTATTTAAAATTTCTGGCTTCGAACACTGTTGATATAATAATCTAAAAATTGACGAGAACGTAATGGATAGATAGAAACGAGAAGGAACATGACTATTCGACTATCATGGTGAATTTATATAAGGCATATTCACAACAGGTTGACAAAAAGCCCAGGTTTTGGGACCACAAAAAGAGGAAACAAGGAAAACGAACAGAGAGCCACCTTGCTGACATTTTGTGGATAAGTAAAGATAGTACTTCGGAGGTGATGCTCGGCCTTATGGCTACCATTCCGCTTCCGGAGCGCCGGATGACAGAGTAGGGTTTGTTTTGGCAGATAGGCATTCTGCGTAGACTTGGTGGCGAGAGAGCGTAAAATATCTCGAGAACTGTCGCCAGGACAAAGAAGAAAGAATCCTGTACTAAAGTCAGTCAGCGGCGTCCTGCACTGAAATGTCTTTTAAAGATTTCAAACCCCCTTATCCAACGAAAAATAACTCAATATTCATTTAATTTTTTCTTTTATTCTTCTTTTTTTTTTCTGTTGGTTTTATACTTTACACTCACTCGTGTGATAATTGTTTCCACTTTAGTCGTCCCTGCCTTATCCATTCTATAATGTATGTATGATACATATATATTTTATCTTTTTATTTGGTATTATAATATATCTTTTTTTGTGTTCTTTTTGTGTTTGCTTAATTTATCGCCTTCCTTCGTTATTTCTTGTTTTTTACCTTGTTCTAATTTAAATTACTTTGTGTCTTCTTTCACTTCTGTGGATTTTAATTTAGACGTATTCCCTTCTATCTTACTTCTTATTTTCTTTTTAGTATATTTTACTAGCATTGTCAGTATATATTAAATACCAAGGGTGTACACCATGTTCACTTGTGAACAGTAGAATAGACTGTATTTTTCGAATCCTTTTCCGAAATATACACTTTCCTTGATGACCCACATGATTTTTTTTTCAGTGCCTTTGTACAATAACATTGGACTAGGAATTTAACAACCTTTTCGCTTTTAATAATTTCATTTATTTATAGAATTTAAATATTAATTCTCACATACGTGGCTCAAATACCAGATTTTAATTTAGAAAATCTTAAAAAATTAAACAATGCGTAAACATAATTGTTGTACGTATGATACAGTTGACATACGTCAATAATTGTATCATACATATTTAGCACTTGAGATTATAAAACAATAAATCAATATCAACTATTAAAAAACTATAAAAATGGCTTACGTTTAAGTACGATACATTTAAAAGTATGTTTGATAATTTTTTACAATGAGGACATAACATTGGAAAATTACCGTAGCTTTGGTACGTTTGAACCTTTGAGTTTACAAACTAGGTCTTGATAATCTAATAGTTTCAAGACTTCCCTGTTTTTATAGTTATGGTCGGTTATTAGTCGGTTTTCGTGACCCGTCGCCATTATTTTTTTTTAATTGTTACTACTTACACAAGTTTTAGATATTGCGTTAGGGTTTTTGTTAGCAAATATATATAGCACGAAACGTTGAATATTTCTACTAGTATCCGGTTTTGGATTCTATGAAGGCAAGCATAGTTATTCTTACTAGTACAGCCCTATATCTGTGAACCATAAGATCATAATGGTTTGAAGATTTATTTGTAAACTAATACCTTGTTGCTAATAGTAAGGTGTAAGCTTCTACCTAATAGCCTATACAACTTCTTGTATTTTAGTTTTAATTCTTCAGTTTCTTGTCCCATATTTTCCTAATACTTTAATTAGCTATCCAAATCCAGCCTAGGTATTTACCTGTTTCTTGTACAGGACTATGTCATTATTTAGTGAAACTGTGTGATTACTTTTTTTTTGTAAGTATGTTGTAAGTACGACGTGATTATACAAAAAAGATCATGGGAATATTTTTCCGAAAGTATCTGAGCTTTTCGTCTTGTCTATAAACGCTTTTCATGTGAACTTGAAATAGATAAAATAAATATTTATGTTTGAGTTAACTTGATCATTTAAAAAAAAGTTATTTGTTTCTGTAATTTCATGCCTGGTAGTTTTTTTAATATCATGACTCGTTTTATAAATGTTTTGTAACTATTTCTATAAAATACCAAATATATGAGTTTTAAATAATAGTTCGGTAGGTTTTTTACTAATATTCTGAAATTTTTTATCGCGACAAGCTAATTATATGGTTGTCTTATCTTTTGGTGGAATGAATTGCATAAAACTCTTTCATTATTAGTCCAATACTATTATTGAAAAGAAGAGTCAACCTTCTCGGAAAGTCAAGTAACACAATTTTCCAGTTTGATTGAATCCCCTCTTTCTACAGGTAGTACCTATAATATGATATTATGTAAAAAATGTTATTGGTACCAGAGGTAGTGTTTGTGAATGAAATCTTGTGGTTGGTGTAAAGTAACTTCTTGGTAAGTCGAGCTAGTGAGTTAGCTAATATTTATCTGTTTACTACTAGATGTATTAATCGGTTTTTATTCTTTTATTTAATCGTGTGTTAACTAAAATATTTACTGTACTATATTTGCTATCCAATAGACCTGTGGGCTGTACCTATATAAAAATTTAAATCCAAGATTTTTTTTTCCTTCTTTTGTCCGACTTATTTGGATAGTTCGGTCAATTATTATATTATATTTATTTTCTATTTAACAAAACACTCTAAGAAAGTTTTTCTATAATTACAATCTAAGCAAAAAGGTAAACTTACTTATATACACACAACCAAACTTATATGGAATACATAAAAATTTAAGAAAACATTAAATTCTTCTTCTTCTGCTTCTTCTTCGTCTTTTTCGCATTATGGGTTTGTCGTTTTTGTCCTCCTGCGTGCTCTATTTTCCCAGTCGCCTTCTCTGAACTCTCTATCTATCATAGCATTTCCTATGTATGTTTTCTCTCTTGTAGCAGGTCTTCTACTTCGTCTTCTTACGGACGGATTCCAGTCCAATATTATTTTCGGTCACCTGTGCTCTGGCATTCTTTGTACATTCCCGTATTACTGCAAAGCTTTATTTTTTAACTTTTTGTAATTGAGCATTCTGCTTATGTTCTGTTCCATATATTTATTATATTTTTATTATATCAGCTCTGGTGCATTGTAAATTATTCTACTGTAGATAATTTTATTTCGTATTGCCGATGTCGTTGGCCATACTTTTATTCCATATAGGAAAATATTCTTCACTATGCTCTAAAAGATCCTTTTTTGTTTTCTTTGGTTAAAGTGTTGTTCCATATCATACCAAAGAGTGCTTTAGTTTCTTGTTTTAGCCTGCCAATTTCATTTATTATCTTTTATACAAGTACCATCTCGGCTTATTATTCACTCTAAATACTTAAAAGCCTTACAGCTCTTCATAGCCTCTTCTAAACTTAAGTTTTAATCCTTGGATCCAATACATAAGTATTTGGTCTAACACATATTTATCCTGAGTCCCCATAACTCATATTTGTCCTTTAATTTTCTTCTTATATATTCTATATCCTCTTTTTCTTGTGCACAAATAACTTTATTCATCTGCCAAAGTAGTAATTGTGATACATTCTCTTGTACTGGTATGCCCATTCTTCCGCATTTTCTATACGATCTTTTCAACACTTGATCTATTATATATGTCAAAAAGTGTCGGTAAAAGACCACATTCCTGTATGAAACCTTTTGTTACGGTGATTGTTTTTTTTATTTCATTGCCTCTGTTTTTTATAGTTTTTGCGTTATATTTACCCATTTCTCTGTAACTTGCATTTTTCTCATTGCTTCCTATAGTTTTTTTCTTGGCACTCTATCATATGCATTCTCCAAGTCGGTAAAGGTCATATGTGTTTTAATATTTTTTTCTTTATTCTTTTCTATCACCTGTGCCATCATTGATATATTATCTAGACTTGATCTGCCTTTTCGAAATTCAGCTTGTTCTTAACCATAATGGTTCATGTATTGTTATATTTTTCTTTTATTTTTGTGGAAAACATTCTTGCCATTGAAAGCATTACACTGATCCCTCTATAGTTATTTGGCGATCTTTTGTTACCCTTTTCGACCGTTTAATACAGGTACGATAGCTTCAATTTTACTGATTAACACCCATATCAATGATACGATCCCTGCACCTCCATATTTGAGCAGTTCCATATTTATGTTCCCTGGTCCTGGTGCTTTGTTGTTTTTGGCTTTCTTTAGTACTTAAGTTATATTTTTCTATGTGATTTCGGTCTCCTCTGGTGTCATAGGGTCTTGTAAGATATACTCCGGTCTATTTTCCTGTATAATATTTTTACTTCGTTTATTACTTCTGTTTTTTATTTTTTTATGCTTCAGTTGATATTTCTTCCTTTTATACCCTATTCTATTGTCTATGTCTCTGCACCTTCTCTCCCAGTATTCGTTCTTCTTGAGCCTTATTCTTTGCTTCACTTATTGTCTGAGGGTAATATATTCTCGTTTTACTGGGATTCTGTCGTTTAGCCATTTATGAAACATACATTGTATTCTTTTGTTTTGTTTTGTTTGCCGCTTTGTTTATTTTTTTCTGTAGGCGTTAACACATTTTTCTTGAAGTCCATTCTTCGTTGAGCTGTAAAATATTCTGTAAACTATTCTGATATAGTGCTCGAATACTAAATTTTTATGGAAGTGCTACTTTATGCCTCTTATTTGTGATTTTTTGCATCTCCTCATCTCTCTGGATATTGTCTTTTTGTCGTCGTTTCGTCTATATAAATTTCCCTAGTACTAATCGATGGTAACTGGCACATTCTGTTTATCTGCAATGAGTTCTTGAAATAATAAATTGAAACATTTTTTTTAATCAATAGCACAAAAAAATTCAATGTTAAACGAATAGTGTTTATTTATTTATGTCAGTGTTATCATTCCTAGCCCTCATTTAAGATTTTAGTGGGCATGCTCCTAATCAAATTATCATCATTTAGTTATGGCAGGTTGTTCCATTCTTTAACTACTCTACTTATACTAGCTGTACGGTATTTGTAGATAATTTCTTTCAGATTTAATTTTTCTTTTAAGCATGTCCTCCCAATGGTCTATAAGGTTAAGGTTGGGCGAGTAAGCAGACCACTCGAAAAGAGTGATATCTTCTATTTCAAGGAAATCATAGGTACTCCGCTGGTTCCGGAGGTGCATTATCGTCTATGCAAATTAAATTATATCACATTATCCATGTCCAAAGCCTAGTTAGAGGTTCTAAAACCAAATCAATTTACCTGCGAAATGTGAAAGTTGATTGGATGGAAATTACTTTATATTTGTTAAGGATCTGGCAGTTTCCGTTTTTGCTTATCTTCCTCACCTTCTCCGGTGGTTTGATTTTATACAAATCCTGGTTAAAAACTCTCTCTCTCCTCCTCTCGTTCCTCGTCTCTCTCTCCTCTCTCCTCTCTCTCTCTAAGACATTACATTGCAGTTTAAAACAACTTAAGTTTTGACACAAGAATGTAGCACCTACCCTATTTAAGATTTATCTAGACAGATCCCTACAAAAATGGGAGAGGAAATGCTGAAGCATAGGAAGATAGGTAGAAAACAGAAAGTTTTTACTTTCTTTGCTGCTGTTATTAATTGATTAACGAGATCTTAGCTAGATAATAAGAAAGTTAAAAGAAAGAATGAAGGGGCGGCCTAAAAATTAATATGGAAAAATGTGAATAAGCATGTGAAGTGGACAATGACTAAACATTCGATTTAGATGTAGAAAATAAAGAATTAGGAGTTAAAAAACTGCCATTACTTGGAGGTTATTTTTAATAGAAAAACAATAGTAAAGATGAAATCAGACCACAATAAATAAGGTTAGAGCAATGACACGAGCCTTTTAATTAATTTAATCAAAAAAGAAACAAAAAATAATGGACTCGATCGTCACTTAATGCAAATTCATTTTATCTAACAATAAAACATTGAAAATTTTTGTTTTCAGCACTTCCACAAAATTTATTATATTTTATTGCCACTGCAACTATTTTGACAGAGTGCTTTTCTTCTCACGAATAGAATTATTATAGTTCAGAAGGTAAAGAATTTTTAAATAATTAAGAGTCCTTTGTGTTCTGCTATACGTTTGTTAGAATTTCAAGCAGACCAATGTAAGTTTTTGGGCAGTCGCCACATTTTCATTTGTATACACCACTGTTTAAGTACTTTTTTGGTTCTTGTTGTTCTTACTATATTTGCCTAAGTGGTTTGTTGTTCTGAAAACTCGTAGTATTGCTTTATTTTTTATGTATTTGGCTATTTTTGTTGATATCTTGGAGGAGGAATACTAGGAAAAAGATTTTTACGTTAAATAAAATTAATCTGGTGTTATTAGGAATTTAAAAATGTTGTATTTTAATAATTTTATTAACTAGTTCTATTGTGTTTTTAAGGTTAAGTAATGGTAGTATGAATAGTATCATGGGCAGTAGCATACAATTAAAACAAAAGGCAGAAATAAACGGAATTTGATAAAAAGGCAAAAAATTACAGAAAAAAAACTTAGAATAGGCAAAATACACAAAAAAGACCGTTTGTATAAGATCCGCGCTTTCATCACCAAGCCCTCTGCGTCCACTGCTGGACATAGGCCTCCCTCATTTTTGTGCATTGTGCTCTGTCTCGAGCACTTTTCATCCAATTTCTTGACATGTTCTTAAGATCGTCAGTCCAACGTGTAGGTGGTCTTCATCTACTTCTTTTGTCTAAACTTGGCCTCACACTCCGGATAAAGTGATATACTTTATCGGTCTACAAGAAATATAAAAGAAAATAACCTATAGCAAGGATGTAAGATCCTTCATAAAAATGAATAGGCTAAGGTAGATATCTATTAAGAGCAACTAAAAATAATTCTCCTAGGCGAATATTATCTCTGCCTTTAGTAAACCTTTTTGTTATTTATTTTACTAAAAGTTCTATCTTCTTCCACTTCTATTATGAATATTCTTTATAGAAAAAAATACACTTGAATACAAAATTAACCGGACACTAAGATTTTTGTATATTTTTTCGTTTTTAGATGAAAGCCTATTTAATGTTTTTGAATTTTATTTTACACTTTATTAGTGATAACGTTTTTTCTTGTTTAAACCAATTTTAGATGATTTTTGCGAACAACAATCGTGCTACAAAAACTTTTTTAGTATTAGTGTGAAATAATGCTTTAAATTGAACAGCATTATTTTAAGTTAATTTTAGTATTTTCAAGTGTTTGCAAGTTTGGCTTTAGTTTTTTTTATTCTCTCCTTTTCAAAAATTGCAATAAAAAAATGAAGACACCAGAAAAAGTAACACAAGCTTTTGCTTTACGAATGGTTAGAATGGAAGAATTTTTCGAATTACAGTGTTTCATACAATATAAGGATTTTGGGAAACAGTACCATATACCAGTAGAACAGATCAAGGTAGACGAAGAACTATAAGTTAAGTTAAATATCGCTTTTTTAGACTGCTACACTGCAAGCATTACGCGATCGTACATCATCAGCACCAGTATTTGTTCAACGATTAAATAATTCATAGAAACCCAGTTTATATTTAAGACGCTTAAATAAATATGGATTACGGTCCAGAATACCTGCCACGGTAACTTTAATAATAGCATGAGATCGGAGGCAACGTTTACACTTCGTTAGCGAATATCTTGCAAACAATTGAGATATTCAAGAATGGTGTGCGGTGTTCTTCACAGATTAATTAAGATTTAGCAGATATTCATCACATGGGCGGCCTAGGATTTGGAGAAGAACTTATGAACGTTATCACCATGTTGTTTGACTCACCTGTTTGGTAAAGATGGTATAACGGTGTTGGCAGGTATTTCCCTAGAGACTCATACAAATTTTTTTATAATTTTAGCGGGCAATTTAATCGCTAAGATGTATACTGAACAATGTTTGAAAGATTATGTAGTGCCATTTGCTCCATCTGTTAGGGAAAACTTTCGTCTGATTGAAGATAATGCTCGTCCGCATATTGCAAGAATAAAACTAGATTTCTTTGTAGCAATATACTTTGTCTACCACATTGGGTATCACTTATAGGGGGTTGAAAGTAGGGACTGAGCAATTACTGGGCTGGAGATACAGTAAGCAAACAAACCGAAACATCTGCGAACGACCACTCTTGGTTTGGTTGGAGAACTGGGTCGTAAGTAAGTGAATAAAAAGGGACTGGATGGGGTATTTACAAAGAAAGAAATTTAAAAAATACTTACTTATATAGATTTCCTGGTCAACAAAATAGAAGAAGGTTCCTAAACCATTTGAATTTGGATGCCGTTTAAAATAATCCATAAAACTTATAATTTAAATTATTGATAATTTCATAAGTTTGTCATAAAAGCAAAAACTTTTTTATAATGAAAAATATCTAATTTTAGTTGGAAAATTTTTAACTAGAAGTACCTTATATCACTCTGGCTAGTATTATTTCTTTACTAAAGTTTTTGGGATTGGAATTAAATCAAAACACTTCAAACAACACACAACTCTGTCCCACTAAAGCTGAAATTGGTTTACCATGGAACATGAAAATGGACAAATCTTGCGGACAAATCTTGGAAAGTTAGCACTGATTCGGGCTTAAAATTATCCTGGATGATAACAAACTGCAATTTTAAAAACTCAGCTACTCAATTTCTTCTTAAGGGACAGTCTCATGCGATTAAAAAAAAGAGACACATTTTAAAATTAAAGCAGAAAAAAAAACTAGAATATTTATTAACATAAATTCTTTTGGAGATGATTAAGTAAGTCTTGAAGTACATAAAAAAAATTTTAATAGCGATTTTAACTTCATTGGTGTCCTGTAGATGGCGTGTAGTAAAAAGTGCGTTTTTGGTGGTAAGACACTTTGTGGGTCACCTGTAACAGATATTCAAAAAATTCAAAATGGGTTGTATTCGTGAGACTCGAAACTAGATGATAAACCTTTAAAATATGCAAATTGTATTATTTTGAAGAGTTTATTCGAATTTTTTCAAAAAAGTTGAAAAATTGCTATGTTTTTGGGTGGATTTACCCATATATAATAAAAGGGGGGGTGGTTTTTAAATATTTTAAAGGTTTATCATCTAGTCTTTTGTATATACATTCGAAAAATTTTTGGTTTTTTAAAATCGGTTAAGAAGGTTCGGAGAAAAGTGTCTGACCAGTTTGAAAATGTTACTTTTGAGAAAAAAGCATTTAAAGTTTTTTTTACATAATTTTCGTGAATTAAAGGCTGATAACTTTATACTCACGTTTAATCGGCCATTCCTGGTGAATCTTGAGGTCCCTCTTCATCCAACAGTTGTTGTAAATGGCTTTGTAAAGCTTTTTTCTTTTTGATTTGATGTTTTATAATTAATTCATTAGTTCGACTGGAGTCTCAATTCACGCCGCGATGCTGACGGTGTAAGTGTAAAAACGGAACACACCTAGATCGCATGTCAATTTAACGAAAACGTATCTACTTATTTATAAATGTAGATATGAAAATATTTTATAACTAAAAAAATGGTTGTTTTATTGCCAAAACGGCGTGAAAAAAAAAGTTGATTTCTAAAATTAAAAATAAAAAGGAATTTTAAAAATAAAATAATTATATTACACTCTTTTTAATTTGAAATTATAAACAATATTTGGAATAATAAATGTATTTAAGTATAAATTTTATAACTTAAATAATACCTAATGAACACAAACAAAATTGATGTTAATAAAACATTATTTATTATCTGCACAAAACCGGACTTTCAGGAAAAATCGGTAGACGGAGCAACACTGTCGGCGTGCCATATACGCTACTACAAACCGCTGAGGAGAAGTAATAGTAATCCAGTGGAACAAATAAATTAGTTATAAAACATCGCGACGTTATAAAGAAATTTACACTGGTTAATTGCAACGCAGAGAATCTTAGTATTTGTAAAAAATCCTATGTTCCGGATTTTAAATTCCAAATATGTATAGTAACTGCCAAACGTTATACAGATATACATACTATATAAAAATAAATCACTAATACATACCCAACATATATACAAAAGCAAGAACAGCTGGAGCCTCGCGCTCGCCGCGCGGAGAGAAACCGGTTTTCATACGTGCGTATCTGACGTTAATAAAATAACTATAACTTATATTCTAGTGGGAATTTCTTTTTAAAATTTTAGGAGGGAGTTTTTGAATGTAAATGGAAGCGATTTATGTAAAAAAATTTTTTTGATTTTTTGAAAGTTTCGCATGAGACTGTCCCCTTAAAACCATGTGGACCTCTTAAATAGTTGAAAACATCGTCTTACTAATCTCTCAGATAAAACACAGCACAAAAAATCAGTGAATAACTCAACAAAAACTGCCATATCGCATTTTGAGTACAAATTCACCTCTCACCTCAACTTAAAACAATTTGCCGGCTTTAAAGACTACACCCGAAAGCTATCTCTTCCAAATCTCCATCTCCTTAACTACACTTTACTTTTTACTAACCGATTTCAAATAATAAAAAATGAATAACAAAAAACCATTACAATTTTTAAAAAGATAAATTTGGACTAAGCGATGACCTGACTCATATCGTGGTCTATTGCAGAGTGACATCATTCTTAAAAATTGTTCGCCTCCCCGCATAACTTTCTCACCAACCAAGTGGATATTTATTTGACGCCCAATATTAATCGAAATCAACATCAAACAAATACCATCTGTGTTATATAAAGAAAATAAAAATAATAATATTTTTCGGTGTTTTAACATACAAAGGAAAACAAAAATGCTACAAATTGGGTAACATTAAGATTCCTCTATTACCACAGCTCCGAAGGAGTTCAAACTTGACATGTTCAACCATGTTCAGTTTCAAATCATTAATGACATAAAGCAAACAGTTTGTGACGAATGAAAGCAAATTCCTCATGAAAAACTTGCTGTCGTAATCCGAAGTATGCTTAATCGAATAAGAGCCGTAATTAATAGGGTCGTTGAGGTAATACACCTTACTAAATATAGATTTTTCATTAAAAAATGTTTAACATTACAAGAATGAATTTTAGTTTTTTTGCAGATTTTAAATTTTTTTGAATTTTCTCTTCTTTTTTCTTTGTTAGATTCTTGATTTGTAATAAATTTCCCTTTTAAATTTTTCCCTTCTTATAAAATACTCAACTAGATATATATCTTAAACTTTTTTAAACGGCTTTGGAAAAATCTAGGAGATCGATTAATTTTGCACTCCATTGTATTTTAATTTACAAGTTTCTACTATTTTTTATAATAACAAAAATAAGCTGGATTGCATGATAAACTCATTTTTGGTGTCAGGCAAAAATCTTATATATATTTATAATTCATTGCAAATATTTTTTTAGTTTATTTCATATAGATACATCCTTAACAGTACATCGCAAGATAAAACCAACAATATTAACAATTGAATAACGCACTTATAATATTGTCTATACTTCTATACGCCAATCTTATCATTTCACTCATAAATAAATTTATAGCGATAATAATCAATTGGCACTCTTTAGATAAAACCCTACTTTTTGTTATAGATAGACATCGTAACGATAAGTGTTATAGTCAATACGAACAATGCTGTTTTTATAGTTAATTTTTGTAAACAGCAGAGGCAACATGTCAAGTGTCAAATTCCTCTGCCTGGTGCTCCTGGCAGTTGCGTGTTCATCGTGTTGTGCAGGTAGGTAAAAACTATTATTTGTTGATTTGAGTACTAAAACTATTAGCAAGTTTTCTGTAATGATACTTATTCACTCACTATCATACTGATTGATATATTAAATCTTCTTCAACTATAATTTAATATTTTTCGGAGAGTACTGGAAAATATAATGTATCCCTCTGTATAATAATAAACAGATTTAAGCAGTGTTTAACTGTATCGACAATAATTAACTAATTAAGAAAATTTCCCATTTTCCATAATCACACAAATTTATGAAACGGTTTTGATAACACAGGCATAACTAATTTTTTTAATTTTACAGATACTTGTTCTATAATTTTTATAGCAATAAATATATTATGTTCATGTATAAAAAAAATTACTTAAGGTATTTTAATTATTTTTGTTCCATTTTATAATTTTCTCCCTTATTTTCTACCTGAACTTTACAATAAATGATTTATTACTATACACTCAGTTTCACTAGTTCTTACATGCTTCGTGGGTTTTGAGGAATCCGTTCTAAGCGGAATAGGCTGGACTTTGCTTCATATCACTGACAGAAAAGGCGCACCGATTATTTGTTTTTTTTTTCTGTATCACGGTATAATTTTAATTAAGGGTGTATATCCTTTAATAGTTCTATTGATGTATTGGTATTCCCCTTGTTTAAGGAGGCTGATCTGTTTTAGTAGCTTTTTCTTGAGCTTCTTGTATTGCGAGAATATTTAGCAACCGAAAAGACAATCGGTTATTGGGGGATAAGTCTGCATCTAGAATGCTTATAATATTTTGTGCTCCAAAAATATTATAAAATAATTAAACTTATTTCTTAAAGATTATTTTGAATTATTATTTTTGGGAGCATAGTTATTTTTTTGTTCTTGCAATTTTTGGTTTTGGAAATGATAATTTGCAAAAATAAAATTAAAGCTTAACCTTCTATCGGTCGCGGCTTTTGTACCAAGAAGAATGGTCACGCGTATTTCCTAGATACGCTAAATGCTAATTAGTTATTTTAAGATGTGTAGGCAATGAAATATTGTAATATTAATACAAAAATATTCGCTAGAAGATTGATACACTGTATTTCTTAAATTTTTTTTATTGAATTTCATTAAAAACACGGTGTCATAAATCCAAAATGTCTCCTAAATATTGCACATTACACATATTATTGTATCGCAGTTTTGCAGTCTTGACAAATATGCTTTGAGTGTTCCATACAGATGAATTTCTGACAATTTTCATAGCTGAAGGGCGTGATCCTTGAACGTTTATCATTTTGACAAGGCTTACATCTTCTTTTAACTTACATTTAACGTGGATAATCGGTCATCTTCTGGTGCTCCTGGCAACATTGTAAAAAGCACAAAGCTTGTCTACTGTATCTACACCTCCCTTTGTCTTGTTATATAATGTTATAATCTCGGGTTTCTTTTGGTCACCTGTTTCTGCATCGATTGCTCCGTCATCATGTAGGCTTGAAACTAAGATTACGTTTTAATAGCGCTTAGGCACGTAGGAAACAAGAGTCATGTCGTTCCGAAACCCAAAAATACTGGTATTGGGCTCACGCTTTTTCGTAACTTTAAATTCATTGGGTATTTGGGCCTTATTTTTTTCATCGTTCCTACAAATACAATTTTTTTCTCATCAAGATCTTTTATCAAATCAAAATCAGAAAACCAGTTGTCAGTGGTCAGTGTTCTCCCCATATTAAATATAGGTGTTGTCAACCTTTTTACCACGTCTTGTGGTTTGTTACTTATGCAGATTGGCCATCTGGTCGAATCCCTGCATAAATTTCTATGTTATAAGTATAAAAGATGCATTGATTCCATATTTATTGGGTTTTTTGGGGATGTGTTGAATAAAGGAGCATCTTCCACGAAATGCCTCTAGTTTCTCGTCAATTGTAACATTTTTTCCAAGCGAGTAGCATTTTTGAGCAATTAGACACAAACTTCTCGAAAATATTCCTTATTGGGACCATCTTTTACGTTCTACTCTCGTAGCTATGTCATTAAAACGTAATGCTCTGATTAAAACTAGAAATCTTATCGAACTCCTCACTGTTTTAAAATTATCCATTCTCTACAGTTCTTCAAGGTTAACTCGATTATCATGGTAAATACCCGCCAAATAAAGCAAGTCCAAAAGGGCTCTTATTTCTAGTTTGTCTGTATCCCTGGCATCTCTTGGACGACAATAATGAGATCTTACAGAACTTCTGTACTTATTTGTGAAGTTTACGATGCTCTCAATCATAGGATCAGTTATGAGGCACTTTTAAATATCAACGATATCTGTGAGATTCTTAGCTGGTCCAATGACCCCAGGGAGACGAAGTAATATATTGGTCGTTTACTTTTTTGTTTGGATTTATTTGCCAAATCCATGAATTGAAAACTTTTCTATTTTTCTTTAGATATGAGCTAAATAAGCCTCGTTGGAACTGTCAGCTTCGTCTTCGGCATTACTTCCATCACTCAATTCGGACTCAGAATCGTCATCACGTTCCGAAACATGTTCCTCTTCGTCTGTATTGCTATCATCCATACGTATATCGTTATCCGACTCAGCAAACATCAAATTTTTAACAGCTTTATATCAGTAGGATCATTGAGATTGAAAATCTTCTTCTTATCCGCCATGTCTAAAATAAAATAAACAAAATGGAACTAATTGCCACAAATGGTCACGTGTATATGAGAGATACAGACCTCTTATATCAACGTAGAAAGTATTCAACACAAAAAATGCATGAAATAGTAATATGTTATCAATATTACAATAAGAATAATGTAACTATAACAAAAGAAACAGATGTTATAAAAACTTACCTAAAAAGTCGCGCGTATATCTGAAATACAAATGCAAAATTTTCAGCAACGTACTATCCTTGACAGGTTATTTGTGCACTGGAAGCTTGCTTCAGTAATGGAGTAGAAATAGCGAAAAGCATCCGATCGCAGCGCAGCGTAGGTACTAGATATTATACTGAATCTATTACCCGTGTAACTACCACATACGCGCGACCGCTGGAAGGTTAAAAACTTTTTAATCATTCAAGCTACAGAGCTCTTAACAAAATTACAGAGCCACTACAGAACTAATTTAGTATTTGCATTCACGTGATGACATCATTAAATAAAATGACCTATTTAAATGAAGATTTTATAAAAAAATAACAGTAGAATGTTGGATTTGTAGAGTATACTGTTGATAATATGAGGGTTTGTTATAAATTTGGATATTTTAGCAGCCGGGGCAAATTATTGAGCCCAGACTATTCAAAGGAGTCCATGGTAACTCTTGCAATCTACGGCCTTGCGTTATCCTGCTGAAAAATTTTCTGTTTTGAAATTTTGAGTTTTGAATTTCTGAGCTGTCGTATTTTCTATAACGAAGATAGGAAGTAACCGTTAACTATAAGCAATAATATCCATACGATAAACCCAACAGTGCGCATACACGCTGTTTCACAAAAAAGTGTGGATTTCGTGGTTAACCACGTCGTCTTTTGGCCTTGATTCGGTTATCATGCATCCCTAAAAAAATCGAGATTCACTACTGAAGACAACCCCATTCCATTTCTTGTTTCTAGTTAAACGTTTTCTATACTATCCTACACGATTACGTCGATGTTCAGCAATAGAAGTAGCATCCAGTGTAGGAAATGAAAAAATAACAAAACTGTGAATTCAACGATAAGCAATTCCTCCTTTATGTTCTGTAAAACATTAAGTTGCAATTTACCTGATAATGGAGAAGAAGTCTCTTAGAACCATCAATATTATGTGACAATCTTGATATCCTGTTGTTCTTGGGCGCCGCCCAGTGACACTTGATCTTCCTACTCGAGATTCTTGACGTCATGCCCGATAACACCTTAACACATTTTTTAAACTTCTGTAATTCGCAATTTCCTAGGAAAAAAGTGAAAATTAGTTAAATTTTACAATTTTTTTGTCCTTCACACTTTATTATTTCTGCCTTTATTATTATTATTATTATTTCTGTTTGATGGTGGCCAGAAGCTTTTTTATTTTAAATTCTCTTTAAAGCATTGTTTGTGATTTTCGATATTTCATTAAAAATGTGAGCCTTGGTTTAAAATTCCTGTTTTTGTAGTATATAAAGCTACTGTATTTTGTCCAGTTTCTCTGAATTTTTTTTCTTAAAACAATAATGCTTTTAGTTTCCTTTATAAGTTTTTTGACTTTGCCTCTTTAAAGTTAATGCTGTAATGATTTTCTTATTTGCTTTTCTAAAAATTTGCCTTTCTATATTGTTATCGTTTTTCATAGTCTTTCTTCAATATGTAATTTTGTAGGTTAGATTCATTCTTTGCCATTTTTTGTTTAATAAACAATATTTCTTTTTATTGTGTTGTAACCACTTGACTTTTGTTTGATTTAAGGTACTTTAACCCGGTATCTGGCAACACCAAAAATAGATGTAGTAAAATTATTTTATTGGATTCACAATCTTATATAACACTCAATAACACTCTGTGGTACAAAAAAAATCGGAAGGAGCAAGGGAAAAGCAGTTTTTGAATTTGTTGCCTAGAAGCAACATTCCCAGTCAAGAAATACTATTTGGTACTAACTTCAATAATCTCAAGATTTAGTTATATAGAACTGTTTAACTAAAAGACATTTTCATTAGGTCTTACAGCAAGAGGATGGCGAATTAGGTTATCTCTATTTTCTGGCTTTGATGGACGGCCTCGCTTTACTTTGATCTTTCCATATTATGCACAGATCTAGCTGGTTCACAAGAAGAATTCTTAAAGCAATGGCCCAATAATCTTCTATTGCTGCAGTTATGTTACTCCATAAACATAAAAATGAAGAAAAACTCTATTATTTTAAAAGTGTTTGTGTTGACACTTATCCCAGTTTTTTGCGTACTGTATAAATTTGTCTTGTATAAAATACTTAAAAAGCCAGGCTACCTCTACTGCATTATTGTCTATAGTTGGATTTTTGAATAGAATGGTTTTTATGTCACTTTGAGATTAGTTATAATATACTGACTCCACTACTTTATTAGTTTTCTTAGCGGTTTTTCGTGCTCGTCTTTTTCATTGGTTTGATTAGCCTCTTCTTCAGTTAACAGTTGATGATAATGAGGTTTATCATCTTCATCTGAGTCTGCTACAATTTCATTTATATTGATGTTTATACTCCTCCGTGTCAGACAAATCGGAGAGATTAAGGTCGACAGGAACAATTAGTGACATTTTTATCTTTATACTCTTTTTACATAAAACAAGGTAGTTAATATTTCATATAAATTTTCCATAGTAAAATCTTATACGAAAAAAAACTCAATTGTTTGTTGGCTGAGAACTACATAATTTTTTATTCTAACAAAATAATATATTGACTTACAGTATCCACCAAAAATAGCACACAGTTACACTAAAATAACCTTTGTTTATTTACGAAGTAAAAAGCTAACTAGAAGAATTCTAAAAGATGACACATTTTCAGAAATTTTGTTTGTATCTTACTTAATATATTAGTCGATTAAACTTCTTTTTTATTATTATACAACTTTTGAAGATCACAAAAAAATTTTTTTCTCTTTTTCCATTGATCGTGTGTTTAAAGATTGCTCCAAAATTTTTTCTTTTAAAAGTTACTGCTCTATGGCGGACAGTTAATCTCTGGAACGGCAAATCCGAAACATAAAATTCAAGAAAGGTTTTAAAACAAAAGTGCTTTTACGTGATAATTTACCAGAAAAATTAAAAATTCTTAAATAAAAAATCAAATTGCGTACATTTGAAAAAAATGTTTGAAAATTTGAAAAAAAGGGTTGACCATTTTTTTTGGGTTAAATTGTGGTAAAACGTCATAGAGAAAACCAAAACTAACAAAACCCTTCAAGGTTTCAATAAAGTTTGTGTGACTAACAAAAATCGAAAAAAAGTCAATTGTTTCATTTTTGAATTTTGTTATTTTTTTTAATTTTTGATTTTTTTTGGTAAACTATTACGTAAGAGCACTTCTTTATTAAAACCTCTATCGAATTTTATGTTATAGATTTGCCGTTCCAGAGTATAATCTTCAAAAGTTGAATACTATTAAAAAAAGAGTTCAATTGTCATATATTATAGATATAAGATGTGCCATTTTTTAGCATTCTAGATGGTAATAATACCAAAATCTACTTATGTCTGACGGTATCACCACTCCAAAGACATAAAAAGCCTTATTCGAGACTGTCCTATATGCACTAGACACCCTGAGGAGCATTTGCCTTTGCGAAGTCTCCATTAGCTTAGCGTATTTCGTAGTGTATAGTACACTACACTACACACGGTAGCGTAAGTTACTACCGTCTGGAAGACTCCATTTAGCACCTTTATTTTGGTGCTTCCTGGGCCTCCAATGTTTGGCATGAACCATATCAACCCTTCCAAGTTTCAGTTCGCCTTCTCTACTGTCTTTTGGATATATACTCCGAACCTTAGAGCTTCCGATAACCAGACTCCCAGATATTTAACCGGTGCAACGTCCACACCTTCCACTATTAAGCGAAGAGAGGATCTTTCTCAGGTCCCTTTGAGAACACCTCACTTTTCTGAGGCACTAGTTGTAGATCGTTCTATCTGATCCACCTACTAATGCGATGCAGGGCTATATTAGCCGCATTAGACATGTATGTTTTCTGACTCGCCTTAGCAACCAGTGCGAGATCATCGGCATAAGCTGCAAGAGGGCATAAGCGGCCAATTCTTTAAGCCTGGACATGATTTTTCCCATGATGCCGTATTAAAGGCATTTTTGACATCGCACTCGATGAGAGTTACCCACCTCTTTGTATCCTGCGTAACTAAAAAGGTAACTTCTGTGACCGCATTTATGGTGGACCTTTTGGCCCTAAAACCATATTGGCGATCGCTCAGCGCATGCTTTTCTTTTAACTGTCGCTCAAGGTAGCCTTTTATAAGCTGTTCGTACAATTTAGCTATCGAACTAAAAGCAAATTGGTCGAAATTGTAACTCTTCCTCTTGACCTTTACCTTTCGGTATAAGATCAAGCTTAGCTTCTTTCAACATTGTTGGAAACTGCTGTTGTTTAAGCAGTTTGTTTAGCAATCTCAGAAAAACCTGCGGGTATTTTAGTGCGGCGAGTCTTACTGTCTCCGGCATGACTCCATCTATGCCATGTGCTTTTCGGATCTAAATACGTCCAACAGCCTCGCCAAGTTCCAACTCAGTGAAAGGTATACAAAACAAATAACCCTTTCACGCCTATCCTCCTCCTGAGGAAAAAGTTCCCGTATTAAACGTTTCTCCTCCTCATGTAGGGGTAGGGTGTCTTTTTTCCCTTTCAATTCGGTACAGATAATCTTGAAGCCCTGCCCCCAGATATCCCTTTTGAGATCCTGAAGCAGGTTACTCCACCTTTCTTTCTTAGATCTTCTTATCTCAGTCTTGTATTCATTCTGCATTCCCTTTAATTCATTTATTCTCTCTTTCAAATCTACTGCTTGTACTCTTCATCTCGTACACTTCCTTCTTACTCTCATGCAATTTGTCCTTAGATTTTTAAGCTGCTCGTTTCACCAGTATGGTTGTTTTCTTTTATACCTCCCATTTAATCTTACACAAGCCAACTCCTGTGCATCACTCAAACCCTCAATTAACTCTCACACACATCCTCACATCCCGGACCAATCAAGTCAAAAGCATGTACAAAAACCTCCTATTTTAAACATCTCTTTAGATTGATATCCCCATTTTTACGTTTCTGTCTTTTGCTAGCTGTTTTAATACTCACATACTTCTGTAAGCTAAGCGATTCTTCCTCCAAAACAGTCCAGCTTACGGCCCTGTTAATAAATTTAGTTGAAGCCAGTGCGATGTCCAGAAAGAATTCATTATTACGTCTCATGAACGTAGGTACCTTACCGTCATTTAAAACGGTAAGCCCCATTGCGTAGATCCATTCTGATAGGTATTTCCCTCTCCCATCTTGCACTCGTGGGTTTCATGGACGATCCTTCGCATTCAGGTCACCAGCTATGACGACCGGTAAAATCTTTATCCTATCCTCTTGCATAATCGAGTCAATGTACTCTTCATATACTCGAAGCGGGATATCTGGTAAAACATAGCAATTATATACTACCAGGTTTCCGACATATACCTTTACATAACCATTCTTAATGGAGTGTCTGGTAATGCCAGCTCCTCGATTCACCACGTATACCCTAAGCCTGTCTAAGACAAACTGTACGTTGGGCTCCTGAAATAGGATCATGTCATAACCTTCCCATCGTGCAAGTGCCTGTGCAATATCGTGAGCAGCCCTCGACCTTCCCACATTTATTTGCAGAAACTTCTTAATAAATGGGTCTTATCTTTTTAACTTACTTACTGATTCCTGTTCCTAAGTGCTTTCATTCACTCTTTCCTCCTCCATTCTGATAAGGTCTCTCTTGTTTTTACAGTTTTTTCAATATCAGTTTTCTATACTCCAGGCATCGTAAGCTGTCGGCTTTGTGCGCGGCTTCTTTACAAGTGAGGCAAAAAGCCTCCAAATTACTGCATTCTCGTGCCTGATGACCCTCTTTGCCACATCTGTAGCAGCAGTCCGCTCTGTTTTCTCCATTGCATTAGTTTTTGCTATGCCCGAACTGCAGGCATCTAGAGCATCGCTGGATGTGCAATCTCTCTAGTATCTTACATGAGTTCGCTCGATGGGTAGGTGCTTTCTTTTTCCAATGCTTTCTTGGCTGCGATCCGCGTCAGTCCAACCGTGACGTTTGTGTTCCCGTCTTCGTTTTCCCTTATAGAGACGTTAGTCTGACGTTACTGTTGCACTGTCTTTATGTGTTGCTCACATTCTTGAACACTTATTTGTTTTGTCCTTCGCTTAAAGTGAATTTATCCAAAATCATCATTTAGATATTCAACTAATTATCAGGTATATTTATGTATTATCTTAAAAGCTTACACTTATACTTAACGGAAATTGTGATAAGATTTCTTGCACGTACATAGCTGCACCTGACTAGAGTGAAGTATATCTTATCTATGATCTATGGAGATTGACAACAATACACATCCGGAACTTAACTGTTCCTCTTCTTGTCATTGTAATTTAAATTTAGTTCTGATTATACGCCCAATACCTCCTCTTATTGTATAAGTACTATACATTTGGATATCACTTCAAAACATCATGTTTAGGATTTATACTGTTCTTAAGCTGCCAGATTCGATTAATCACTTATTATTATTATTAGTAAGTTTAGAAAATATAAGATATAAGCATACCGCTAATAGATTTGAAATGATAGTCTTTAATTGTATTTAAATTATTAATTTGCCAGCATATTTTTTATCGTATCTGTGTTGTACATTATTGTGTTTACAGCCTAAAAGGTTACACTTAATTTTGCACTAACTGACCCAATCAAAACTATGCCAGTGAAGGAGCAACTTTATATACAAAGTCAAATATACTGATCTAAAATATAAACCTTATAATTTATATCAAAGCAGTCGTCTGTAACTGTTACAATAGACCCATATAACTTTAGAAGACTGGAGAGTTTTAAATATCTCGGAGCAACATCACTCTGACAACGATATCGCGGAAGAGATTAAAGGAAGAATTCAGGCAGCAAACAGATGTATGTACAGCCTCCACAATACTATTAAATCTAAAAGCCTAACAAAAACATCTAAGATTAAAATATATAAAACGGTGATTAGACCGGTGCTCATGTATGGGTGTGAGATGTGGACCATGACCAAAGAAACTAAAAAAACAACTGACTTGAAACTGAAATAGATGTTTTGAGAGTAACATCCACAGAAGAATCTTTGGGCCTTATCACGACATTAGTAGCAACCAATACCGAATGAGAACAAATGCTGAGGTCAAGCAGATGTATAGAGCGAGCGACATAGTCCAAGAGATTAAATCCCAACGTCTAAGATGGGCTGGCCATGTCCATAGACTCCCTAATAACCGCCTTGCCAAGTTAATATGGGAGAAGCCCCCAAGGAAGAAGGCCTTTAGAACGTCCACAAATGCGATAGGAGAGACAATATATGGTCAGATCTAAGAACAATGGGGCTATCCACTGACCTAACTATATGGACGACCGTTCAATGAAGCAAGTGTGCAGTCACCAAGACCCACCCTCGGTTGTAGTGCTACGAGAAGAAGAAGATGAAGAAGTCGCTGTAACAGTACTGGCATCACTTTGGTTCAAAATTTGTAGCATTTATGTTTAACCGGACGAAACTCGAAACTAGACACAAATTACTTAATCTTCTTGTAATAATACAAATTGTTAATGGCCATAACAATACATGAGGATCACATAGCATAACACCGAAAGTAATTATGTTAGCAAAAATATTTAACAATGTGAACGTATGCCTACTCAACGACGGCTCTTCCATAAGATTCAATATGGCTATGGGAACATCTTTCGCCGTTGATCTCTCCATTTATGTGAACCCCCATTGCTTACTTAACTCGATTGATAAGCACAAAACGATTTATATAATAGTGACTGACCACTTCTCAATTTTAATAAGACATACCGTTAATTTTAAAACAAAAACAATACCAACACAAAAATGGAAACTACAAACAAACAATAATTTGTAGAGTAGTATATAAATCAGTTGTTTTAGAATGTTAGAACGTAATAAATGCTCTAGTCTTTATATGTAATATTATATTTTGGGTATATACAATTAGGTACATTTTAATTATTTCTTGATATTTTTATTACAAATGATATAATCCAAAGATTATATGCTAAAAACAACGAATGATTGTTCTTGTTGTTTCTTGGATTCGCCATTTAAAATAATTTTACTCTGCTGACATAATCTAGAATCATTTTTGAATATCTACCACTAAAAATATCTTTGAACAAGATTTTACAAAGTTTTTACACTCTTGTGGCCAGTAGACTCGGTCAACAACTTATTTTTTCTTTTCGAGAATTCCAAAGGCCCTGTCGCAAGGTAAGAAACTATTTCTGTAAAACGATGCAGTTTAGAGTCAAACGCAAGATATCGAACAATGGTATTGTTTTTGATTTGTGCGTAGCAGTTGTCAGATAATAGATATAGCCTTTTATCCAGAATATAAGTTATATAATCTTGCAGGAAGTTTATCACGTCGTTAGCGCCCTTTTTAGCTATGTTTTTAGTATACATATAGAAATAAGAAAGTTCATTTTTCGAGTTTAGACAAAGGTTGTATATACACGTCCATCTTAGATATAATGCATAAGTTAAAGGTACATTCGGCAATGGCAAATCTTGTCGAAATTCAAAGCAAAGTACTCTAACGTCTCTATTTTCTTTGACTTTCTTTGTACGCTCTTTTGGGTCTTTATAAAACCACTCAGCCTTTTTTAAATGCAACTTCTTATCTTTCTTTATTACTTTCCTTTTTATTTTCGTCCAACGCAGATTTTAATTTGTTTTCTAATAGTTTACGTTTTTTACAGGTGTCAGTCTTTGTAGTACCAAAACTGTAGCTAAAATTTCCTTAAAATATCTTAAATAATATCGTAGTACATAAGAGGTTTAACTTTTTCGCCGTTTCAAAAACGTTTCAAAGCATGTTTCTTTATATTTTTGAAAATACAGATAAAGCATTTATTTAATATTTAAATCTGATGATAAATAACACTTCTTGAATTTTTCTCGACAATAATCGAAATCTTGGCGTGGAAATGGTCTGATGTGAACTTGTTTGACTATATTTTCTGGTATTGCTTTAGCCTAGTATAATATTTTTCTAGCAAGTCCCTTGGGGCTGTTATATCTGTAGTTAAGTGCTTACAAATACGTACCAGACGCTCTTTTCCAATTCCGTGCAGGTTGCATATAGCCATTTTACAAATTTTTTGCTCGGAATTGGGTAGTTTTATCTGGAATAAAAAAAACAATTTCGTCACTTTAATTATTGTATTTTACACAACTTATCTCATATTTAATATTATCATATTTATTTTCCTGATGGAGTCGTGATATTTTTACCTACAATTGTCACTAAACTGGCTAAATATAAGCTTGTCTTTCCTTCTGGCCTTTATTTGATTGAATGAAATAACGAGTTAATTAAAAAAAAAAGAGTATGAAATAACCACATAAGCAGAATGGAGGAGACCCGTGTCATCAAAATAGCAAGAGATAAGTCACCAATCGGCAGAAGTATCGGACGACCGCGCAAAAGATGCAGTGACAACCTTCCATAGAGGTATTAGTCCCTCAATGAACAAGCAGAATTGCTTATAAAGAGGAAGAAAAAAAGAAGAAGAAAAATAAAGTAAAGAAGAAGCAAAAGAGTAAATTCTTGCGATCTCTTCTTGTTATGGTTAAAAATCAATTTTTGTTGATCAAGTCGGTCTTGTAGAAGAAACTATTTGTCCCTAAATTCTACAAACTCCTCACCTCGTGCACGTTTACGTTTTGCTATATTTCTTTTTAACTTCCTAACTTATCTCATTTATCTTCTTCCTTCCCTTGCTGAACCCTGCTTCTGTTTCTGCAGTATCATCTTGATTTAAACTCTCTAGACTCTCACTTTTGGAATTATAGACGGTAGCAAATCAATCACTAAATATCCATACCGATTAACAGAGAATAAACAAGCTTGGTAAAGTCAGCTTTGTCGTCGACACGAAGCTATATAAGCCAATTAACGGAGTAAGTCAATTCGACTTAATTCCTTTTTGCACCAAAGACCAAAAGAAGATGAGGTAAAGGATAACTTAAGTTTCATTATTACTTACTTGATTTATTCTATTCTTGCACCAAAACATACCTATGTAGGTCAAATTGGAGTCAGATGGTATACACGATCGAAACTTGATTTCGATAAAATGATGACACATCTCTTTTTTGCAACAACATCCTCAATTGTTAAGAATTGCGTTCATTGACCTTTAACACCAACTCTAATATACAACAACTAAAGCAACGTGTTTTACAACATTTTTTAAGTTTTCCATATCTTAATTTGCCACAGATTTTTAAATGATTTATGTTATGTTTCTTCTTCTTCGCGTGCCATATCAGATTAATCCGACGTTGGCGATCACCATTGCGAAGGCTTCTCGATCTTCTGCAATATGGAATAATTGTCCTGCATTTGGTATCTGAGTCCATTCACGAATGTTTTTTAACCAAGAAACTTGTTTTCTTCCTACACCTCTACGGCCCTCTATTTTGCCTTTAAGGATCAGTTGTAAAATTTTATATCGACTTCCCCTTACTATATGTCCCAGATAAGACATTTTTCGATGTTTAACAGTCTTTAGCAGTTCTCTGTCTTTGTTGACGCTCCTTAGTACTTCTTCATTAGTTTTTCTTGCTGTCCAAGGTATCTTCAGCATTCGTCTATGAACCCACATTTCCAATGCTTCAATTTTGTTCATGATCGATACTTTTAGCGTCCACACTTCTGCACTATACAAAAATACAGACCAAACATAGCACTTAACTATTCTTTGCCTTAGTTCTAAACTGAGATGGTTATTGCAAAGAAATGACTTCATTTTCATAAAAGTAGTTTTAGTCATTGCTATTCTACGTTTTATTTCTATGTCTGAATCTAGTTGGTACGTTATCACAGTTCCCAAATATGTCATTTTGTAAACTCTCTCAACTTGGACTCCGTTCAATTAAAGCTTTGCATCGAAATGTGGGTCACGACTAAACACAAAAATTTGGTTTTGTTTGAGTTTATTTTAATGCCCATTTCCTCTCCTACCTCGTGAATACGATCAAGCAGAATTTGAAGGCCTTCAATATTATCTGATAGAATTACTGTATCTTCTGCATATCTAATCACATTAAGTAGTTCCCCGTTGATTTTTATTCTATATGGTTGGTTGCCTCTCAAGTGCCTTTTTAAATAACTTGTCCGAGTAAACATTGAACAATGTTGGCGACAAAATGTTATGTTTATCAATTAAAAATTGAGATATTGGGGAAGCCATTTCAAAATAATGTAAGTTTATTTGCTTTTTGATCTATATGGTCACATACATTTTTAACAAAGTAATCTTGAAATACCACTTTAATCAAAAAAATAATAAGCTGACTTAAATTAATATATCTTTTTTGGTTTTTCTCTTTGACCTAGTACCAACTTTTTCAGATATTTGATATTTTGAATTTATTAACGGACTATTCGATAGTATTTTAATAACTTGCTCATGACTAAGTCGCTTTTTATGCTATTCTAAATATTATTATACATATTAATAAATTAATAAAACCGCAACAAATACAAACTGTATAATAATTAGAAAATCAATATGAAAATTAGGTTGGTCATAATGAATAAAAATTATGTCATTTGAATATTCATACACACACACATTTTTGTTTATTATACAAATTATTTAAATATAAGCTAGACATAACAAATTATCGCAGATTTTTACGTACTTACGCTTAAACTCAGACTTTATTAGGCTTTCAGTTAATCGTCAAAGTCTACTATAATCAGTCTATAAATTATCCTGAAAGGCAAAGCTTAAAATATATTAAAACATATTAATACTTCTAAAACAGCGTCTAAAGGTATTTTAATCTTTGACTTATGTATTTTATCTATATAAACTATTTTGTTGTTTATTAAAGTATTCGCGTAAATATTGCTGAAAGTGTATTCAGTTAAATTGAAAAAAAAATGTCGATTTACCTAGCTTGTAGAAAAGTAACGAGTAATTCAAAAAAGTAAAAACACCAAAATGGCAGGAAATCTCTTCAGAAGTCTATAATCTGGAGTTGGATACTTGACCATGTAACGACAAGACTACCAAAGAGAATTAAAGTACTTTCATAAAAATAATACCTCAATTAACCATGGGAGCTTGTCGTCTATGGTCCGCCTAGCTCAGTATCTCAAGTGTGAGTTCGTCTTGTTTTAAACTAGGAATTAAACCTGAACCCTTAGCTGATAACAAATAAAACAATTTTTAACTAATCATATTTATTAAAAAAAAAATAAATAAAAAATAAAAAACAATCAACCCTGCCAATGCTTAACAATAATTAGTGAGGATGATACTTATGGCATTGATGACCTCAATGGTCTGCTTGTGTGGCCTCCCAATTAGATGTTATGTCCCCCAATCGTCAATAAATTTTTATAATTTGATAAGAATTTAGGTTAGGTTCTCCAATAATCCATAAATTTTCATAATTTTATCAGAATATGGTCAATAAACTAAAATATAAGGAACAGCTTTTATTGGTGACACATCAAAACAAGTTCAATTTCCTTGCCATTTTACAAAATTACAATTAAACAAATAGCGGATGGCAAGGATAACATGAAACATAATTAGTACTATTTAGTTAAATTCTTTAGAAAGAAGTGAGGTTACAAATATTGAAAATGCAGTCAGAATTTTAGAATAAAGATTACAATGAAAGTACTCACCCTAAGAGAATGTTGCAGTCCATAAAATGAAGCTTATTTTATTTCCTACCTTCTTTTATAAATTTCAATTATAAACAAAAAATAATCCCACCATTAAAGGTGATTGACAGAAAGTAGGTAGGGACTGCATGAAGTTAGCACAGATGTCATAGGATGTTCCTATATGATGGAATTAGCTTTTCTGTCAACATAGAACAGAATATTTAGTCTACCGACAGAAAAAGAGGGCGAATATTATCTACGGACAGAAGAGAGAAAAAAGATAGAGGCGCCAACTACTTTTTAAGAAAAATAGTAAACAAAGCTGAAGTCAAGGAATAATAATTAATAACAATAAATAAATAATTATTTAAATATAAAAGATGTGACGTTTATAACATTACAACCAATAAACTCTTCAAAATTATAGCACGCAAGTTAGAAAGAAGAGCAAATGCTTCAAAAAGAAATATCTACTTAAATTTGATAATTAAATAAAGATAAATATTTTGAATACAATATGATTTATATACAAGGTGATCCCTAGGTAACTGTACAAAAAACAGTAGATTCCACACTACAACAGTAGTTAAATACTTAATATACTAGGTCTTGCGTCACATGTCCCCGAGATAAGTTATGGTCTATTCTGTCTGTACGTCACATGTCCCATATGTAAGTACTTCATGCCCTCTAGTACACAGAAAAAACGTATATATGCAAAATTTACATAGTTAAAAAAACAAGTTAAAAAACATATACAAATGTTATACAACTTTTGCATATAATACATACAGAAAACAATTATAGGAGTATGATTCTACTTCTCTCTCAAACAGGACATTCCGCCAACATCTGGTGATTGGTAAATTGTGCTACTTCTTATTAATGATGTGCCTTATTAAAACAAGGCAAACAGTATTCAGGTTGACCAAGGCAATCGGAATAAAAAGTTATAATCCTACGAACTTTTTTGTCCACTTCACGGTAACTTAAACATGAAGATTTTAATACTTGACGATAGCCTCTACATAGCCTTTCAGGTCCTTCAGGTTTGGTAAAAGTATGCACTCTTTTTTTTAAGTGATTTTTCTTCAGGTGATTGTATTAAATTATAAGCTTACTGACGTTTAAATTCTGTAATGCTCATTTTTATTTCAGAACACACATTGAATCTAACTAAACTATTAGCAATAGCTATTTTAAGTATCATCTCAAATAATACTTTCCTAAACAAAAATTAATAAGAAATAGATACTAAAATTATAACTTATTTTTTTTCTTACCGGTACCATTTCAAGCTTTAACGTAGAACTGTATGGTAATATTACATCTGGTCAAAATAGTCTATGCCTTTTTTTTGCAGAATTGTAATCAATTATACATTTCGGTTTCATAATATCTTATTTTTGCTTATTCTGCTTTTCTGTTGGAATAAACTATTTAGTATGGGCTGGGACACTTGAAATCATTAACACAGGTCTCTTATTCATCCACTTAATAATTCTTAGTCCGTATATCTTTTTTCCAATAACCTCTGTTGGCTTCAGCTTCTTGGACTGGTTAAAAATAGGTGGTATTTCTTTCCTGTTTTCTCCTGTTTAACTCATGTTATTAGAGTCTCACAATACATAATATTTTCTGCTAAGAATGTTTTAATAAAAGGTATTCCTAAATAAAAGTTATCAGCAAATGATATCTTCCCAGCTTTATCTGTGATGCACTGAAGTTATTTTAGAACAACTGCTTCAGAGTATGTTACATTAACTGGTTGCTGTTAATTTGTTCCTGTGTAAATACTAACATTAAAAGTATAGCCTTCATGAGAATAGAGTCTTGTTGAGGATGTACTGACGAAAATGGAGTCTCCCTCTAAAAGGTACCATAGATTTCTCTATAACGAAAATGTTGCCAGGCTCTATTATCTATTATTCTGTGAAAATTTTGAATCGAATCAACTTTGTAACTAAATTTTCTATTTTTCATAATCTATTAGTGGTATTAGATGTCTCATTATTTTCAAAATGAAGAACTTTCAATAAAAGCAAAAAGCGGTCGCGAGTTAAAACTTTTGCGATAAATTTATTATAAAATATATCATCTTTGAAAATCCACAAGAAAAACAATACCTGTAGCTGGCTGTATACCACGTATCACAAAAAAGAGGTTAGTCTTCGTAAGTGGGTATATTTATTTAAAAACCCTTAAAAGGGCTACATCAAAAAAACAAACGTTTTCGGACTAAACAGTCCATCATAAGGTTTAAATTTTAAAATTGCCTAAAATAAGTATAAACCATTTAGTTAAAACAAACGTGGTTATGAAATTTTGACTATGGTTAAAAAGCAAAAATGACTTCAGGTAACATACATTGTTGAAGTGAGTTCCAGAGCCGGAGAGTAAACCTCTACACACGGAGAACAGCTGGAAACTGATTGACAATATACCTATGAACGGTGTCGAAAACAAAATGTCAATGTAACATGGAACTATATTAGTTATACCTAGTATTACACAACCAAAAGATTCAAAATATTATGTTGATGATTTTAAAAAATAATAACAGCAATCTAGGTGTTGGAATTTAAAAATTTGGGTTATAATAGAAGTGAAATCACCGATGGTGTTAAAGTCATGTTTAAGAGGATGACCTGTGTATTAGGCAACTTATGTTACTTTTTGTCGTATGGAATGTGGTCTAAAAGTGTGTTTTATGTTAGATTCGCTTATATATATGAAAATTATCCTTTTATGTTTATCACATCTAGGACAAGGTAAAAATTGAATAGCAAATATTTGAAGCTAATATAACACCTCGTATTTAAATGACTTTATTTAAGACTGCTAGTATGGTGAAAAAATTCATAAAAATAAATTTAGTAAATTGAAAATCTACAGGCTGAAGAAATTAGAGTTATAACCTATTAAATTTAATCACATTATTTAGTTTGTAACTAGTTGATTGTTTATCACTATTCAAATTAGCGAGTACACAAACTTATTGGCTATGTATTTATTACCTTTATTATTAATACTTCATTAATGTTATATCAAAACTGAGCAAATTATTAGATCACAAGTTGTTAAAGAAGTAGAAAATATCTGTATTACTACTGACCTCTGGACATCTGGAGTAACTGAGAGTTACATCGCATTAACAGGACAATATTTAACTGAAAATTTAGAATTTAAAACGGTTTTATTAGGCTGCTGCCATTTTTCTGGAAACCATAATTCAGAAAACATCGCTTCTGAAATTAGTGAAATTATTAATCAGTGGGGTCTAAACGAAAAGTAAATTTTGCAGTAACTGATAATGCCTCAAATATGGTCAAAGCTATTAAAGATGTTTTGGAATGAAAACATTTAAATTGTTTTGCTCATACGTTAAATTTATTGGTGGAGGACGCACTTAAATGCTGTCGTGTACAAATAGATAAAATAAAAAGTCCTTTTTTCGACAATTCGGCAAAAAACACATTTCAAAAAAGTACCTTATCTTCAGAAAGGCTTTTAAAGTATCAATTACAACATAACAAAGTTCCCAAACGGCCAATCCAAGACGTGGAAACTAGGTAGAACTTCACCTATTACATGTTAAAAAGAATGACCGAGTTAGAAGAGGCAATCCGTTCCACATTGGTATTAGTTAATACAGACTTAGACTTAGACCAAATCTAAATAAAGAACACTGGATTATTTGTTCTCAACTTTCCCAAATTTTACGGCCGTTTAAAGAAATAACAAGTACAATGAGTGGCCAAAAATACTTGAAGGGTAGTTCAGTGATTGTTATGGTACGCTGCCTGCAAGAATCTTGCAATAAAATTTTAGCAAACGGTAACCTTACATCCATAGTATCCGACGTAGTACAATTACTAATATCGGGTTTAGCAAAAAGATTTAGAGGGATAGAACAGAGTGGCACATTGTCATTATGTACATTTATGGATTCACGATTTAAAGTGCAGGGTTTTTCTGATAAAAATGAAGCTAAAAAAACAAAAGAAAGAGTTAAGAAGCTGGTTACTTCTATAATTAAAGAACAAGAAGATTGTACTATTGAAATCAACCAGTACAAGAAAAGAACCGATAAAGATGACTTAAGTCCATGGTGTATTTTTGATCAATTAATTGGAGATGACTCATCTAAACGTACACCTGTATCGAGAGTCCATTACAACGGTGGAAAAACCATCGCCATGTATATCCTAACTTAACCACTATATTCATAAAGTATTGTAAATGTGAACACATGTTCAAAATCTGGTTTAATTTTAAATAAAAAAAGAACACGGTTAACAAGAAGTAAAGTAGAAAAACTTATGTTTTTAAATGTCAATTTAGACGATTCGCGATTTAATAATAACGTGTAATGTAAATGTAAGTACGATTTACTATTTGTATTGTTTAGTTTATTTTTCAAGTTATAATAAATATATTATTAGTTTCTTTCACTTCAATAAATATACACATAAACGATAATAGCCATTATGTTTGTTTATGTAGGTACTCTCTTACTTGAAACTACTTTTAAACAATCATAGTTACTTGTTTACGAAAATCGGTTTAGTTGCGTTAAGAGCGTAGGCGGAAAATTTCAGGCCAATGCTTTTTAAATGCATTAATTTTTTTTTGGAATCCTGAGAAAACTAACAAATATTTTTGAAAAATTTAAATGCAGAATGAAAGATTACATTATTACCGAGGGCCGAAAGTCCCTTAGAATAAACAAAAAGTTTTTTGAATGAGATATTTGAAATTAAAAATCACACTAAATTTTCTCTTTTTTTTTCATCCCTGTAACTTATTAAAATAAACATTATAGAAGTTTTCAGGGACTTTCGGCCCTCGGTAATAATGTATTGTTTCATTATGCGTTTAAATTTTTCAAAAATATTTATTAGTTTTCTCAGTATTCAAAAAAAATGAATGCATTTAAAAAGCATTGGCCCGAAATTTTGCGCCTACGCTCTTAACGATAAAAACGTCGACGAGTTCCAACGACCCACCTCTACTACTCGTTACCCTACTTTGATTCGGTGCTTTGACCAGACAGACGTTGCCAAATAATTGTGTATGAAAATTTTTTAATGTGGCATTATTATATGCAGTTTATTATTTCATATTGGGAATAAGGCACAATGTGACTTTAAAATAAGCTTATTTTGATGTTTAGATTTTTAATTCGGAAATCTTACTTAAAACACGAAACATTAATAAATTCTATTTATATAAAACGATTTGCGAAGTGGAAATCAAAATGTTATATTACACTTATTGTAAAGTAAACTTGTGGCATATTCCCAATAAAAAACAGTAAGCTGCCATTTAAATCCATTTTGCCCAAATTTGATTATCTTAGAACATTGTTCAAATGCTAAAAAGACAACAGGTCAAATAAAACCAATAAGTTTGGCAACGTTGAACTTTCACTTTTTTATTATATCCACGCATGCATGTTCGGCTATATAAAGGGCGGACCTAATATACCTCTCTTTTTAAACAGATGTTTCTCACTCCATCTTACGTAAGGTCCATACCGACCATAAACTTTTACCTAGACTGTATGTAGTATGCGTTAAGTCAAGAAACATAAATTAATGACGACTAAATATCTAGTGACAAGAAAAACAAAGGTAAATATAACGTGTCGTACGTTACGAAATATATGAACTGCTTCGAATAATTATGCAAGAAAAAATAGCAGGAAAAAGGTCCGTAGGAAGAAGACGAAACTCCTGGCTAAAGAATCTACGGGAATGGTATAGCTGTAGCAACATCTATTATTATTTTATTATTTATTAATATATTATTTCGAATTATTTGGATCAGCAGTTTTGAAAATACATATAGCCCTGATGATCGCCAACTGCCCTGAAGATGGCACTTGAAGAAGAAGATACCTTACGCTGTGTACGATGATTTGTATTCAGAATAAGGCCAGTGGCAGATGTATAGGACGTTAAATGTGCATACCTCCAACCTTTTTAGTGCAGGATCATAGAAAAGCACAGTGCCATATTCCCTGCAAGTTTTCTAGTCATAGATGTAGCATCAATTTATCGCGCTTGTTTACTTTTAAACTCTTTTCATAAAAAACTGTTGTTGCATAACATTTTTGATGTGTTTATATAAATGTTTAAAAACCACAATTGACTAAAATTTTATCTACAAAACTATAAATTGATATCTTTCTATGAGTAATCTGGCTTATAGTTTTGTAAAAACAAAATATTTGTTTTTACAAAATAAAGGCCGGATTAAAAATTTTTAAGTTAGCCAACATTTTATTGTTTACTAAAAAAATTATATCTCGTCACAGCAAAACTACTAAATTATGATATGAATTTCTGTTCAAACAAATAATACTGAATTTTGTGTGTTTAGATTGCTTAATTTGTTTACCTGTCTTTTAGAGTATCATTTTTATCAGTTATTGGTAATTTGTTTAATAAAAATACACTAAAAACAATTCGTAGATCTGCTCTTTTTGATTATTAGTAGAAAAATTTACGTTTTTGTATAATTAAAATTCTAGACCTAGTTTTTTATGAACTGTTATGAAAAATGATTATGCAGTACACACAATATATGTTATTTTTTTCATGGACATTTTTCATTACTTTGTTAAAATATTTCCTCATACATTTCTGTCTTAAGTTATAACAACATCGATTCATTTTGGATACATACAGACCGCGGTAAAATTATGAAACAAATTCATTATTTTGAAAACAATTAACTTTTTATAAAAATTCTGAAATAGCTCTATATTTAACTTTAACAGGTGGAGTGCGTTCCCAAAATATGTAAACCACGGAACTGTGTATTACCGGTCCCCCGCGACCGGTATCTTGGCGCGAACACGATGTGTTATCGACCATCGGGGACCGGTAATGACGCAAAAGTTTTTATTTTTTTACAGGTCTATAATATAAATTATACTTTTTTTAAATTTTAAGATTAATTATTAAAAGTAAAAATATTTAAAACTAATGTTTTAGTCAAGACAACCTACTATTTTTACAGAGTTAGATTAAAAGATTAAATGACATAAAACTTATTTTATTAGTATAAATTATATTTTAAAATAAAAGAATGTGTAAAATATATATGTTCTTAGTTATTAAACAAAAAAACACTACTTTGGTCACCATATTACTTGCTTGTTTGCTTGAATGTGTTTCCCTTAATTTATAATATCATCCTTGGCATTGTCTTCTTCTTTTCTTTCCAGGTCTTGACACTTCAACAAAAGTATGTATAACTTTTTTGAGAGTACTGGTATCTTCGTGTACAACTGAAGTAACAAATAACTCCCGTGCCAATTTTCTTCTAAATTCCATTATACACACAAACAAACTTGGAATCACCATGGATTTCAAACTTCAAATTTCATTTCTTTTGAAAAAACATAAAAGATTCTATAACTAAAAGTTAATTATTCAAAAAATCTAAATCTAAAAATCAAATAAACTTGTATCAAAATTGGATAATAATAGCATCAAAATCATTGAAAATTTACAATTCAGTAGCGCCACGATTCTATGCATTGCCACAAATACATAAACTCATTTTCTCAATGAGACCAATAATCTCTTCAATAGATTCCTAACAGTAAATTAGCAAATTCTATAACAATAATTTTACAAATCCATACAATTTTAACAACGCCTTAGTAATTAAAGATTTTTTTATGATAGATAGAAATGATAGAAAAAATCCAGAAACATACATTTTAGTAAATTTTAATGTCGTATCTCATATACCAACATTCCTTCTTATAACGTCTTAAACAGTATAGAAAAACACTGGAATGATATCTAATCACATTGTAAATAGAAGTTATTTACATTAAAAAATATATTATATTTCATTTTTAATACCAATATCTGCAAATTTATTAACAGTTATTACAAACAAATATCAGACACTCCTATGGAAAGCTCATTCTCACCAATAATTTGTAGTAATTCATGATCTCATTGAGGAATGTTTAAAAATAATACCCTTTTCTATTCCATTTGTTAAACGTTCTGTAGATAATTTGATCCTCTCGGTTTCCAATGCTAAAATAACCAGGTTCTAAATTATCTTGAATCTTAAATACCAATACAGCCAATTACAATTCACTGCAGAAAGACAACAAAATAACAGTCTTCCTTTTCTAGGTATGATTATCCATTCTAAACATGACAATAGTCTCAAAACATAATGTTATCTAAAATCGATTTCTATATTCATAAATTACTATTCGAAATATACTAAAAGAATGAAAATATATTTATTTTGGGACTAAAAAGTAGAGTAATTGAATGTCGATTGAAGATATTAAAAAACATATTATTGGAAAACTCTTATCCCGTAGATCTACTTAATAAATTAATTTTTAGTACTGCAAACTCTCCAACCTCCATCACATTAATCGTCAATACCAACAATAAAAAATATACCACAGTGAAAACGGCAAGTCAAGAAATAAACAATATCCCGACACTTAACACCTTAGTACTAACAGCACCAAAAACTTTTGGATCTTTACCTTATATTTCATTCTTAACATCGAAACTTCTCAAATGAACTAAAGGAATAGAAAACATAAAAATTGCCACTAGAAATGGTAAAACCATAGAACAAATACATTAAAACTCTAACAACCAAGGAGAGTTCTAAAGTAGTGTATCAAATACTTGCTCACACTGTGATAAGATGTATATGGGAGAAACTTCTCGTACATTACACAGCAGAGTCATTTCTGACAAAAGTGATATAAAAACAAACAAATCGCAAGCTTGTGCATTAGCCGGCCACGGTAATTTACGCTTTTATAAGCTTTAATTCTAGAGAGGCAGAAAAATTATCATAAGTGGTTATTTTTAGAAATGACAAATATACAGAAAAATAAAAAATAAAAGTATAAATAAAACTCGGATATTGACAAATTAAGTAACACTTATTGTTTATTATTATTACTATTATTAATGATAAATATTAATATATTAACAAACAAATGGCATAACATCATAATCTCAGTTTCTATCGACATCCCAACATTAGAAAATGCTTGACATATACCTTACATATAAATTGACTGGACTAATTTAGATTCCATCGACAATTAAATTCATAGTAAAAACAATTGTTGCTAGTTTTGCTTTCCATATAAAATAACTGTACACTATTCATATATATTATATTATGTATATTAATCAACCAAACATGATAATAATATAATTTTAAAGAACACAATTTTTTAACAATTTTAATATGTGTGTGGTTGTATGTTTTATAAAGTCAAACTTATTTATAATCTCACGACTAGTAAGTAAAAAAACTAACAATTATAACTACATAATTTTTTATTGTCAACAGATCTTGAACTTAAAAAAGAATTACAAATAAATTTGACATTAAGTCAAAGAGTTCTCTTTGTCTTGTGGGCAAAGGACTACATCCTCAAAAATCACGACTTGAAATTTAAACCCATACTTTCCCTATTATAAACATACACGTACACTGTCAAGTGGCTAAAAGACAATTCAAAAGATTTCTTTTATTAGATAAGACGCTGTGTATATATAATTTATTTGACAATAAATAATTTTGAATATAATACGTCCATTATCACAATTATAGCTAAAAATAAAAAAAATCTCATAAAAATTTGGCAAACATCAATAGTAATTAAGTCAATGAAAGATTTAATATTAGATTACTGTAATCGGAAGATAAGTGTATATCTTTTGTTATGAAACTGAATATAATCAATCAGTTTGTCAATAAGGCCTTCAGTAAGCAAACAATAGCGATGGGAGTATAGACATATTATGTAAATCATACCAGAGTAATCAAGGAGCATCAAAAATAGATAATAAAGTATATAAATAAGGCATAACGTGAACAAGTATGCGGAAATTAGATGGTTTGAGTTTGTTCTTAAGTCACTTAAGCGCTTTTTCATAATGGAGGAAAATATCCTAAAGTATATTCGTTGCAACTGACAGAAGCTAACTTCTGCATTAATATTCATCATCAATCAGCCAATCGCGTCCACTGCTGGACATAGGCCTCCCTCAGTTCTTTCCGGTGTTCTCTACACTGGGCCGCTTGTATCCAGTTTCCCGCTATACGTTTAATGTCATCGGTCCATCTAGTCGGTGGTCGTCCTCGGCTTCTTTTATAATTTCTGGGCCTCCATTCCATAATACGTCTTGTCCACCGTCCATCTTGTGTTCTGACTAAGTGCCCTGCCCAGTTCCACTTAAGCGTCGTGGTTCTTTCGATGACGTCTTGAACTTCTGATCTTCGCCTGATTTGTTGGTTTGTTATGTGGTCTCGAAGGCTCACGTTCAGCATTGCACGTTCCATGGCTCGTTGTGTAACTCTAAGTTTATTCGCAGATTTTTGCGTGAGTGTTAAGGTCTCTGCTCCATAAGTTTGTACAGGTAAAACACATTGGTTATAAACCTTTCGCTTGAGACACATGGGAATTGAACTTTTTAGAATATGGCTTAGACCTATTCGCCTCTGTATTTCATGTGTTTGATTGTCTCTGCTTATTTTGATTTCATGTCCCAGATATTTGTAAGTGTCTGTTTGTTGTATGGTATTATTGTCAATAGTTATATTTCCGCTCATTACGAGATTTGTTATAATTTTAGTTTTCTCAAATTTTATCTTTAACCCTGCTCTTTCAGACAGACTTTTAAGCGAATGCATCATAGAAACTGTATCTTGTAAGTTATCTGCGATTAATACAACATCATCTGCAAACCTTAGGTGATTTAATCTTTCTTCATCTATATTGATGCCCATATCTTGCCATTGAGTACCCTTAAATATTGACTCTAGAGCTGCCGTGAACAATTTTGGCGAAATATTGTCTCCTTGTCTAACTCCTCGACCTAAGCTGAATTTTTCTGTGTCTTCGTGCAGTCGTATACTTGATGTAGCTTTCTGATACATGTTTTTGATTAGTGTCGTGTACCTGTAATCTATTCGGCTTTGATTTAGGGCTTCCAGTATTGTTTCAAACTCTACAGAATCAAAAGCCTTCTCGTAATCGACAAATGCAAGAACCAGTGGTATGTTGTACTCGATGCACTTTTCTATTAAGATCTTTATGGTATGCAAATGGTCATTTGTGCCATATCCTGCCCTGAAGCCTGCCTGTTCTTTGGGCTGATAGAAATCAAGTTTAGGTGTTAGCCTCTTTGTTAAGATTTTCATAAAGACTTTGTACATATGTGTCAAGAGGCTGATGCGTCTATAATTTTCTAATTTAGTAATATCGCCTTTTTTGTGTAACAAGACTATTACTGCATTGTTCCAGTCTTTTGGAATCGTACCCGCATGTAAGCATTTAGTAAACAGTTCGATTACTGATTTTAATAAAATTTCTCCACCTGCTTTTATTGCCTCGATAACGAGTCCATCATCACCAGGCGATCGATGGTTCTTCATTTCCTTTAAAGCTGCTCTTACTTCTGACACAGTAATGGGTAAAAGTATTTCCGATCCCTGATTTATGCGAGTCTTTACTCGTGTCGGGAAATTGTCTTGTGGTCTTTGGCTGGTATAGAGGTCTTTATAAAATTCTCTAGTTATTTTCAGAATATTTTGTTTATCTGTGGTTGCCTTTCCGTCTTTATCTCTCAGCTTGTATATTTCTTTTTTACTTTGCGTAAGTTTTCTTTTCATTATCTTTAAACCTTTGTTCTCTTCTACTGTTTGAGTAATTACATTAGTATTATATCTTCTTACATCTTTTCTAATTTCCGCTGAAATTCTTTTATTTAGTTTTTTATATTCTTCTTTGTTTCCCTTTTCGTTCTCGCTTAGGTTTCGTCGTATTTCCATGAGAGCCCTCGTATCTTTGCTAATCTTTTCACTTTTGGTGTCATTTTTCTTGCAAAATTTGAGTTATGCTTTTCTAACTGAGTCTGTTATTAATTTATTGTGATCATCGATACTTAGAGGTTTGGGATTATTACTCTGTTAAGTTTCGGCTATATTTCTTATGTATGCTTCTGGATGATTTGGTGAATTCCAAACTATGCATTAATATTATGTCTCCTTAATTAAAATATACAAAATCGCAAATAATGTCTTCATATTTGCTATCTATATCCAGATTTAAAAGTTAGAGAGGTATATGCTCGATTGCCGATTTCTTTTCGAATAATATTATTTCCATAGTTCGATTGTCAGTATTAGGAACTTGTGCATTTTATTTTAAAAATTTACATGATTTATATAATGGCAGAACTTTCTGAATTTTGATACGCTTAATGGAAGAGCATAAGAACCTAACTATTTAATAATAAAAAAAATGCAATCCTTTGAGATTATCTTTAAGAATTAATCTACTTACTAATCGCCCTCACTTTATTGTGTGGGATCTAGGATAAACCAATAGATAAGCGATACGGCAAGAGATCGGTCCTTGTGACTTGGTGTTACTGATTCCATTGATTTTGGCAGAATGCAGCAAATAGTCACACACATACACACACGAGTTTATCCCAATCCCTAGGAACATGAGTGTACCACTGCTAGTCAGTGGGACCCCAGTGTCCAAAGAGCTTGTCTGTTTGGCTCGGTACCTATCTGACCCCCAGATTTTTCCTTCACCCCTCCCCTGCGTTTGACCTACACAGAGGAGGCTTATGAACTATTACGTCGGGCGATTTGGGAAAAGAATACACTCTCTGTTTTTCATAATTTATGGTTAAGCCACCTGCCCTTAGGGGTAGCTTACTGTAGCTTTTCTCCCTATTTACTTTACTAAATTTATTGAGTTGACTTTGGGCTCTGTGTCCCCTAAAAGTGTGTGCCCGAACCGGTGCCTGTTCGGAAATTGTGTGTTCGGTCAAACAGTCGCCAAATTGGCCAAAATAGGGTGACCGATGGGTCTGGCCATCGGGCCCGTGTTTGTCGCACAGGACCTCGGTGCTCAGATTTCGCGGTTTGCATAGGGCAAAGTTGGTTTGTGGGGCTATTTCCTGAAGAGTTTTTTGCCTGAGGGGCCTTGGCCTGACGAACTTTAAGAAATGTGGATCTGTGTCCAACTGATTTATAATAACCTTACTAATTAACAGTTTGGTTGTTAGTAGAGGTTTTAGATGAAATTATAATAAAACGGAGGAGTTATTGGGTGGAATGTGCATTCCCAAGTGTATAAAGCTCTCACACATTCCGTGTATATGTTTTTTTTTGTAGTTTTAACTGGTTAGTGAACTAAAAATAACCAAAATAACTAAAAATAAAACTAAAAATAGAGAATGGTTAGGAGTTTGGGGTTATTATTTGGTGAGCTATTCTTTTTTATATTTTTTTTGTGTTTTTTTTGGGTCAAATCTGTTCACTGTCGTTTTATGGAGCTTTTTATGTAAACACCCTTACTTTACGTTTAATCATGGTTACCACTTTATCCAGCCAGTTGTTGGTTAAGCCGTCTATGTAAAGTCCTTACCTTTGGGTTTTAGTTTGTCAACCCTTTTAGTAAACGGTTCGTATGGTTTCTGAGATTGTTAAAGAGCACATATGCATGTTTGCAGGACTCTCTTTTGCTGCGAATCCCTATATACATACCTTAAAGCTACATATCTAGGAATTTCAAGAACCTCCCTAATCATGAAGTTCTGGACTGTTCAAATTTTCTTCCTATTAGTTTTTTGCATGCCCCCATGCCGCTGAGGCATATGTGGGGGATGGTAGAATGATGGCGTTGGCCATTCTAATCTTAGCTTACTTTTCCTCCCTATTAACGGGGAGAATTGACTTATAAGGATTTTTGCCTTGTGTAACGCTTGATTTAGGTGGTCGGTAAAGGTAAGACGCCTATCTAACGTTACTCCGGGATATTTGTCTTTATTTGTCCATTCGACCGGAGTATGAAAGATAGTTAAATTCTCTATTTAGTAGTCCACGTCTTTTGTACATGACAGCCTGTGTTTTGTCCAGGTTTATGGCAATTTTCTACATAACACACCAAGATTGCAGACGATTTGGGGTCGTTTGTAAGTATCTAGTGGCCAGATCAGAGTTGCTACTGCTAGCAGCTATAGCATTGTCGTCGGCATACAGACTGTTCAGACAGTTCGATGATCACTAGGGTTGTCTGAAATATATACGGTGTACAGATAAGGCGACAGCATGGCTCCTTGTGGTACTCCTGCGTCCATAGTTCCGACTTCAGACAGGGTAGATCCTATTTGAACCCTGAATCTTCTGTTGGCCAAGTACGAGGAGAGAAGGCATGCCACCGCTTTACTGTATTGAAGTTCGTTTATTTTATAAAACAGGTCGTCGTGCCATACTCTGTCAAAGGCTTTAGAGCAAATAGTTATAGGGCGCTGCATATAAATAGCATAACTTCTACTGGATTGAATTTTAAAGCAAACAATAAAATTGGGAAATGATTGTTGATAAGTATTTATAATAGAAAACTAAACAAATTTACTAAAAATAAACAGGATAATAGTTGTAACTAGTGTAGAGAAGACAGGCAAATGTTTTCATATAGGATAATAGACGTAACTAATGTAGAGCAGGCAGACAAATGTTTTCATATTTACCTGGCCAAGAATTTATCAAATTGAGCGGTGATAAAAAATAAAATTTTAAAATTTTTTACAGAATTTCTATGTGTTTTCAAAACCTTTTGACGATATACAAAACATCACATATTGTACATTTATATACAAGACCATAAGTATATAAACATTTTCAGTGTGTTACCAGGCTTATCACCTCATAAAACATTTAAAACAAAAATACCAACTAAGTATAAACTCGTTTTTAAAAATAAAGTGACAGTGCATTTATTAATAATTCTATAATATTTATTAAAATTCATTAAAATTAAAAAGAATATTCTTATTTATCTTATTTATTTAAAATATTTCAATTATTAGATAAATTCCTTGATTAAATGATTGATTAAAATTATCGTATACATAATTTTTTTGGTATTTTACAAGCTACTTCAAGATAAATTTTTAAAATATGTGATACTATTATGAACTAGTAGTGATAGTATGAGATCCCACTGCAGGGTCACTATGTTCATAACGTAGTTTAGCAACTTACATTTTTACATACATTTAAGAATAGAAAAATACATTAATAACATATTACCAGTCAAGAAGTGGAAGTTAGTTTTAATTCTTCTTCTTTCTTCTAGTATGTAGACTTTAAAGTGTTTTTCTTCTTTAATATTATCGTCCTAAATTGTTTAAATCGTCGCATCAACTTTTTCTTGGTCTGCCAATACTTCTTCGTCCATTTGGTGACTTATCTCGTGATATTCGTTCTATTCTATCCTCTGCCATTCTACTGATGTCTTCATTCCACTTCTACTTTCGTTTTGTCACCCATCCATTGTTGTCTTCTATATTGCATGCACTTCTTATGTTTTCGCTTCTCTCCCTATCCAAATAACTTCTTCCTGACATTCGTCGGAGTATTTTCATCTCTGTTGTTTCTAGCAGTCGTCTCGTTTTAGATGTGTCAGGTCTTGTCTCCGCCGCGTATGTTAATATAGGTCTAATTGCTGATTTATAGATTCTTGTTTTTGTGTCTTGTCTTAGGTGTTTGTTCTTCCATATTGTGTCATTAAGAGAACCCACCGCTTTAGTTGCTTTTAAGCTTTTGTTACGGTTCTGTAACCATACAAGTTTGAAAATAAAATATAATATTAAATTTTAAAACTAAACCACACCGCTGTTAAAAATGTAGATTTATTTCTGTTGTCTTATCAAGGGCTGTCCTTTTCTAAAGTGTAAAAAAATACTGTATTGCTTACGATATGAATCGAAGCGAGAGGGCAATGTCTGGCCAACATATGTTTAGTTTTTGTAGTGAGTGCGGAAATTTGGGATTAGTTCATCCAAGGTTAATAGGGGAGGATGCATGGGCAATATGCACATGTGCCCAGAAAAACATTAGAAAGAAGGATTCCATATACAACTTTCGGAGTGATATGTTGTCATTGTTGTCGGGTCGAAACGGTGAAAAAATGTAATGCCGTTACGAGTGAGCCGCGTTTACGGTAGTTGGAAGTGCATTTGATAAGCGTTAGCATCAGTGTTATTGTGACGAACTTAGTATGCAGTTTATGTGTATGAAGCTAAAGTACCGGCTTCTTTAAGGAAAATAAAATGGTTGATGGTTTGTTACAACTCTTGGAAAAACAAGGTAAAATTTACTAAATACAAAATTCAGCATAGAGCATAGCTGAAATCTAGGAAAATGAATGATTCGACACCTAATAGGAGTCCGAAGAAAACCCAAAGTAGACTATTGTGCTTTCCTTCTCTTTAAAAACCTAGGTTTCGGTAACGCGCTAAGGCCTTTAAGTTAATAAAATACTTACGATAGGACTGAACAAGTTTCTCATTGATCCGCAGTCTGCAGTAGTTTGCATTTAAAGTTTACATTTAGTTTAAAGTTTGCATTTAAAAATAGTACCTATTCAGTAAATAAATTAGTATTAGCATTAAAATTTAACTATAATTATAACTAAAACCTTTAGGGTTTAAGGATACGATAGAATTGTCCAGTCTTTATCGTATAAATAGGTTGGTACCAATCCTTAGGGATATAAATAAATGTTTATTTCTTTATAAATAAATGTATATTATTCCTTAGGGATATATAAATGCTTGTATTTCTTTATGTAGGTAAACGTAAACGTTATGTCATTTAATCTATGCAAAATTTGGTATATGATTTTATATTAAACCAACTTACATAAATTTACTGTATTTTATTTCTAGACATAGTCTGTTGTTGGATTAACAGGTTGTCCTATTAGGATATAAAGATTTACAGACAACAATACAGGGTTTCTCAGGGTACCTAGTGGTTCGTTAACAATATAAGTTGGTCGTAATTACTGAAACTCTGGGTGGTCCATTAAATCGAAGGGTCTTCAAGCGAAGAAGTAAAAATCGCAAACCGCTTAGGTGCGGTGTTCAGTAGATTTATACCTCTATAGTTTTGTCATCTCTAGGGTTATACTTTCTCCTCTGAATTTTAGAAGCTCGTTGGTTATTCCGTCTGATCCTGGTGACTTTCTATTTTTAGGTGAATTTATGGCTATTTATACTTTCTGAAAACTGATTTCTAATACGTGTTATTCAGGTACGTTATTGTGTTGATTATTAGTTTCCTTTGCTTTAAACAGTTCCGTCAGGTATCTTTCCCATTCGTTTGTTGGTATGTTATTGTATTACTTTAATTCTGCCATTTCTTTCCGTTGGTTTCTTATGAATCTCCATATTTGTTTTTGTGTACCGTAGAAGTCGCTTTCCATCCTTTTTGTAAACTGTTCCCAGTGTTCATTTTTTGTTCTTCTTACCAACTGCTTCGTTTCATTTCGTATTCTTCTATAGTTGTCTCGGGATTCTGGGGTATTTGTTATTTTGTACTTCGTGTAGGCCTCTCGTTTCTCTTTACATTTCTCGTTTATTGCTTTTCTGAACCAGTTTTAATTCAATAAGTGGTAATTAATTTTGAACAAACATTTCGTTCATTTATTTTTTAAATAAAATTCTCTGCTCATGATGTATATGCATATTTTATATCAAATCAAAGCTAATTTTTTAAACATGATAATATAGGGTTGTCCGAAAAAAAAATGTTGGTGACATGGCTAGTGTTTTAACATGGCTAGTGATGGTTTTAGTAATATGACAGTGAAAGCTAGAAGATGGTTTTAATAATATACATATATTACTTGTCAAACCAGTGTCGTTGGGCGGTAACTCTATTTTTCTTTATCTTTAATACTTTGTGCGTTTAGCAGATAGCAACCAAAATTTGCGATCGTTTTTCTCAGTCAAACTTACATCATCATATATTAAAAGAGATACTTTAATTTGAAATAATAAATGCATATGCTTCATGAGCAACGTATATTATTTAAAAAATAAATGAACGAAATAAAATGTTTATGCAAAAAATAATTACCAATTATTTAATTATAAATATTTGTGGCCACTTTTTGAGTTTGAAGTTTAAGTTTGATTTTTCTTAGAATGACGCTAGACAATGGTGCTCAAATCACTGACAGCATTATTACAAATAATGGTCTATGATCCCACTTCAAGATCACTTCGTAAAAATTAAATCTATTAAATCAAATAAAGTATTTTAATATAAAAAGCAATCCTAAAACCCAACTTAACTTAAAAAATACACTCTGAAAAAATTGCATCGAAATCAAGTGTCAACATCCTTTGAATTATCAAATAGTAATAATACATCAAAATATTTCAACCGAAAATTCTTAGAATGATGCTAGACAATGGTGCTCAAATCATTGACTGCATTTTTACAAATAATGGTCTATGATCCCACTTGATGCAAATCATGATCAGCTTTTTAATTGTAAAAAAAATCGTATAGCAGTCACATTTTTTGATGAAATTCCCTTTAAATCCTATGTTGAATATTTTTAACAGCTATTTTCACATGTCTTTTTGCAATCTTATGTTTTGTGGATTTATAATTTTTTTGTTTATCAATGTATCATGAAATCTTAAGCTACATGACTAATTACAGTATTAATTATAAGAAATATCTCAAAATTGTACATAATGATAAAAAAAAATTTCAATTTGAGTTTTTTTTGTTTTTTGCGTTTTTTGAAAACATTTGCCATAATGTATATATTTTTTACACTATCGGAAAGTAGAGATTTTAACGAACAAAAAGTTCCCCAACTTTTTTAACAAAGGTGATATTTTGATGCGTGAATTTTCGATTGAAAATTCGGGCGCTTTTTCGATATTAAATCAATATCAGGTAAAAAAATTAATTTTTCAATTCCAAAAAATTACAGTGTGTTTGGTACATACTAAGGCAAGTTTTCATCAAATCTTGTAAAAAAAAATATTTTTTGTAAAAGATAAAAATAAAAAATTAAAAACTTGATGTAAAGTGTAAATACAAAAGTTATAGATCTTTTTGTTACCTACAACTTTGCTATTTAACTTTTTTCCATAGCACTTTTAGTTTCGCCGAAAATGGCCATAAACCGATTTTTACCCTTAAAAACTCTCCCCCTCCCACTTTCTGACCTTGGATGGAGTGAAATTTATTTTTTCTTCCATTTTTAGCATATTATCTTCCTTTTCCAATAGGTTTCATTCTGCTATAATTTTTTTTTTTTGACTTTGACATTGCCTAACATGCAAAGAACGCTGAAATTTACTAATATTATGCGCAATTAATTATAATCAATTTGTAAATGCTCTAGGACGATATAAGATCACAGTGCGATATTCAGTACTGACTAAAATGGTAGACAGAGTTAAGAAAAAACTAGAACTGTCACGTAATGAGAATGAAGGATGTAGGAGAATGTAATCCTTCTTCTTCTTAGAGTACCGTCTCCCTACGGAGGTTGGCAATCATAATGGCATTTTTATTTTAGAACTTGCTACTCTAAACAAATCAATCGATCTGCATTGATACCAATCACGTAGATTCTTTAACCATGAGTTCTGCCTTCGGCCAACAGATCTTCTTCCTTGAATCTTTCCCTGTATAATAAGTCTTAAAATTTCATATTTTGGACTCCTCTCTCTATTCGCCTGTTTATTTTTACAGTGTGATCATTAGTTTCATTGATCAATGTTCCCAAGTACTGATATTTTTCTACTTGTTCTATCACGTTACCACTGATTGTGAATGGGTGATGTATATTTTGTGGTCTTTTCGTAATTAGCATGTACTTCGTTTTTTTAGCATTAATCGTAATTCCCATCTCAGCACTATTTATACTCAAGCTTTGGATAAGATGTTGTAGATCCTCTATACTCATTGCTATGATCACAGTGTCGTTTGCATATCGTAAGTTGTTAATTAATTTTCCGTTAACGGTGATTCTCACCGTTAAACAAAAGTTACGATAAAACACATCCCTGTCTAACCCCTCTACAGATCTTTATTTCTTCTGAGTGTTGCCCATCAATTCGAACTATGGCACTTTGATTCCAATATAATGTTGGCACTATATTTATGATTTTACTGTCAATGCGCTTGTTCATAAGTATTGATATTAGTTTTTCATGTCTTACTTTATCAGAAGCTTTTTCGTAGTCAACGAAGCACAAGTGTAGATTAACGTTTACATCCCGACATCGATGAATCAATATGTTGATGGCAAATAATCCTTCACGAGTACCTATTCCATTTCGGAAACCGAACTGCGTCTCGCTAATACCCTCCTCTAGCCTTTCGTATATTCTCTTATGTATTTCTTTCAGCAGTACTTTTAACGTATGACTCATGAGGCTCAGTGTTCGATAATCAGAGCACTCTTTTGCTGCTTGTTTTTTAGGAATGGTTATAAATGCTGACTTCAGCTACTTCTTTGGTATTATTCCCGTATCATACACAGTGTTGAATAAATCTGCCAATACTTCTAAGTTATCCTCTTCCACTATTTTTGACAGTTACACTGGTATTTCATCTAATCCAGCTGCCTTATTCTCTTTAGAGTTTTTGATAGCATATTTGATTTTATCTATCGTGATCTTCTGTCTTTCTTCTGTAATTATTAAGACAACAACAATATAATTATATCAGTACTAAGATACACGCTAATAACGCTGAAATTAATTATAATATTGGGCGCCATTATCTATTTTCAATTTGTGAATGCATTAGGAGCATATATTATGAGATCACAATGTGATATTCAGGACCTACAAGGTAGGGAAGAGTGAAGAAAAATATGGAACCAACATGTAATGAGAATGAAGGATGTAAACAAATGTAATTCCTAAAGCAAAGAAATCGTATATTAAACATACATTAAGAACGCTGAAATCTACTATAAGAATCTGCGCCGTCAATTATATTCAATGAGTAAATGCTTTGATATAAATTAAAGATAATAATTGCAATTTTTCACATATCACTTAGCTTGCGGTATCATAAAAAGATTTTAAAATTTATTGACTCAAAATCATGTTTAGGAAGTCATGTAAACGATTAAGTGGATAAAAAGATTGACAGTTAATTGTTTTTTATCGTGCTAAGTAGCTGTTGAGTTAACAATTTATAAAATTACTTTAAACATTATTTATAGAATCGGTCAGATATACATATTTTTTTTTTATTTTCAATATAAAATTGAAGTTGATAGAGTACAAATATAATCAAAATTAAATACCAAACTGATCAAAGTAATTGGTCTACGTAAACAATAGCAATAGGATAGTTTGGAAGTTTGGAAGTAAAGTGTAATAGAGCAAATGTCAGTGTATAGAGCGGTTATTGATCTATAAATAGGAGAAAATAGTAAAGACTAAGTAACGAAAGGAAACTCAAATAAGGAGGAAAATGAAAACAAAATCCACTTTTATCAGACAAAAATTTATTTAAAAAATAAAATAACATACGGATTTACTATCGCCATTTTTATGGATTGGGCAGAACTCTTATTCCAGTCTTTTGGCATTTTTTCTCCTTATTCTGTGGATCACCTCATATATGCTTTTCGTTATTTCTCTTTCTCCGAACATGAACAGTTGTGTGGGTATTCCATAACATACAGGTTCCTTGTAAGTTTTCTTCAGTTTGATTGCCCTTTCAACCTCTTCTATAGTTAGTGTTTTTCTTATGTCATTCTCTCTATGTTTTGCTTTTACCAATAACCCACGTTCTGTGTGTTCTACATCGTCATTGTAAGAGTTTTCACGTCAGCAGCTTTTCAAAAAATCTTTTCCAAGTTTCTTTAATTTCTTTAGTGTTTTCTATTGTTGTTTGAGGAAAAATGGCGTAAACAATGTTTAGTTTCTGTATAATTTTTATTTAAATATGTCACAGCATCGAAAGGAACAGAGCACCTGGATTCACAAATAGGTTTAATACTCAAGTGTTTCGTAATGCATTTCAGCTATTAGTAGAACTTGAAAAAAAAATATGTACAATTCCTAAACGATATTAATAAATGCAAATTTTCATTTCTCATGAGAATTTCAATGTTTTATTCTGAATTTGAGATCCTTGTATTTATCTGACATATTAACCACATTATAATAACGCTGTCCCCTCCAGTTAATGATGGACTTTTTTGATCACTGGAGTTTTCATACTCTGACAATTTTTTATGTACATTTTTCAAACATTCATCCCTTTTGTCATCGACGTTGTTTGATTGAAAAATAATTTACAGAGGTAACAGTACAATAAGTTGGTTTATAAGCTCTTTTAACTTTTTCCTCGCTATCATTTATTCTCAAGAAGGAGGCAATAGTTAATTTTCTTATAATTTGTTTTGACTCTTTATTGCATCGAAAAGAGGATGATTCCAATGCTATTGCTTGGTTTTTTTGCTGGTGTTTTTGCAGAATAGTTTCAGATACAAGTAATGTTTCTGGAGTTTGAGCAGGTGAAATTTGTAAAAATGATAACGATTGTTGTAATTGTTTTCCATCTCCTATTAAAAATGTATTGTCCAATGATCTTATCATTTTTTTTTGTCACGTTATCTCGATCTGCTTTTCGTTTTTTTTTTCCACTTGCACTAAAAATGTTTACTGGAACGCATATTAAAGACTAAATACTAAAAAGAAAGAAAAATATTATCTTCAATTAATATAGTTTATTTTTAATCAATATTGTGATAACAAACCAAATCCCAATTAGTAATATTTTAAATTAAATATATATTATTTTAATTAAGTAATGTAATACTTTTATAAAAAACTTACTTTTTTATTATATGAATTCCAGAAAGTATTCACTGTTAATCCAAAACAATCTATATGCAATCAGGTCTAGGTAATTCCGTCTTAATTCCACATTTTTCAATAAAATCTGACATAAGGTGCAATTCTTAACATTCAGAAGACACTGATTTTAAATATATAGCTAATTTTGACTTTTATTACGTGTATAGTAAAAGCCCCATAGGCGCGGGGCTGGATCGTATTTACACACATCCACATTCACCGGTATGGAATGGATGGATAAGCACGGTAACGTTTGTCTAACCTTGTAAACTACAATCAACGATTCTGTATAATTTGGACACGCTATAGCATTATTAATATATTATTCATAATATATTATAAGTGTTTTCTCGTTTTTTGTCTGCCTAGTTTATCAACCATTCATCTTTTTCTTTTACAATTTCTTTTTTATTCAGTCAGCAACGTCTTTATTTCTTCTTATATTTTTTTTGAGTTTCGTGTCATTTTAGTTTGCCCATATTTAGAATTTCTTTTCTTGGTTTACTTTTTTTGTCTGTCGGCTGATCCTACATCTAAAGTATACCTAGTAAGTGGTCTGAGCCACAACATGGACCTCGTTTGTCAAAAACAAGTTTTATATTTATCTTATCTTCCATCTTAACATCTTCTCCAGGAGATATCCAGATGTTTGCTTGGTAAAAAAGGTAATTGGTAAAAAGTGACTTTGGTGTCCTCATCTTTTTATCCGTTGTACAGTGAACGTTTCTGTACCATTGCCAATATCGTTACCTTAATATTCGTCTACTTCGAGGCTTCTTTGCGAGTTTCGTAGTAAAGGTATTTTTCCAGGGATAGGATACTAGCCTGTCGCCCGACCCTCCTACTTTATCCGGAAGTTGGGCCGGCACTGGTAGTCACTGAGCTTTCCAATTTACCCAGCACTTACCAAAGACGAAGTAAGGAAAGTTATTAACTAAATAAATAGAGATGGTTGCATTTAGGTTCTATTCGAGTGTCTCACCATTCTCCTGTGTTTTAACTTTTAAATTTCATCAAGAAGACTTTGTGAAAATACCGTGATCGTTATTGGTAAAACAATGCAACTTTAATAATAATAAAGGTATTTGTCTTTGACATGAATTCAATTTATATATACAAATACAAAATTATACTGCTAGTTGAAGGATTATCATCAGAATTCAAATGAACTTGATTTTTAATCAAAGCAGTCTTTGCACGTCTTTCACGAATGATCAGTGTCTATGTATAGATAGGAGTAGTTGCCGGATTTTCGTTTGATATTTTCTGTGCTTCCCTTATATGTTGCTTTATGCCATACGAGCTTTTGCACTGTCCATAAAATTTATTAAAAACATAAAATTCCTATGCAATTGGATGTAATTCTATGGAAATTCATTAACGTATGGGATATACGTTTTTAGAAAAAATTTGCCTTGAAATTCCCACTCGATTTTGATATCTAATCTACTGGCCATGACAACAAACAAATATTGGTTTGTTTTTATTGATATATTGAGACAAAATTATTTAGGAAGTGTAAAAGTGTTATCCCTTGTAAATAATTTGCAGTATCATCATTTTAAAGTGTCTTGTCAGAAAGGCTACTAAGAAAATATTGGGTAGAAATGCTTGGAAGACAATAAAAATATAGAAAGTATACAAAATACATACAGATAGACCTCGAAAAAAACGTTGCCGAGATTGGACACGAATGCTTCCTCCTCTGTTCATTATCTTACACAAGGATATTGTTACGTCATAATATTTAATTAACTATTATTTACCATTTAACTATATTTTAAGCTTTTTAAGATGCTTTCAGAAGAAATGCATTTAGATAAAAATGCAGTTTGTAATAATCCATGTCATTATATTGATTTTACACCTCTAGTATTAAAAATTATCAAAAGGAAGTTAACTTTACTTAACAAGGGAAATTTGTTACAGAGTTTTTATGTTTAATTACTATTTAACTGGGAATAAGCCACAATTAAAGATAAAATACGTTTATTGACGTTTCAATTTCCACTTCGGAAATCGTTCTCAAAATACAAAACAGTAAATTAACCAAATTTTGTTTTTTGTTACATAGTGAACAATTTTTCTAATAATTTAATTTTATATGACTCAATTATATTGGCAATTCGGACATACATTATGCATTTTAAAGTAGACGACTTTAAAATGATATTGCCAATATTGTTGAGTTGCGCTCCTGGGACGACTTTACTTGTAAGATGGTTCATTCGATTACATGAATTCAACTTTAACTTGAGAATATCCGTCAGAAAAAATCATAGCATGTAATTCGTCTTTAAAAAGACAAACACATGACATGATGACAGTAAAATTCTCCTGTTAGTGATTCCATAGTAAATTATGAGGAAAAACCAGGAAAAAAACCTCATAATACTATCCCGACATGGTAAGTATTTGTTCGTGCATTTAGTTTACCTTCAATAAACACCAAAATTCTGATTTTATATGTTTCGTTATTTAAAAAACTTAAATGATGTATCCTCTATATGTTACTGACTTACTAATACTGGTATTTTCTTATTAATAGCTTCCTCTTTCAATATTGGTAACCAAATCCTACTACATTCTGCCGAGGAAATTGCTACACAATTGGCCTCATTTAGCATAATTAAAGCCGCTTCTTTGATTTTTCTTTTTTTACCATCCGTTTCTTTTAGGACTACATTTGAATTTTTCCATTGAACCCTATGTTCATTATCCCATGCGTGTTTACAATTGTCAATATAAATGAGTCAGATAAAATTAAATTATTAGAAGAATTGTTCACTATGTAACAAAAAACAAAATTTGTTTAACTTACTGTTTGTATTTTGATAACGATTTAGCTTCGAACGAAATAGCTTCAGAACAATATTGTTTTTAAGTTTGGTGAAAAATTTTCTGAAAATTACTTAGAAAGTCAACACAAGCTTATTTTTATTAATTTCCCTTATCAGAATAATAAAATAAGAATCTTTTTGAGTTGATTTTAAAGTAAAAAAACATTCATGATGTTCCAAGAGAAGATAACTCACCAAATGCTAGTCTAGCTCGCCCAACAGAAGAATTTATAGTCATTATTATTTCGAATCGTTTATGAAAGTACTGGTGAAGCCAAAAATTATCAGCAACAAAAACAAATTTTTAGAAATTTGTAAAGTGGCCCTAAGCATAATTCAAAGGAAGATGAAACAAGTCTTGACCACATTGGATTTCATTAAGAGCGATGGTCGGCTAATAGTTGTGGACTAGGTTTGTTGATTTAAGGAGGTATATTATTACTATTTAAGTTAAAATAAAAATTCTTTCATTTGCTAATTAAGTCTCTTTGCCAATATATTTCACAAAACTTTCCAGTACCCAGTACGATATAAACTAAAAACGTGATTATAAAAGATCATTCGGTAAAACAAATGTTACTAAATCTAATTTCATTCGAAAATACAGCAGTATGTAACAACGCTTATGAATTAAAAATAGAAAAAATTTAAAAATTTATTAAGTCTAGATTGATTTTTTATTTAAATTTTTTTCTTCAAAATATTTAAAAGTGTATCTCTGGTTTAATGTCTAAACATAGTGTATGATTTTATAAATTTATTTCTTTATCATAGGTTAATTTATTCGTTTTTGGACATACGCATCTGATTATCCAATTAGTATTTATCTAGATATCGAGTTCTGTAATCATTTACCTTTTTATGGGATTTGTCTTAAGATCTTTAATTTATTTTGCCCTCCTAGACTAGAAGCTATTTGGCCTCCAATCTTTTTGTTCTTATGATAGCTGATACACTTATTATCAACTTTATCAATGTCTCGTCGATGATCAAACTATATATCATATACATTTTCCTGTAATTTATATTACTTGTTTTTACTTTGATAGAAGATAGGAAAACAAACAGCAATTGTCACAAACCATAACCACTGGTTCAATGTATAATAAAGCAGTGCAAATCCTGGCTATGCAGATAATATCAATATGGTTGCAAGAACGGAAAACGCTGTACGAGAGGCGTATGTAGCATTAAAACAATCAGCTACAAAAATGGGTTTAATAATGATTATCAACAAAACAAAGTATATGAAAATAAGTACGCAACAACAAATCCTATGACCACTTGTTAAAGAAAACGAATTTGTGTACCTGGGAGCGCTCCTTAACACTGAAATTGCAAGGCTATTAATCAATGCTATTTCTTCTCCTTTAATCCACAATTATATCCAGAAATACAAAAATAAAACTCCACAAGACAATAATATGCTGTCCTAACATATGATTCAGAGACCTAGACTCTAACAAAAAATAATGAAAACGTGTTAGGATGTTTTAAAAGAAAAGTACTAAGGCGAATCTATGGAGTAGTGAATGAAAATGGGGTGTGGGGAAGACAATACAACTTTGAACTTTATAGACTGTACCAGGAACCTGATGTCGTAAAACATATTAAGATAGGACGTCTGAGGTTGATAGGGCATGTAATGCGGATGGAACAAAATGACCCAGCTAAAACAACGCTCCTTGATAGACTCATTGATCAGAGAAGAAAAGGAAGACCCAGAACAAGGTTTCTTGATAACGTCGATGAAGACATTCAACTAAGTCACTACATGTAAAAATCTACATTTTTAGTGGGTATGTCCTTTGTTTTTAATATTATTTTAATTGTGACGTCTACTTGTAAGTGCCGAATTTTTACATGCTTGTAAATATTACTTCTTGAAAAAGGCATGGATTTCCTGCCGAAACGTCGAAAAAAATATATAAAAATGTCTTAGTATCAAATTAATTTTTTTATGAACCTAAGCCCAAGAAAATCCACTAAAAAATATATATTAAGCTTCAAAAACTCAACCTATATATATATATATATATATATATATATATATATATATATATATATATATATATATATATATATATATGTGTGTGTGTGTGTGTGTGTGTGTGTAGCATTATTCTCTGACACCACATCTCACTTTAAGATGGTAAATAATTATTTTTAATATAAACGTGTTAACACCATAATATTATAACTTGACCACACATGGTGCGCTGGTCATTTCAATTATACTTTTAATCTGATAGTCTGGGTCTAGGTCTTGCATAATAATGCTTCCAAGGTATTTGGACATTTTCTATTTGTGCTTCATTCAATTATATTATCTTGCTCCATAGACTAAATATTATCAACTTAGTTCTAGCTATATTTAAGTTTAGCCCAGATCGTTCTCCGTTTGTATTAATACTGTCCCCTCTATGGTGTCAGACAAAACCACAGCATTGTCTTTATATCCAATTGTAATGAATAGCACTCCATATCTTATAGCCCAAATCTGTGAGATCATCTACTGCTGCCTTAAATAGGTAAATTAGGATATGGGTTGAATAGCAGAGGCGATAATATCTAAGCATGTTGAACGTCTCGCTGTATATTTTCCTCTTACTTTCCTCTTCGTATCCGTTTTTCCTTACCTGAAATGAAATATAAAATAAATTACTGACTATCGATTTAAGAAAGTGTGCGAATTGCCCTATCTAGTTAAAAGCTAAAATAACAAAATGTAATAAAATTCCAATCTAACAAAGACTAACCTATTTAAGAATTAATAAACAAGCTAAGGGATATAATATTATAAAACGGGGACCAAAACTACAAAGCAATCTATGATTGTGCATTACTAAGAATGTAGTAATATCAAAATATGTGTCAAAGAAAAGGAAAATAAGAATGTAAAATATAGGAATTAGACCGACATTAACATGCAAATATAAAACCTGAGTATTAGGAATATTGAGAAATAGGAGAAAATGACAAATAATGGTATCAATTTTAAGAAGCTACATAATGAATGATGAAAATGGACAATATCTGGAAATAAACGATCAATACTAGGAAATAATCTTTTTATCTGATAATTAAATTTTTTTACTAAGATACAATTGATGACGTCACCAAATAAATTGGTTTAAACTCATCAATCATTTATATTTAACGATGATGTTTAGTAAAAACTATATTAAAATTAAATTCAATAAAACGTAAAAGCATTATTGTATATTCATATAATTGACAGTTTATAAACATAAAGACAATGTAGACAATAAATATAAATATTGATTTACTTAACTTGTGTGTTTTTTGTAATATCTAATTTTATTTTATCCTTTTCAGAACCATCTCATTCACTGTCAACGCCAATCTTCAAATTTGAGAACACATTTGTCGATTCTTCGTCTGTTACTCACACGCGCCAAAAAAGACGAATATTTTTCATACCGTTCGCCAAACCGTTAAAAGGGTAAGTGAAAAACTATTTTACTAATATTTTATATAATAAATTCCGGCAAACAAAAATTTCGAGTTAGTTCAGTGAAATAAGTGACTATTAAATAAATATGTATGTAGGTTGGCATTATTCCAGTCATGCCATAGCAAGTTTCTAAGTTCCAATACATTAGTTAGAGCTGCAGGTGTACGTCTTTGGATATGTCGTTTAACTTGTCCAACCGACTAATGACTATCTCATTGAGACAATAATCATCTATCGCTACCTCTTTATGTGAGTTATCTCGCAATGAAATATCATGTTCACTCTCACTGGGTAAGAAAGGTATAAAATATTGTGGAATTTTCACAACGTAACTGTAGTTTTCTAAATTGTTATTTTAAATAAAGTTTAGCACTCTCCAACTTATATGAGTATTATCTCAAATACAGATCCATTTCCAAATCGAAATCGCTACTGAATATAAACTGATCTATTGATATCACTGTTACTGATAAAATAGATTTTACTTAAAAACATTACATTGCTCCAATCTTTATTATTCCATGTTATATGATATTATAGTTGGATCTCAAGTTATATTATTAAACAGATTTATAGTATGGTAAATTTTAACCAGTCGTCCGTGGTAGAAGAATAATGTAAGTCTTTTATATGTATTTTTGTTATCTAAATTGAAATAGGACTCACATATGCAAGACAATTTTTTAAGCAAGTACCTGTGGGTTTCCATCGCAAACTTTTATTTATATTTTTATCTAGCGTATGGAATTTTGACACATTAATCTATAAAGATTACAATAAATAAGCAAATTAACCTTATATCAAAAAAGTTAATCATCTTTAATTTATAGCCAAACATCGAGATTATGTCGATACTCGCACGCCACAGGCAGGAAATCTTTTGACTGCCCTCGTAGAACCGGTAGTGGCACATCTTTATAAGATTGATGGATTTCACCTCACCGCAGCTGCATGATGTAGATGTTAGTTAACCGCAACTGTGCAACATATGCACATAGACCATGTTGAGTTCTTATGCGGTTAAGGTGCATCATATCTCACGTGGTGGTCAAATCCAGGAGATCTCTTTTTGATGCAAGATATAATTGTATTTGGTTGGTTTGCCGATCATTAATAAGTCCATTTGTTATTCGCATTAAACACGATGGCTGCAGCAGTTCCTGCGGTTTGTATTAGAGATATTCTTGAGCGCAGTCTTTTGGTTGCATCTTCTATATAGTTATATATTGTCAGCATTAGGTTGTTAAAAATCTTTTTATATTCTTTGGTCAGAAGATGGTTGTGAAGGTATGGTGATTGAATATGGTGTTTTTTTATTTATACTTTGATTACTACAGCGATTATTCTTATAAAACGTGCAATAATCAATCGTAAATCATGCGCAATATTCAGTTACAGCTCAGCTTCTAAATTATGTTATTTCTGGAAGATCATTGGCAGCTTTACTTAAATTTTACTTAAACAGTAACTTTCTGTCCGAAGTTACGCCTAGGTATTTTGAGTATTTATTGTGGTTAAGTCGTGTATTATCAAAGACAATGAGTAGGCACGGTGGGTGGAAGTCTCAATATTTTAGAGTCTTCCCGTAATTTCTAGGTCATCCGTCAGAATCTCTTTAGCATCTTCTATGGATTCTGTTTGTATTAATAAAGGCTAGTTATTGGAATAGCCAAAACCAAAAAGCCTGTAAGAGTCCAAAGACGATTTATAAACATCTTGAGGGTGTTTATTTCTGTTTCCATAATTACTTGAAATATTTCGTAGATAAGCAGAAACAGCTTCTATGTAATTAAAAACACATACCTTTTTATCATTGCAATCTTGATTTGGTATAAAACCTGCTTATTCGATTTGAATTGCGTTGATAATTATTGAGATTATTCTGTTAACAACTATTTTTCAAGTAGTTTATAAGGTATAGACAATAGAGGAATTGGTCAATAGTTTTTAAGTAGTCACCTGGTTTATCCAGTTTAAGTAGTGCTAAAACTCTTGAATATTTAAATAAATGATGTTCTCAATGATGGTCTTAATCAGGTTTGTGAATAAATGGTCTAGCCAGGTTTTTGTTTATTTTCCGCAATTGAGCATGCGTTTGGGGTGGATGCAGTCAAAACCTAAGGATTTTCCAAACGTCTTGAAGGGGCGGTCCCTATTTATTTACTTCTAAAAGAACAAGCATATTTGGTCTTGACAGATTTCTATTACAAGGTTTTTAAACATTTCTTTATGTCTCGTGTGTGAGCTTTATCTCTGGTCGCTCTTGATGTCGCGTCATCACCTTATAAGATGCCATTGAGTTTTGGTTTATAACTGCATTCTTTTAAAAGCTTTTATCATGTTCAATTTGCCTTATTAGGGCCCAAGCTTTCTAATTTGATTTTTGAAAGTTTAGTTTTTTTACTATCTTTAACTTTTATCAACCTATAAGAGACGATTGTCTCTTTGTGTCATGATTTTCACGTGGTTTATTTATTAATTAATCTGCTTAAATTGTTGATAAATTTTGTAAATGTTGATTGTTACCACAAAATATTGCAATTTCCCGTTAGTACTAACCAGCTTTTAATAATATTACAACTCCTGTGAAAATTATAAGGTCCAAAAATATTTTGATTTGTTAACTGGATACTAGAAATTATTCTTAAATAGCCTAATTAAAAAAAAATGAACACACGAACCCTGTACCATTAAACAGGGGAGTCAAACAGGGAGATACTTTATCACCCAAACTGTTCACCTTAGTTTTGGAGGACGTTTTTAAAAACCTAAATTGGAAATATAAGGGAATAAACATCAATGGCCGCTACCTCAGTAATCTACGATTTGCAGATGACATAATCCTGATAGCTACTGACTTGCAAGAAATGCAAACCATGCTTGTAGAACTTCATACCGAATCTTCTAAAATAGGACTGAAAATGAATTTAAACAAAACAAAAGTCATGCACTCCGAAGACACCGTGACAATAATAAACGATAAAGTTATAGAAAAAGTTGAAGAATATATATACTTGGGACAAAAAATAATCCTAAATAGGGAAATTCAGACTGAAGAAATAAAAAGAAGAAGAAAGTTAGCTTGGGCAGCATTCGGTAAACTGAACTATATACTCAGAAATCAACAAATTCAATTACATCTTAGATCTAAAGTTTTTGATGCATGCATTATTCCGATATTAACTTATGCGGCACAAACATGGACAATCACAAAAAAGAATATGAATATACTTAGAGTCACTCAACACGCGATGGAAAGAGCACTGCTAGGTATATCACTTAAGGACAAGAAAACAAACACATGGATAAGACAGAAAACCAAAGTCACCGATGTGGTGCAAAAAGCATTAAAGCTGAAATGGGAATACGCTGGACATGTAGCTAGGAGCGATCTAAACAAATGGCACAGATCAATTTTAACCTGGAGACCATACCAACACAAAAGACCCAGAGGCAGACCTCCTATGAGATGGACAGATGATCTGAAAAGGACTGCCGGGAAAAATTGGCTACAAGTAGCGTACAATAAAAACCAATGGAAAGGAAGACTTGAAGAGGCTTATGTTCAGATGTGGACGTGAATGGCTAGACGAAGAAGAAGAAGAAGAAGAAGAAGAAGAAGAAGAAGAAGAAGAAGAAGAAGCTTAATTAAAAAAAGACAATCAATCAGATTAAAAAAAAAAGAAAGTACCTCAACCAAACTCTTAGTAGCGTGAACATTCGGTTCATGCCAGTAAAATGGTAATAGAATTTAGTGAAACATTAGTGTAGGTGACTTCTTTTTTACAGTTTTTATAACTTCAAACTAACGATAAGATTTTAAACGTATAATTTTGTGAACACTTACAAAAATTTTTTATTACTTATTTTAAAGAAGTGAAAGTATAATAGATTTTTTATTAAAGTGTATTTTATTTAAATATATTATTGAAGCTCACTATACTTTTACATAACATAACAACAAATCGGCATATCTATGTTTTGTAGACCTTAAGAAGACATTTCTTCTTCTTCTTTAAATGCCATCTCCGCGATGAAGGTTGACAATCTTCATGGCTCTTTTGACCTTTCAAAAACCAAACCACTTTCTCAGGTTCTTCAACCACGAAACGCGTCTTCTTCCTACACTTCTTCTACGCTCTATTTTTTCTTGAATTATGAGTCTCAAGATATTGAATCTTTTGCCTCTCATTACATGTCCGAGATATTGTAATTTCCTTTCTTTTATTGTATTTGCCATTTCCCTCTCTGTGCCTACTCTCCTTAACAGTTCTGCATTCGTGGCTCCATCTACCCACGAAATCCTTAACAATCTTCTAAATGTCCACATTTCAAACGCGTTAAGTTCATTTATTGTATTCCGGTTTAATGTCCTTGATTCAGCTCCACAGTAGAGTGAACTATGTAGTTTAATTAGTCTTTTTTTGAGGGCCAATGTCAAATCTTTGGTACATAAAATCATTTTCATTTTCACCAAGTTGGCACGTGATTTTTTAATTCTAACTCTTATCTCTGTAGTATAATCGTTATTTCTTGTTACGAGGATAGATTGATATTAAACTAGCCTTTGATAGATGGCGCTACTTGATACCGAATTGGTTTCGGTATTAACATTTGCCATTCATGACATGACGTCTGTCAAAATTTTATGTTTTAAAAACAATTAGTTTGGTTTTTACAGCCGTCAAAAGCAAGCAAATTTTGTGTTTTCGGAGAAATGGAAAAGTCAATTATCGTTCAGTGATTAAGTTCCTCCACAAAAAGGGTAAAACGAAGGTGCAAATGAAAGCCGACCTGGACGAAGTTTATGGTGTGGTTACACCTTCGTTAGCAACAGTAAAATTTTGAAAAGCTGAATTTGTTCGTGTACGAGTGTTTTTGATGATGAGCGTCCCGGGAGGCCAAATGAAGTCACCACGCCGGAAATGATTAACAAAGTCCATGACATGATTATGGCAGATCGTCGAGTTAATTAATAAACGAGATCCTAAACATTTCCTACGAATGCGTATACAACATCATTCACCATCATTTGGACATGAAAAAGCTACCTGCGCGATGAGTGCTGCGTTTGCTGAGAATCGATCAAATACAAAAACGTGTGACTACTTTGAAGACGCTTTTAGCGATAATACGGCGCGATCTGAAGGTTTTTTTGCCGATTTATCACCGTTGATGAAACCTGGGTGCATTATTATACACCAGAAACCAAAGTACAGTCGAAACAGCAGCGCAAACACGGCGAAGCGACTGTTTTCTGGGATGCGAAGGGCATTATCTACATCGACTACTTGGAAAAAGGAAAAAGAGTCAATGGTAAGTACTACACAGCATAACTGGATCGATTCGATGCCGAATTGCATCTAAAACGCCCCGGTTTGGATCGCAAAAAAGTGCTTTTTCACCAAGACAATGCACATGTTCACCGATCGGCCATCGACATGGCAAAATAACACGAATCGGTCTATGAATTGGGTGAACACCCACCGTATTTCCCAGATCTTGTCGCCGAAAAAAAAAATGCCTCGGAGGACGCCGTTTCGCAACAAATGATAAAGTCGTCGCTGAACTTCGGCTAATTTTGAGGAGCTCAACCAAAAGTACTATTCGGATGGGATAAAAAAATTAGATCATCGTCTTACTAAGTGTATCGAGCTAAAAGGAGACTATGTTAAGAAATAAATCGATTTAATTACAAAAAACTCGTTTTTTCTATCAAAGGCTAGTTTTATATCAATCCACCCTCGTATTATCGTTCCCAAGTAAGTATATCTTTTTACTCCCTCAATCTGCTGGCCGTCTACCGCTAATATTTCATTTGTATTGTTGTTCTTGCTAATTTTCATGAATTTGATTTTTTTTGATGTTGAGAGAGAGTTCGTATTCTCCACTATATTTTAATATTTTGGCCGATATTTTTAAAATAATTTTTTATCTTAATATAAGAAGGCATTTGGCAGAATAAAATTAAAGGACGTTATCTACTTATTGTACGAAAGAGAGTTGCCTCTAGGAATAATCAAGACGACCAAAAATATCTACCAAAACGATACAATAAAAATAAAAGTAGAAGAATAACTAACCGACCCTATTAAAGCTGGCAATGAGATAAAACAGGAAGATTTCCTGAGTGCTCTATTGTTCAACTTGATTAGGAAAGAAATAAGAAAAAATTAAGAACTAAAAAAAGATGCCAAATGGGAGAAAAATAACTTAAACTAATCTGCTATGCAGAAGACGCAATACTATACTCTCTAGTTAGGATAACTAAACTAAAGTTAGGATAATTTACAACAATTTAATATAACCGCCAGAAAATTTAACATATTAATTTCCCCAAAAAAGACAATATGCATGGTTATAACAGCAAATTCGCTAAGATGTAAAATTGGAGCTGGAACGTCAGATAATAGAACTAATGATGGAGTTTAAATATCTAGGCATGACATTATATAGCTACGGAAAGCTCAAAACTAAAGTGGACAAATCAAGTAAGTAGAGCAAACAGAGCCGCAGGTTACTTAAAAGGCAGAATTTACAAAACAGCCATCAGACCAATAACGACGCGGCAGAAACAGGAATGACACAGAGAGGACCAATTAGAAAAATTAATGGTAAGACACTAAAGACACTATGGGACAGAGCTAAAAGTACAGATATACGACGTAGATGCAAGGCCGATAACATCAAGGACTGGGTAATAAATAGAAGAGTAGAAGGGAACGATTATATAAGCAAAATGACAACAAATAAAGTAGTAGAGTCAAACACATGACAAATTTACTGACAAACAGGCAGAGTCATGTTTATATAATAAGAAGAAGAAGGAAGAAGAAAAAGAAAAACAAGAGTATACTTTTAGAGATATTAAACAAAAAATATAAAGTAATTTGTCTATTTTGAACTAAATAATCTCAAAACATGCATTTGAGACTTGTTAACTACTTAAAGAAAGAATGGTATTTACATCTTCTCCATTCTCTCCATGATTTGTCATAAGTGGTTACAAAAACATATCAGTTTTTTTATTCGTTAACTACTGCTTTACGTATCAAAAGTTAAGAACTTAAAATTTATTTTTGAGCAAAGGGTGTAGAGAAAATACTAAGTACCTAGTCATGTCAATATAGCACCTGATGTATCAGGGCATCGATTTGGATATTTAACAAATCACTTGATTAAACCGATTCTGGATTTTTTTTTGTAGTGAACAATAATTTGTTATTGATGAATTTATGGAAAATTGTGGATACTGAATCTATTGACCTCCTTTTGGATCTATTCAATACCATTATATAGAAAAGGTATAATACCTAAAGAATGGCTCCAATCGATATTTATACTGATTTCCAAAAAGAAAATCTGAAAATATTATGGATGGATCATAAAACAAACGCACAAGTTCTTGAACAACTAGGAAAACAAGGCAGAGTTTTAAATTCGATAAAAATCAGGAAGGGTAGAATAGTTGAGGCACATCATGAAAGGGGAAAAATATGAAATACTAAGGAATATAATGCAGAGCAATATCAAAGGTTGAAGAAGCGTAGGAAGACACATAGGAAGACGTACATTCTCGAGGCTACGTAATCTCCGTGGATGGTTTGGATGCAGTTCAATTGAACTAATCAGGCGCGTAACCAACAAAATTATAATTGCTAGAATAATAATTTCTAATCTCCGATAGGAGAGGAACTTGAAGAACAAGGGTTTCTATAATTGTAAAGCATATATTTTATTTATATTTATTTGTTATTCGGTATTGGTTTATTTGATAGATTTATGCAGTGAACCGTTATCAGTTTCGTTTTCATATGTATATTGCCTATTTATTCTTACCTGTCACAAATATTTGTTGACTAAATAATAGTGTTTTTTAGGAACGGTACAGACAATGCAACCAGCTCATGCAAAGCCGACGACAGTGATGATTTTCCATACTTCATGTCCGAAAAATCTATTCTACATGGTGGTATAGTACTGGTTATTTTAATTGGTATTTATGGCTTTTCTTTGTTAGCTGTGGTGTGCAACAACTATTTCTTACCCTGTGTGGAAACTATTTGTGAAAAATTAAACGTTACACCAGTAAGTTCAAATTTTTGTTAACTAATCAGTTAAGTTTGTTTCACAGTTTTCATTGTTATAATTAGCTAAAGATTTACAAACAATTAAAGAGGAAAAGAGGTTTTTAATAATTTATATACAGGTATTACAGAAGATCACGAACATTTTATAATATGTGGCGATTTTCATGTCAAAATAGGAAAAAAACCGATCCAGCTAAAATGCACCAGGAAATTTTGTAACAATGAGTAGAAACAAAAAAACAAAAATTTCCTGTGGAAAAACAATGTATGCTTAATTAATAGAAGATAGACTTTACCATCACGTCCAAAAAACACGTAGTTACTGATGTTGGGCTAATGTTAGGAACATCTACACAGAACAACCAAGAATTGCTTAAACATTTCGAGAAAAAAATTGTAAGGAAAATATAGGGAGGAGTCCAAGAACAGGGTTTGTGGCGTAGGAACTACAACTTTGAGTTATACAGAAGTTTTGGGGAACCTGACGTTGTCAAATGTATTAAATTAGCACGCCTTCGACAGATAGGACATGTAATTAAGAGAGATGAAGATGCAACAATCATAAAAATTTTTGACCGAAGAGGACCAGTGGGAAGACGAGCCAGAGGAAGACCAAAACTTAGGTATCAAGATAACATAGATGATGATCTAAAATCCATTGTAGTTAAAGCATGGAGAAAAGTTGCCAGAGTTACGGGCGAATGGAAGATTGTTATGAAGAAGGCTTTGGCTCATAACGATCTGTGATGCCACTGATAATAATGATGATTGATGTTGGGCGGTGTTACCGTTAAACCTGAATAGGAAGAAAGGAGCTCAGAAGTTGGGTACTATCATGGGTAATATATATATTAACTATGTAACCAACAGTCGGGTGTTGTCAAGGACACAACAATGAGTTTTGAGGCGTGGGTCTACAGGTATTAGGAACAGGGGATACTAGTCAGAAAGAATAGAGAAAATAAATTATAATAACTGAAAGAAAATAGACAAAAATTAAACCAAATAAAAAAGAAACTGTTTAGTTTTATACCTCTCTGGTTTAAAATATAAGAAAATATGACAAATATGGTATATATTCTTTATATCTCTATTTTAAACCAATGTACATAATATATAGCCAAATAACAAGAAGCACTTACACTTATATTTTTTGGTCACTGGATTTCAACCTTTTTCCATCATATTATGGACTATAGACTACAGGTATACAAATAATATTCGAAATATATACGAAAATGCAACAATTTTAAACTGCCATAACTGAAATGGCGGCAGTGAGGCTCAAAGGGTAATAAAATCGTTTGATAAAAATTAAATCTTCTCCGATATGCCAAAAACAGACAACTTAAGAGATTTGGATTTAAACATTACTGTTATGGTTCTATTTTACTTGTTTTAGCTTTTTTGGCGTGTACATGATATTTTTTCGTTACAGTTTCTATTATTTCTACCGAAAATAGAATAAACGGAACATTTGACAGTAAACAATCTTGTTTTACCCAAGTTTTTAATTAATTTCTAAAAGAAATTTCGTAAAAAAAAACTTACTTTTATGTAATTTACAAATTCATTTCACAACTTTCCTGGTAAATAATTCAACAACTAAAAGTCTCTTGCTTCCTGGTGAATCGATTTACTTGGCAATTTATCAAGATTTTTCCACTTTTTAACTTTCTTGTTAAGTTAATATTTACTCGAGTATGACAAAGTGTTTCTATCGAAACCCAAAATTGTTCTTTAATATTAAAACATGATGGCAAATGAGGAAAGTGAAAGTTAACGATTTAACGTGTCGTTTATTTTGCAACCCTCATCCAGAAATAAGCGATTCAATTTTAATGTTTATTTTCAAATTACCAGATTTATTTTTTAGTTTTGAAACTACTTTATTTTATTAGGTGATGATTTTAAAATCAACCAAAAGGTTTTGTAATTTTTCATAAAATATAATTTTTATGATAAACATAAATTCTTATGGCTTGATATTGCTTGCTATATTCGAAATAATACCCGAAAAAATATACACGCGATTGAAAAAAAATTTAAAAAATCAGAATAAACACTTAAAGTCGAAGACCACTGGAATCAGATCAAAACCGTGATGCAAAAAACAATCAAAAAAGTATAAAAGTATAAAACAAAAGTATAAAAAAGTACTATCTATCTATACAGCCATTGGTGTTCAATTTTGGACATCGGCCTCCTCTTCCTTCTTTCACGTCTCTCTATTGTAGGCAGTTTGTATCCACTTCGGACCTGCGTGTTTTTTCAAGTCATCTGACCATCTCATTTGTAACATTCCTCTTTTTAGTTTGTAACTAGATGGTCTCCAGTGTATAATCATCTTATTTTATCTGTCGTCTTTCTGTCTTATGGTATGGTCAGCGAACTTATGCTTAAGTCTTGCTATCTGTGTTGATACATCGGTCACTTTTGTTTTGTTGCGCCAAGTATTTCTTTTCTTGTCTGATAGCCTGATGTTCAGCATTTGTTTTTGCTATTCTTTCCATGTTTTCCTTTGTAAACGTCCAAGTTTGAGAACTGTAGGTGAAAACAAGAAGTATACATTGGTTGAAGACTCTTGTTTTAAAACATTGGGGCTGTTTTCTATTTTTTAGTATATAGGAAAGTTTTCCGAAGGATACCCAAGCCAACCGTATCCTTCACTTTATTTCTCCGGCCTAATTTTTTTTATTAAATTAAACTAGTTGTCCCAAATATACATATTCTTTTACTTGTTCTATAGTTGTTTGTGCAAATGTAAATATTAATTATTCTGGTTGGTTGGTCATAATTTCCGTTTTATTATAATTCATTTGTAGACCGGTTTTTGTTAATTTACTATTTAATTCATCCATCATATTTTGTAATTATTCCCTTTTACCTGTTATTAATACAATAATAAAGAGATACAGCAAAGTCAATAAAGAAATCAGAAATAAAATCTGAGATGCAAAAGAAAAATGGTACTGTAGCGAATGTCTTGAACTAGAAGACAGTATAGATTTAATGTGTGTACAAATATGCAAAAAATAACTAGATCATATTGGTCAACTGCAAGTAGTCTACTTAATAAACAAGGAAATATTAGAGTTCATGAACAAGATGAAATGAAGAGGTAGGAAGTATATATTGAGGATCTGTTTGATGACGAAAGGGTAGAAATTCAAATAAAAAATATATCGATTAGTTCAAACATAACCTTCGATAAAATGTAAAGATCTACGAAACTATCAAATAATAGAAAAGCAACAAGGCCAAATCAAATTCTTAGCGAAACAATCAAACTTCTCGACTATAAAGATAAATATTCTCTTCTAAACCTTTTCAATAAAATATACGAAATAGGGCATTTATCAACAGAGTGGGTTCTGTCAACATTTGTAATATTACTAAACAAAATAAACGCTATACAATGGTTTCGGAAACAGCTTGGTTTCAGAAACTAACTTGAAACTCAAGAAGCATTATTCTCTGGATCAAGCATCATCTTTTGACCAGAGTACTCACGGCAAACTGATACGTTGCTTGCAACAGCAGGGAATTGATAACCAAGACCTCCGCATTATCAAAAATTTGTATTGGTATAAATGTGCCAGTCGGTCAGATAGCTCAGCGGGCTGTGCGGCTGCCTCTCATTCGCTTCACTGTCGAATGGTTCAGTGGATGTGGGATCGAGCCCCAGCTCGGTGTACAGAAAACAAAAAGTCTAACGCAGCAGTTTAAAATTCTAGATGAATCTGCGGCTTAGACTAGAATATACTGGGATCTGATCGGCCTGTGGTGGAGCAGTACGGCAAGAGATAAGGGCTTGCAGCTCGGTGTTACTCCTCCATAGATCCCTACCGGGCGGGCGTAACGCCTAAAAAACCGGATATATATATATATATATATATATATATATATATATATATATATATATATATATATATATATATATATGTATGTATGTATGTATATAAATGTGCCAACATACGAATTGGTCAAATCACGACAGAAGCCACAAATATACGACGTGCAGTGAGACAAGGGTGTATTTTATCACCTCTAGTTTTTAATGTCTATTCCGAATTTATCTCTAAAGAATCCTTATATAAAGCTGTAAATAAAGATAAAACTTTGTCAACTTTTGTTGTCAACAAAACGCAGTTACAACCAATAAAATTAGAACGCATGGAGTAAAGTTAGAAATGAAGAAAACGCATGGAGTCAACAATATTACTTATTTGGACGCCAACATTAACGATAACTGGGACATAAATAAAGAAATAAAAAGATGCATTGAAAAAGACTGGCCCGATTTGTATAAACTAAAGAAAATTCCCATCAATAAGAAAATTTTATTAAACCGTATAATCAGATTAATACTCTGCTACATACTTTCCACATTGATGTATGGTTTAGAGATCTATCAAGTAAGACATGAGTTACACCGAACGAGAACGAGTACAGAATTAAAAAAAACATAAAAATTTGAAGGTAGCATATTTCGTCTATGTAATGAAGCATGCATATAATCTTTCAGCTCAGGCTGAAGAAAAACATGCTAGCTACGATATTTCTAAAAGTGGTATTAAGATATATCCCTTAATCTGTTTCAGACAGCTGTAAACAAAGTTATTTTTGTCCATATGATTACCAACGTTTAATACTCGGACAGGTAACTAACAGAAAAAGAAGCAGAAGAAGAGAAGGAAGAAGACATTTTTGTGTAGTAAACATAATAATCTCAGACACTTATCTTAAGATTTTATAGTTCCTCAACCTTGCTTTACGTTTCGGATGCCTGTACTTCAAAAAGGTAGAAGTTATGAGTTTTATCTAGAAATGGTATGCGTATACAAATGGACAGAGGCAAAAACATGGATTTGCATCGAAAAATTAAGAAAGATAAAAAAATAATCAACACCCATAGAAAATAACTTTTACTATACAGTGCTTTTCAGATAAAACTATTCACCTTAAATAACTTTTAAACCTCTAATTTTTTAGAAAAACACGTCAATTAATATCTGAAGAGGGAGACATTATATCATACTTAAGGTTGCTGGAAAATGCACCCTCTCACCCCCTCTATCAACCCTTTATTTTTTTTAAATTACTTCACCATTTTTTTATTTTATATTTGGATTCTTCTTTTCGTACTGATTTCAAAAATGTATAATACCTTTAGCTTGAAGTGATTAGTTTATGAGAAGGACAATTTTCCTGTTAACAAAACAGTATCTCTCTCACCTTAATTGACTGTAACAAAATAAGTTGTAGCATAATTTAAACTTTTTAAATATTTAACAGTACTATTTGTAGTACTCTCAAAAACCAAGACACAAAAAAAATTCACTTTTTGTGCAAGTTTTATCAAAGGTTTTCGATATTATTTTTACATTTGTTTTAATCGGTTATAGCGACAATTTATTATAACTTGTAAGTAACAGCCTATTTTGATACGTGTGCAATTTGATCGCTGAAATGGTGTACGCTTTGCAAAAAAGAATCGAAATTGTAGGTTTATACTACAAAAATAATAATTGTGCAAGAGCTGCTGCTAAAATTTTTAATGAAACACACCAAAATAGACATGCAACTCATAAATATGTGATTGAACTGATGCAGAAAAATTTAGAGCAAGAGGGTCAGTTTGCAATAAAAAACATAACCGACAGGAACTTGTAAATAACGAAGCAATCCAAGTAGCTGTTTTAGGGCAAGTTAACTTAGACTCTTAACAATCACAGTCACTGTCAACAATAAGCAGAGCAATCGGTGTTTCATCTTCTACAGCCTTCCGAGTCCTCCATAAATTTAAGTTTTATCCATATAAAATTAAACTAGTATAAGAGTTAAATGAAGAAGATTTTGATCGTCTTCCCGAATGTTGCGAATTATTGATACAATGCATCATTAACAATCCACAATTGTTAAACAATATTTGCTTCTCGGATGAATGCTCATTCTCATTAAACGGTTTGGTGATCAGATATAATTGCCGATACTGGACTGAGAGTGATCCACATATTGTACGCGAATTTCATACACATCATCCTCAAAGGTTAAACGTATGGTGTGGTATCCTACGTGATCACATTATCGGACATTTATTTATCACTGAAAACTTAAATGGTGCATCGTATCTTGAATTATTTAGGCAAGTGGTTTATCGTTAGAACAATAGTAGAAAATGATGATAACCTTACCGATGATTTGGTTGTATTTCAACATGATGGAGCTTCTCCACACTTTGCTTTAACTTTGCGATAATTTTTAAACAAAACGTTTCCCGGTCCTTGGATAGGTAAAAGATGACAGATGATGGATTGGCCACCTAGGTCACCGGATTGAACACCCCTAGACTTCTTCTTATGGGAGTATTTAAAAACAAAAATCTAGATGATTTACAACAAAGAATACAGAATGAATGTCGACAATTAAATGCAGACGTGTTAAGCAATGTCAGAGAAGAATTTTAAAATAGATTGTACTATTGTATGGAAGTGAAGGGCAGTCATTTTGAACAATTATTGTAAAAATTTTTAGTAGTGAAATGTAAAATTGTTAAAAAATAATTTTTTTTTCAATCCAATTTTCTTGCTTTTATATTTATTTTTCTTATAAACTAATCACTTTAATCATCATGTATTATACATTTCTGAAATCAGTACAAAGAGGAGAATCCAAATATCAAATAAAAAAGGGAAAGTAATTAAAAAAAAATAAAGGGATGATACAATGGGTGAAAGGGTGCATTTCCCAGCAGCCTTAAATATGATAAAATGTCTCCCCCTTCAAATATTAATTGACGTGTTTTTGCGTTTTTCCTAAAAATTAGAAGTTCAAAAGTTATTTAAGGTGGATAGTTTTATCTGACAAGCACTGTATAAACATAGTGTGAGAGGACGGAAACTTTTACTGCTTGAAACAAAATAAAAGTTTTACTAAAAGGCAGAAGCAGTGAAGGAAAAAAATCTTTGTTGAAGGATTTCATGGATGCATTAGATTTGTCTTTTTTAAAACTAAAAACTAGGATCCCTACAAATAAAATCACAATTAGATATAAAAGGCAGAATCACAAATAAATAGTGCCTTTATAATATATGATTTAATTGAAATACATTTGATAAATATGATAAACTACAAAGAAACATTTAAAAAAAATAATTTTTGGTTTAAATCTAATAAACTGTTTTTTTTTTCATAGGATGTGGCTGCAGCTACATTTATGTCCATCGCTACCTCGACTCCGGAATTCTTTACAAATATAATAGGTACATTTGTAACGGAATCTGATTTAGGTATTGGTACTATTGTTGGTTCTTCCTTATTCAATGCTCTTGGAGTGCCTGCCGTTGGAGGTTTAAATAGCCCATTCGTAAGTACTGCTTTTGCATAACTTCATTTTTATTATAATATAAGTGATTGGTGACCTATATTGATAAGATTTATTACATTGTGTTAAAAATACAACTCCAAAAACAATAAGTAATATTTTACCATAGAAATTCCTCATAATTATTTCCATGGTAGTGCTATTGTCTGGATGTGCCGAAGCCAACGCAGCGCTGCTAACGCGACGACATTATCACTCGTATATCAGAGTCCTTAATGAAGTGAATAAATGACAATTAACATTAAATAACATAATTTAAGATTTCATTACAGTATGACCCTTATATTTAACCCCCCAAATTAGTTTAAACTAAAACAATGTCATTTATTAGGTTATACTTACCCTCAACTTTAAAATTGGACTTGTGCCTTTGCCGTGACATGGTTACTTTCTATTTTTTCAATTTTTCAATTTAAGCAATTTGAAATTGTTTAATTATACATTAATAATAAATTTAGATTTCTTTATTGTTTTAATACAGGTCCGTTCCCTCAGGGCGACAAGGAAAACTGCCGCAAGCGCCTCTGCAGTTCTTTCTAATGCGCTGGGTTTATGTACCAAGTGACCTCCACACTTGAGATTTTTTGGTAATGGAAAGGTCACGTGGTCGATAAGCCCTGACTATTAGAAAGAGATACAAGGACTGCTTTGCGTCAGTTTTCTCTGTCGTTCTGGTGGAATGAGCCTGTATTGCAGCGCTAAGTCTATTGTATTATATGTTTATAGCTTAGGGTAATAAACATAATCCAAGATATATTTGACATTGGATGTAAGCTTAACATATGTCAGTGTTACCTTAGTAGCCACTAAAATTAAATAAATAGGTTATTTATTATCTTATCATGCTTAGTCTATTACAGTTTATATATACAATGAGTGAAAAATAAATATATTATTGTTTTTCCCTTTTTAGACAATTACGTTTAAGGTTTCTAACACAAAACAAATTTACATTTAGTTTTTTATCACTAAATCTTACATATTTTTAAGCAATATTTTTGTTTTATTTGCAGCCTCTTCAATTGGACTGGTTTCCTTTAACCAGGGACTGCACTATCTACCTAATCTCTGTTACAGTCCTCATTGTTATATCATGGGATGGAAAAATCTTCTGGTTCGAAACATTAATACCCCTTACAGTTTACGTAACCTACTTCGTTATTATGTTCAATAACAAACGTATAGCTAAATTTGTCAAGAGCAAGATCCAGAGGAATACAGTTGAGATTAGTCCAGAAACACCACCAGTCAGAGAAAGCACTAACGGTGATATAAGAAAACTTAGTCAAATTGCTGAAAAAAAGTTAAGTATTAAGAAACACAGCCACGATGAAAATGACGCTCCAAAACACTCAATCATGTCAGCGTATGGTACGTATTTGGAAGGTGCCGATAATCCAGCGTTTGAAACGGAGCATCAAAGAGTTCTGGAAGCAATTCAGGAGGAAGAGAAAAAAGGTAAGTCATCAAACTTCAGGTTTAAGCGTTTAAGCAGAATACAAGCCCTAACAACTAAATTACTAAAAACGTTCATCTTCATAACTTAGCTTATCGAACCAAAGAACGAGATCAACAATACATAAAACTCTATCATTAATAACAAAATATTAAAATGGTTCGACCTTTATAAACTTTTAATTGCAGGGTTGGCAGAAATTCTTCTTCTTAACGTGCCTTATCCCTAAGGACATTAGTGATCACCATGGCCCATTTGACTCTACCTGCAGCCGTTCTGAAAAGTTGTATGGGCGTTTTCGCAGTCCATTGTCTCAAATCCGTCAACCAAGACGTGCGTCTTCTCCCCGGTAATCTTTTACCTTCCACCTTCCCTTGTATGATCAGCCGCGTCAATTCATATTTCTCGTTTCTTAGTATGTGACCAAAGTAGCTCATTTTTCTTTTCTTTATAGTGTTGAGCATTTTTTACCTTTTTTCATTCTTTGTAGCGTTTCTGCATTTGTTATATGTTGTGTCCAAAATATTTTCCACATTCTTCGATAACACCACATTTCAAAGTTAATAAGTCTTTTCTCTGTCGTCTCTGTAATTGTCCAGGCCTTAACTCTATATAACAGGACAGAGAACACGTAGCATCTCAATATTTTAGTTCTAATTTCAATGTTTAGTTTTTCATTGCATAATATGCTTTATCTTAATTAAAGTATTTCTAGTTATCTCAATACGCCGTTTTATTTCCGTTCTTCTGTCCCATGCTTCATTTAGTTCGCAACCTAAGTACTGATATCTGTGCACCCTGCCTAAAAGTTTTCCCTTAACATAAACACTATCTTTCTCAATCTTGTTCTTGCTAACCACCATAATTATTGTTTTATTTGTATTCAGTGCCATTCCACACCTTTCGCAGTATTGAGTAATGCGATCAACCAAAATCTGTAGTCCTTCTTTTCTGTCCGCAAGGAGTATTATATCATCTACGTATCTAAGATTATTCAGAATTGCTTCCTTAATAAACATGCCTTTATTTACGTCTTCTAATGCGTCTTTAAATAATTCTTCTGAATACATATTAAAAAGTAAAGGGTAAAGTACACATTATTGTCTCACTCCACGATTTATAGTATTTCTTTAGATTTTTTTTGGTTTATTCCTATTATGGCTTTTTAATATCGGTATAAATTGGTAATTATTCTCTCGTCTTCATCATATAATTCTGTGTTCTGCCGTATTTTTGCCATTCTTCAGTGTTGTACTTTGTCGAAAGCTTTTTCGAAGTCAACTATACATATAAATACGTCACAATTGACATCTCGATATCGTTCGATTAGTGTTTGTACAGTAAATAATGCTTCTCTGATGCCAAAGCCTTTTATGAATCCCAATTAGTTTTCAGCTATTCTATCATCTAGCTTTTTATAGATAAGTTTGTGTATCACTCGTAAGAACACTTTTTGATAAGGGTTCATCAAGGCTAATTGTCCTGTGCTCTTCACACTTCATTGCGATTGATTTTTTGGACATTGGAATGAATATTGATATTAACCATTCTTTTGAAATCTCTCCTGTATAATAAATGTCAATAAATAATTCTATTAGTGTGCCCATAATATGATTTTTTGTTAATATTCTTAAGATTTCTGTAGGTATTTCATCTGGTCCCACGGCCTTCTCATTTTTTGTATGTTTTAGAGCTTTCTTAATTTCGTCTTTGATGATTGGCGGCCCATTTCTTCCTCTTGATTCAATGACCTCAATTTTCTCGTCGTCTTCGAATAGCTCTTTTATGTATTCTTCCCATCTGTTTATTTTATCTGTACATTCAGTTATTCTCTTGTTATTTTTAACCATGATATTTCTGATACCCTTCTTCTTTTAAATGCTAGCTGTCTCTTTGATTTTACGGTATATTAAAACGGTCATATTATTTATCAAACCTATTTCTTCACACTTTTCTGATAGCAACAGTTCCTTACCTTCTTTGATTTTCTGTTTGATTATTTTATCAATGTTTTTGTGCTGTTGTTCGTTTTTATTCTTGTGTGCCTTTCTTTCCGTCATCAGTTCTTTTAGCTCTTGTGTTTATATTTAGATGATGTGTGTTCTCAAAGCACAATAAACAACTTGATCTTCGGACAATTCAAGAAATTTGGATTTTTACTATTTTAATATGGAGTTACATCGCCAGGCACCTTTATATCTGCGACAATTCTATGTAGTATTGTTTATACTAAGGATTTACACATGTCAGGGTCGAAACTATCCCATAGTATACCTATTTTAATTCCTTAATCGGCGACGTTTCTATGGGGATCATTAGACAATTTCTGTTTTATCTTTTGCCATAATGCTTCAATAGTATTAAGGTATAGACTATTCAAAGGCTATGAGAGTACTTGATTGTTATTGCCTTCAAACCATATTTAAGTTGTTTTGGCTAGATGGCATGCAGCCATGAAGTCCTGCTAAAGATCATGATACAAGACTATTTTTTTAAATTTCTTAGTACCTTAATTGCTGCGTTAATTGTGCCTTCCACCGCCCTTAAAACATAATTCCTTTGAGACACATCACAGTTAATTTTTAGGCCTTTTTGCAGTGATTTTTCATAAAGTTCATTCAGCATTAAATCCAGTTCTTGTCGTTTCGAGGAGATCAGGAGTATATCATCCGTATATCTAAGGTGATTTAGGTATTTTCCGTTAATACATATTCCTCTGTTTTCCCAATCTGTTGATTTTATTATGTCTTCGAGGGTCAAAGTAAACAGTTTAGGTGAAATTATATCGCCTTGTCGGACTCCTCGTTTAACTTTTATATTATCCATTATTTATATCCAGAATTACGGTCATGGTTGCGTTTTGGTAAATATCATGTATCAATTGTCGGTATCTTGAATCTATTCTACTATTGACCAGAGCTTCTTCAACCGCCCAATGTTCAATGCTGTCGAAAGCCTTTTCATAATCTACGAATGCTAAGTACAGCGGAAGGTTGTATTCATTGGTTTTCTTAATTAAGATTTTAAGCGCATGTAGATGGTCGATTGTGCTGTATCCTTTCCAGAATCCGGCCTGTTCCACTGGTTGGTAGTTATCAAGTTTATAGGTTAGTCGGTTGTTTATTATTCTTGTGAAGGTTTTATATAGTAGTGACAAAAGGGAAATAGGACGGTAGTTGTTTAGGTCTGTTCGGTCTCCTTTATATTACAGAGGGTAAAAATATCACCCTTTGAAATATCTAAAATTTTAAGAATTTTTCAACCAAAAGAAGGCCAAAATTATCTACACCAACTACTATCAATCAAAATTTTCATCATAATCTTTTTTTTTTAATAATTTACGGTAAAGTAGAAATCAAAACGTCAAATGTTAGCTAAAAATGTAATTTTCATTACGATCAATTGTGGCCTAACCTCATATCAACATTATATTTAACGTAGAAACGTCACAAGAAAAAGCAGTTTAAGAACATTTAATTATTTAAAACGTGCTTTTTGCTTTGTTTAATTTGTTATCTCTACTGTTTTTAGAGGCCAAGAAATCAATATTTAGGATACCAACAGGAAACATTTTTAAACAGTTTCTGTTTTACTATACTTGGCCAATTAAACTGATTCTGCAGTATACAGTTCCCAATCCTCAAACACATCCCAACTGGTATCCTGTTACATTTTTGATGTGTATTGTGTGGATAGGAGTCAATTCTTATGTTGTTTCGTGGATGATTAGTATTATTGGTAAGTGATTGAGTTTAATGAATTTTCATAATTTGGTAATAATTAGCTTAGTTTATTATATTTTTTACTTATCTATTATTTGTTAATGTATAGGAAATGAGTCTATTCTCACAGTAAGTAAGTATTAAGTATTATTAATTAAGTAGTTGTTATTATAGTTTCAATATAGGCTACCAGACTCGAGGCTTACAATAAATGCCCAATCATCAGGCCATAGTGCATATGTCTTTATTTTAACAAAAACTAAAAGATATTGGTCACACGACGACACTACACATCTAGCCTCTACTCCAGAAAAAATTACTAGATTATTAAAAAAACTCGAGGTAGAAAGTGCTAAATTTGGACTCATGGTTAACTACAACAAAACCAAAATCATGGTTATTGATCGCCAACAACAGTTTCCTGAAACCCAAACTATTGCGGGATGCGAGGTAGTCTCATCTATGATATATCTTGGAGCTCTAGTTAACAACACAGGCAGTTGTGAATCCGAAATTAGAAGACTCATTCAACTAGCAAGAGCAGCAATGAGTGAACTAAACGGGGTCTGGCGTGATCGTCACATTACTATGACAAACAAAAAGAGACTCGTTTCAACTCTGGTCTTTTCCATATTTTACTATGCATGCGAGACATGGACAGTCAAAGAATCAGATCGACGACGTATAGACGCCTTTGAAATGTGGACATGGAGACGCCTGCTTCGAATTCCATGGACGGCTCGCCGTACAAATGTCTCGGTTCTGGATGAAATTAAACCGGATCAACGTCTCTTCAGTACCGTTTACCCTGGAATTTTAAAGTTCTTTGGCCATATCCATCGAAGTGATCACAAAATGGAGCGGTTGGTTGTCCAAGGAAGGCCTCAGACTCAACGCCAACGCGGAAGATCTCCACAGCGATGGGCGGACATTACTAAAAAGCTTCTCAATAAACAGTATACTGAGGCAATACATATAACTGATGACCGCGACCAGTGGAGAAATATTATCAATCAAACTGTCCGAGCTGCTGAAGCCCAATTACGAACCACAACACATCTACTAAGATTTTAATGACTGTGATGATGAAAAGATATTGGACTCAGAAAGGCTCTTATAGGATGTGTATAAAGACCTATGTACTGTAGCCTGAAGATGAGACACATATTGTAAGACTCGAAACCGGTCAGATATAATTCAACTACAGTAACTACTATTTAAGATTGTGAGCATTGACTCTCTCCTATACATAATATTATGGGCTGACATTGGCAACCTTTTCATCATTTGTTAACTGTCTATCTTAAATAATTTACCTTACTTTTGTAAGTAAACTTCTATAAAAGTAATTGACATCTATGTTGTATTTTAGGTACAATTACCAAATTACCTGATGCACTGTTGGGTATGACTTTGATGGCAATTGGTGGATGTTTACCAGAAACAGTTTCAATGACAATCATTGCTCGAAGAGGTAAGTTTTATATAAGTATTGCATTCTCTCAACCAAAAGAAATGACTGTAAACTTTTATATACCTAGATAACAAAAAAGAAAATGTTCACAGTTAAATTTATTATACTCTGAACGACTAGTTTCGGGCTATACAATTTCAGCTCATAATCAGGTCGCTGATACAAAACAACTATAAAGAGAAAGAAGCAATACTATCTGTTATAGGTTGTTAAGTATAAATTACGACAACACTACGCTTAAATGAGCAAAATTTAATAATATTAAGTAAAATACAATTTCAGTAAAACCAAATCACTATGCACAGTAAGTTAAATTAGTTTTTACATAATTTATACTTGAAAATCTATAAGAACTGTTGCATTTTCACCCTTTTTTAGTTGTTTTATTGGGGACCTGAGATAGGCTGAAATTATGGTAATAAAACTAATTGCTTTAAATCAAGTAAAAATGGACTTACAGCTACAAACAATTCATTATTATAATTTGTTTCATGTAATAACCAATCGATGAATAAAAAATAAACGTTATAAGCCTTTTTGTGTTAAATTGCTCATCATATTACATCAAAACTTTGCGAAAATATTTCTTAGTAAACTATACCTCTACGTTATTAAATAAAACCAACATTTCTTTATTAATAACACGGGCATAAGTCAGGACTATAAGAAAGGCTGTTTTAAAATTTAATACTGCCCATCAGTTCTTACATTTTCTGCAGCATATGCATAAAATTCAGGAGCATTTTAAAAGACACATATTTCTTGGACATTTACTCTTGATGCTAATAAGCGTTTATTATACGACAAGATTTATTACCATCTAAGATCAACATACAAGTTGACGATTTGATTCTGAATCACAGTAATATACAATTACTAGTGACATTTTGGTATAATGAACTATTATTTTTTTATTAAGATTATCATCATATTTTCACTTTTAACATAATTATTGCAATTCACTTTGATCTCTTCCAATTTATTTGTCGCGGGGAGTCCCTACACAATAATCATATGTAACTCATGACGATTAAATAATTATTGTTTAGAGTACGCTATATGTTTAACGGAACATATTTTATTACCGTTACTATGTGTTTAAAATACCAAACAAAAATTCATTATTTGCTATTTTTAATAAGACTTACTCACAATCAATTTAATTTAACTATTCAGACGACCGGTTTCGCATTCTACAATATGCAAAGCATCTTCAGGTCTCGATACAAAGTTAAATAAATGTTGAAATAATAAAAACTCATATTAGGGTGTTGTCTAATAAGGATAAACAAATTATATGTTATAAATTACAATAATTATGCCAATATTATATGTCTGTGGTTTTTCAAAATAATTAAAATGAATAAAAAGGTATAAAAAGTTTAAACAGACAAGGTAAGGCCCACAAATTGTTATAAAATAGTCTATTAGATTGTAATAAATTAATAAATGAGCAAATAAATAAACATTACTTACATGCCGGTACTCTATTAATTGATGGATGGTAGAACATGGTTGAAACTATCATGTATTGTTGAATGGAGAACTTAAGTCTGCTATTGTATTTGTTTGACAGTAAACGGGAAGTTCTTGAGGAGATAGATTTTATCCAATAAGGTAGAGATAGGATCTACTAAGGATAATAACATTATCATAAGAATAATTTACGGGAACGGTCTTTGACCTCAAATATAAAGGGAATTTGTGGATAGGTTTAACATTCATTTAGTTAGCGAATTTTTTGGATTATACAAACGAAATGCTAATACAGTGAACATTGACAGTTCGTTATGAGCCATTGGATTCGTTTTAATAATAAAGTTGTCGATTCATCCGATTTCCATAATAAAAATAGACCTTTACACCGGAGACATAATTAGAAACGCCAAAGGACTATGCATGATTTGTAAACTCAAAGAACCAGGAGTATTCATCGGCAAAATATACCTAATAATCTATTCAGGACATTCTTGGGCTATGATGACGAAGACGCTTCCAAAAGAAGGTTGTTTATGATGTTTTCTGTCATAAAGATAGTGCTTTCCTGTTCGAAGATATACTTGTAGCGGACGAGTTTGGGAATCTCTTTTTCAGGGATAGCTTTGGGGATACTTTTAGATGAAAATGGAAAAACGTTTTAATATCGAAAGTAAACGCAGCGATTAGTTTTAGTAGATTAAAAAGACGTTGTAGTTTTTGGAGTTAAAATGAGGGAACAGGAGGACGCACCGGAATGGCGGCAATTTTGGACCTACCAATTCGTTTCTTTTACGTGTATGCTTTTATCAATAATTTTGCTGCATAAAATTTATAGATACTTGAAGCGTTGTACCTCTTAGAAAACATATTAAGTTGATGCACGCTTTTTGCGATACGTGTTCAATTTTTTTAATAGTCAAAGGGTGTAGGCAACTCCTCTGTTATTCAGTAAAAAGATGTGAAATCCACGAAGTGACAGCCTTCTAATAATAAAGATTAAATATCTGGTATCAACATCTGTAGGTCTTCATACTAATTGTCAACATGTGTCGTTGTAGCAACACGTGCATATTAAGACAATCATTAGAGGCTCTCTTTCTTCTTGAAATTGTTAGTACCATTTATCCCTTATGATTATATAAAGGCATATAAAGGTTTTCATTTAAGGTTTCAAAAGTTTTCTAAGACTGTAACTCTCTTGAATTTGCTTCCACTCAATATAGGACAGTCTTGGTGAGAAAATTTTCATTTTCGACACGCCACCACCCAGTTTCTAATAAGAAAGATCTTGCGGATATATAATGTATTGCAAAATATAAAATTCGGTGTTTTTTAGATATATGTATATGTTGATAAAACTCAAAATCACAATTGCATGTTATAGGTTTTAAAGATTAGGCATGTAACAATAGAAACTCTATAGCGATCGGTTAATGGAAGTCATAAATTTTTTGACCATATGAGAATCGTAAAAAGGATAAAAATCGCGCAACGTTTATTCACATTCTCAGTAAAATTCAGCTTGTTCGTCTTGTTTTCCGAGATCAAATCTATGACGATTAGACTATATACCACGCAACCAACAGAATAATCCAATATTTAAACTTAAAAATCTTATTCCAGTCTCATTTTGAATTTATGATTAATTTTTTAGCCTTTAAATGAACATATTTTTATACAAAAACTTTATTGAATGCGCTAGACAAATCCTAATTTATTTCAAATATAAAATCGTAGTCGAAGCAATTCATCGTTATTTCCTAAAATTAATATTAATTTTTTAGAAATAATGTGTTTTTTACAACAATTGTTTTATTAATTCAGCATTGTCATTGCCTCAAAGTCGGTTTTGCTACACTGAAATATGTATGAATGGAAATAACAAAATACGGATATAAAACCTCAAACGTTATTTAAGTAAATATTTTACAACAATAATTATTATTTTTATTGTTTTCTTGGCAGAAAAACCAGAATAAATGATGCCTATAAAATATAAAAAAAAAACGCTGAGAATAATACTACCGCAAAAATAAACCACAGAATTTTCACAGTTATTAGATGCTATTTTGGGCTTAATCACATTATTAAATCCTCAATTATATCGTGACAATAAAAAGGTAAAACTGTACAAAACAATAATAAGCAAATCTCTAATATATAGTTTAGAGATCTAGACTCTAACAAAAAGTAGTGGAAACATTTTAAGATGTTTCGAAAAAAAAAAAATTACTAAGACTATGTATGAAGCAAAGATTGACAATTGAGTGTGGAAAGACAATACAGCTTCGAACTTTATAGAATATACCATAAAATATATCTCGTAAAATAAAGTAAGATAGGACATCTGAGGTAAATAGGGTATGTACGTGGATGGAACAAAATAACCCAGCAGAAAAACGCTCTTTACGTGGATGGAACAAAATAACCCAGCTAGAAAAACGCTCTTTAATAGATTTATTAGTCAGAGAAGAAAAGGAAGACCTGAACAAGGTTCTTTGAAAAAATCGACGAAGACATGAGAAGTATGGGAATACGTGCCTTGGCAAAGGCAATAGATAGAAACGACTTGAAAAATAGTTGAAAAAAATATTCTATGACATATAACAGTAATATGTACGGTATCTAAATTTTTGGAGTAAGAATATACGAAAAAGTCTTATACAAGTTTTACAGTCGAACGCGCTTATTGAAATAGTCCTCGTGACAAGGAAGAATATGTCAATATCTGGGATATTCTAATAACAGATATGTTGGTAGCTTTTAATAATAAATATGTCAATAATGCAGTAGAGTAATTATTATTTACTTTATTAAAAAACCAAATAATAGTTTTTGTGCATGCATAAGAAAACATTACAATGTACCTCAACCTTACATAATAAACGGGATATTTTAAAAGAGATCAACAAGTTCAAGTACTTAGGAGGTTGGACATATAGGAGTCTAAATTCTGCTCTAGAAAAAAGATCGAGATAATAACAGCAGAAATCGTGACTGTTACTTGATTCTCGATAAACTCGAAATTCGACACATTTATCAAAATGTTACGTCTGGTCGACTCTTCTCTATGCAGTTAAAACGTGGACCCCTAACACATCAACAATAAGTAAATGAATGTCTTTGAAATGTAGATCTACTGGAGAATCCTTAAGATTTCATGGCGTACCTCGCACAAAATTGTACTGCAGAGAATAGGAAAGGACTTTTCAAAATAAAAAAAGTTAGAAGTTAGGCAGATTTGTATACTTGGACTCCCTGATAACCAACAATAGCGATAAAATATGGAAAGGCCGAGCAATAACAAGAAATACTAAGCTCATCTTGGTCAATGCTCTTATTTTTCTCATTGCTACATACGCAGCTAAAACATGGTCACTCAAAAAAAACCGAGTAAAATAAGATAGAACCCTCGAAATATGGGCCCATAAAAGAATTCTACGCGTGTCCTGGACAGAACAAAGAACCAACATGTCAATTCTGCCTTTCATATAAAATAAAGGCTATTAAAAAAAAACAAGCATACCTAATTTGCTTCGGCCACATAGCAAACGAACGGGGACCATGGAACTATTGGTAATAGAAGAAAAATATAAGGATGAAGATCAAGACGACGATATCCAACATGATAGACAGACAAAATGAAAACTCTGGTTAAAAAATCTCTACATAAAGCAGTTCATATGGCATCGCATCCAATGAAAGCAGCAAACCAATAATATTTAGAATGTCACCACGCCCTGACAAGGGCTACAGGAATCAAGAGGAAGAAAAGTTAGAAAAATATCATACCTAGGCACATACTGAGAAAATAATCTGAGAAAATAATAAGTATCAATATACTCAACTAATATCAAAAGAGAAGATCAGGGGAGAGAAGATACTAGACAGTAAAAAGGTTTGGATTAAATGGAACATAATGCCAAAAAGAGCATGGAATCATTACTTGGTTCTGTATATTGTGATTAGCAATTTTATGGATCAAAAAATAACTCCACTGGAAGCAATCGTGAAATCAGATCAATCATAAAGATTGAATAAAAGATTCTATGACAAATGTGACTAGATTAGCCAGTTCTTCTTCTTCTTCTTCTGGCATCATAACCCTGGATGGGTCTTTGCCTGTCTGGCTATGTCCTTCCATTCAGATCTCTCTTGTGCCCTTCTTCTCCATTGTCTTATGTTCATTGTTTTCAGGTCGTCTTCCACGTCATCCAACCATCTCGTTTAGGCCTTCCTTTTTTTGCCTTCCTATGGGCTTCCATTGTAACATTTTCTTTGTTGTTTTTTCATCGTTTTGTCTCTGCACATGTCCCAGCCATGACAGTCTTTGACTTTTCACAAATCTTACAATGTCATAACCTTCATTTAACTCATTAACCTCGTCGTTTCTCCTGATTCTCCATGTGCCATCTTCCTCTTGTACCGGGCCATATACTTTCCTCAGTATTTTTCTCTCGAATGTCCTGAGTTGGGCTTCATCTTTTTTCGTCATTACCCAAGTTTCACATCCATAGGTTACTACGGGTCTAATCAGTGTTCTGTAGATAGTCATTTTGGTTCTTTTGTCTAATAATTTCGATGTCATCAATCTTTTATTAGCATAGTATGTACGATTCCCGCTGAAAATACGTGCATTAATTTCGCTACTTACGGATTTCTTCTGATTGATTTCTGTGCCGAGATATGTAAAGGCATCCACTCGTTCGATAGTATAGTTGTCTATTGTGATATTATTTTCATTGTCAGTTATTCTTTTGACTGTCATAATATACTTCGTTTTTGCTTCGTTTATTTTGAGACCTCTTTTTCTTGCTTCAGGATCAATTTGTTTGAACACTTCCATTAGTCGTGGCTTATTCCTACTAATGATGGCTAAATCGTCTGCATATGCAGTAATTTGTACTGATTTGGTGTTTATATGGCCGGTTATATTGGTTTTTCTTATTACTGCCTCAAGAACTAGGTTGAATAGCATGGTTGATAGGGCATCTCCCTGTCTTACTCCCATGTTGATGTTAAATAGGGGAGTCAGTTCTCCATCTACTCTGACTGCGGCTTTTGAACTATGCAACGTCATTTTTATGAGGCTGATGTATTTCTTAGGTATACCTAGATTACAAAGGTCTTCCAGCATTCTGTCTCTTTTCACACTATCAAAAGCTTGTTTAAAGTCTATATACATATTATATAGGTCTATGTCGTATTCATAAGCTTTTTCTTGTATCGTTCTTAGTATGAATATGTTATCTGTAGTGGCTCTATTTGGTCTGAATCCATTTTGATAATCACCATATATATCTCCTTTTTTATATATTGGCTGTATGAGGCCAACTGTCCATTCCTCTGGCATTTGCTCCTTCGTCCATATTAATGGTATTAGGTAATGGATTCTTTTCCAGAGTTCGGATCCTCCATGCTTTAATAATTCTGCCGAAGTTCTGTCCGTTCCTGGTTCTTTATTGTTTTTAGTTTATTTATTATCTGAACTACTTCATAACGTGGATTTTTGATTTGCAGCTCCGCCGTATAATATATTGTCTCGTTCTGATCATATTCGTTGTCTGCATTTAGAGTTTCTTCGAAATATTGTTTCCATCTCATTATAATTTTTTGCTTCTCTGTTAGTAGTTCTCCGTCCGTGTCTTTGCATATCGTTAGTTTTGGTCTAAATGACTGTGTGCTTTCTTTTATGCATTTATAGAATTTTATGCTTTCGCGTCTGTTCTTTCTAGCCTCTCTTTTCTTTCTTCTGCATATTCTAGTCGCCTGTATTCTTTTTTCATTATAAATCTCACTGCTATTTCTTGTGTTTTTTTGAAGTTGGTTAAGCCTAGCGTGCCTTTTTCCTCTACTGCAGTTCTGCATTCATCATTATAACATTCCGCATTTCTTTGCCTTTTGGCTTTTCCGACAGTTTCGTCTGCTGACTCCGTTATAATTGTTTGTAATTGCCTCCATTCCTTCTCTGCAGTATCTTCCTTTCTAGTTCGTTTTATTTGGAGAGGATTTCTGTAATCTTGTTTCTTTGTTGCGCTTTTGAATCCTTCGACATTCCATTTTTTTAGCTATTAATAATAGATTAGCCAGTAGACAATAGTAATTTAGCACATATAAGTGGGCACAGTTTAGCACGTACAAGTACATTGTGAATCTAAAAACTTAGTGAATCTAAAATATACAACACTGGCGTATCCTAACTCTAAAACATCGCAGAATGCGTGAATCTCGACTTTAGGAGATTTACTAAAGTCGAAGTATCGATGAATTTAAATGTTCGCAAAGTCAGACAGCTCAGATCAGTTCTTGTATGTGTCTAATATAATTGGGAATTTATGGATAGAAAAATTAACCCAAGTGAGCGTAGTATCAAAACAAACATGAAGATCGAATAAAAGACTTTTTAACAACAATAGTCGACTATATCAGTCAGCAATACGGCTGCCAAGAGTAAAATCTTGCGATAGGTTGTCTTGTGTAGAGGAGCCACTTGAAATTTAAAACATACAAGTGAAGTTTTAACTTGGTTGTATATGTTCAGATGTTTTATAATTCTAAGATACATTGGATTACCACAACTGTTGTAGCAGACGTCTGGCCAGTATAAGACATCAAAAAATCCACTAGGAAACTAAGTTCCTGTAGCTGACTGTATACCATGTATCACAAACAATTTTTTTATTTAAAATCCTTTATAAAAGGAGCTATCAACGTTGCTATCAACAGGTCCTCGTAGACACTCTGTGTCAGAATCAAGTAACCTTATGTGGAGTCATACCTCGCCATGTTACCAATTCCAATGGTAACTTGAACATCTTAATTTTTAATAATTCATTTAACAAAAATTTACATTAATAACATTTAACGGGTTTTTACCCATATATTGTAGTGGCTTAAAGCATGTATATTTAGTTACACTGATGATGGAATGTAATTTTCGAAAACGTTCAGTAATTGTGATATAGCCCTTTTGGATATTTTATTATATACCTTTTATAAGTGATTTTAAATAAAAAAAATTTCACATAAAAAAATAAAATCAAAAGGATAGAAAACAAAAATACGACATATTTCAAAAATAATAGCCTGCTTTGTACAAATTTTATTAAAGAGACAAGAAAAATAAAACACAAGATACGACGTCAGTTGTAGAATCCCATTTTAGATCTAGCACCATAATATTGAAAGGTTTCTCTTTCTTAAACAAGTAACATTTCAAAATATCTGAGCCAAAACTTTGAAATAGACGAGATGGTTTATGGCGCATTTTTCGAGCTCACAAACGTCGAGCTTAAGAGCTGAATGAGCTTTAAGCGCTAGCGCAGAGAGCAAGTAGATGAAAGAGAACTACTTCCTAACAAGCCGTCGTCAATGTAGAAAATGTCGCGTTGGTACTTATGGGGCAGTAAGAAAGCATTATTCTGCTGAATTTGCTGTAGAGTTTTAAAGTGAAATAAGATGAGAAGTGCCGTACCTACCGGTGCTTAAAACATGTTCTGGGGAAGTTTAGAAGAATCTGATCGCCAAAGAATTCTTTGATAATTCCAAAATTCTTTGTTTACGTTCATTTGTCAATACGGGTGTTTTATGTCGCAAATCAAACAGTAACGAAAATATTGAAAATTAAGTAATAGAGAAGACATGTACTTTTAGGACCAATATAAATTTGTCATTTAGAGACACACCGTCTAAGAGACGAATTAGACATTTTTTACTTGAAAAAAACTGCGTGATAAGCAGAGTAATAAGAAGTAGTCGATTTAAAATCGGATTCAAAAACAGGTATCATTAATTGGGGGAAGGAATACAATCCGCCATGAACTTAACATATATTTCTGTGGATTCGGGATTTTTCCTGAAACGATTCTACTGTCAAATTAGTTATCACGCAGTATAGACAAATTTTTAATAATTAACACTAATAAATTTTTAATTAACTTTTTTGAAAACCATTGTCGGATTAGAAGTTAAAACGTTCAAGTAAAATGTAATTCTGTTTACAACCAATTGTAGTTTAATCCCACATAAAATAATACTTAATCATAATTTTAGTTTTCAAAAAAAAAACAACAAGAAAAAAATTATGGTGCATTCGCAATTTTTTATTCAAACCTTTAATAGTATACTATTGAACAATGAAAAAAAAATAAACAAAAAACTTAGACCAACATGTTTTGACTATAGTTTAAATTGTTACATCTTAAAACAATCAGATAAATAAAATATTAAATATGTAGTAAACTTTAGCCGCTGCATTTTATTTTTAATATTATTAACATTTTTTATTTATTTTTTAGGGGAAGGAGCCTTTGGAGTATCCAACTCGCTTGGAGCGAACACAATGAACGTCCTATACTCACTTGGTCTTCCATGGTTATTCAAGAACATAATAATGGGTCTATCATCCGAACATCCTATAAAAATCCAATCTGGTTCCATCGAATATACCATCATGTCTCTAATTTTTGCAGTTTGCACTTTGTATATAGTACTCTTATTTAGTAAGTTTAGGTTATCAAAAATTTCAGGCAGCATTTTGGGAGTATTCTACGTGAGTCTTGTAGCTCTGGCTATAGTATCTCAAACGGTACTATTTAAACAGGAATGCTGATAAAGTTTTGTGATAAGAAAAGCTCAACTGATGCGTAGTACAAAAATATTTTTCTAAGAAAACAGTGTCAAGAATGTTGCTTTTAAAATATTTTGTAGAGTTAAATGTGATACATTATGGCTTAAGCATAGAAGTTATAGTCTGACCAACTGTCTAAGAGATTAATTATTAATATTTATTCTTATTTATTGTTGATAAGATAATTACCATATAAGAACGTTATTTGTTGCCAATTGGCAATTTTGTCATCTCTCCTTTCGATTTCATCCGATAGCTATATCCCATCCTTCATTACGGCTGAAGGCTGTTTGATTATAGGAAAGTTTCGGTAATAATTCTTCTTTTTTAATAGTATTATTTTTTTCATTCGATTTTAAATCCCTATGTTGGACTAGTTATATGAGGCAGTTGTGTCTGACTTTATTTAATGCCTTATTGTAGTCTAAAAAGCAGATGTACAGTGATTAATTCATATCCATGAATCTTTTGATAAACACATTTAACGCAAATAAGGCTTCTCTTGTTCCAAGAGCATTCATGAAGTCAAATTATTGTCGCTGATATCTTGTTCCAGTCTCTTAAACATTTTGTTTTGAACAATTTTTGAGAATATCTTAAATGAATGGGTCATAAAATTAATCGTTTGATGGTCAGCGCACTGTCATGCATTTGGTTTTTTAGGTAATGTGATAAAAGTAGACTTTAACCATTTTTTACTACTAGTTCCTGCGTTCTGTACAGAGTTAAACAAATCCACTAGTACCTAATATTCCTCATTAATCAGTGTAATTATATTTGCTGGTATGTACTGATGACTCTGTCTGTGTTTCAATTTGCGTTCAGTAAGTTTTCATTCCATCATCTTCCTATTGGGAATCGTCTCTTGTTGCTAATATGGTTTTTGTCATCTCTTTCAGGTCGTGTTTACATTTAGGTAACCTGCGGCTCTGTTTTATGCATTTGATCTTGCACTTCTGTTTGGAGCTTTCCGCAGCTAGATAATGTGATGTCTGGATATTTGAACACTTGTTCTATTATCTGACTTTCCAGGTAAATTAACGTGTCAAATTTTCTGGTAGATCATCTTCACTTTAAGAGAGTAGTATTGCATCGTCTGAATAACAGATTATTTTAAGTGGTTTTTCTCCCATTTGGTATCCTTTTTTAGTTCTTACATTTTTAACCATATTCAGGTAGAAGACTAAGGTAGAGGTTAATGTTATTACAGTCATTCCGCGAAACTGCATAAGCCGCGAAACTAGGTTATGAGTCAATGAAAATGTACAAGAGACTGGCTCATTAGTGGATATTAATACAGTTAAAATATATGTTAACGTCTTAACTAGATTTCAAAATATTTATATGTGAAACATTACATATTTGGTTAAAAAAAATCATAATGACTATAAATATGTAATTAGCCATGTATTTTTATCTCATTTGGTTTAACTTTATGTATTTTTTTAATATATATATATATATATATATATATATATATATATATATATATATATATATATATATATATATATATATATATATATATATACATATATACAGTGCTTTTCAGATAAAACTATCCACCTTAAATAACTTTTGAACCTCTATTTCTTTGGAAAAACGCAAAAACACTTTAATTAATATCTGAAGGGGGAGGCACAATATCATATTTAAGGTTGCTGGAAAATGCACCCTCTAACCCCCTGTATCAACCGTTTATTTTTTTTTATTACTTCCACCTTTTTTAATTTTATATTTGGATTCTCCTTTTTGTACTGATTTCAGAAATGTATAATACATGATACTTGAAGTGATTAGTTTATGAGAAAAGTAAATACGAAAGCAAGAAAATTGGATTGAAAAAAAAATATTTTTTAACAATTTTATTACACACATTTAGAACAAACATTTCACTACTAAAAATGTTTACAATAAATGTTTACAATAAATGTTCAAAATGGCTGCCTTTCACTTCCATACAATAGTACAATCTATTTTGAAATTCTTCTCTGACATTGCTTAACACGTGTGCATTTAATTGTCGACATTCATCCTCTATTCTTTGTTGTAAATCATCTAGATATTCTAGTTGAGTAACATAATTTTTGTTTTTAAATACTCCCATAAGAAGAAGTGTAGGGGTGTTGAATCCGGTGACGTAGGTGGCCAATCGATCATCTGTCGTCTTTTACCTATCCAAGGACCGGGAAACGTTTCGTTTAAAAATTATCGCACAGGTAAAGCAAAGTGTGGAGAAGCTCCATCATGTTGAAATACAACCAAATCATCGGAAAGGTTATAATCATTTGCTACTATTGTTCTAACGATCAACCACTTGCCTATATAATTCAAGATACGATGCACCATTGAAGTTTCCAGTGATAAAGAAGGGTCCGATAATGTGATTACGTAGGATACCACACCAAACGTTTAGCCTTTGAGGATGCTATGTGTGAAATTCGCATACAATATGTGGATCACTCTCAGCCCAGTATCGGCAATTATATCTGTTCACTAAACCGTTTAATGAGAATAAGCATTCATCCGAGACGCAAATATTGTTTAACAATTGTGTATTGTTAATGATGCATTTTATCATTAATTCGCAACATTCGAGACGACGATCAAAATCTTCTTCATTTAACTCTTGTACTAATTTAATTTTATATGGATAAAACTTAAATTTATGGAGGACTCGGAAGGCTGTAGAAGATGAAACACCGATTGCTCTGCTTATTGTTGACAGTGACTGTGATTGTTAAGAGTCTAAGTTAACTTGCCCTAAAACAGCTACTTGGATTGCTTTTTTATTTACAAGTTCCTGTCGGTTATGTTTTTTTATTGCAAACTGATCCTCCTGATCTAATTTTTTCTGCATCAGTTCAATCACACACTTATGAGTTGCATGTCTATTTTGGTGTGTTTCATTAAAAATTCTAGCAGCAGCTCTTGCACAATTATTATTTTTGTGTTATAAACCTTCTTCTTCTTCTAGTTCCATGACCGTTATCGATCGTTGGATATCATGTTGGCTACCATATTCGCTATCGTGACCTTATTGACAGCAGCTCTAAATAACGATGTAGTTGATTTTCCATACCACTGCCTTAGATTTTTCAATTATGATGTTCTTCTTCTACCAGGATCACGATTACCTTGGATCTTTCCCTGAATGATTAGATGTAAAAGATCATATTTTTCAGGGTGTCTCATAATATGACCGAAGTATTCCAGCTTGCGTTTCTTTATTATATTGACCAGTTGTGTTGTTTGGTTCAGCCGTCTAAGGACCTCCTCATTTCTAACTCTGTCGACCCAGCTTATTTTCAGTAGTCGTCTGTATACCCACATCTCAAAGGCTGTCAAGCGTTTAAGCATAGCCTCAGTTAGGGTCCACGTTTCTACTCCATACAGCAGGACAGGAAATATGTAGCAAGATATCATACGAACTCTAAGGTCAATGCTAAGATCATGACAGGTTATCATCAATTGTAGGTTATAAACCTACAATTTCGATTCTTTCTTGCAAAGTGTACACCATTTTAGCGATCAAATTGCACACGTATCAAAATAAGCTGTTACTTACAAGTTATAACAAATTGTCGCTATTAACCGATTAAAACAAATGTAAAAATGATATCGAAAACCTTTGATAAAACTTGAATAAAAAGTGAATTTTTTTGTTTCTTGGTTTTTAAAGGTACTACAAATAGTACGGTTAAATATTTAAAGAATTTAAATTATGCTATAAACTATTTTGTTAGAGTCAATTAAGGTGAGGGAGATACTGTCTTGTTAACAGGAAAATTGTCTATCTGATAAACTAATCACTTAAAGCTAAAGGTATTATACATTTTTGAAATCAGAACAAAAAGGAGAATCCAAATATAAAACAAAAAAAGAGGGAAGTAATTTAAAAAAAATAAAGGGTTGATACAGGGGGTGAGAGGGTGCATTTTCCAGCAACCTTTAATATGATATTATGCCTCCCCCTTCAGATATTAATTGACGTGTTTTTGCGTTTTTCCAAAAAATTAGAAGTTCAAAAGTTATTTGAGGTGGATAGTTTTATCTGAAAAGCACTGCATATATTCCGATTCTTCTTTACGCATTAATGTTGCTTTGATATGATTATATTTATAATTCTCGTTTTAGTGGTATGATCTTATGTAATTTTACTCCTATTTACGATATTTTTAATTCACTTATTCCTTCCCTCAAACATCCTCTCCAGTCAATGCCATCTTCATCATCCTGCCAATTTAAATCTTGCAGGTTACTTTTTCTATTATTTTCTAGCCTTCTTTACCACCAAATGATTTTCGAGGTGTTTCTTTGCTGTTCAGTCTATCGGAATTCATTCTCTTGATTTTTAAATCAAGCGTCTTGCTTTCAACCTTCTGACTTTCCTTTAAATAATAGATTATATCAGAGATTATACCAATACGAATATTGTTATTTTTAATTTTCCTATTCTTTATTATTCTCAAAACTAAAGCAACAAGATATCCAAAACAACTAAGATTTTAGATGTTAACAGTTGATATTTTTAAACGTTTTCCTTTTAATGCTATGTATTATTCAAATCAATAATATAAAAAATCTAGTTAAGTTTATTGGAGGCAAAATTCAGCTATAAGCTTTCAACAATTGTTTGTTACAATATTTACAGTTTGTGAAACATAGAAATCTTGAGTTGAGATGTTGCTTTACCGAAAGCAGGGAAAGAAATAAAGAATCACTAAATTTTGTATAAATTTGACGTTTAACGATTTGTCGAGTTGACTTTCTTTCATTATTTTTGAATTGGTATCAATGACAAAAGAATGATCCTTGTTCACGTGAGGTCCACTTTTGTGGAAGAAAACTTTTTAAAACTTTTATTTCGGTATTTCTTAGCATCAGGCGGTCCGATAAGTAACCTTAACCCCTCTGAAAAGTACGTTTTCTCGAGGTCTGTAAAATAGGCTTTCGTGGCAGCGATGACCTATTCATTTGACTTTAATTTCTGCCCAGCGAGTGTCTTTTTTATGTTTGGAAACAAAAAGTAGTCGCTCAGAGCCAAATCTGAAGAATACGGTGGATGGGGCAACAGTTTGTAACCCAATTCGACCACATTCGTCGTGGCGACGGCAAAGATATGAGCAGGGGCGTTGTCATGGTGAAAGAGCACTTTTTTCTGCGCAAATAAGGTCGTTTTTTCTGCATTTATCATTGAATCGGCCCAATAATGCAGCGTAGTAGAGCCCTATAATTGTTTTGTCTTTATCCAGATAGTTGATATAGATTACCCCTTGTGAATCCCAGAAAATTGTGAACATAAATTTTCCTGCCAAAAAACAGTCCTCGCCTACTTCGCAGCACGTTCGCCGGGTGATGTTTACTGTTTCGACTGTTCTTTGGTCTTTGGTGTATACTAGTAGATTCATGTTTTATTGACGGTTACGAAACGTTGTAGAAACTCCTTCAGTTCACGCTTAAATATCGTCTAACACTGCTCTGAATTAGTTTCATAGTTTCCCCTATTATCTGGAGCAAGTAAACGCGACACCCATCGTGCCGGCAGCTTTCTTATCCTCAATATTTCATGCAGAATATGATATAAGCAGTCTTTTAAAATGCCTACTGTCTTAGCTATCTTGGGCATCTATAGTCCGCGGTCTGCCAATACGAGGTCGTGGATTTTCTCACGTTATTCTCTGTGGACACCGTGGCGTGACTCACCAAAAGCCAAACACGTTAAAACTCTTTTTAACCAATTTTTCACGGTTGCCCCATCAAAGGAAAAGAGTCACCTTACATAGCATCCAAGCGCTCTTTGATTTCGCTGAATTATTTCTCTTCTAGAAACAGGAATCGGATCACCGACCGATATTGCTCTTTTTTTATTTTTATAAAATCCGCGGACAGGTTTACTTTCACGCGCGGTAAAAACAAAACTATGAGTTCGATTTGGCCGAAATTTTGACATTAGTCGTCTACGAGGTATGTATTATAAGATAGTAAATTTTCCTTGAGATAGTGGTGCCATCTGATGTTGCTATGTACTTATCGAACCGTCTACGTATTTTGTCAAACATTCTTTAATGTGTATGAATTAGTATGTTCCATATCAGAACTAAACATGGTGATTATGAGTCTGGGGCAATTTAAAATCTTCTAAAAAATATTTATCATCATCCATGTTGCTATGAGGTTATGTCCATTAATTTAGAGAATTTGAAGATTTTATGATTTAAATGAGTGTGATTATGTATATTATTGTTTTTAAAGTACCAAGTGCTAGATCTGTTTATTTACAGACCAATCTACAGATATACATAGTATATATTTTTGTAAATTTGATGAATTGTTTGGAACAAAAAGTGTTCAAATTCCAACCTGAATAAAACTACTGTATAATACTAATTTTCAATACTCCCAATATTTACTAAGGGTAGATATTATATTGTGATGTTTTTAGTATATAAGGAAATAATATTTATTTTGTATATACATGTAAATACGCTGTAAATTAAATGTTGTTTATTTTAATAAAATGGCGTTTTATTTTATCTTACTTTTACCCAAAGTTGAATGAATATAGAATAAAGACCACGTAAGAATAATCAATGCGTTGGGCAACCAGTGACATTATGGACTACAACTTAATAAAAGTTGGATGAGAGGAGCGTATGATAGATGGGGTTGGAAACAAGTAGAGAATATATAGAGGATGAACTGATACCATAAAATAATGTTCAAAAAGTGATCATTATATCAATGGTCAATTATAAATTAAATACATTTAAAACATGAATGTGTTGCTTGTGTGAGTCCATTTCAAATAGGAAAAAAAAGAAATAAATAAGACTTACTCACAATCATTAATGGTTGGGAGAACATAGTTTAAACTATGCTGTAATTGTTGATGATGGTGATCTTCAGTTTTTACTATTTTAACTGTTTGACAATGAACGGGGAAGTTTCTTGAGCACATAGATTTTTCCAATGAAGTAGAAAAAAGGTGTAATGTGATTGTTTGTTAAATGAAAGTGATGTTCTGTATTATTTAATTCATTATAAGTTATTTATATTTATTCGAGATACAGGGTGAGTCATAACTATTGGGACATAGACTAAGGACAGGTTATTTGGACCAAAATATGGCTATTGGGCCAAATATGCCTTAATAAAATGTTGCTGAGAAAAAAGATACAGGGTGTTAAAGTGGAAATTTAAAATTTTATTTTTGGCTAGAACTTTCATGTTTGTAAACATTTATGTATAAAAATTCACAACTGGGTACTACTGAATATCAGAAATTATAATTTGATGCATACTTTAATATATCTAATAGAGGGCGCCACATATGACACATACGTGGCATACATTTACACTTAAATTTTTTGTTCTTCAAGTTACCAGTATTGTTGATAAAAAATATTAAAGATACATTATTTTAATGAAAAAAATGGTATACTTGTTAATATCTTTAAAACTCAACAGTTTTCGAGATAATCGCCTATATAAGACCTATATAAGAGTACAACTAACTTTCATTAGTCAAAGAAAATTGGAACTTACTAGAGAGTCAAATAAATTACCATTTGAACGGCCACCTAAAGATGAACCTTCTAAAAAACGGTTAAACAGTCATAATATTTCGTCTAACATCGCAGCAAATCAAACAAATTAAACTAAACATGGCGACATTGAATTGACCGATTTTTATGAAAAAGTTGTTATCTTTATTGTATACCCCTACCTAGGGGGTAAGGATGGGTCACCCGAAAATTTTATTTTTTTTTTTCATTTTGTCAACAAATTTTTTCATTATTTTTTAACATGTGGCAATAAAAAATACACACATTTCTTAATTTTGATCTTAATATTACCAAATCCTATTTTTAAATGTCATATTAATGTCAAAGAGTTAGTTGCCATACCTCTTCGAAACGGCTTGGCCAATTTTTTTATGTATATTCGGTAAGTCTGATAGTAGGTAGTCATCAATTTTTATACCCGTAAGGAGTGAGGAGATTTTTTTAATTTTTTTTAAAAAAAATTTTATTTTTATTTTTTTATGTTGAAGCAAAAAACAATACATACAACAGTTTCACCTTTATAATGATCAATACGGTCTATACATTTTATGTCTCCATAAACAGAAGGAGAAGATATTACCAACTAATATTGTTTAATAGCTAATTAGTGTCACATAGTTAGTTATGATACTCCTCTTGAATGGCATAACTGATTTTTATCAAATTTTTCATGTATATTAGGTAGGTCTGATAATTGGTCTTAATATATTTTTCATATTACTAAGTAATAAAGGTGGTCCACCATAAACAGTTTTATTTTACGTTTTAGACAAAATTTTTTAATCCATACAACCCTTCATCTTCACTTTTCTATCATAAATCCCTATTTTTTAATAGGGAACTTATTGTGGCAGAGTTATTAGTATCACAAAGTTAGTTGCCACACTTCTTCGAAACCGCTTGACCAATTTTTATGAAATTTTATATGTGTAAATCATGAATGTGTTGCTTCTGTGAGTCCATTTCAAATAGGTAAAGAAATAATAAATAAGACTTACTCACAATCAATTTCAATTTAACTATTACACAGCCGGTTTCGCTTTCTACAATATGCAAAGCATCTTCAGGTCTCGATACAAAGTTAAATAAATGCTGAAATGATAAAAACCCATATTAGGGTGTTTTCTAATAAATATAAACAAAGTAGATGTTATAAATTACAATAATTATGCCAATATTACAATTATCGGCCCTTAGGAGAGACGAAACAAACATTAAGTTTAAAAGGGGGAAGGACTTTTATGCACTACATTTTAGTCTTGGGCACAATGAGTTTTTTTATGTGTTATTTATTAGATTTTAGTGGTAAATTTGACAGATGTATGTTAGCATGTGACAGTTCTTCTTCTGTTTCTCAATACTGCAAGTTAAGTTATCTAGTTTTATGAAATATGCTGATATTAATGAATGTCTATAAATTGTTTCAATTAAGATATCAAAAGTAACTTGACGTGTTTAACATTGGCATACTTAAACAATCTTTAATTAAAGATTGTAAAGAAACAGAAGAAGAACAGTCACATGGTAACCTACATCTGTCAAATTTACTACTAAAATATAATAAATAAGCTTAATAATAATAGTTCCTTGTAAGTGTTTTCTGTTTTAGTGTGTTTTAAATTGTCCTTAATTGTTTTAATTCTAATATTTTATTTACTTGACTTTGCAATAATCTACTATTTTGCCAATAGAACTTTATCAAAGAAATTTGATAACTACAAGTTGAAAAATAATTGCACACCCACACATTTTGTACATCTAAACTTATTCATTGTCATTCTGTCACTGTCAACTGTCACCTTCATAAAACAATTACTCAATAAATAACACAGATTTCATAAATATATCTCTCGCATAAGTATAAATAACTTTTAATAATACAATGGTATATTACATCACTTTCATTTAACAAACAATCACACACATTCATTGGATCAAATCTATCTCCTCAAGAACTTCCCGTTTACTGTCAAAAAACTACAATAGCAGAATTGAGTTCTCCATTCAACAATACATAGTAGTTTCAACCATGTTCTACCATCCATCGATTAATAGAGTACCGGCATGTAAGTAATGTTTATTTATTTGCTTATTTATTAATTTATTACAATCTAATAGACTATTTTACAACAATTTGTGGGCCTTACCTTGTCTGTTTAAACTTTTAAAACTTTTATAGCTTTTTATTCAACTTACTCTTTTTAAATAAAACCACAGACATATAATATTGGCATAATTATTGTAATTTACAACATCTACTTTGTTTATCTTTATTAGGTATTGGCTTTATTTTAAAACACCCTAATATGGGTTTTTATCATTTCAGCATTTATTTAACTTTGTATCGAGACCTGAAGATGCTTTGCATATTGTAGAAAGCGAAACCGGTTGTCTGATAGTTAAATTAAATTGATTGTGAGTAAGTCTTATTTATTATTTCTTTACCTATTTTATATGTGTATTTTGTATACTCTGAATTTTCTTCCATGAAAGTTGTTTTCATTTAAATCAGTTGACACCGTTATAAATCAGAATGACGTAGTTGACTATCCTACAGAGTTTTTGTCTTCTTTGCAATTGCAATCTCATTTACTATTTGCAATATTATTTACTATGAACTCTTCGGATTCCATATTATCAGTTCTGATTCTGTCTTGTATGTCTATATATACTTATAATGGCTTGCCTGAGTTTGATTTTTACACCTTTCTTTTTTAATCATATATCAATCACCTTCCTTGGAGTACTATCAAATGCATTTTCTAAGTCTATAAAAGCTTGGTACAACTCAGTGCTTGAGTTCCGTGCATTTTGTATTAGTTTCTTGATAGTAAAAATGTGATCTTGGAGCTTGTGTCTTTTCTAAATCCACTGTGATTTTTCTATTTTGGAATCAACCTCTTGTAAAAGACGTTTTTCTAGTATACTCTTGTATACTTTTGAAGGGATGCTCAGTAGTGTTATTACTCTGTAGTTACTACATTCGCATCTGTCTCCCTTTTTGAAAATGAGTAGAATAACTTCCACTTCTTAATCTTTTGGTATTTGGTTCTCACTCCATGCCCTATTACATACTTTTGTTACCAGTTCAAGGCCCCATGTTTTTAAGCATTTCTGCTGTGATTTTATCAAATCCAGCCGCCGTACCTTTCTTAAGCTTGTGTATGATTTCTTTTGTTTCTGCTATAGGTATTTCGTCTTGAATTTGGTCTTCTTGCTTTACCTCTTCTGGTTCTTATGTGATAATGTCTACATCGCTTTGGATATTCAGTGGATTCTCAAAATATTGCTTCGATCTATCTGGGATGTGGTCATTGTCATGCAGTAAGTATCCTTCTTTGTCCCTAATTTGCTTTGGTGTTTGTGGAGCCTTTTTGGTTGTTTTATTCTTGTTTACCATACGCATACTTGTTTACCACCATTTAGGAGTGCTTCTTGTAGTATTTGCCAATTTGGGTCTAAGTCACAGTCATGTTCAGAGTTCTCTGTTAGGTAGTTATTAACGTAGTTTTTAAACTTCTTAGCTGTCTCCTAGTCTGCTAGCTTATGTGACCTGATTACTTCTATAGTGGGTGTATCATGAGCTTTACTTGTTTTCTTGGTATTTTTCTTTATTGGTTCTTGTCGCACTTCCAAGCTAGTTCTGGCTACAACTAGATAGTGGTCACTTAATATTTCAGCTGCTCGTTTTACTCTTACGTCTTTAATATATGGCATCGATAATCTATTTACTAACACATAGTCTATGATGGATCTTTCGCCTTTACTTTTGACTTCTCTTTTTGTTTAAAAAATGTGTTGGTTATTATTAGACTTCGGCAAATATGCATATTGTATATTTTGCATATTGTGCATATTTTATGCAAATATTTCATATTTTGGCATATTTGTATAAAAGTTTGCATAAAGTGCATAAAAGTTCAGATTTTTATACTGTATTTGAAAATTTTTAAACATACCAATTTATTTCAATTCTTGTATAAAATTTTGTAGTCATTTTAATCAAGAAATGATCTAAGTACGTAATCTCTACAGGTACAAAACATTTACAATTTCAAAGAAGATCAATTTAAGTAGCCCTCAACATTCTTAGAAAGTCTCGGTCACTGAGGCATTCAGTTATTGGATAATCGCTAAGGGTTCGCTCATTTGCATTTTATGATCTAATCCCCAAATCTATCTACAATTTATTGTATCTTAACAGCAGGTAAACGGCTAATCGTTTTGTTCCTAATTTAGGGATTTTCCAAAATCTCCCAGTTTATTGAATTAGGTACCTAAACATTTCTAATTTGATGCTCAGATTTGTAAATCATTTTTATTTTGATATTCAAAGCGTAAACACTCGTTGTGCGTAACAAAAAGCAAGATTGTGATTTTATTATGCCTAAAACAACTAGTGCTTCAACTTGGATTAAACCTTATGAAGAGCTGTCTATGGATATGGGAAAAATCCACTGTTCAGTCTGTGGCAAAATTGTAAGTATCTAATATTTTTTATTAAATATCTAATATTTCATACATACAGGGTGTTTCCAAATGACACTTACAACGTTTGACTGTAGATACTTCTCGAAAAATTGAACAAAACGATATAGTTAATGAGGGGTCAAACTTATTTACTTTTCGAGATACAGGGTGTTAAAATTAAAAAAAATTAAATTCTATTAGTTAATAACGAATATCATGGATTCAAAGAATGTCAAACATGGAAGTAACTAGAAGGATAGGAAATGAGGCGGAAATAATATTAACTATTAAAAGACGAAAACTTGAGTACTTGGGACATGTGATGAGAGGGCAAAAATACGCATTATTACAACTTATAATGCGGGGCAAAATCCGAGGAAAGCGAAATGTGGGAAGACGAAGAATATCCTGGCTTAAGAACCTAAGGGAATGGTTTGAATGCAGTAGTGCAGAACTTTTTAGAGCGGCAGTCAACAGAGTCCGCATAGCCATGATGATTTCCAACCTTCGATAGAAGATGGAACTTAAAGAAGAAGAAGTTAATAACAACAATAACTTTAAAACCAATAAACGTATTTACTTGAAATTTAGTACTTGTAGGTTGTTTTTAAATGAAAAATAGCTTCCTTTAGTGAGAAAAAATTGTCCATGGTACAATACAATGGTGTGTATTTAGAAAAATTTTTCACCTTTACTTTTTTTTATGAAGTCAGCTATTCTAAAACACAATTATTTTTATTGTAATTGAATTAACAAAAAAAAAACTTTTGTTGAATTTTAAAATAAGTTATATGATGTACTAATGGTTAGTAACAAAAACTAATTTGTGGATTAAATACTGCATTTAAAACACTTAGCGAGTGTTTTTTTTTCCAAACCAGTTATTTGATTAACCAAAAACACCTTGTATATTTTTATATTTTAAAGGTTGGGTTAAAATAAAGGTTTTTATTTTTATTTATAGATAGCATGTGAGAAGAAATTTCAGATAGACCAACATGTGAGAACTGCTTCACACATTGCAAAAAAAGGAAAAATAGGAGGAAAACATCAAACTTCAATGGCTAAATGTTTCCAATCTACTTCAAAAAAATTAGATGAGCAAGAAACTTTTAATGAAGACTTGTGCCGCGCATTAGTGTCTGCAAACATACCGCTTTCAAAATTAGCAAATGTAAATTTTACTTCGTTTCTAAAAAAATATTGCAAAGTTAATGTTCCAAGTGATCGGTCTCTACGAAGAAATAATGTGAAGGAAGAAATTGCAGATAATTATTTTTACATATCTGTAGACGAAACCACTGATTCCTCAGGAAAGTATATTGCTCATTTATTGATTGGTGTTCTTAAAGAAGATACCTTACCAAAATCTCATCTTATTTCATGCCAGCAACTTGAGAAAACAAATGCTTTAACAATTTCGCGTTTTATACAAGAAACATTAGCAACTTTTTTTCTTCCGACAACTATTCCTTCTAATAAATTACTGCTTATTTTATCGGATGCTGCTCCTTATATGATGAAAGCAGGACAAAATTTAAAAATATTTTTCCCAGATTTAATACATGTTACTTGTGTAGCGCATGGATTAAACAGAGTTGCAGAGGAAATACGAAAAAAGTTTCCTCTTGTAAATACCATGATATCCAGTGTCAAAAAAGTATTTCTTAAATCTCCTATAAGAATTCAACTTTATAAAGAAATGCTACCTAACATTCCTCTTCCACCACAACCTATTTTAACGCGATGGGGAACATGGTTAGAAGCAGCTAATTTGTATGCAGATCATTTTGTTAAAATAAAGAACATAATTGATACGTTAACAGATGAAAGTTCCCAATCTCTTTTGGATTCTAAACAAACTTTTCAGAGTAACTTGCTTCAACAAGAACTTTCATTTATAAAATCAAATTTTAGTTTTGTTCAAAAAACAATTACTCAGTTAGAATCACCAAAACTGTCATTGTTCGAAAGTACAGCATTAATAAAAGAATTTGCGTCATGTTGTCGGAACGTTAGAGGTAATATTGGAAAAGATATTTTAAAAAAATTTGAAGCTACTATGGAAAAAAATAAAGGTTACCATATTCTTTCTGAAGTAGTCAGTGTTCTAGCTGGAAATATTTCGGAAACAATTAATTTAGAACCAAATGTTTTGGTTAGTTTGAAAATGCTCCCGTTACATCAGTTGATGTTGAACGAAGTTTTTCCATATATAAATATATGTAATCAGACAATAGCCACAAGTTTTTGTTAGAAAATTTTGAACACCACTTGGTCATTTATTGTTACCATAATTCTAAATAAGTTTATTCATACTTAAAAATGATGTAGTTACTTAAAATAAATGTAAATCTTAATGAATAGTAGGAAATATTTAGTTATGTACACTTTTTTTTTAAATAAAATTGTTACTATTATACGATTTTTTTATTTATTTGTATGCATATTTTGTAAAATATTTGCATATTTTCGGGTAAACACGTGCATATTTATGCGCATATTTTCTACATTTTTATTTGCATATTTGCCGAAGTCTAGTTATTATTAATCTTTTTACCATCTTTTTATTTCAATTTTAAAGGTGTGGTGTTACTATAAAAATACAACAGTTTGGTAAGACATAAAATTTCATTAAACCACATTTAATAGTAACAATCTATAGGAAGAATTCACTTTTCTCAGCACTTCCCAAGTGCCACGGGCCGTTTTTTTTAGTAAAGAATTTTCTAGTCAAATTAATAGGTGATGACAAATCCTGAATAATTAGTTTTTATAGTATAAAGGTAAATAACATACAAGAAGAATCACTGACATGAGTATAATTATTATCTTCAATATTATGATAAAAAATTGAGTGTTATCAGGAAACAGGAATTAAAATAGCATCATGTCTGAAAAATTAGGTAATAAATTAATCAAGCACACTTGATATTTTTTAAACCTATTAAATTATCTTTGAAAACAGATAATAAATGATTAATTTATTTTAATATTACATTACCACAATGAAGGATTAAGGAATCTGATAATTTTTGAATCTCTAAAAAGTTAAGTAAGGCAGTTTGTGGCCTATAATACGCGGTATATGTGTGCATTTTTGCTTTACATTGTCTTATAAATCCGATATTCCCTTCTAGGATAACTGGTTAGTTTGTTTTTGTGAGTAATCAACAATTGCTAAGCTTAAACCATATACTTTCTACTTGTTGCAACATACACTGCGCTCCAAAATTAACGCATAATTTTAAAATTCTTATTTTGAGTTGTAATGAAAAAATTTTTGTTTGTTCTTTTCTGCTTTATGGTTGTTTTAGAACATCTTAAATAAAAAACGTTTCTTTTTTACAAGAAATGTATTGAAATTAACAATATAACATCATAAATTTAAACATCTAAACAAATAACTGATCTAAACAAACTAACATTATAAATTATTACAAAATTGAAATTTTTAAACTTGAAGAAAATACTAGAACCGTGTACTAGTATCGAGTATTGCCTCCTCTGGCATTTATTACTGCTTGACAACGATATCTCATACTGAGAATAATCGTTCTGATTTCTTCATCAATTTGATCCCAAATTTCAACCAACCGCAAAAACAGTTCATCTAGTGTGTTTGGTGCATTAGGTAGTTGTCGTAGTCGTCTGCCTATGATGTCCCAAACATGTTCTATTGGGTTGAGGTCAGGACTTCTCGCAGGCCAATCCATGGCAGGAATTCCAAACTTCTGACGATACTGTTGCACAATCCTTGCCGTGTGAGGCCTGGCATTATCTTGCATAAGCATGAGATTATCCCCAATAAATGGAGCAAATGGCACGACATGCTCTTCTAAAAATATCTGTTATATACCTCGGCGATGTCAGCCGACCGCGATCTATTCTAATTCCGTACGAGCCTCTAAATTAATTCCACCCCACACCATTACCGAGCCGCCGAAATACTGTACAGTCCCTACGGTGTTACACTGTGCGTAGCGTTCCCCATGCCTTCTATACACTCGGTTTCTCCTGTCATCAGAAAAAAGACAGTACCTGGATTCATCGGTGAACAATATTCTTCCTCAATCGTCATTATTCCAATCAACATGTTCACGAGCAAAATGCAGTATTTGCCTTCTATGGTCTCTGGTCAATAATGGGACAATTGGTGCCCTTCCAGGGTGTAAGTCGTTTTCGGCAAGTCTTCTTCTAATCGTATTTTGGCTGATTCTAAAGTTATAACGATCCAAAAATTCATTTTGTAGAGAAGTACTGGTAACAAACCTTTGTCTCAGTGTACGAAGTGTCAAAAACCGGTCTTGATTAGGAGTTGTAACCCTTCTACAGCCTTGAACGGTTATTCTCGAGTTACTTCCAGTAACAGAGAAACGTGTTAAGACTCTTGAAATGGTTGACTGGGTGACGTTAAAACGTTCAGCGAGTTCTACTTGAGTGTATCCTTTTTCGCGAAGAGTAACGATTCGAAAACAGTCACTTTCTGACAAATTTCGATTTTCTTGCTGCTGGTGGTTCATTTCAAAGAAAAAACACTTAATAAACTTGAAAAACCCCTTTAAACGTTCAGCACAATGTAATCCAACCCAACTAAATTCAAAATAAAATGAAGCACAATTAGCATGTTTCTAATTTTTTTGCAAAAAATGGTAAAAACATCAGCGCTTCTTACCGTTCTTTCGATAAATTTTACAATATACCGGGGGTAACAATAATATATTAGCACAAAAATCGAAACATTAAAATTATTTGATTTACCAGGGTTTTTAAAATTATGCGTTAATTTTGGGGTGCAACATATTTCATAAGCAAATCGTAATGTAATTTAAGAAGCATCGATAACGTATCATTATTTAAGTCAACAACCGCACTTCTAAGGACCCTCTAGTACCACCCACCGCCACTGATCCAGCGTCACGATCCGGCGCTCGCCTCTTTGAAGCTAGCACAGTTGGCCGCTACTCCTTGATCTAACGACATCCCAAGTCCCTACTACCGCCGGGAGAGCGTCTTCCTCCGCAAAGTTCGGCTTTCTCCAAACTTTTGTGAATGGTCGCTGTTTACTCACTTAAATTTTGTGTGTTTGCGGTTCGAAAAAGTTTTTACGGCGAAAAACTTCCAGGCTCTTAGCTCTAATTATTAACTTTAAAAAAGTTTCGATATTCAAAATATTATTAGTGCCAGAGATATTTTATATCGAAGTTATTTTTTGCAAGAAAAAATTGGTTATATCAAGGCAGAGTAAGTAAATAAAAGAATGTTTTTGGACGTTTTATGAAGTTTCCCAAGTTTATTTTAACCCAAAATTTTTTTATTAATTATAGAATTACAAATATTATGAGTTACTTATATTTTACATTTTTATTTAAGGTACATAATTACCATTAAAAAACTTAATATAGACTTAAAGTTAGTCTTTTTTAATAAACAATATTGTATAATTTGATATATGTTCGGCATATTAAAATATTTGAAATACTATATAAAGTTTAGTAAGAAAGTTATAAAATTTTAAAGAAAAACGCAGGTGTATGTCATTTCGTGTTTTTAAAGTGACATTAGGGGATTAAAGTTTACACCATCAAATCTTTTATTAACAGTCCCAATGATAAAAATTTGAGTAACAACATAACTTTTGGGATATCCTTGCAAAAAAATTAGCGGTTACAAAATCTTTAATTAAATAACCAGTAAAAAAAAACGTCAAAAATGAACGGAATTTATTCATTCTCAATCTATTCGTTTATATTTCTGTACAAGATCCTCTAATTCATTTATATAGTTGAATAATTTAAGAGCAATATGAAATGGCGCATTGTATATTATTTAATTCAATAATTTTATTATGCCAGACACATGCTCGGTTCTATAATCTATAAGATTGCAAGAAACTTTTCATCGGGTGGATTTCAACTTAAGATTTGCATACTTCGTTTATCCTAAATGTTATAACCCCTTGGCCGTGGTCCAGTTTTGTTTGTCTACTAAAACTATCTTGATGGGCCACTAGACGAAAAGTAAGTGACACCCTATGATTCCTAAACGTATTTTCTTCTATTCATTATCCGCTAGTTATTTTGTTTAAGGGATAGGATTGTGTATTGGTCTGATTCGAGAATCTATTGCAGCTGGCTGAATGACTTATGTCGATGCCATTAAAAAAATTGATTTTGGCATATTTATGCCCGTAACCTACGTCTTTAGTTCTATATCTATAAAAATATATAATTACTTTATCCCAAACTATTGTAGATGTACGGTATTATCGATATGATATAAAGGGTGTTAGTAATTAAGTGTGACCAAATTCAGGGCGTGATTCTGCACAAACAAAGGAAATTTTGTTATACAAAACGTATTAACAAATGCTTCATTTCTGAGATACTGAATTTTTTTCACAAAACAAAAAACAATTTATTTATTGTTCTAAAACTGTTTGAGATATTCAAATGAAATTTAGTGGATTTTAATTGGTAGTTAATGCGCAGTTTTTTACATACAATTAAGAATTTTACATCCATCTAGTAGTGGTCTAAATTTAAAAAATGAGACTTTACTGAGATCTTTAAAATAACAAATCGTTTTTAAATTTGTGGTTTAATTTGTAACAAAAACATTTTAACGAGCATTTTTCATTTCTTTAATACAGTGTGGTCAAACCTTTTAGGCGTTGCGGGCCGTATTAAATTTGAAATTATTATGAAGGCCAGAGAACTCGACTCGTTCAAAAAAAGTTTATTTTAAAAAATAATATACAAACGAAATATTATTTACAAGTATTTTATTATGGTTTACAATTTACATGTTATATTTAAAATTTAACACAAAATAAAAAATCAATGGGATATTTGTGGCAAGGGTTTATCCTCTACTAACTTTTGCACATATCCAAGGTGGTCCAGAATTATGTACATTAATTTCTAGAGCTCATAGTACGTCCAAAAATAAGGGTACTTCTTTATATACACTTTTTTATAAAACTGAATAGTAAGGGAATTACAACCCTTTAAAGGGGTGAATTGAAATTCTTATTTTTTCAAATATCTTCTAAACGGTTATGAATACGGAGTTCATATTTTGGAAGTGAATATAAGACATTAGGATAATTAATTTCATGTTACCACCTACCACATCCTATATTAATACAGGGTAGTTTTAGAGGGTAAGTGGGGGTTATTGCGTCACACGTTTTTTAATTTTTACATATTTTAAAAAAATATTTCAAAAATTGTTTCCTTAGACTTTTCTACGCAAAAAAGGTGCTCTTGCAATATTTCGATAGATATCACCGTTTTCGATTTATCTAAACTCGAAAGTATACATGTATTTTATTGTAATCGTTACATTTCTTAATATTCGTCAAGTATGCTTTGGAATTGACACTTGTGTTAGCAATATTATTACAAATTAATGGAAAATTTAATTAATACTTAACATTTAATTAATGGCGAAAATAATATTTCACAACAACTGTTCAAAATGTCCTCCATTTTGTTGAATACATAATCTAATTCTTTTATTTATTGTTACTGGATCGTTTTGTAAATCAGTAAATACTTGTTCAATTTTGTCTCCTAACTCATTTACTGTATTAATTGGAGTATTATACAATTTTGATTTCAAATAACTCCATACTGTAAACTCCATTGGATTAAGATCACAACTACGAGCAGGCCAATGAATCGGTGCATCCGCACCCCGGCCTATCCACCTATCAGGGAAATGTTCATGTAACCACCTTCTACAAATTCTTTTGTAATGTAGTGTAGCACCATCATGCATGAAAAACATGTTTCTTCGTATTTGTAATGGAATATCTTTCAAAATATCATGTAAAATATTGTCTAGAAAATTGTAATACATGTTACCATTTAAATTTCCGGGAAATATGTGGTATCCTATGAAACTATTTCCTAAAGTAGCTGCCCAAACGTTTATCTTGAACGTGTGTTGGAAGTGAGTTTCCATTGTAGTCCTTAAATTTTCTTCAGCCCAAAAGTGCATATTTCCAGAATTGAACATACCTTGTCTTGTAAATGTGGCCTCGTCTGTAAACAGAATGTTGCTTAAAAAATTTGGTGCAGTTTGAACTTTATTTTGCAATACTTCACAAAAATCAACTCTAAGTGGCATATCGTCAGGTAACAATTCCTGCACCTGTCGATAGTGGTAAGGATGTAATTGCTCTTCATGCAGAACTCTTAAAACACTTTGATGGGAAATATTCGTTCCTAATCCTAACCTGCGTGTACTTATTGTGGGTTCATTTATTACAGAATCCAATATTTGCTGTTCAACGCGAACATTTCTTGCTTCTCTACGACGACCAGCATCTGTATTCCTTCTTTGAAGACAACCGGTTTCTCTCAGTCGTCGTTCAGTACTTACAAAAGTCCTGGCATTGGAAATATTTCTGTTCGGATACTTTTCTCTGTAGCGTCTTACAGCGGCAGCAGCATTTCCCTAACATTCCCCTAATACTAAAAGTATGTCTGTCATCTCAGAATTTGAATAGTGTGCTATATTGCGGGCAAACAAATTTAAAAATATAGCAAAAGAGACGTGTTAAACAAATTTTACTGTCGAATACAATAAAAGTGTAGATAAAACAATTTAATTGTTTTAAACGTCACTGACAATTCATAGACTACTTGAGATTAAAGTGTTGTTGCTAACACAAGTGTCAATTCCAAAGCATACTTGATAAATATTAAGAAATGTAACGATTACAATAAAATACATGTATACCTTCGAGTTTAAATAAATCGAAAACGGTGGTATCTATCGAAATATTACAAGAGCACCTTTTTTGCGTAGAAAAGTCTAAGGAAACAATTTTTAAAATATATTTTTAAAATATGTAAAAATTAAAAAACATGTGACGCAATAACCCCCACTTACCCTCCAAAACTACTCTGTATTAATATAGGATGTGGTAGGTGGTGACATGAAATTAATTATCCTAATGTCTTATAATCACTCCCAAAATATGATTTTCGTATTCAAAACCGTTTGGAAGACATTTGAAAAAATAAGAATTTTAATTCACCCCTTTAAAGAGTTGTATCTTCCTTATTATTCAGTTTAATAAAAAAGTGTACATAAAGAAGTACCCTTATTTTTGGACGTACTATGAGCTCTAGAAATTAATGTACATAATTCTGGACCACCTTGTATATTTTTGCTAGTCGTAGTGAGTCTAATACACGCTTCCAGAGAATCGTTTTCATGCGATTACGGGTTTTAGATTTAATATGCTTCAAAGCAGAAAATGTACTTTTACATATATACCTACTACCAAACATTGAATATAGTTTCAACGCAAAGTTACGAAGTTAAGGAAAACGATCCTTGGAGACTAACTTCCAAAAGGTACTAATGTCTCATTTTTTTGCTTAAAATATCGAATCGAAGTGTGGTTTAAAACAGCTATAATTGGTATTCTGCTGATTGGTTCTGGATGTTGACCCTCATTGAATTGTTAAAAAGCTCAAGATCGGGTTTTAGTGCATCAAATTTCTAAAACCATTCATCGAATCATTTTTTTATTTCTGTAAGAACTTTTACAAACGTCAAGAAATCGATCATGGTTTCTTTTTGATTTATTTCGAAACACGCAAAAAAATGTGTGAGGTCATTTATTTCCATGCAGTTCTCGAAAAGATCAAGTTTTTGCGAAATGTCTCAATTTGACAAATCAACTGTGATACTGTCTTATTTTTCACCTGGAGTTGTAGGTTTAATGTGTTCAAGTGAGAGGTAATGTCTGTTAGAAATGCCAGTTCATAAATAATGTTTTGTTCTTAAGCTTTGTTATAAATACGTTCGTGTTAATAACAATTTTCGTTTCAAAAAACAGTAAGATCTCTTTTCTTAAAGAAAAAAAAATTATAAGGCATTAACCTGCATTCAAATAGCGTTTCTCTGAATTTAGGGGAAGTCCTTATATTCAGTATTTAATTACTCCAAAAAAGAGATGAATTTTCGATATCCATGAGCTCTGTTTCCTCTTCTTAAGCTGTTTACTATCTGCAATGCAGTTTTCATGGTATCGTTGATTTTAATTATCTTTCCGCGGAGAGCCTCTTGGATAATGCAATGAAACATAATACAGTTAACACCACTTTTCCGCAAAAGTCCAGCCAATCTCGTTATGCGTCCCGTCATTGCTTTTGCTTCGTCGGTGCAAACGCAAGAGCACTTTTTATAAACCTCCTATATTTTTCACAGCGTCACTAACTGCTTAATAGTATATTACATAACAAGAGTTGTAAGAAGCTTAGTACATGCGAGTAAAAAAGTTGCGCACGAGCCGCGTAGCGGCGAGCGCAGTAATTTTACAAGCATGTAATAAGCTTACAACTCAAGTTGTGTACTATACTTTTTCTACGATTATTTTCGTTTATAAAAATAAAAATTAAATTACCACTATATTTACACTGACAGATTAATAATTTTTAATCTGTCAAAATAACGCTGTTAATTCGTTTCCATGGTAACTCGACCAACTGACTTACGAGGCTTATGTGATATTACACATTTTTATAAAACTGAAGCGTAATTTTTTTTATTACGTGCTAGTCATTACGTGTCAGTATCTGTAATGATGCATTTACTTAGCATCCAAATAGTAGGTAATATACAATTTACTAGTAAGAGAGTAGAAAAAATATATTTATACTATTGGTTCCGTATTCCATGTGGTGCAGTTTTAGAAATTCCTTAGATATAGTGTCAGTAATATCAACAGATTCGTCCAGGGCTGAGGAGTAGTGCAAACAATCACGAACTGTGTCGACCATTATTTAAGTACATGAGTATTCAGCTCATCAACTCTTCTATATACAGGAAACTGAAACACATTTAAAATTTCTGGCCATCTTTTCGCCATCTTAACGGCACACCGCTTGATCATTTCTCCATCTCTAAATGCTTTTTTACTTTCGACAAGCTCTAAACATACTTCATATGATGCTGCTAAGCTTGATGATTAAACAGCTGTCGGTTTTGTAGATAGAGATTTTTGTTTATTTAATTTAGCTTTAAGTTCTTTTACAAGAGTATTGTGAGCTTCACCTTGATATTTGTCGTATTTTGTGTTGTGCTGGGTTTCATAATGCCTACTAATATTGTATTCTTTTGATACCGCTATTACTTAACAACAAATAATGCACTGAAGTTTGCCTTTTAATTCAATAAAGAAATATTGATTTTCCCATTTTACTTGGAATGTACGATTTTCCTCCAAAACTGCGTTTTTTTGGCACCACTCATTCTGAATTTAACATTGAATTTATTCGCCACTGTTAATTCAACACGACACGTGCTGCTGACTGAAGCTAACTGCCCGCTCATCGGGAGTGGGTGTTGAAGATTAACTACTTTCTTAAGATTACGGAAAGTTATACAGGGTTGGAACAGGTAAAAGTTATCAATGGCAATATTTTTGAAATTTGTTTGCGGAGGCCGCAGTTTAACGAGCCATGTACGGCCCGAGTGCCTGAGGTTGGACCACACTGCTTTAATTCATTAACACTGTAGTAGTATAGTAAAACGTTATATGTCCGACTTGATGTCAGATCAGATTACTGGCTTAATATGTCATTTAGTAGCATTTCTTTAAATTGGCAGAGATTAATATGTCTGCGGTGAAGGTGAAATCGTTAAAATTGAGAACAAAATACAAGGATATGTTAGCTTTGGTACTTTTTATGTCAGCACTGGCATGTTACATATTAAGTCTTGCCTAATCCCATACCTGAGGTAGAGAATCTCTGACTATGGTGATATGTTACATATCATGTTTTGTCACTACAGCCATTCATGAAAAAAAGCTGGGGAAAACAACTTTCTATCGGTATGGCAATAGTTGATATGTCAATATAGCCTAATTTTTCATTAGCCCTTTCAGGTCCAAGATTTTATTTTGTAAAAATTATCATTTTTCTTGTTATATGATATATTTAAAGATTAAAGAACATCAGAAAAATCTCTAAAAAAATATCATGTCATTCCCTCCACAAATATATTTATTCCTCGTTCATGCGTTCTGGAATAATAGAACATGAACGCACGATAGTGCGTTGGGGCAAAAAGCAGTAGTTAATTTTAACAAAACTCAAGTATTAAAAACAACGGAATTGAAGTAAAATATATATCGAAAAACACTCAGGTGCAAAAAAATCGATCCATGGGTATTATTTGTTGAAAAAAGAAAAACATTAATAATAAATCAATATTTAGTGTTTCCCCTCGGGCTCTTATAACAGCCTGTACAGGTCTAGGCATTGAGGTAATCAACCTCTTAATATCAAATTGATCCAATTGGTGCCATATTTCTTAAGCCGCTGTAAGTTCAGCCAAGTTGTTTTGACGGGGTACTCGTGCTCGAAGACGTCGTCCCATCATATCTCATAGATGTTCTATGGGATTGAGATCGGAACTGTAAACTGGCCAGTTCATATAGACAATTTCCAGCTTCTCTATATATTGGTTGACGATTCTAGGACGGTGAGGACGCGCGTTGTCGTCCATAAAAATAAAATTAGGTCCAATGAAAGGAGCAAAAGGTACCACATGCTGATCTAAAATACTTGTTATGTATCTTGCAGCAGTCATAGAACCTCTATCTACAATAACTAAATCAGTATGGGCTTCTGAACTAATACCAGCCCAAACCATAACGAAGCCCCCCGATAACTTATTCTTTCCGCAATATTACATTGAAAATATCGCTCTCCGTGTCTTCTCCAAACCCTTTCTCGGTCGTCTGGTGACCTTAGACAAAATCTGGACTCATCTGAGAACAATACATTGCTCCAATCTGCATCACTCCAGTTTTTATGTTCTCTTGCAAAAGCAAGGCGAGCTCTGCGATGTTCTATGGATAGTATTGGAGATAGGGCTGGCCTTCTGGATAATAAATTACCTTCTACAAGTCGTCGACGAACTGTCCATCTGCTTACATCCACATTTCTCACTTCGCTCAGACGATTTGCCAGTTCAACTGAAGTTAGATGCCGATTTCTCAAACATGATGAGACCAGAAATCGATCGTCTTTTTCTATGTTAGGATGTTACCCTTCTACGACCTGATACTTCTTGTGAAGTTACCGGTGTCGCTAAAACGCCGAACTGCTCTTTGAACCGAAGATCGTTTAACACCCAACATTTCAGCTGCATAATATTGGCTACGACCATCTTGAACTTAAGTCACCGCCTTTACAGCATCTGTCGGAGTTAGAGACATTTAGGAAGGATAATTAAATAAAAATAGAAATCAAAACACGTTTTAAAAATAACATCACTACACTAGTATGGTTGTTAAATTAAAAACAACATTCGATAAATATCTACTTGCTTCAGACCCTTTTTGACAAAAACCTGAAATACCAATTTGTTGTAAGAAATATAAAAGCAATATTAAAAATATTATTTTATTTCTCCTATACGAGGATACACCTAAATTTGCATACGTAATTTAATCTCTCTAAAATTATACAAGTTCAAATAAATAAGAAATAAGGAATGGATCGATTTTTTTGCACCTGAGTGTATATACAATTTCCCAGAGGCATTAATTTGAATAGATGCAGTATGACAGCAGCTCCTACTCCAAGCGATTTATTAGAAAAAGGTGTTCTCACTCCTTGGTAGACTTTAAAATCTATCAAAATGGCGTCACTAGTTGTTGCTAACATTTTCAAGCCCTGTGGACGTGGTTTGTTTTTGACTACCTGGCGTAAGCTTTTTGGGAATGTTCCGCAGACAGGTATTATCTGTTCATCGATGAAATAATATGATGGAGCTCTTAACAGTTTATCACAAGCGCTCTTCACTCTAGTTTTAATGCTGTACCTTTCAAAGGATATTGGTATCACCTTTTTCAGCCGTGTCTCTATCAATTACATGAAATGCTGTACTTAAAGTTTTAAAACGCTCGTGTGTAATGTGTTTTGCTATCATCTCAAGTTGCATTTCTTGTCTTCCACACATATGTAATCTGAAATAGGGTATACATCCCATTATCAAATGAGCACCAACGAAAATTTTTAATTCTCTCATATTAGTATTAAGAAGATAGCCTGTTTTACGCATGTGATAATTGTACCTTATTAGGTAGTCCTTAAAATATTCCATCGCTTTTCGTAAGGATTTTAGGTCTTGATTAGGCCTTTTTTTTTTGTTCAGGAATGCTGCTAGTAGAAGCAGCTTTAATCAACAAAAGTAAAAAAGTATTACCTTCAGTATCGAGCATTCGATTACACTTAAAATCATTCACTAAAGATAGTTCAAACGGGTCGTCAACATCCTCCTCATCAAACCTATCTTCTATTTCAGAATTATTAATATCCTTTATTAATTCCAGCGCCAATTCATTAGTGAGAAGCACTCTTGAAAACAAAATGACATCTCAAAACAAAAACCCATGCATGTATGTATTTTACGATAAATATTTTTTTTAGCCCAAATGTCACGATCGTGAGGTAGCCAAATTAGACACCAGTTGATCAGTAGTTAATGAAACAAATGTAATAGTTTTACTTACTTCGACTTATATTAACCGCATGATCGTCACTTGCCCTCTTAGTTCCCAAAAATTAGATTGACGACTTTAATTTTCACTATCGAAAATGAACGCACAATCGTATACGCGCCGCCGGAAAGAGGTAGGCATTTTCAAAGTTTTAAAAGTCCCCAAATTGTTGCGACTTTCAAAGTGAATGGCATATATGTTTTTTTTAACTTACTTCAACACATGTGCAACGAAATGTATTAACTAATATTTGCTATTTGTTTAGTGAATAAATTTTTAAACCATATTCTTTAAAATAGTAGGCATATCATGTTTGGCCAAACCAAAAACGAAAAGTAGACAAATATAATCAGTGTACAAAAATAAGAAATTAGTTTGTTTTATAATATAACCTAAACAAGACCTTACTTTACAAAAAAACTGTCATGGTCATCTCGGTTTTGAATTTCTGGAGTAGACTGACTTGTGTTACGGGAATTGTGGAGGAATTATCACATCTTGTCAGGGATAAACCTTAAACTAGATAATGGCAATATATCGTCTTTCTTTATGGGGTTAACTGGCAATGATTCATGATATGCTAACTATAATGCTGCAGCCGAATATCCTTCTCTTTTTAATCTAGGCAAGTCCATGACCCTAAAATGCTCGCTGACGTTCAAAGTGTATTTAAAGAGGATTTTGACAAAAGGTTAAGCACACCTCAACCATTTAATATTTGTCCAATTTATTTTTTTATCTTTAACATCAGAGGTTATTTTTATTAGTTAGGTGTTCAGAAAATTTGAGAATTTTTGAAAAAACTGCTGGTCCATTTCTTTTAAAGCGAATGGTTATTTCCCCTAATGGTTTTAGTACCATAATTGGGGATCATAATTGAGATATTAGTGGTTTTATTCACTCTGTCACCAGAATGGTTAGCGTCGTATTTTAAATAAGTATGTTTAGGGATAAAGAACTTCTGGTCGACCGTTAAATAATTGTTATGGCTTATAACACAATTGAACATAGCGGCCTTATTAATATTGGGATTTTTACCACCGCACGTTTTGAAGTAGGTGATAATGTTAGTTTTTTCTTTAAGTTGGGCTTAAGTAATTTTAAAATGACTTATTCATATTAAAGAGAGGTCTCTTGGATTATAGGTACTTCATATAGAGGTCGCTACTAACGTCCTTAGGCTTGTTATGTTACTATAATGGCAAAATAACAAATAGGAGCATTTAATTTCAGTTTAAGCTATCACAAATGCTCAACATGCTGGAACTTAAATTGAAAGAAATACAAGTAAAACTAAAACAAAAAGTTTATTTTATAATAAACGTGTGTGAATCAAACAGCAAAATATGACGTGAAGTCCATAGATCGATAAAAGAAAATCTAATAAAATGTCGACCAAATAAGAAAACTCTTTAAACAATCTGTTTACAAAGAGTCTACATCTAAACAGTATTTTTGGAAAACGGAATACAAAACTGTTCCTAGCTCTACGGAAAATGGCAAAACTGACTCTGACTAATTTACAGATTCCAGGCTATCACGAAAGGAAAAATTACAAAATCTTCAAGAAGGACTCTCAGTTATTAGTCTGACTAAAAATTATGTCTAATGTAAATTTTATGACTTTACAACATATATATATATATATATATATATATATATATATATATATATATATATAAGGTTCTTGAACTCCTAAGTGGAGCATAGAGCTTCAGTGAAAACGCGCCATCGGGTTCTATTTTGCGCTAAGGCCTTCACCTCATTCCAAGACTTTCCTTGTTTTCTTATCTCGTCCATGATGGATCTTCTCCAAGTTTGTACTGGGCGACCTTTTTTTCGTTTTCCTTGGGGATTCCACTCTAGGGCAGTCTTTGCAATACTGGAGTTATTTTTTTGGAGTGTGTGACCGATCCAACCCCACTTTCTGGACTTTATTTCATTTACTACCCACTTTTGTTTGGTCAGGTGTAGTAAATCTTCGTTTCTGATGATGTTAGGCCAGAAAATACGAACAATTCTTCGTAGACATTTATTAACAAAGACCTGCAGTTTGTCTGTAAGGGTTTTTTGTCGCTTTCCAGTGTTTCACATCCGTAAAGTAGTACAGACATGACATTTGACTGGAATATGCGGATTTTTGTCCTCGTAGTGTAGTCTCCAGACCTCCAAACAGGGTTGAGCATGCTGAAAGCTTGTTGCGCTTTTCGTATCCTCATACGAATATCGTCTTCTGTACCTCCGCTTTCTGTTATGACACTTCCAAGATACGTAAAGTTTTCCACATTTTCAATCTGCATGTTATTAATGGTGAATAGCGTGTTGTTTCTTGCATTTATTCTCATGGATTTGGTTTTACCAATATTGATTTTCAAACCTATTTTATTGGCTTCAGTGGAGAGTGTTTCCAATTGGTCAGCCACATCTTGGAACCTTTGTCCTAACAGGCAGATATCGTCGGCGTATTCTAGATCGCTTAGGCGTGTGGTTAACGTCCATTGTATCCCTCTTGTGTCAGAGTCTAGTTTGGAGAGAACATAGTCTAGAGCTATGTTAAAAAGAAACGGAGAAAGCATGCATCCCTGTCTGACTCCAGTAAGTACGTCAAATTCGTCACTGTTGATCCCATTGTGTGTCACGCTGCATTTCGCTTTAGTGTACAGTAACTTTATGATGGAAATTATTTTATGTGGGATGTTTCTTAGCTCTAAAATTACTTGATTAGCTCGAAATTCAACCTTGTTTGTTAATATTTTAAGTATGATGGTCGTGAAGATTTTATTTATGGCGGTAAGCAAGGTTATTCCTCTCCAATTTTTGCATAGTGTGAGGTTGCCTTTTTTTGGAAGCTTAATAATGATGCCTTTTTTCCAGCCCGCTGGAATGCAGTTTGTTTCCCACACCTCTCGGATTATGGGGAGCAAAAGTTCAGCAGTTAGATGCGGATTAGTTTTAAGCATTTCGGCAGCAATGTTATCGATTCCCGGAGACTTGTTATTTTTCAGAGATTTGATAGCTGTTATTATCTCTGTTTTGGAAGGGGCGTTGCAAGATATACGCAAGTCTATATTCTGTGGATTTTCGACAATTTCATCTGCGTTATCCCTGGGCGTGCCTAGCATCTCCTGAAAGTGCTCTTTCCATCTCTCTATTTGGTCATTTGACTTTACAACATAGTCTAATGGATTTATTTTCATCGAACAAAAGTTTTTGATAAAATTAATAAAACATTCTTTACCTTCCAAACAAATCTACGGAAATATTAATGGAACTATTATACTTTTACCATTCACTAACTACCCGTCTTTGCTAGGTAAATACCTTGATAAATGGATTTTCCTATTAATTAAATACATCGGCTATCCCTGTAATAACTCACCCTAATGCCTGATTCATTCTGAAGTCAGCATTTCACCAGATCAAACAGAAATGTAATATTTCATGGAACATGTGGACATTTTTTACATACATTGAAAATGACCTAGTTTATAACATTTGACCGAGAGTTGGGAAAAAGGGAAACTTTTTGTTGTATGTTTGTGGAGTATATTGGGTATGCGTAAGGGATGTTGTTTTGAATAATACAGGCTTAAAATGTTATTTTAAATCCAGTAATTTAATTTTTGAATTTTTAACGTCCTTAAAATTTCTTCTTAATTTTACTAAAAAACTTCACTTTGGTAATTCAATATTATACAATTCTGCAAGGATCTTCAATCTATAAAAAAAGTGGTTTCGTTTCATAAATTTATTTTCAATTTTGTATTTTTTGTTTTTACTGTCGTTTTTTTTTTAAATTAATAATTACTGAATTTATGTTATCAATATATTTATACCTAAAATCTATTATAATCGTTCTTTTTAAGAGTTTACTAGATAGAATGGGTTAACTAAAATAAAAGTTTCTTTATTATCCTTACATGTGGATATGGTTATTTAAGTCATGATTCTAAACTATGTTTGATATTGAGTAAGAGTAATAAATTGAAAAAGACTGTAAGACTTGTACACACTTCTATATAGGTCTAACTGGTAAGCAAGTTTTGTATGTTTTAATAAAATTGATAATGTGTAAAATAATTTATTAATTAAGCTGAGTATACTTTCGACATAATAAATGTCATCATCAGAGCTATCCTAAAATAACGTTAAGTAATTTTTTTATAAAATACAGTAACAGAAAAAACTTACGTCAATTAGGCAATAAATACTTCATAGAAGGAAAATTGTGGACACACAACATATTAAAAACAAGTCGGTCTCTAGGCCACGGATCTTGGGTCTAACCCTTATACATATGTATAATTCACATAAAATACTTAAAATAGAAAACATGGTTACCACATAAAGCGACGACAACAGCTGTTTTTGACTTACATTTTTGAAGTAAGATGAAGGAGGAAGCTCGGATATACGGAAATAAATCCGAGAGCGACCTCTGTATTTAAAATTATTAATTGAAAATTGAAAATGTCTAAACTGACATCTGAAGGTTATTGATTATTACTTTTAGTTACTATAGAATTTTAAATTTAAATTTTTTACAATTGATAAGTCAACGTGAAAATTTAAATAAGTATACATTTATTAAAATTATCAAAAAACAAAACTTTTAAAGTTTGACCAAGTAGAAGAAAGTAGATGAAAACGAAACAAGGAGAAATATCATTTGCTAAGTTAAGAGTTCAATAGCTATTATTGATTATCAATATTATTAATAAAATAAATAATGAAGAAGAAAAATATCAAACATTTTCTACTTAGATGAAATCAATGAAAGAAAATTCAAGAAATTTTCTTTTTTAAAAATTTCTTTTTAAAAAATAAAGGTCAAAGCTTGGTCAATCGATGGTTAATTGTATACTAAATGTACTATTAAAGAAACTTCTTAAAGATTGGATCAAACTTACAATTTAAGTTAATTTGAGAGTTGACACAGTTCTGAGGATACCTTTTCATTTCTCTACTGATTTCAAGATCTAGTAAATTAATTTTTATATAGTTATTATTGAGTATCCCTACATGAAGCCGTCCATATGGCACAAGATCGCAGTCAATGGAGACAGCAGACTAATAATATTTAGGGTGTCACTACGCCCTGACAAGGGCTAAAGGATTGAGGAGGGAGGGATTATTGAGTATACAGTGTAGGATCTTGCTATCTCTATGAGGACTAAAGCCATGTTTTGAAGCATGTATATGATTACCAAAACTAAGGTTGTCTAAGATTGATAAATCTAGTTTTGGTAATCATATACATGCTTCAAAACATGGCTTTAGTCCTCATAGAGATAGCAAGATCCTATACAGTATACCCAATAATAATTATATAAAAATGAGAAAAAAGATCTTAAAATTAGTAAAGAAATGAAAAGGAATCCTCAGAACTGTGTCAACACTCAAATTAACTTAAATTGTAAGTTTGATCCAATCTTTAAGAAGTTTCTTTAATAATACATTTAGTATACAATTAACCATCGATTGATCAAGCTTTGACCTTTATTTTTAAAAAGAAATTTTTAAAAAAGAAAATTTCTTGAATTTTCTTTCATTGATTTCATCTAAGTAGAAAATGTTTGATATTTTTCTTCTTCATTATTTATTTTATTAGTAATATTGATAATCAATAATAGCTATTGAACTCTTAACTTAGCAAATGATATTTCTCCTTGTTTCGTTTTCATCTACTTTCTTCTACTTGGTCAAACTTTAAAAGTTTTGTTTTTTGATAATTTTGATAAATGTATATTTTAAATTTTCACGTTGACTTATCAATTTAAAATATTTAAATTTAAAATTCTATAGTAACTAAAAGTAATAATCAATAACCTTCAGACGTCAGTTTAGACATTTTCAATTTTCAATTAATAATTTTAAATACAGAGGTCGCTCTCGGATTTATTTCTGTATATCCGAGCTTCCTCCTTCATCTTACTTCAAAAATGTTAAGTCAAAAACAGCTGTTGTCGTCGCTGTATGTGGTAACCATGTTTTCTATTTTAAGTATTTGATGTGAATTATACATATGTATAAGGGTTAGACCCAAGATCTGTGGCCTAGAGAGCCCGATCTTTGTTTTTTAATATGTTGTTTGTCCACAATTTTCCTTCTATGAAGTATTTATTGCCTAATTGACGTAAGTTTTTTCTGTCATTGTATTTTATAAAAAAATTACTTAACTTAACGTTATTTTAGGATAGCTCTGATGATGACATTTATTATGTCGAAAGTATACTCAGCTTAGTTAATAAATTATTTTACACACTATCAATTTTATTGAAAACATACAAAACCTGCTTACCAGTTAGAGTAATAAATGACTGTAACAAATGTGTCAAGATATATTTACAGAGTGTTTTGTCTTCTTAAGGTACCGTCCACTGTCAAAGGTCGGTAATCATTATGACTTCTTCTTCTTCAAGTTCCATTTTCTATCTTTATTAAAGGTTGAAAATCATCATGACTACGTAGACTGTTGACTGCCGCTGTAAATAGTTCTGTAATACTGCAATCAAACCATTCTCTCAAGTTCTTAGCCATAAAATTCTTCGTCTTCCCACATTTCGCTTTGCTTGAATTTTTCCTTGCGTAATATGTAGCAATGGAGTGGAGACCAAGGCAAGAAGCAATACGGAGCAGAAGACGCTCACCAACTAGATGGTGAGAGCAATATACTATGAGCAATATAAACAATGCAAGCCGCATACGACAGAGACAATGGAAAGAGCTGAAGGAGACCTATGTCCAGCAGTGAACGCATACAGGTTGATGATGATGAATAAGTTGCAATATTTTGCCCTCTTATGACATGTCATAAGTTCTCAAGTTGTCTTATTTTGATATTAATTATTATTTCCGCTTCATTTGTAACACTGTAACAAAAAAATTTTAGAACGGCCAACTTATTCAGATGCAATCGTTTTGTACATATACATGTTTGTACACGCTTTCAAGCCATTAGCAGGTTGACTGCCACATCGGTCATTGTGATCGCTTATAGTACTAGTCACACACACCATGACGGTCATACTGTTCGCCGTGCACGGACAACGAAATCGGCGGTCATATTATACCCTTTACAAATACTTTTGTTGTAAAGGGTAAAATATGACCGCCGATTTCATTAAAAATGCATAGGCAACATGACCTCCTGACCTCTATGGTTATGTGAGTAAATATATTTACGTACATATGCGCTATGTATATATCATATCACAAAAAAAATTCTACATTTTAAATAAAAATCCATGATTTTTGATACAAATAAGTCCGACTTTTAAGTAAGTGAGATACAATTACTGAATTTAGTAATTGTCAATTAGAAAGTGTCTTTATTATAATACTATATTCGCTGTGTGTAAGTTCCGACGAGCGACATCTAGTGGCATAAATCAGCGAAGTTGTTAACACTATTAATATTTAGTCTCATATTAGCTGCAAATAAAGTGACTTAAACTTGTTTATTGAATACAATAATTATTGTAATATTTACCAATATAAAAATTGTCTGTAAAAGTTTATAAGTATATTTTTTACGTTTAGATTTCATTATTTGACATTTAGATTGAGGTTATCAGGTTATTAAAAGGTAAACATTGTATGTAGTAAATAAAATTAATTATTAAATTGCAGTATTACTGTTAATATGGATGCAATAATAAAAACTGGATTCCAGAAAATAGATCATAAAATACCTTTTTAACCAACTATCATATTCACTATAAAATACAATTAATAATTGCATATCATATCGATAGTTTGGAGCGACATTAACGGCCGATTTCATAATAACAACCTAAAGTGCACTTTAGCTAATGTTCTATTTAGACTAAATTTAACAAACTTGAACCAACACGATTATTATTGAAATTTACACTTTAAAGTGAACTTCTGATCGTAATCATATTATATTATTGAAATTTACACTTAGAGTGAACTCGTCAAAGTTATTACGAAATCGGGCAAAATAATACAGAATTTGGGATATATTACTTACTTCTGCTATTATAATATAGATTCACTTTTCTTATTACATTAATTTGTACTTGGAAGTTGGAAACCAATAAAACTTGAATTTACTATTTTTTAAAACAAAATGACGGTATTAGATTTTGATTTGATACAGAGCAGCAACAAGCCGTATATGCGTACGTATATGCGGCTTGTTGCTGCTGTGTATCAAATCAAAATCTAATACCGTCATTTTGTTTTGTTTATTTACTTCATTTGGTGTACCAGAAATCGAATTCACTACGAATATAGGCCATGATGAACAGCATTTGGAGTGCAATTTTTAGACTCCCTTGCCGATGCATTCAACAAGCTGTTTGCTTCGCAAGTCTTAGGGGGCACGGCGGCTTATATTCGAATTCGATTTCGCCAGGTACAAATCGTATGATTTCTCTTTTGTTACTATTTTTGTTGTTTACAACAAAGTGTTTGCGAAATCCCATTTTCGTCAATTGCAGAAACTGCAGCAGCTAATATTATGCTAATAAAGTCAACCATGTTTCCGCATAAAGACATCCATAAGCAAACCTGGGTCTCAAACGACTATATTACGCGTCACCAAATTGACCACATCATTGTAGATGCCCGTCATAAGAACAATATTATAGAACGTAAGAAGCCTGAGAGGAATTGACGGAGACACAGATCATTTCTTAGTTAGAGCAAAAGTCAAATCCAGAATATCTAGCCACAAATATCTAGCCTTCCTCTGAGAAAAAAAGGACATAGAATTAATTCCATCCATACACTGAGAGACAATCCATATGATAATCGACGGTAAAAAAGTAAATGAAGAACGGAAATAAATATCATACAGGAAGAACAGCACAAAGAAGAGATCTATATCACAGCGGACAAGTCCGTTAAAAATCCCTTCTTTAAAGAAACCCAAAAGGCCGGCAGAAAAGTAGAAAGCAGAAAAATCACAAAGCGCCGGGTACAGACGAGATTCCAGCAGAACTTCTAAAATATGAGGGAGATGCACTACATCGCCAAATCCACCAGCTAATAACGATGGATAGGATATCAGTACGATGGAAGGAAAACATAATAGTGCCCATCCACAAAAAATCCATCGTCAGACCTGTAATAACATACGGATGCGAAACGTGGACCATGACCAAATCAAACGAAGAAAAGCTCAGACGCTTTGAAGGAAAAATACTTTGATCCTCACCATGACATCACCACAAACCAGTATAAGATCAGAACCAATATCGAATTAAAAGCACACTACAATGACGCCGATATTGTCCAAGAAATTAAAGCACAGCGACTAAGATGGGCAGGCCACGTGCACAGACTACATAACGAGAGACTTGTAAAACTGGTATGGCAGGAGATTCCCACAGGCAAAAGACCACTCGGACGTCTCAGAATGCGATGGAGAGATAACATCCAATCAGATCTCCGGGAAATGAACATTCCATTTGACCCTAGGTTGATGGAAAACCCAACAAATTGGAAAAAAGTTGTACAGTCAGCCAAGACCCTCCCAGGGTTGTAGCGCTACGTGATGATGATGGATTTCGTCAATAACTGTTTATGAAATATGCCAGCAAAATTGCAAGATTTCGCCACTTTACGCACACGATCGTTTTTCGTATCATCTGCAAGTACTTTCACACAGGGCATAATCGTTAACAACAGTTGTATCTAGCAGAAGTTCGATGGCGATTTACGATAGCATTTTAATGATCGACGCAGAGCAGAATTATAGCTGGACATCTGGTCTGACAAATCGTTTTTCTTGTCATTTTTTTCAATTTATCATGTCATTTTATTACACATACACCTCTTGATTTTTTTTGGAAAACGTTTTGCCCTTCGTTAATTTCTTATCCAAAACCCTCTTTGTGTTACCTTTTCGATTTGATCTTAAAATTTCAATCAAATGTGTACGGTTGTCTAGTAGACGATTAGTCAGTTCAAGTCTGGTGTAGTAGTTATCAGTGATGGCAGTGCGATATGCATTCAGGAGGTTTCTTGACAGCTTCATCACGACTATAGTGGTAACTCAAGCTCCTCTGTCTCTTTTTTTGCCAGCATAAATTTGTAAAATCCAAGTATAGTCTTTAAGCATAACTTAAATAAATTAATACCATATTTATGCGTTTTTTTAAGTATGTATTGCTTCATCACTTATCTTCCTTGAAAGGCAACAATACTTTCGTCGATACAAAATGCTTCTTCTGGAGTATATATGTCTTGTTATTTTCATAAGAGTAGGTCTAGTGGTTGAATTTTTTGTGGTCTATTTCCCTGTTCATATTCTTTATTATTTAAAAAGTGCCACATTCTGAGCAACAACTTAAAGCGAATACGAGTCATAGCATTTAAAGCAATGTCATTACGAAATAAAAGTTTTCTGCTCCAGTAATGTAATAGTGAAGGTATTTGAACACAGAAGACCAATCTTCTTCTTCATGTACCATGTCCTTTCAGAACGTCGGTTACCATCATAGCTATTTTAATTTTATTCACTGCCACCCTAAATAGCATGCTTGTATCTACACCATACCAATCTTGCAAGTTCTTCAACCATGAGGTTCTTCTTCGTCCTGGACTGCGTTTGCCTGCTATTTTTATCTGCGTTTGCCTTCTAAAAGACCAATGAACTGATACATCTTCTATTTATTCGTTGGTTGCCAGGCGTGTAACCACGAATTCTGTAAAACATCATTTTATAGCACATGCTTTGTTGCATATAAACTTGTTTGATTGACTCTTATATCCACTTCTTATCATCAAGAAATGCGTAAAATAAAAAAAAGTTGTCGATGAAATTTGTTCTAAAGAATTAGCTATTGCATAAATTGGGTTGAGCCCCAATGTTAAAAATCGAATTTTTGGTGTTTACTAACAGGATTTTTCCATTTTGTTGGAACTTAGCTACCAAATACTGATCAATCACAAAATTGACTATTAAATCAAATATTAGATCATTTATTCTCATTATTTTCTGGTAGTAACTCTATTAGTAAAATTTATTTTATCCAAGTTAATGAGTTAATCTTGTGTTACCCTATCGAATGCTTTTTTATAATCCATAAAGCATGCATACGCATCTTATTCACATTCAAGCTGTGTTGCCTTAATAAGTTTAAAAGAAATAAAGATTCTTTAGTTTTTATACCACGGTACTTAATTTAAATATGTTTAAAATACTTGGCAATGGTACAATTTCTTACTAGTATTTTTTCTAAACTTGGTAATGTGTAATGCCGGTCCACACCAAACAGACAAGACATTTACATTCAAGCTGTGTTGCCAATAAGTTTAAAAGAAATAAAGATTCTTTAGTTTTTATACCACGGTACTTAATTCAAATGTTTAAAATACTTGGCAATGGTACAATTTCTTACTAGTATTTTTTTTAAACTTGGTAATGTGTAATGCCGGGTCCAGACCAAACAAACAAAACAAAAACATTCATGTTTCGCGACAAAGTGGCGACAAATCGAAAACATTTGTTGAGACATTTCTGAACAATTTTGTTTTGTTTGCAAATTTTAAAACTTTTTCAGGTTCCGTCTCAGGTCGGTAAAGATCAAAAAGTGTGTGTTTTGTCTGTGTATTTGACGACAAGTTGTCGGCGCAGTGTGGACGCGTGTGCGTGCCAAAACGAGTTAAGCAGTAGACTCAAAAATTGAGGAGTCTACCCACACCTTATGCCCAGCCCACAGTAGAACATCTAATTCACAATCTATTATATGACGCTGAAATGGGCAAATATAATGAACCCAAGAAGACAGCACTGACACACAATATTCATACTAAAATTTTCCCAGCATTGACACACGTTCATACTCAACTCCTCCCAGCATTGACGCACATTTATACTCAAATCGACCCAGCATTGAACATTTATACTCAAATCCATCCAACATGCAACATTCATACTCAAATCCATCTAGCGCTGACCCACAAAATTCTTACTTAAATCCACCAAACACCAACACACAACCCTTATCTTCACATCCACCTAGTATTGACACAGAGCTTTCTCAGTATTCAGATCAAGAAAACAAACGAAATTGATGATGAACTTTTTGAATGTAAAAACAAGTAGACTCGTCATTATTTTGTATGTAGTATGTACCTATCGTCAATTTCTTTTGTATAAAACTCTTAACCAATAAATATGGAGTTTATTTTAAGGGATATTAACAGAAAAATAGTAATAAAAAAAGTGTAACATACCTGTACATAACCACTAAGACTGTTAATTAAAGCATTACATACTTCAGGTATTATTACAGATATTGATTGCTTTGATACGTTAGGCTGTGGTAGGAATCACCTGTTGCTAAAAATCTTAAAGTGATTGCTTACCTTTCTGTTACACTTATAGCATTTCTAAAGTTAGTATGTCTTTTTGCAACTGCAGGACCAACAAGGCATATCAGATTCTCAAAATCTTCGGGGGCCATTTTTAAAAAATTTTTGAAGCTTAACCCTCCGTTAGTCGCTATCGGTCTCACACACCGACGACAAAATTATTCATTCGGGATTTACAAATAACTGTTATTTTTCTATCGCCACTTTCTGTACCTCTCTCTATCAACCGAACTCGTGTTAGTGTACATTCTTACATTCCTGGGTACAATTGTGTGAGTTTTATAGTTATTTTCGGTGCCAGAGTCCGTAGCGACTAACGGTGTAGCTATTATTTATTGCAGAACTTGCAGAACAGGTAAATATTTATCATCTTATTATTACATTTTATCGGTAAGTTTTTGTCAATTCTTATTCATAGATGTCCTTTGAAGCCAAACAACTTTGATTCCAACGCTTGTTGGAATTATGGACATGATTCCTACCGACGATGAAAATTATTTTGACGATGAAAAAGTGAAAGCGAAATAGATCAAATTGAGGTGGTGATGGTGGAAATGAATCGGAACAAGATGTTACAGATGAGAAAAAAGAAAGTGGAAGTAATACCTTAGCGTTTATTGGAAAATATAGCGTTACTAGATGAAAAAGGGCTATTCCACCGTAAAATGTTAGAACAAGATAAGAAAATTATATAGTACGTAATACAAACTAATGTTTGTATTTTGAGAACGATATCCGATGTGAAAATGAAAACATCAATAAACTTACTTTAACCTTTAATTGTGGCTTATTCCCATTTAAACAGTAATTACTTTAAAATGCCACAAGAAAATAGCTTCAGAACAATATTCACAATATATTGTTATGCTAGTGTTTTTCATTTTGTATCTGTTTTTTTTTTTCAATAAAATATTTTCAAAAATATTTTTTAGTTATTCCTATAAACAATATAAAATATTTGTATGAATTTTATATTAAAAACAATCTTTTTTAATTGTCGGTCTCAGACACCGTAGCGACTCTTGATGCTCAGTTTTTCCTAGCGACTAACGGAGGGTTAATTGAATTTCACCACTTAGTCCAATAACATCTGCGCGCAGCTGAACTACAATTTGTCTATCGAACAACTTTCTCGCATTTTTAGGCTTAGTTTAATCCAAAAACGTTTGGGTTTTCTTTCAGCAACCTGGGATGATGATGAGAGCAAAAAAAAACAACTTACGGCTAGCAATAAATCTTCAGTTTTATTTTTTTCTGAAATAAAACGCCACATGGTTAACCAACACTAATCACAACAACAACATCACCAACTGAATTTTGTTTTATATTTTGTTGTTCTGGTGTGGATAGTTTGTCTTAATTTTGTTTTGCCTTTTGACGACAAATTTTGTCGCTGGTTTATAGTGTTTTTGTTTCAGAATTTTCTTTTCGTTTTGTCTACTTGGTCTGGATCCGGCATAATGTTGTATAGCTTATTTTTTCTTTAGTTTATCATGTATCTTCGTGTAGTAAAATCATGGACGTATAAACATAGATGGACACAGCAATAAGATACCTTTAACACACAATGTTTTGAAGCTTCGATAGAATGTGATGCTTCCGCGATGAGCATAAGCGTGCTTGAATTTTTACTCGTAGGTTATTATTCAGATTTTAAAAATTGGAAGTAGTAATAATGTATAAAAACACGTTCAAAGAATTAAAAAAAAAACGAGAGTTTAACTATTAACAAATCACGTCTTTATAGAAAAATTAAAATACAATTTTATTTGCTTTAAAATTAATACAATTAAATATAGTTGAATTCAAGTTAATTTATTAATAGTATCAAAATAATGCTACAATAAAAAATCTTTATGTTTTCTCCTTAATTTGCTACCCAAATAGTTTGATCGTCAATATTATTTGGAAACCTACATAGAAAAATAAATGAGTTTTATTCATTTCACTAATTTATTTGTATCCATGAGAAATATTAAATTAAAAAGGTACTAAACAGATCTTTTTTAATCAGATGATGTCTACTTACAATTTATAAATGTCTACAATTTTAATGAACTCATATCTTATTCAATACATTAATGAACATGAATAAACCCAATGGTACGCCTATTAAAATGTAAACAAACACGCTTCCTCATTTCCTCATCTTAAATAATGTAAATTGTATGTACTTACAAATGAAATGAGAGATCGGGATGTAAATATTTCGTTTATTTTATTTCACTTTTCACAAATATCACTCAAAATACAGCCAAAATATCGAAAAATAACTTTTTCCTCATTTACTCTAAAAAGTAAACAAACATGGAACAGCATTTGAAGTTTGACGTAGATCCATAAGACAGAGAAATGTAAACAACCGTTGCCATTTATAAATAGTTTTCAGTGCTTTTACATATAAAATAATTGATTGATATCTATTATACGCTATTATTAAATGATAATGCACACTATGTGCACACTTGATATTTTGATTACAATTAAATATATTAATATAACCAATAAATTATTATTTTGGTTTGATAGCACCTGTAGAGTATAAAATACGGAGTAATATTTTCAGCGACTCGCGAATAAGAAATTTTAAAACGAAACGTGACAACAGTTGAAGGTGCTCAGAATGTGACCTATTCAAATAATTTTGACTTCACAATTTTATGTAAATAACGTAAATTTTATGTAAATATTATGTAAATAATAGAGTCCATCTATGTTTATACATCCATGAGTAAAATAGTCAGATGTAGGCTATATACCAAATGTTTAATTTTTTTGCTCTTTTTGTAAATAACTACAATTTTATTAACAAACAAATAAAGTAACGAGGGTAATTGTTATATAATTAAATTTTAAATTTATATAATTTTTTTATATTTTTTTTTAGCTATAGTTTTTATTGGAAAAATTGTAGTGTAATTTATTTTGTCCCTACACTGCAATAGTATGTGATAAATTTATACTAACATTATTAAATGCAGTACAAAAATCGAAAATTTAAAATTTTTTAATCTATTTTCTGGCATGACTCAAAAGAGATAATTGACAGGTAAATAACTAGAGCATGTTGCTGATAATTTTTGCAAAATATTAGACATAGAATCTGAACTCGTGTTAAGTACTTAAGAGACTCAAGCTCGGTGTTCCTTTTTCCGGACTGACCGGGTGACCAGCTGGCGAGTGAAGCAACATTTATTTTGCATAGCAGAGGATCGTCAGTCACTACATTCTAGAATAGAGAGTGAACGATCAAGGTGATCAATATGACATACTCATACGGAGAAATGGCCGTTTACGCCAGAAATGGCCTCTCGATGTCCCATTTTACAGAACGTACAAGATAAAACTAATAATAAGATAAGTCTCACCAACGTTATGTTATGTAATCAAAACTGCATATTAAGATAGATTGGAAGTTACAAGATACTGTCTCTGAAGGGGTATGGCACTTTTGACATACGGTAAGTCAGAACTACTTACTCCGGGGAATCTCACTTTGCTGGGAGCAGAAATTTAATAAATTTGTTTGTGTATGAATCTTATTTATTTTTATTTTAATTATTTTTTGCTTATTTTCTTACTCATCTAAACATTCTTTTGTTGGCGGTTTTAATTAATTGTTTTTCTTATCAGGTTTTATGACAGTCACAGAATTTATGTTTTACCTAAATTGGAGTTTCGCTGTCACATATTAAACCGTACTCTTCCTGAAATTTTATCCATTCTACTTACAATTCTACTATTACGTCTTTTCCTCTATTTTCCTATTGCCTTCTAAAACCGATCCTAGATATCAAAAATTATTATCTGTACCAATCATAATTTTTTCAAGTATTTTATTAGTAACACTTCATCCTCAGTGCTAAAACTTGACATCTGCTGTCTATATTAATAAAAGATATAGTATCATACAGAGGACGCATGCCTAACTGTATAATTATTTAAATTTCTTAATATTGACATTTAGACACGGGCCAGATAACAAATATTAATAATCCCCAAAATGTGTATCCACCAACTGTAAACATTAATAAAAAATATATGGCGAGTTTTTCATTATCCATACAAACAACAAAAATTTATCTTTTTTTATTATATCACAGTTAATACCGAAAAGAAAATAATTTCGTTTGTTTATTATATGAAGTGACAAAACTGTTGCCGACATCAAAGGAATAATACGGTAGTCATTTTATGAAAAAATATAGTCCGGGAAAGCCAAACGTTTAAAAAAAAAAGTAGTTTTTGATTTTTCTGTATACAATCTTTATTTTGTAGTACCACTTTTTATTGGAGGTTGGCGATTACCATGACCAATCTCCCTATATAAAAGCGGCTTCTTATGCACCAAATATCAAGTAGAGTGTATGAAGATAATATGAAATTGGGCGTTTTAGTTGTACTTGCTACTTGTGCTTAATCAAATTATAAAGAACCAAGCTGATTTTCATTAATTTCTTATTGTTTTAAAGCCAGGACTGTTTGGAAAATTTTGTGAAAATAAACAAAATACGAAGAAACAAAAAAATAAGAAACAAAATACGGAGAAACTAGTAGGTTATTATTATTATTATTATCTTTGGCTCGACAATCCTCTGTGGATCTTGGCCTGCTCTAAGATTCGTCGCCATTCTGTTCGGTTTTTGGCAACATGTTGCCATCTTCTGATTTTTAATATTCGTAAGTCGGTTTCTACTCCATCTAACCACCTAATTCGCGGTCGGCCTTTGCTTCTTTTTCCTACAGGTGTTCCTGTGGTTAGCTTTTTAGCAATGGTATTTTCTGGCATTCGTATTATGTGTCCAGCCCATCTAAGTCGCTGTGTTTTAATGAACGTTATGACATCTGGCTCATCAAAGAGCTGATACAATTCAAAATTATATCTTCTGCGCCACTGCCCTTGGTCGTTTACAGCTCCAAATATTTTGCGGAGTATTTTACGCTCAAATATTCCCAAAAGTCTTTCATCTTTCTGCGTTAGAGTCCATGTTTCTGCTCCATATGTGAGGACCGGCCTCAGCAATGTTTTGTATATAATAATTTTAGTTCTTCTTTGAATGTTTCTTGAGTGGAAATGCTTTTGGAGTCCATAGTATGCCCTATTTGTAAGATTTATTCGTCTTTTGATTTCTTTGCTTGTTTTATTGGTAGCAGTCAATAGCGACCCAAGGTATGTGAAGTTGTCAACACGTCCAAAGGTATGACTTCCAAAGACTGTTTCTCGTTCCTCATTTGCTATCGGATCCTTTGTAACCAACATGTACTTGGTTTTGTCTTCGTTGATGACTAGACCGACCTGTTTCGCCGCTGTTTCCAATTCTAGGAGATATTGCTCAACATCTCGCTTGCTACGCCCTACTATGTCAATGTCATCAGCATATGCTAAGACTTGTATCGATCTATTGTAAATAGTACCGCCATCCCTAATTCGTGTATCTCGGACTGCCTTTTCTAAGGCAATATTAAATAGGAGGCAAGCCAGAGCATCCCTTGTCTGAGTCCATCCTTTATCTCAAAGGATCTAGAACTCTCTCCCTGTATTCTAACAGTGGCTTCTAAGTTAGACATTGTCATTCTCGTTAGTCGGATAAGTTTCTCTGGTATACCAAACTCATGCATTGATTGGTATAGCACTGTTCTCTTGACACTGTCGTATGCGGCCTTGAAGTCGACGAATAGGTGATGGGTTTCAATATTGAATTCTAATGTTTTCTCGAGAATCTGTCTTATTGAATGAATCTGGTCAATTGTTGATTTTTCTGGAGTGAATCCAACTTGATATTTACCAACTATGCCCACTGTGTAAACTTGCAACCTTTCGTAGAGAATATTTGCTAGTATTTTGTAAGCAGTTGTTAACAGGGTTATACCTCTATAGTTGTCACACTGGAGCTGGTCACCTTTTTTATGTAACGGGCATATCAGGCCTTGAGACCATTCACAAGGCATGGTCTCATTATACCAAACAAGAAGTAAAAGCTTATGCAGTGTCTGTAGTAGGGCATCGCCACCATTCTTGTAGAGCTCACTGCAAATTTGATCAACTCCTGGTGATTTATTATTTTTAAGCTTTTTAATGGCTTGGGCAACGTTTTCGATGGTAGGTGGTTTTTCGTTTGGGTTAAAAGGATTCCAATCATTTCGATTTGCTAGGGTGTTATCTGCTTCTTCGATATGATGGCCATTAAATTTTGCATCGAAAAATTCAACCCATCTGTTTAGGATTGAGGCCGTATCATTTAGGATGTTTCCTTCTACATCCTTACAGCTCCTTATTTTTGGCTTAAACTCTTTGCGCATTTTGTTTAGATTTCTGTAGAACTTTCGAGTTTCATTTTGATTTCTTAGCGATTCTGTGCTTTCCAATTGCTTTTGCTCAAATTGTCTTTTTTTTCTTCTATGTAATCGTTTTTATTCTCTTCTTAGTGTCCGGTATTCTTCCTTTGCTCTTCTTGTGCATCCAGCTTGATTTGTCTTTAGGTATGCCCTGTTTTTGTTATCTGTTGCTTTGGCACTCCTTGTCAAACCATTCGTTTTCTTTAACTGGTTTGGTTTTCCCCAATATTTTTGTTGCTTTCTCAGTTATTGAAACTAGTAGGTTGCCGCCTTTTAAATACCCTGGAAAATTTATTAAAGCTACAGGGAAAGAAAGGTCATTGCAACATTATCGACTGCAAATGACAAAAAAGGACTAGGGATAACAAAAAACGTATATAACAAGAAATCTATATCAAATAACACAAAAATCGCCACTACAATACCGTTATAAAACCTTCCTTTTGATATGCAAGCAAGACATTAACACTTAATCAAAAATATGGACTGGAAAACAGAAAACAAAGAGTGTTCTGAAGCTATTTTATTATAGCATCTTAATGCAATTTAGTATTTTTGTTGGGAATAAGCCACAATTTTGCTTTAAAAACAAGTTTATTTGACATTTCATTTTTTATGATTAATAAATTTAACAAATTTTGTTTTGTTTTTAAAAATTATTGGGACGACTTTATTGTAAGATAGTTTATTCGATAAAACATTTTATGGATCTTAAATATGTAAACACGCATGGGAAGATGCGTGTTTACATTACAAGAACAAAGAATTTAGTGGAAAAATTAAAGTATAGTCAGTGATGAATAAAACGGATGGTAAAAAGAAAAAAATCAAAGAAGCATCTCTAAGTTCAATGAAAATAACTAAGAGGCCCCGGGTCACACAAAAGATTAGTTATCCTACAGTTAATTATGTTCATCTTACTATATGGGGCCCCAGTGTGGCATGAGATCCTCAACAAAGCGAAATATAAAGATATGCTTCTTAGGACGCAGAGAAAACCATTGACCAGAGTATGCAACGCGTACAGGATCCTATCAACCATTGCCTTACAAGTAGTGACCGGTGCTGTACCCGTGCATATCCTGGCTAATAAAAGGGTTCGAATGCACCAAAGGGGCAATGGAGGTTTAGGTTCAGGAACACAATAGAGAAAAAGGGTTTGGAGATCTATCAGAACCAATGGTCAAGGGAAATAGACAAGGCTGCCTGGACGAGGGCCGTTATACCAAATGTAGTAAGATGGTATAATTGTAAACACAAACGCGCCAACTATTACTTCACCCAATTTATGACGGGTGATGGATCTTTCTGGTCCTATACATATAGAATAAGAAAGACCGAGGACCGATCTGTATCCTGAGTATGGAGTGGTGGATGACACGCATTCGTATGCCCTGCATATAATGTGGGACGAATCTTGCTGCAGCTGGGCCTCGGGTCACCTCTAGGCGAGCCACGTGAACTAATGAATAAAGCAATTGAAAACAAAAGAATATTTGACTTGATTATTGGTTTTGTGAGAGAAACCATAAAACACAAGAAAAAAAAAGGAAGAAGACGGCAACAAAGGTAAACGGTTTATTTTAATGTGTCGTATCTGTTGGCGTCATTAAGGTGAGCCACTATTTAGCTTCCACTACTAACGTCGAAATTCTTAATGAATTCTCAAAGAACTTGACTACATTACAGAAATCAATTTACATTCGTGTTGTTTTATATTGTTTTGTGTTTACTTATATCTAGTGTACGGTGTGTGTCTCCTTTTGGAGCAGCCTATTACTAAGTAATGAGCTGGTGTAGATAAAGAAATTAATATACCACCCCCAGGAGTAGAATAATAATATCTGGATTTGCTTATACTTGTTCTCTAATCTTTCTCGTTCAAAATTGTTGAAATAACGGCGCGGTTGCTCCTTCCTGCCTATTGCTTTGCACAAGGTGCAAGGTGCAAGGTCTTACAAACTAGGTCCGATGCAGACGTAGGTGGGGTAACGCGACTGGGTTGCTATGGCAATCACGAAGCGCAGACGAAGAGCGACAGATGAGAGTTATGAGTAAAGCTGACGGTCAGATGGTAACGCTCGCTAAGAGCGGTTGGGCACAAAAAGGATCAGTTTAGGTGGTAGGTGGTCAACTACGTTAAGGCGTAGTCGTCTGAAACCAACACACCTGGACAACTTGAAAAACTTTTTGAAGATTATCACCTCCAAAAAAAAACTATGTTAAATGAATCCAATTTCGTTGCAAATTCTTTGACAGAATGGAGTGGTATCTGGTTACCCCTGTTAAAAGAAAAAATCAATAGAAGGAAAATATTACTTTTAAAATCAGTCTTTGATATTAACATTGAGAGTAAAAATAAAGACAAGACCAAATACGCATCATGTCGGGATAGTATCATGAGGTTGTTTTCCTGGTTTTTTCCTCATGACTTATTATGGGATCACTATCAGTAAAATTTTACTGTGATAATTGCATATGGTTGTCTTTTTAAAGACAAATCACATGCTATGTTTTTTTGACGGATATTAGTAAGTTAAAGTTGATTTTATAGATATAATTGAGTGAACTATCTTACAATAAGGTGGTCCCATCAATGCAAAAAAGTAGTGGCAATATCAGTCATCTACTTAAAAATATATAATATATGTTATCAATTGTATGTATAAATCAGTTAGACAATAACAATCCTTAAGTTGTAACATATCTCCACTTTGCCTCCTTTGACAGCAACTCCAAAGCCGGCACGCTCTTTTGTGGCTTTGTTATATGACTAATATTATCTTCAATTTATTTAAGAGAATTAAATAAATATCATAATATCCGTAATGGCAACCCGGTATATCGAGAAAATTTAAAAATTCTTTTTGATAATTTACTGCTTCGTCTTAATTAACAATACTGTCGATTGGTTTAAAACAGTGGTTCCCTGTTTTTTACCATTTTTCTCTTTTCTTTTTTTTCCCTTTTCTTTACCTTTTTCCCATGATCGCCCCCTTAGACAGGTTTCATCAGTTATGAATACTTCTTCTTAGTCGTTAACCTGATGCAGGTATCGTGATATCATGAAGCTGTTAGGTAATTTTTCCAATGTTCCTCCACGTTTTTCTATCTTCTGCCAATCTAGCACATTCTGACAATGGAGCGCCAATGGTAGCAACAATATGGTCCGTGTATCGTGTAGGAGATCTACCTCTACTTATGAATACTTATGACTACTTATGAATACTTGTTCATTTACTTATGAATATGTATGAATACTACAATCCATTATAATTATATTGTTATCTTGAAATTTACACTGGTTAATTGCAAATCAAGAAATCTACTTATTCCATTGAAGTTATTATTTCAGAATAATATTTCTTTCTCCGTTTTTCAATATACACACAGAACTAAAACCTTTCTCTACTAGATATGTTGTAGGTTATGCTAATAATAATAATTTGATTGCATTCCACAATATTGGATACACTTCTTTTATCCGCGCCCAAAATCTTTCATACCCACACTCCCGAAACAAACTTTCAATTTCTACATCATGTTTCAAATCAATCAAGTTTTCCTGAAGAGAAGGACATGCCGTTGAAACTTCCACGCTGAAAGGATTATTAAACCAAGTTGGCACTTTCAGACTAGTCAAATCTTACCAGATCACCTGGTTACAACTGATGAATCTTAATTTGAAGTTAAATTCGTGAACATTTTCGCACCAAATTTGCGCGCTTACTAAGCCAATTTTGATGTTAAGTATTTATTAAGTATAGCCGGAAAGATAGTTACAATTAATTCGTGTTTGGTTTTAATAAAATTGCAGGAATTATCTAGAAGTTTGATTGAAGTATGTTTGAAAAATATTTGCACCAATAGATTTAAAGACCTTCCTAGGACTTTAAATAAATATTTTAAAACCAAAATTAGCCAAATCAATTCAAATCAATTTCAATGAACTAAAATTGTAGAGGTGAAGTCGTATCATATAAAACGTTTTGAATTTACAATTTAAAAAAATAAGGATCAGTAATACATCGAAATAAAAAATATTCTATTTTCTAAGTTTACCAACAAATGCACTTTTAGTTTTTGAATATTGGTTTGAATAAACATTGTGACACGATATTTTTATATATAAAGATATCAGCTTGCCATTGTTATTACCAGTTCACTGTACTATAAGTTGTTAATTTTATCCCAACACGATAAAAATCACGCATGGACTATTTAACATCACACCGAAATTAATTAAACGGTTATTTACACGAATTTTCAGATTAAGCTCTACGTTAACAGTACATGCCAGATTTATTTTTGTTTTACATTCGTTATTTTGTTTTTTTTTTCAGTCATAACATATTTGCTGAAAATACCACAAATAATTAAAAAGGTGGAAAATATTTGTTCAACTAAAGTATTTGCTTATAAAAGCCTTTTCAAAAAAGTCAACAGCTTTACTACTATTGTTACAGTGATTTAAAAATTAATTTTCTTTTCCATCGATAAAACAATATTTAAAAGAGAAAAAAGATACTAGCATATTGCAAAACAACTTGATTTTTGTTTTGATATGTTGATATACTGATTCAAAATAATTGTTCATGCACCTAGCGAAATAAAAGAAATTTATATTTATAGTTATATGTACACATTGACTAATAAAATTGAGATCAGGAAAGGGGTACGACAGGGCTGTATCTTGTCTCCTATTCTATTTAATATATACTCAGAAGAAGTATTTAAGACAGCGCTGGAGGAAAGCACAAAAGGCATAAAGATAAATGGAGAAATAATTATTAACACAAGGTATGCTGATGACACTGTGGTTCTAGCAAGTAGCATGAAGGAACTGAGTTGCCTAATGAGCAGATACAAAAAACAAGTGCACAATACGGACTCAGACTAAATATCACAAAAACCAAATGGATGTTAGTAAACAAAACCCAAAAACCACCACAGCAGCTGACATTAGACAATGAAAGAATTGAACACATGAATTCGTACATCTACTTGGGAACAACAGTTAACTCAAATTGGGATCAAGCGAAGGAAATACGTATAACAGTAGAAAAGGCAAGAGCATCGTTCACAAGCATGAAGCAAATTTTCATCTCTAAAAGCCTTACCCTGCCCCTCAAAATTCGACTTCTGAAAGGTTGTGTATTCCCGGTTTTGTTATATGGAATGGAGGCGTGGACAATGACTGCAACATTGATGAAAAAAGTAGAGGCCTTCGAAATTTGGGCTTACCGACGCATATTACGTACATCCTGGACTGAGCACGTGACCAACGAAGAGGTACTACACCGGATAGGTAAAGAGAGAGGTAGGAATAAGTATAAAGAAAAGAAAGTTGGAATACTTGGGTCACGTTATGAGACATAATAAATATAGAGTACTACAGCTGATCGTTCAAGGAAAAATAGACAGCAGAAGGGGTCCAGGGAGGAGAAGACACTCGTGGCTCCAAATCTTGCGGCAATGGTTCGGATTTTCATCTGCTGAACTATTCAGATCTGCCGTAAACAAAGTAAGAATAGTTATGTTGATTGCCAACGTTCGAAGAAGAAGAAGAAGTTATATGTAATATAACTTAAGTAGTTATATTTATTATAGTTTCATTACCTTTTCAACTGGTATCCAGTTGTGTATTATTTTTGAACAAATGTCTCGTGGTAAAATCAAAAATGGAACCTAATATTCAGAGTCTCTCTAACACACCACATGTATTACAATTACAAACAAATAGCAACAAGCTAAACAATAGCAAAAACTTATTTGACAGCAACCTCTACACAATTTTTCTTAAAACAACTATTGATTGTGTTTAGCGATTTAGATAAAACCCAACTGCAAGATTACTTAATAACTTTGGGCAACCTAATTCGTCCCAAAAATACTTTGTATTTTTTTATGTCTATCTAATAATTGAATTTGCATGTACCTAGCAAACAAACAAATTTTGTAGACAAATTTATGTAAAATCATAAACAAATAAAAATCCAAAACAATATACTACAACCTAGAAGACTAATTGTAGCAGCGGAACGCATTGTCTTCTCACACGTATTTCCCACAATTCTACACATCCTGTTGGTTAATTATTTATAAAAAATTAGACTTAAAAAATTATCCTTATACTCAGTGTCAGAATCATTATCACTATTTTGTATCTATTTTGAATTGTAACTCACGTTCTGATGAATACTTGCTCATTTTGAACCAATTGCGTTCACTACTTCCCAACACAAAATACAAACAAGCAATAACAGCTCTTAAGCATTCCTACAAAACAAAGAAGCGAAGTCCAAGATGCGCTAGACAACTGCAATTCTAACTATTTTTTTTTTTTGATAAGACAGCTCTAAGCAAATTCCTGCCAATGAGAAATTATATAAAAACCTTTAATAACAAGTTTTACCAAGGGTGCAAAATTTTATGCCCACCCACATTTAACCCAAGGTAGGGGAGACCGAGATTCTTAGTGATATCATAAGATAAGGGTTATAATGGTTACATAATCCAAAAACAAATACAGATTCAATTATTTACATTTATTTTGATCATTGACATTATTAAGAAAATCTAATAATTAAAAACGAAATTCACAAATCATTGTCTGAGTCATATTTGATGCACATGAAAAGAGTGATATTTCTCAAGCACACAGTTTCACTCTGGATGTAGACGGAATCGGGCCTTCTTCCAGGAAAATAGCAGTTTATTCTTCTGTGATTTTCACGAATTTTGTCAAAAACCTGCTTTTGAAAAGGGCTATGTTTTTTCAGTGGAAAGCAACATCGAAATGCAAGTTCTATTTTTATCGATGCGACTGTGTTTGCACACAAATTGTCGTTGACATCTGGAAAATATTTCTATTATTTTTGGGCGCTTCTTTCTTTATTTGATTGGGTAGGCCTATCTGTTACATATGATGGCAAAAAGTCACTTACTGTGAAGGTACCCTTATTATCCTTACGAGGATTGTTCACGATACAGCTGTTCATAGTTGAATTGCAGTAGTTTTTTAGGTGTCCGTAAATACTACTATCTGGAGGCATGCGATCAGTGCAGAGGTAAAAATAAAACTGTTACTCCGTTTTCCTTACAATATATTACGCCTCGATAGAAAGGTAGGATTCATGGTTATCGAGCAGCAAAGGTATAGGACGTTCCTTAGAACATCTTGTGTAAAATACAAAATGCTTGACAAATTTCACAAAATGTTGTTTCATTCATCCTGATGGATTGCTGATGCTTCAGAAATTTGGAGAAAAATATTCAATATTCTTCTTCTTTCAGTGCCTATTCGTTCCGAATATTGGCAATCATTCTGGCGATAATTATTTTATTGACTGATGCTTTAAATAGATTCGTTGTTGTTGTGGAAAACCATTTCCTCAGGTTCTTCAACCATGATATTCTCCTTCTCCCAATTCCTCGCTTTCCGAATACTTTACCCTGTAGGATTACCTTCAGTAATCTGTATTTAGTGCTGTTTCTCATTATATGTCCAAGATATTCCAACTTTCTCCTTTTAATGGTATACATCACCTCTCTTTCTTTGCCCACTCTTCGTAATACGGTCTCGTTGAATATTCAATATATTCAATATAACAACTGCAAATGGTTTCCAAATGCATCGATATCAGTATAAACTTATTCATTGCCAACTTAGTTCACAAATTCTGAAATTTGAGTACATGATGGGATTTGTCGACTAAGTCAACAGACCCCGACTCAGCTTAGTCGACAAGCCCCATGCGTCATCCTATCATTCCGAGTGCCGTATCATAGACATGCGTTAACGTAGATACAAATAAATCATGTCAAATAATTGTCAATGTATGTTACTTCTCAAAAATATTCAGTGAAATTTGTGACAAGCGATTTTATAGATAACAATATGAAAATGTTGAGAACCAAAGTAATCACTTACCAAGGATGATTCTAAATTTCTCGTTCTTACCGACACAAAACACAAGCGACTATAACAGCGATATTGTAAAATGGAGGCGCAAGAGTTGACAGTTCAGATATCGTGTCTATAGGTGATACATAAGTTACACATTAGAGGAACTAGAGGCAATTAGTCAACTAACCCCGGTCTTCTCTACTACTTTTATTTTTAGAAATATTCTTCTTCTTTCAGTGCCTATTCGTTCCGAATATTGGCAATCATTCTGGCTATAATTATTTTATTGACTGATGCTTTAAATAGATTCGTTGTTGTTGTGGAAAACCATTTCCTCAGGTTCTTCAACCATGATATTCTCCTTCTCCCAATTCCTCGCTTTCCGAATACTTTACCCTGTAGGATTACCTTCAGTAATCTGTATTTAGTGCTGTTTCTCATTATATGTCCGAGATATTCCAACTTTCTCCTTTTAATGGTATACATCACCTCTCTTTCTTTGCCCACTCTTCGTAATACGGTCTCGTTGGTTATCTTGTCTGTCCATGATATCCTTAGAATTCGCCTGTATAGCCATTAGCCATTAGAAATATTAGTAGAACCAAATTACCATTCGATAAAGGGCAGTCTTTTAACAATGAATATTTTTTGAATAATTTTGGAACATGTAATAAATATGTTACAAGGAAATACGCATTAGGCAGACATTTTCCACCCACCATTTTTTCTGTTTTCTTTTTGTCATTATATGCTCCGGTTTTGGGCCAGCTGACACATCATTTGTTAATAAGCTTAGGAAACAATTAACTAAATAAAAAAACCAGCCGCGCCAAAATGCTCCTGTTAAATTTGAGGCTATCTCCCGGACTATAATAACTTGGAGCTTATCTGAATATTTAATCTTACAAATAAGATGGCAATTCTGTTAATTGTGTGATTTTTAAATTAATTCGTAATTCGTGAAACATTGCTGACAGCATCACAAAGCCCTGTCTGACACCTCTGCTTTCTTTATTGTAGTAAAGATTATTTATTTATTTTTTTTGTTATAAATGCCTCTTTTGCTAAGTAGGATAATTAGTAGTGTATATTTTGATACTATAGACGCATACAGTTTATTATAATCCAGAAAACAGACGTTACAGAATTGTACTGATTTATAAGCTTTCCTCTTTATATATGTTAATCCAAAGTGTCTTGCCTTTTCTAACTTGAACATTAAAAGCATCTATTATTAGTGTAATGTTTCTTGTTTTGATAAGACTCAATTTATGCATCGAAAGCTGTTGACTAGCAAATGTGTGTACCGGGAATTACTCGATTGTCAAAGCTTCGTTAATGATCTAACAGGGAGTAAAACGTGCAGGTGTGGTGGTCATTTGAGTATAAGAGGCTATTATAATCGATTCCCCAACTTCCGAACAAAAGTTTAAGTTAATTACTATTGCATTAACAAAGTAACATGGCAGAATTTTAGAAATACTCAAATAAATGATTTATTAAATTAAAATTAAACAAGTTTTTATAGTAATCAGTTAAATACTCTGAATGATCTTATTTTTCAAAGATTTTGTTGGTTTCTTTGGTAAACCATTTCTAATTGGGATGATAAAAATTTTAAATTTATAATAAAGAGATAATTAATTTAAAATATAACAATTTCGGTGTAGTTGATTTCACAGATTTTATATGATAATTGAAATTGTACAGATACATTTAGATATATATCTCTGTCAGATACAGGAAAGTTAGAATTTTAAACACCAACGTGTGTTTAAAATTCAGAACCTAGGCATCTGCATCTAGTTTTACCACTAGGTAAAAAATATTCAATATAGAAGTCTTTACTTAATTTAAACTTCTCGTAACACAAAGCACGTTTTGAAAGATATGTGTTTAAAATAAATAGTGGTATTGTATGATGCCCAATATTGTCGTTCGATCTATTTATTACTAAGCGTAAGGTCAATAATAAATGTACCGAACATAAAACTCAAGGTGTAAGGAATACTGTGAAAGAAGTAATTAAAAACGTTGTACATGATATAAAGGTAAAAGAGCAATACATTTCAATTGAGGCATTACATACAATACAGTTGGCGTCAGGAGAGAGAATGGCTCCTGGTCTTAATGGAAATGTTAAGGTGACATGTGACATTGACATATAACTTGGATGGGTAGTCATAATCATGGTGATGTGATCTGCACATTTTAAAATTCTATGAGACTGAGCATTGACCAAAGTCCAACTGACACTACTATAGGAAGTCAAGTGATGAAATATGAAATTATATAGATTACGTTAAGTAGATTGCATAATCCGGATCTCACACTCAAATCTCTGTAATAATTAGGGTGATAGTTTGAGAGCAAGTGAAGTTGACATAGAGAATGAATGCAAGAAATATACTAAACAATCTATTATATTGTGAGTGGTGGACTACAATAAAAGGATCTACCAAGCACTATCAATACTATAGAAAAGAAGAAACCGAACTATGAAATTAAAATACTAAGGATAAAAAATCAAAATTGAAAATGTAGTATATAATTCAAATAGTTCAGTAAAACCCACAGTCAATGGAAGAACCATAAAATTAAAATGTCAAAACATTACTTAAGACCAACTGACAAACAGTGGGAGATGTTGATATATATACAACTGTGGAGATATTATATCTAAATTACGCAGAGATATAGAGAGTCTAATCAACGCCAACTATTAAGTAATTGACCCTAAGCAGATCAGGTAGTTTTGTAAATTATTAAAGAATAAAATAATAATGCTAATCAAAATAGGAAATAAATAAATTCTTAGGTATACTCAGTGCAGGAAGTTTTTAAAAATAGGTTTAAATTTAGTACAATTTAAATTTATTGAGTATTAAGACAGTGAGAGTTTTCATTTGCTTCCCTTGTAATTTCTAAATCTTCCAATAAATCCAACTCCAAGTAGTTTTTCTTTCTAATAATGCCATGTAAAATAGATGAACCAGTATTGATGTTAAAATTGTGTTTAATTAGTGTTGACCAAAACTTGAAGAGTCTGGTATTTTCAAATGTTCTGAAATTCTAGTGGATAACTTTCGAATGGTTCTACCTATATAAGAGGCTTCACATTTTGTTTCAATCATCACATTTTAATTTATAAATACCACTTTGGTCAAGTGTGTTCATCTTATCTTTGGTGTCGATTAAAAAGGAACCTAAAATAATGTGTGAGTTGAAGGAAATTTTGATGCTTTCAATTGTAGAAGTAAAAAGTTTTGATATTTTATTGGAAATGTTGCTAATATAAGTAAAGAAAAAATATCTGATGTTATTTGAAGCATTGTGTTGAAGCAAACATTGTAGTGAATAAGCAAGCTTTTCTGCAATTTTAAATTTAGCTCTATTTAGATGCTTATGGATAATGCTGGAATCATAAGCATGATTAAAAGCAATTTTCTTGAGAGTCTTAAGTTCTAAATTAAAGTTATCGTTAGAAAGTGAAATTTTGGGTAACCTATGAATGTAACTATTAAAAGCAGCCCTTTTATGTTGTTGGGTTTAATGATTAGATCTTTCATGTATAACATGATCGGTTTGAGTAGGTTTTCTGTAAATATTAGACTCTAAAGGATCTTTATTACGAGATATAGTCATATCCAAAAAGTTCAACTTATTGTCAGATTCTGGTTCCAGTGTAAAAGAGATGTTAAGATGAAGGTTATTAAGATCATCCAGAATCTGTAAAGCACATCTTGGGTTCCCTGTATAAGAGCTATACAATCATCAACATATCTTGACCAAAAATCTCCCACTGTTAGTCAGTTGGTCTTGAGTAATGCTTTGAGATTTTAATTTTATGATCCTTCCATTAACTGCGAGTTAAACTAAACTAAATTTAATTTATTAACTGCTTTTAATTTTGATTTTTAATTATCAGTATTTTAATTTCATCCTTCAATTTCTTCTTTTCTACAGTATTGATAGTGCTCGGTAGACCTTTTTATTGTAGTCAACCACCCACTATCTCATAGATTGTTTAGTCTATTTCTTGCATTCTGATGATCTGGATTATGAAATCTATTTAAAGTAATCTATATAATTTCATATTTCATCAGTTGTCTTTCTATAGTAGTGTCAGTTGGACCTTTGGTCAATACTTAATCTAAAAGAATTTTGAGTAGATCACATCACCATGATTGTGACTGCCCATCCAAGTTGTCATATGTCACATGTCATCGTCACATTTCGAGGAGCCATTTTCTCTCCTGATGCCAACCAATATGTAGCTTGGTCGTTTTTAAAATTTTAAACTGTACTAAACTGTTTAAAATTTTTTTAAACTATAATTATAATGTTTATGACATTCTCAATAGATTGTTGGATAGGCCAAATTTGACGAAGTAAGTCTAAAGCGTTACATTACATAAAAAACTGTTATTAACTATCAACTTTTTATCGAGGTTAATTAATTTTCTTCAGTTGACAAAACGTTTCTTGGCTTATTTAAGATGCCCCTGAAGATGCTCTAGGAACGAAAGGATTTGAGCTAGATTTAGTAAATAAACTGTGCTCGATATCTGACTTTCATTTGAATAAAGTTCATTTATTTGAGCATTCAACCTTATATTAAATTACCAAAATATTTTTGTTTTATTTTATCCTATTTGTCTATCTATTATTATATTATGCTTTGTGATTGCAAAAAATACTTTGGAATACGCTAGGTTTTGGCTGGCATCTCAATACGTAGTCAAGCGGGCATAGTTTAATGTAATTGATGAATTCGACCATAACTGTTAGTTCCTGTGAAACATACCAGTATGTTGTCTAAGTATCTCCTCCAATATAAAAACTGTTTAAATATGGGATGTTTTGAAATCTTTGTCTCTAGATGATCCATAAAAATATCTGATAGCAATGGGCTTAGAGGATTGCCCATTATAATTCCTGCACTGTTATTTGTATATGTTTGATTATTAAATTCAAAGTAGTCCTGGTTTATGCAAACTTCAAGAAGATGTAAAATTTTAGATCTAATTATTGGATTTGTACTATTTTGGTCTAAAAGGTTTTTTACTAGAATACAAGTTTCTGTAGGACAATCCTCTAAGCCCATTGCTATCAGATATTTTTATGGATCATCTAGAGACAAAGATTTCAAAACATCCCGTATTTAAACAGTTTTTTATATTGGTGGAGATACGTAGACGACGTACTGGTATGTTTCACAGGAACTAACAGGCAACTAGATCAATTTTTATCGTATATTAATTCACTTCATAGTCATATTGAATTTACAATAGAAACAGAACAAAATCAATCCATACATTTTTTAGATTTAAAAATTATCAGACTTAAAAACAAACATGACTTCTCCATATTTCATAAACCTACCCATACTGACACGACTATACACAATTCATCATCCCATCCAACACAACATAAACTGGCAGCCTATCATAGTATGTTACATAGATTAACAGAAATTCCGATGTCAAAATACAACTTTGAGACAGAATTAAATATCATCAAGCAAATAGCAGTAAACAACGGATACAACGAACAAACAATTAATAAAATGTTAAATCAAAAACTACACAAGAAAGCCCTGAAATTAGTATTTCCACCACCAGAGAAAAAACCCAGTACCTTCTGCTCGATTACATATACAGGCAAAATATCAACAAAAATAGCCAAACACATAAAAAAGAAAGGAATAACACCAGCTTTCCGAACAAATAACAACCTAGGCAAATATATCAAAAACAACAAGAGCCAAAATAAAAAACACTTACACAGTGGTGTGTACAAACTTAAATGTGGCGACTGCCCAAAAACTTACATCGGTCAAACTGGTAGAAACTTTAATAAACGAATAGCAGAACATAAAAGGCTTTTAATAATAGAAAAACAGATTCTACATACGCACTTCACCTTCTAGATCACAATCATTCTTTTAATGACGAATTTAAAATTATTCACATTCAAAATAAAGGCCTTAAGCTATCCTTGTTAGAATCTATGGAAATCAACAAATTAAAAAACACAGATATAATTCTGAATGACCAACTTGAGACAAACAGTTCCCTCAACCTATTTCATTAGAGACTATAAAGTGTAAACGCATGCCAAAAATAGATTACTTGAGAAAGGCAATTAGCTGAAACAGCTGTAGTGATAAGAAGTTAAAATAAATTTTGTGGAAAGTTTGACAACAAAGTTTTCAGTGTTTTATTGTTACATAGTTAATATATCTATGAGGACAGTAACAAAATATAATAATTATTAGGAATTATATTAAAAAGGAAATATGAACGTTTCTTGCAGATTATGTTGTGTATATTAAAACGCGTCTGTCGGTTTATAAGATAAACAAATCTGATAGATAACTCAAGGCCAATACAAAAAAATAAGGTACACTTACAACCACACAGTACATCATAATCAAACAGTTTTTTACCGGATTATCAAACAAATTCACTTAGTTGTTTACCTATCTGAGAGCAGCTATATTTGGTTATAATTAATGTAGAAAATAAAGGGCCTGATACCGCTGATAATGTTAAAAAGTTTGTCACGGTAATCAGGTATAAAAGTGATTGCTGATATTGTCGCTTTATTTCATTTTGCTCGCTTCAGTTATATTTGATTTTAAGTGTTTACCACTGATATAAATACATAAGAACAATAGTAGGGGCAATATAACTAAATATGCTTGAAGATTTTTAAGGGACAAGATTAGAACGACCGAAATAACAAGAAGAAAAAAGTCAGGGGAATATGTAAATTATGGTAAAACTAAAATACGGATGGGCCGGCCTTTCCGGCCACGATTTTTCAGACTTAATTCATTATTAACAAATTAATGTGATAAAACGGTAAATTTTCGCTTTTTTTTTGTCTATCAGCAAAAGTAAAGCGAAACAAATTTGAGAAGAAAATAAACTTATAAGTCATATATAAACCTTTAAAATGGCGTTATCTAAACGTTCTTATCCCTATTTGTTCCTTAGAAAGTTGCAAAATAAGTCAAAAATTTTGGTTGTTTATGAATATTAATAACTTTTCTTAAAATAAACTTATAATCTTTATATTACACACAGTGTTGAATCTTGTAGTGCTTAAAATAAAATCAAAATTTCAAGTAGATCGGTCACAGTTTAAAAGATATTTAATTTGTTTATCCCAAATTAAATTTTTTTGCAGCAATATAAGTCAGTAAAATTATAAATATACGTAGTTCTAAGAGATTTATTAAAATATAAAAAATTGGAAAAATAATTTAAAATATTGCAAAATAATTTGGAAAAACATGTCAATTTTTTGCTTATAAACAACTAGAATAATTGTTTAACCATTAACTGCAAAAAACTGATTTTTACATATTTTGACAGCCTGAAGTATTTTACAAATTTAAAAGAAAAAAAGTTGACCTAGGACCCTTTGGGACGAATTTAGTGCCTTTTTTTATAAATTGATAGCATTTTGTTTATAACAATTAAGAGACATTATAAGGGTCATCTGAAAGAACATGCTTTAAGATTTTAACGTAAAAAATTCGAAAAAGATTGCATTTTAATGGAATCGTACACAAAGCTTCACAATGGTGGTCCTCAAAATTGGTCGGCTTTAAAACTAGTGAGAGCGCAGAAGGGGAAAGGAGCTGTTAACTATATCTATGTTTCTTGTTCATAGATTTCGACGTTACTTTTTTTAATCTAATTTGTTTAAACCATTTTTCAGTTTTTATTTTTTTAGGAATATTTGACGTAATTTTTATTGTAAAACTAAATATTTATGATTAATATATATATACTTCTTTAATAAACTTTATAAATATTTTATGTATCATAGATTTTATGAAGAAAACAAATTATCCTATTTAATTATTTCTAAAAATATTATTGGTTTATGTAATGATTGCAAATAAATAATCCAGATAAATAAGGTATTATTTCTTGCTAATGAAAATGTTCGATTTCATATCCACATGCATCCACAACTTGTTTTATTCGATATTATTATGATGCATTATGCTATGGTCAAAAGTTTTCCGAAAATTTTCTATGCCAACTTATTTATGTATAACAATTTTTTTACTAAATTGCAACAAACCTCATGTAGAGTCGTACGTTGCCATGTTACCAATTTCACTGGTAACTTTCACTTATACGTTTCACTTATAACTTTAACATATAGAACATCCCAGAGGTACTTTTCAGTGCGTCATTAATTATGACGTCATAGAATGAATTAGGTGTGTCGAGAATTATTTCATATAATTATTGAAAAATTTGACAGATGCCAGGATCGTACTTAGCCACAGTGGGAATCCCCGTATATTAATAAAAATAAAAAGTAAACAATATTGTTTATTAAATTTATAAATATGGAAACATTTAAAATTGACGACCTTCTTCTTCTCAAGGGGCGTCTGCGCGTCGAAAGTTGGCAATCATAACAGCAATTTTTAATTTTGAGACATCGGCTCTAAATAAATCGTTATTACATGAGTTACGTCTCCTTCCTATGTATTTTTTTCCGGTTTTTCCTTGCATAATGACCTGGAGTAATAGATATTTATCTAATCTCATCACATGACCTATATATCCCACATTTCTCCTCTTAATTGTTAGTACTTCTCTTTCCTTATGCATACGTCACATTACCTCAACGTTGGTTATTCCATCTACCCATGAGATCTCTAGTACACTTCGGTACATCCACATCTCGAATGTCTTTAGTCTTCTCACGTCAATTTTCTTCAATGTCCACGCTTCTATCCCGTATTATAATACGGATAGCACCTAGCACCTCAGCAGTGGCATTTTTAACTTAAGGTTTAAGTTTCTACAGCATAGAAGCTGTATTTTTGTAAATGCTCTTCTGACTTGTTTGATTCTGATTCGTATTTCTTCAGAGCTGTCATTGTTTTCAGTAATAGTTGTATCTAGGTGTTTAAATTCTCTTACTATTTCAATAGGCTGATTCTGTACATTGTATATCACACGAATGTCCTGAGTTGGCTTTGTTTTTATCATATATTTCTTGCTCTATTGAGTGATGGTCCACATTCTTCTTCGTTTACTGCGGTCAGATAATTAAGAAGTATCTGTAGGTCTTCATGTGATTCGACTAAAAGAACTGTGTCATCAGCGTATCTCAGGTTATTTATGATCATGTCATTTTCCACTAATGTCTACGTTTCGTTAATCATGGTTAATCACTCATCGAGTTTACATGTTGTGACACCAGCCCTTTTTATTCCAAGCCACAGATATATATGTATATGTACATAGAGACTTTAACTTACCTTTACTAAACATTCCGTATATACGAGTCCAAATGGTATATTGGTATTTATTTAAAATCAAGTTGGGTACACAACTAGTGGCTACTGATTCCCTTACTTTATTGGTATAATCAGAATCTTTTTGTATTCCTCCATTTGCTTATCGCCTTGTGGTTGGCAAAAAAATTTCTAGCGCTTCAGCGACACGCTGAAATAAACAGTAAATAAAACAATTTTATTTTCAGGGTAATTTTCAACTTACTTCACGAACAGCAGAAATTGGTAATAATATTTGTCCAGCTTTCTTTATCAATTGAAAATATTTAAGCAATTTTAAGATTAGTACTTGTTCTTTTTACGTTTATCTTATCATCTTGTACAAATACAAGTAAAACCACAATCACAATACTATGTAAAATAGAATACAAAATAAAATTATACAAAACAAATACTGACCTGAACGACAGCCGTCACTTGCTGTTTGAACATTTTGAAAGAATGGCCAGCATGCACGAAGTTTTACGTCAACTATCAGTAATAGGCATATTTGATTGGCTAGAGAAAGAGTGCATCTAAATATCAACGAATCAAAGATAAGTTAGGAAAGAACCGCTTATGTATGTAAGCTTATTCTAACGCTGCAATCTAGTTCTGTTTAATCACAGAACTACTGCTTTCTCCGTCACATCCAACTTAATGCATTAGAAAGAAATCGAAAAACTGTGACGCACTGAAAAGTACTTCTGGGATGTTCTATATCAGCATATAAGAACATATATTGTAACAGAAATTTGAACTAATAACATTTAACGGATTTTTACCTAGATATTTTAGTGGCTTAAAACATGTACACCTAGTTACACTGATGATGGAATATAGATTCCGAAAACGTTTTGTAATTTTGATATAGACCGTTTGGGTATTTTATTATAAACCTTTTATGAAGGATTATAAATAAAAGAATTGCTACTACTTTCGCGTTCTGCACATACGATGACCTCAATATAAGAACAATCTAGAATCTCGCTGGTTTCCCCATTTCGCATTGGGTATGTATATTCAAATAAAGAAAAGAAATGAAACCCAGCGGACTGGATAATCTAAAATCTGTTTTAAAAAGCGGTGAAAATAAAACATAAGTATACATAACCAAACACACAATTATAAGTAAACTCTTGTTTACTTATAATTGTGTGTTAAAATTAAACGTAATACGGTGTTAACACAATACAAAAAAATATACAATACAGTAAATAAACCAAAGCAAATGCAAAATGTCTAATTGACAATGTTTAATCGCGATCGCGGCACAAATGATCTAATTTTCTAAGCAAATAAGAAAATCTATATACCAAGTAACGTACTTGATATATGCAGAAGCATAGATAAATGGTGTATTGTACTTTACCCCATGAAAAGTTAGCACCCCGGCTATCGCAAAAGATGGCTTCAACAAAGAATAACAGGAACCACAAATTTGTTAATGCACATTAAAAAATTATCAAGTCTATTAATACATTACAAATTTTTAGACACAGTTGCGAAACTGCAACAACTAGGTACTTCTAGTAGGTGTTGGAGCCTCATATTTTTTCGTCACTTGTTGTTGTTGTTTGTTTGTGTTTAAATGACTGCGGACACTAAATCCATTCGCCAATCTTACAATTTGTACTCATTTTTTCATTAGTCATTGTTTCCTATACAATCTTATACTAAATTCCTACTAATACTAATCCTACTATTACTAGTATTGATCCCTAATATATAGTCATTTTTTCCTATTAATTGTTTTTTAGTTATTTATATATAAGTATAATAAGTGATGAGGTCCTTAGAGTTCCACAGTAAACTTTTCTGCAGCTATCTACTTAATTCAATAGCTACTTTACTGTGGACTGTCCAAGTTCCTCAATTTTTCTTTTTTTTTTTATTTGTATTTTGTTTTATTTTTTTTTATTTTTTTTATTGTTTCTTTAATTTTTTTTTATTTTTTTTTATTTGTTTCTTTAATTTTTTTTTATTTTTTTTTATTTTATTTTTTTATTATTTTTTTTTTATATTTTTTTTTCTTTTTTTTTTCTTTTTTTTTTCTAACAAATTACAAAGAAATACTTACTCTATATTTACAATTACAATTTGAGTTTAATATCTAAAACATGTTTATACAATAATCTATATAGAAATTCATTGTTTTCTAATGTTAATAAATAACTTAAATTAATGGGATGGTGGACATCGGTCAAAGAATATAGCGAATTTAAAAAATTATTAACCTTATTGGAAATAAGAGAACAGTCTAAAATTTTATGTTGTAGGTTACCCATCTGACCACAAGTACATTGTGGACTATCAGCTAGATTCATTTTAAACATATATGATGGTGTAAGACAGTGGTTAAATCTCATTCTGCATATAGTTCTTGTCATATCCTTTGTCGACTCCATTTTAGCAAACCAAGATTTATCCGTAATATGGTTTCTGATTGCTCTGTAATGCTTTCCTGTATTTATATTTTCATTAATATACCTTTCTTTCCATTCCTTCTTAAGCTCTTTGAACGTGTCTGATTCTATATCTCTAGACGTACAAAGATAATCAGTTAATACTCCTTGTGTCACAGCATTTTTTGCCAATTCATCTACTATCTCATTTCCAGTGATTCCACAATGGCTTTTAATCCATGCCAACTTAACAGTTTTGCCTTGTTGCTGAAGTTCTATAATTTTATTTATTATATATAATTCAACGTAATTTACTTTTGATTTAGGATTTATAGCACTAATTTTACTTACAGCACTTTTGCTGTCACTATAAATTATAAACTTTGAATGATCTATATTAGATAAATATTTTAGTGCTTCCACTATCGCTATTAATTCAGCTGTGTATATACTCATGATGGAATTGAGTTTAAACATTTTACTGTTTTTATTATTGTCATCCCAGTATGCACATCCCACACCTTCGATACTTTTGGATGCATCTGTATATAGTATATAATAATCTTTGAACAATTGTGAACTGTCAGATATAAACATTAATTTTCTTAAAGATAAAGGTAAATTGCTGTAGTCCCTTAAGAAGTATACCTGAACTTGTTCTAGAGTATTAAAGTCAATATTGTAATTTGGGTTTATGTCATATTTATATAGTTGTTTATCATATATTGTCATTTTTGAATATAAATCTACTATATTTAGAGTTTTCTTTTTTATCCAATATTTTTCTGTTAAGTCTGCTAAGAACAGCTGGTGTATTTTGAATATTAAACTTGACTTTTTCTCGTACAATCTTACTAAAAGTCTGATGCCAAGTTTTTTTCGTCTTATATCCATTGGCATTTCACAGCATTCGACTTGTAGGTTACAAATGGGTGTACTTCTTAGGGCTCCTATACACAATCTAAGGCATTTATTAACGATTTTGTCTATTTTGTTTAAATGACACTGTGATGCGTCACTGTATAATATTGATCCATAGTCGATTATAGCTCTTATATTATTTTTAAATAATAACAAAGAAATATTTGGATCTGCTCCCCATCGTAAGTGTGACACGAATCGAAGAAGATTTATTCCCTTTTCTGTTTTTTTAACTATATTGTCTATATGTTCTTTCCAGAGAAGCTGTCTATCAAGAGTAATGCCCAAATATTTAACATATTTTTGCACTGGATAGGAGACATTGTTTATTAAGATGTAGTTGGGTATCTCTTTTCGTTTTCTTGAAAAAATACATAATTTAGTTTTCGAATCAGAGATATTTAGTCCATGTAAATCACTCCATGTTTTAATATGATTGACTCCTTCTTCAATGGATTTGACTGCATTTTCTATTTTAATGTGTTCTTGATAAATGACTATATCATCTGCAAATTGTAAAATTCTTGTGGAGTTTAAATTTTTAACTAGATCAGCAGTGTAAATTAAATATAACAATGGGCTTAATATTCCTCCTTGAGGTAAACCATCCATCGCTAGCCTTGGACCAATTGTGTTACCATTTACCGATATATAAATTTTTCGACAGTCATATAGTTTTATTATTTTTTGACAGAAACATTCGGGAAGACCTATTTGTGTCATTTTGTTGTACAGTATAATTAAATTAACGTTGTCGTATGCTGATTCCACATCTAATAAAAGAGCTGTTACTGAAGAATTTGACGTAAACGCTAAATTTATATCTGTTACCAAGTGGCTCACTGCTTCCACAGTAGAATGATTTTTACGAAATCCAAATTGTGTTTGTGATAGTTTATTATTTTTTTCCAACCATCTTTCGAGCCTAAGTTTTATCATTCTTTCCAGTGTTTTTGTTATGCAGGAGCTTAATGAAATACCTCTATAAGATTCTGCCGAATCAGAATTTCGATTTGCTTTAAGTATGGGAATCACCCGGTACTCTCTCCAACTATCTGGAATATCTTCTGATTGCCATATTTGATTAAAAATTTTTAATAGTGTTTCTTTTCCTTTTTGATGTAAATTTGCCAACATAATATAATGTATATTATCTATTCCCGGAGACGTGTTTTTCTTGTTCTTAAGACTTATTTCTAATTCGTATAAACTAAATGGCACTGAAAGTGGATGATTAGAGTTTTTACTTTCCATTACATTAATTTTTGAAAATATATTATCTGGACATAATTTTCTCAAAAACTCCTCAACCCATTCTCCTTCGGTCACTGGATTTATTTGTGGTTTAAAGATGTTTTGTAAACGTTTGACTTGATTCCACATATTTTTTATTGGTGTATTTTTGTTTAAATTTTCACAAAAAATTTTCCATGCATTACGTTTACTTTTTAATATAACTTTTTTCGTTTCCGCTACACACTTATTATAATATATATAATTTTGTATATTGGACTGTAACTTAAACTTGCGTGAAGCAAGTTGTTGTGCTTGAATAACCTTTTTACAATTGTCATTCCACCAAGTTTTCCTAAATCGTGGACTAGTCCCTGTTCTTTTCTCCGGTATGCATATTTTACAATATTCGTTTAATTTATTTAAAAATTGTTGGTAATCTAAATTATTATCGCATTCCATGAAATTATCAGTGATAGAAGAGAAAAGAGACCAGTCCGCTTTATTTATATTCCATTGGAATTTTGTGTTTACATATTCCGCTTTATTAACATTAATATTTGACTTTATAACAATAGCAAAATGATTTGATCCTAACGTATTGTCCACAACATCCCAATCGAAACAATGACTAATATTTGCTGAGCATATTGTAAGGTCTATGGCCGATTTATTAATGCTATTAGGTCTACGCATCAAAGTTTCTTTGCCGTTATTTAAAAGTACGAGATTACAGTCCTCAATAGCTTCTAACAGATTTTTTCCTATAGTGTCTACAGTACTACAACCCCAAACATAATTGTGGCTATTAAAATCACCACCAATTATAAAAGGCTTCTCCATACTATTAAAAAACTTTTTCCATTCATTTACCGTAATTTTGAGATTTGGTTTTACATAAATAGAATAAATGTTAATCTTTTTACCGGTTTTAATTTTTATTGATATGCTATTACACATTACGTCATTGATTGGATGAAAAGTGGGAGTATTATCAAAATTAATTTTTTTTTTCAATAGTATGGCCACACCACCATATCCATCATCCCTATCATTCCTAAAGATATTATAACCAGTAAAGTTAATAAAGCTACTTTTCTTTAACCATGTTTCTGATATTAGTCCTATATCTATTTTATTGTCATATAAAAATTTTTCTAAATAACCCTTATTTGTTTTAATTGACCTTGCATTCCATTGAAGAAATGATATGCTAGCCATCACGATTTAATAATAATTGTAAAATATTGTTTTTCAGTAATTCTAACGTTTTTTCATCTAAATTGTGATTAATCTGATTTAAAGTTGTTGAAATTAAGTTTACTATAACTTCTCCTATATTACTTTGATTATCGTTTTGTATTTGTGTTTTATTATGATAAATAGGGCTGTTAAAATTATAACAAGGCTGACTTTGTACTTTTGGAGTTTGCAAGATTTTTCTGTGCGCTTCCATTATCTCTCTGTCTACGTTACTAGAATTAATACTATTAGATCGTTTTAGTTTATAGGTTGTATATTTATTGGAAGTACTTTCTTGTTCTTTACTTACTGTTGAATAATATTTTCTATATTTATTATTAGCTTCGTAATATGTTATATTTTCAGTATTCATAATCTTTTTAATATACTCCTGTTTTTCCCTTTCCGTACAATTTGCTCCCTTGTCAGTAGGGCTATGTTTTTCCTTTGCACAATACACAAAATAGATTGTTAGGATTGGAACAATTTGATTTATTATGTTCTTCACCGCATCTTTCACACCTATCTTTTCCCCTACATTGAACACGTATATGCCCAAATCTCAAGCACTTTAAACATTGTAGCATTCTGGGTGCGTAATTTTCAACCTCGTATATCATTTTTTCTATTACTACGTTGGTAGGTATAGACTGACCTTTAAACGTTACTATTATAGTTCCAGTTTTTACATAGATAGTTGATCCATTTTCTTGTACCACTTTCCGCATTATTCTTTTTACATGTAAGACTTCAAACCTCATTCCAAACCTAGGTTGAATTAATGATAACAAATCATCCTCTTCTATCTCTTTATCTACAGATTTTATAACACCTTTTCTTTGGGTAAAAAACGTCGGAATATATGCCTCGTACTGTTTGCATTTTAAATTATCAGATTCAATTAATTTATTAGCACTAGTAAAATTATTAAGTTCTACCTTAATTTTATTCCTACCAACTACCGTGATTTGTGTGATATTATTTTCAATTTCAGGTACTGAACGTAAAATTAATCGGGCCGTGCCTATCCTGTGTAATTTGCCGATATTACCGTTTTTATTTTCTATATGTACTATGTATGGTGCACTATCTCCTAATTTGTATCTATTATTTAATCTTAAATTTATAACTTTATTTAAATTTGGATTACCTGATCTATCTATTTTATTAAATTGTGTCAAAGCATCGTTATTAAAATCAAATTGGTTACTTACCTCGTTAGTGCTAATTGTTTGGTTTTTTTCGTTTGTTACCTTATTTATTGTTATGTTGCTATTTTTTTTTAATTCTTCAAATTCCATCGTCCTATCTTCTCCAAATTCTACATAAAATTTCCCTCTATCTGGAGGCTTCGGTGGAATTTCTTCCATGTCGTTTTTTTTTTATTAAACTACCTATACACGAAATATACACTTTCTTCCAGACCACTAGTTTAATGTGTCTTTATCACTGCAAGTGATACTGTGAAAGTGAAGAAAAAACCTTTAAAATTGATATTTTTTGTAAGAGCTTCAAAATAATGCGCCTTTCGATTTGACGTTTATTTGACAGATCTTTAGTCACTTCTCATAAATGAAAAGCACTTCTTCCTGCACCTTAAAATTAAGTACATATTAACAAATTTAGATTGATCAACAAAAAATTTTCAGTGAAAACTTTTTATTAGAAAAGAACAAATTATCAACTTACTTGCAATCTTTGGAGGATGGAGATAGAACTGCAGGAACATTCTTTCTCTTCCAATTGATGTATTCGTTGCCTTTGACTCTAGCTTGTTTTATTATTTTATTTCTATATTCGTAAAATTTTTTATTTCATTCTTTTCTGATTAGATAAATTAATATCGTTATGATGACTGTCGCTTTTACTCATTTTAAAATATTTTTATTGTTATAATACAAGTAAGTAATCTACAATAATATTACTGCTATATTCGTATTCACTACACATTTATTTATCTATGTGCATTCATAACACAAGATTGAACTTTACTGAACATTATTGGCATTATTGCGCCAAATTATAACGACATGCATGCTGCATAGGAGAAACGTCTTCAGTCATAAACTTCTGGTGTTTCTCTAATACATCGCCAATTCATACCGCTGTAGATATGTTACGAATGCATTGACTGAAAGTATTTTTGCAAAAATGTGTAAAAACTTCGTTCTTACTCCTATTGATTTTTTTTGGAATGGAAAAAAAATTAGGATATTGAATAATATTAGCTTAGTATTCCTTGTTATTCTCCGCTATTTTTATCATTTTTGACGCTTGATTTCTAAAGATCAATTGCCATTTCACAACCACAATATTACAACCACAAACTAAAAATATAATAAGCAAAACAGGTTGACAAGATAGGCCTTACACATCATACAATCCTTTCTAGATTATTGTAATATTACAAGAATATATTTAGGGGGAAAAATACTATTTTAAAATTAAAATAGTTAATAAATTCTTAAATTCCTGTTGTAACCTATTTTCGATTTTAGTGATTTATATCCTATACTTAAATAGTGATTTATTTTTGTATAAAACTTAAGCATGTTTAATACACAGCAAGGTATCAAGTGTATTAATAACTGTAATAAATTTTAGTTTATCAAGAGGTAATTTTTCGTCTACAAACGCATTTGAATACTTTTTGGTAATTACTTGTTGATGGTTACAGATATTTTTGTATCTATTAAAAAGATATACCAGGTGTTACACTGTGAGATCAAATATGAAATATGGTCTATTAATGATTTAGTTGGAAGTATATTGTTCTTTTCACCCTTTTTGGCTTATTTAATGTTAAATTTAATGAATCATGATAATCAAAGTACCAATAGCGAAGAAAAATATGTTTTCGAAGTATAATAATTTCTTTCTATTTGAGTAGTTGGCACAAACATTTATAAAATTGCATCAAAACTATAGATGATCTTTTTACAATATAAAATACATTTATTCGGTTTAAAATTGGTAAAACCATTTATAATTTAGAACTTTTAAGTTAAAAAATTAATAATTGGCACCGGATACAATTTAATTTTAGTTGTGTTAAAAAATGAAAATCAGTTGTCTTTATCACTCAGTCAGTTGTTAGTTGAAGCAAAGATTCGCCATAATATATATATATATATATATATATATATATATATATATATATATATATATATATATTATATCTTCTTCCGATAAGAAGTTTTTTATAAACGTGTCATGTAAGTAGTGGATAAGGGGAAGAAGTTTTCATGCTTTATAATTTGGTTTTATGTTATTATTTCTCGCTAATATACAAACTGGATAATTTGCCCACATCAATTACGCCTCATTGCATTTTTAACAAAAGAATGCTCCATTTCTGGTTTAGAAACTCAGTAATACAGCTTTCCTGGTTTTGTATCGAGTCCACTAAGAATTAACATGCCAATAAACTATTTCAATTCTTGAAATGATAGTTTCTGATTTTAAGTATTGGGGTAATGGGTCATGCCAAAATAACTCGAACAATTCAACATGTGTTAAATTCTCATCTTCAGAATTGGTTTTGAAAGAGTATCCAGGCAATTTTAAAAATAACCTTCTTTTAACCAAGAATATGTACATTTTGATGGCACATCTTCAGTTCCACTGGCTTCACTGACGCTAATTTTCTCATTGTTTTTAAGTTTTACCTTGGCTTGGGCTCGAAATTTTCTACCTGGTAAATGGTTAACATCTCCGTTATCATTTTTATTTCAGGATTCTTTGTCTGTATTTTAAAAAACGTTTATTTCTAGAGGATCTGTGTAAATATCGTAATGATCTATATCAGCGTTACATGTATGCAACACTGAACTTGGTGCTATATAGAACTAAGTAATACCTAAATATTTAAATAAAATTTAAAATATTGAGGTTATGTATCTTCATATATAGTTTTAGGTAAAAAAAATTGCAAGTTAAAAAATAAATAAATATATTTACTCTAGATTGATGTCCATTTTCTAAAAATATTCAATAATACCTTATTTTAAATCCATACAGGCACACAATTTTCGCACAGCATACCTAAAGCACAGTAAACATATATTAGTGGGATTATCAAATTGCACTGTACTTTCACAATCGCGATTCTATCACAAGTTTTCGTGCAGCGCGCTGTTTAAATTTCATAATATTGGTTACTTATATATTATAACACCGGGATATTAAGGGTAAATTTTTTTTATTGACCACTAAGATATAATAAATTTACACCCAACTGTCTTTCTAGGCGATTTTATACAAACTATACCAAGAGGATATCGTAAAAGAGTGTGTCCCAGGATGAGATGAAAAATGTGACAAACTGTACAAGAATACAACGAAAGCTAAGACCTAGAAATTGTGGACGAACTACTACACAGTTTGGATACAGCCAAAAGACATAAATTAACGGAAACTATGAAAACAACGTACCAATAGCTCCTAAAAGAGTGGCCTCCCACATTGCAGTAACTTCAGGAGCACCTAGAGATCGTGATCACACCACCAAAGTAAAACAAAAACTAAACATACTAAAGTATGCATGTCCGCCTACATCTGAAAACTCTGACGAGTTTACTCCAGAAGAAATTATTTCAGCAATATTAGAAATTTACTCCCCTGTGGCAAATTTGATAAAAAGGGACTGGCTGATTTCTATACAGATATGCTTAAATCATGTTCCCCAAATTACCATTTACTAAAAAAAGGACTCTATTATAGCCATATTAAAACCAGAAAAGGTAAATAGTCAGCCCCAAAACTAACGACCGATTTAACTGCTGAGCTGTGTCTATAAAATGTTGAAATGCTTAATTTACAACCAAATTGGTAAAAACACATTTGAATTGATACCTATTAAGCAAGCAGGGGTCAGACCTAACTGCAGCTGCACAGATCAGATCTCATCCCTAATAACACATATTGAAGCTGGTTTTAAAAGAAAGCAAAAACATCCGTCGCTTTCATTGACCTATCAGCTGCATACGATACTGTCAGGAGACAAGAACTAATCTGCAAACTAATTCATGCCATCCCGTGTCAAAAGGTTACTCTCATAGCATGCTCACAGACATACCTTTTCAAGTCACAATGGGCAACTTTAAAAGTGTCCAAATGAAGTTTGTAACGATTTATCTGGCCTACTAGAATAAAGTTAAACAAAAAGGGTTCTTAAATAAGTCTACTGGATAAAAACACACAAGAAGGTTTTCAAGCTATTTAAAATGGATGTCGCAAATAAACAAATTGGTTTAGGGAAAAAAATTACACAAACAGTTACAAATATAAATGGTATTACAAAATATCAAGAAACAAACTTACTATGTTCTATAAGTTTACAAACTCTAGAAGTTGGAAATACTACAAACCTTACAATTGTTAATGGGCGACAATTTGTAACGGAAAAAATTAGAAATGAAAAATAGCTTTTAAATGGAACTATTCATAGTGGTTAACACTTTTTAAAAAACAAAAAACACAAAAATCTCCATTTATGATTAGGTAATTAAGAAATATCAACAATAAAACTAGCTGTCAGATGTTAATATTGAATTTTAAAACGGGGAATGATTAATATGACAGATATGCCACACCCCAACATTTACAATTTTAATTATTACAAATACAATATATATTATAAATACAAATCAGTTATTTAACAAAACAGAATAAAATTTATGTAGTTATAATTTACAAATGTTATAATGATACAAATAAAAAATTGTTTATTTTTACATGAAAAATCTAAATTGTTACACTAAATGTTACTTTTTTCTTTTAAATTTCTGAGGTTAGAAATGGGCACAGATTGACTGCAACTTAAGAAAATGCATCTCCAACTGATCACCAGGGACAAACAAAATGAGGACGGAAGCTCTTCACTGGGACGCAAAATTTGACACTCAGCTTCTTCAAAACTGGAATACAATTGGAATGCAAGTGGACACAATGGCAACATGTGATCCTTCATAGAAACAATGAAAACTCTTTTAAAACTGACACGTTACATTCAATATAATTCACTATTTTCAACAAATGTGCTGGCTTCTTAACGCCGACGAGTGTTCTCTTTTCACTTTTCACTTTAACTACACATTTAACTGCTACATACTACCAAACTTCACTATTTTCGATAACAAATAAAAAAATATTAAAAAACCATTTCGAGTTAGATGAAAATTTGGACCAACACTGAAACCAACTGCCTTTCACAGCGGCCTCACTGAGAGTGATGTAATTATTTTCAAAAATCACCCAACTCGGTATAAACGAAACATATAAACAGGAATATTTATTTAACGCGCAATATTAAACGGCGTAATATTGCGCAATCAAAGAAAATACCAAGGAAATACGCATCTGTGATACATAAACAAACTTTAAAATGTGTTTATTATCGACTTCAATGATGCAAAAGGATTGAAAATACTTTTTAGATGTTTTGATACAAACAGGGTGATTTCAATACATACGAAAGAATATAAAAATGCTACAAGTTTAGCATTGGACTGCCACATAGATCTGTTTTAGCACCCTTAGTGTTTAATGTCTACATCATGAAACTATCTGGGACAACTTCGCAGAACCATTGCAGTAAGACATAATCACATATACAACACACAATATAATATTATATATATATATATATATATATATATATATATATATATATATAGTAAACTCTTAAATATTGGGGAAATTGGGGAAATATTTAAGAGTTTACTATTTAACTTATCTGCAAAGATTATATATATATATATATATATTATATATATATATATATATATATATATATATATATATATATATATATATATATATATTTATATATATACAGATATAACCGAAATAATACTAACGAATGACCTTCCTGTTATGGGCAAATCTTTCGTAAATGGAGTCTACGGCTCAAAGCAACAAAACTAAAGTGTGGTGTTTCCATCTGAATAATGCCCAAGCCAACAAAAAACTCTTCGTTAACTCAACACCAAAATATCTTGGAGTGACTCTGGACAGAACATTGAGTTTTAAAGAACACGTACAAAGAACGGCAGCAAAACTGAAAACGCGAAATATTATAGTCCAAAAACTATATGAGACCACAAAGGGGTTCTCATCTTCCATACTCGGATCACTCGCCCTCGAACTTATACTCGGCAGCTGATTACGCTTTCCCGGTATGGCTCAATAGCAAACACAAGTAGATTATTGATACCCAATTAAACCAGACAATGCGAATGATCACAGGTACAATTAGATCCTCACTGAACTATTGGCTTCCCATTCTGAGTCACATTCCACCACCGAAACTGCAAAAAAGTCATTCACTACTCGGAGGCTAACCATCAACTACTCATCCACCATGATAAGCTTGATATCAAAACAAACAGACTGCGCTTAAGATATTCTTAATTGTTAAGAGACAACTCCTTACATTAGGAACAATTAAATCTCACCAATGCTTGGATCGATCAGAAACCGCCAGGCTTTGAACTGATCCGCAATACATTGACAACACTAAACAAAATAAGAACAAGCAGCGGTAGATGTGCTGACAACTTATACAGATAGGGAAAAGCCCTTACTTCTAAGTGTGACCGTGTTGCTCAACGACAGACGGTCCGTCACATTGTTGAAGAATGCCCAAGAAGGTGATTCCCTGGAGTTTTCGATGAGTTTCTGAATGAGATCGAATATGTTTTACATTAAGTATATTAATAATACGTTAAATGTTCGTTTATAATACTCCATGTAACTTTTTATATTGATTTTTAAGTATATTTATATTGTATGCCATACGATAAATAAAAAAAATAAACATACAAAACATAGCCTTGATCACAAAACGAAGGGGAGATTACATTACGAAAAACACAAAGGTTTACTTATATATTATAATACTTTTTATTTCCTGTTTTGGTGTTAACTAATTTACAATTTGATTTTTATATTTTTTATATGTTTAGTAAACAATTGCACTAATTATGTAATATCAATTTGTGGTAATATATATGGTAAATTGACTAGATGTGTTAAATTTTAATGTTTTATTAGAGAGCAGGTTAAAATTCTATGTATACAGAAGAAAATAAAATACATATTTTTAAACTAAACATCATATTTTAAGGGGCAAAAAAATTTATGGAACTTTTTGCCTTTTATTTTAAGTACGTCCCAGACTTTTATTTATAAAAAGACCGCCACTATTTTTTGGCGGTATTCGCTTAGATTTCCCGTCTTTTCCTCTATATTTCGTTTCCCTCAAGTTTCTTTGTAAACAATAATCCCATTTTTGATCTAATAATTACAATATAAAGCAAGTTTTTGTAGAAGAAAGTTCCGTTTATTTTTATACAGCTTGGCTATTGTTCAAGGTTTCGTAAAGCTCAGATTGTAAAAGAAAACATGATTCATTTTAATTTAAAATGTGAGATTCATTGTTTTGTTAAATTTTTTTAGTTTTGAAAATAAATGCAGAATAATAAACTTTTTATTCGTTTGGATATATTTCTAATCTTTGATTTAAAAAAAATTAATTAAACTGCTTATACAGCTCTAATAAATTATCATGTTCGAGCAATAAGATTCTTCCCTCCATGGGTATGGTTAATATATAGATTACATCTTAACATATCTAGCGATTATAAATTAAATGTTGCGGTTTTTCCACGGTTGAAATTGTTTTTTTTTACGTTGTCTCCCATCTAGTGTCATCACGCTCGCATCGCTCCGCCTCTTATCTTCTATATAATTTATTGGACGAATCTGAAGTCTAATGTACAAAGATCAAGATTTATTGAGAACTACATATGTCGTTCTGGCGAGACCTAATCAAGTTAAAATATGTATAAGTGGCTGTCGAATGCCCTGCATCGAAATGAAATCTAATGCTGTCATTCTGATTTATTTAAAACTGCAGTTTCTGAACTAAAGTCATAACCAAAACAAATCACAGCCACTCCACAGCGAACGAGTTACCATTTGTGTTCTATGTCTGGACATGGTATTATTGGTACCAACGTAACATAATAACGACCGTACATTTACTGTTGATCATGAAATCTACATATTATGCACAAGCAATGTCAATTCTCACTTTACGCTCCGTAGCTTTATATTACGAAGATTTTAAAGAACAGAATAATTTCTCATGAAATAGACTTCAAGTACCTGGTTTACTCACCTGATCTGTCAACACCTGATGCATACTCTTGGGGCATGCTGAAGGAATCAACATTTAAGTAAGAAGTTCTGTCAGCATATATTGGAGAGCTACGAAAAAACATAATATCTTGTTTCCAAAAATAGCAGCAACCAGTATAAATATGTTGAATAATCTGCAGAATCATTATAAAGCTTATTTGCGCAATAACTGTGTACATTGTATAGATGCAAATTATATAAATTAAAAAATAAAAAAGAAAGTTCACTTTTGGATACTGTTTATTTTTACCCCAGTAAATGACCTTTGTGGGATGTAATTGTCCTTGTCACGACAGATGTGCCTGAAAATTTGGATTAAGTTTACTCTTACCCTTTAATAGGTCTTTGGACTTGTGCACAGGGATGCTCTCATTTGAAGTAAAAGCCACCCTTTCTGGAGGCGAAAAAAACATACGTTCACAATAAGTCCAGGAATTGATAAATTAGCCAATTCTAAGCAACATCTGTTCCATAGAGTTTCTTCACAGTCGATAGTTTTTGAGTTATTTGCGAGTGAAAATGTTAATTTTTTAAATAAAAACCACGTTTCTGAAAGATTTTTCACAAAAAGCTTAAAAAGTAAATATTTTATTAAATAAAATATTTTTAGTAAAAATGTAGTTTATAAAATACCAGAAAAATATAGCATTTACGAAGTATATAAACCCAGTAGTAGCAGATTTGAAACTCGTGAAAAGCAGGTTCTTATTTGTAAAATCCCAAATCGAATATTTCATCATGAAATAACCAAAAACTAAAGCACTTTTCGGGGAAAACTCATGACAACTTTTTCGAAAGTGTTTAAAAAAAGCTTAATTTTTGTTTTTTTTTTAGTTTCTAGTATTAAAAGTAAGTAGTTTACGTTCTTCTTCTTTCTTCTTCTTCTTTCTCTTTATAAGCAATTCTGCTTGTTTACCGGTGGATTAATATCTTTATTGAAGTTTGCCACCCTATTTCTATTTTACATCTGGTTAATTATTTGATGACTACTATTGTTTCAAACAGTCAGATCATATCCAGGGGCGATATGCGGATCCGATCATACTCTCCTCGTAGCTAAAGTAATGCTTAAACTTAAAGCACCCAACAAACAAAGAGAGATAAAGAGAATAGAACTAAGAAAGAAAGACGACCTTCTACAGGAAGTACAGAAAAGTATGCCCTCTATTCGTAACGGAACATGACAAGAAATATGGGAGACTGTTAAACATTGCATAACAACACCAGTGGATCGCTCAAAGAAAAATAATCCGGTGAAACGGAAACACTGGATAACAGATGAAACTCTTAAAATAATTGAGAACAGAAGAAATCTTTGTAAAAGTGGTGTACATAGTGAAAGGGAAAAAGCTAGTTTAAGAAACCTCAATAAAGAAATAAAACGAAGATGTAAGGCCGACAAAAAACAGTACTATCAAAGTATATGCAAAGAAATTGAGAGACATGGTCAGAATAATCAGCCAAGAGATCTATTTAGAAAAATATGCTACCTGACAAGAGACTTCAGAACCAAAACTTGGGCCATTGAAGATAACACTGGAACCCTGAGAACAAACAGAGAAGACATAGCAGAGACATGGAGATCGTATTGCAGGGACCTATATAAAGATGATCAACGCCAAGAGCTTGTTAGCCAAATCTCTGACGAGGTGGACGAAGAACCTGATATACTCGAAAATGAAGTAAGACAGGCTATCAACAAGCTCAAATATAACAAACCACCAGGTCCAGATATGATAACAGCAGAAATGCTTAAAGCCACAGAAGAAATCGGCGTAAAGTTACTTCATCTACTCTGTAACCAAATATGGCATTCCAAACAATGGCCTGAAGACTGGACAAAATCTACAATAACGACCATACATAAGAAAGGCAGCTTCCATAAATGCGACAATTATAGAACTATCTCTCTTATATCCCATGCCAGCAAGATAATGCTACATATAATCAATGAGAGACTGAAAACATTCCTTCAAAGAGAAATTCCACAAGAGCAAACTGGATTTACCAAAGGTAGAGGCACTCGAGAACACCTGCTGAATATAAGACAGATAATCGAGAAATCTAGGGAATTCAACATCCCACTATACATCTGTTTTATAGATTACCGTAAAGCGTTCGACAGGGTCAAGTGGAGACACTTATGGCGAATACTAAAAGAAGTAGGCGTACCACAACATCTAATTACGCTTATAACTGAACTATATGAATACACTACTGGATCAGTTAAAGTACTTGACACACTTTCGAACGAGTTTCATCCAGAACGGGGTGTCAGACAAGGATGTATACTATCTCCACAATTATTCAACATATATGGAGAGTATATTATGCGAAGAGCACTTGAAGGATGGGAAAAGGGCATCTCAATAAATGGTCATAAACTAAACAACCTACGTTTCGCAGATGACACAGCCCTTCTTGCAAATAGTCAAGCAGAGCTGATGGAACTTATACGACTGATCGAAAACGAAAGTCAAATATTTGGTCTGCAATTAAACATATCAAAGACAAAGATCATGATAGTGGATAGACTACACAACAATCATCCACACATAACCACAATTGACCGGTTCGAGGTTGTGAGCTCATACTTATATCTGGGATCATTAATCACAAACACAGGGTCATTACAAGAAGAGATTAAACGTAGATGTGATCTAGCAAAAGTTGCCACAGCAAAAATGACCAAAATATGGAAGGAATGTCAAATTTCAAGAGCGATAAAGATGAGGTTGATCAACTGCTTAATATTCCCAATACTGACCTACGGATGTGAATCTTGGACTCTGAGACAATCGGAGAGAAGAAAGATAGACGCCACTGAAATGTTCTGTTGGAGACGAATGTTACGAATTCCTTGGACCGACCGTAGAACAAATAATTCAATTTTAAGAGAGCTAAAAGTTAGCCAACGACTCTCTAGTAAAGTCCATCTCCAACAATTAAAATATTTTGGGCATGTTATGAGAGCAAACACAGAAAACATGGAAAGACTCATAATACAAGGAAAGGTAGAAGGCCGAAGATCACGAGGAAGATCCCCAACAAGATGGATAGATCAAATTACAGGAATATGCCAAAGACCTATGCATGAATTAAAAGAAATGACCAGAGACAGAGATCTCTGGAGACGGACAATACACGACATCACGTCGACTACTATACTCCCCCTGGGGAGTCAGGATTAAAGAGAGAGATTGTTTCAGTTTTCTGAGATGAGATTATCATATTAAATTCTTTTGCTTTTGTGTTACATCTGTGGACCAGTCTTTGCAGACTATCATCATCTTGGGCTATCAATATTGCGTCGTCTGCGTAAGAGAGTAGTTTAATTTCTTTTTTTCCCATTCTGTATCCTCTTCCTTTGTTAACGCTTTTAATATTTTTATCCATGATCAAATTGAAGAGCGTGAGGCTCAATGAATCCCCTTCTCCTATTCCACTGCCTATTCTTATAGGTTTGATTGTTTGCTGGTCTATCATACTACAGTATAATAGACCAGTACAGAAATGCTGGTCTATTATATTCTAGTGATTTCTCAGTAATTTGGTTCATGACGAATATTGCATCTTTACACGATCTTCCACTACGAAAACCCTGTTGTTTATCTGCGAAACTTATCCTCTGATTTACTAGCACTTGTAAAATTTTAGTTGTAAGTTTTAACGTTATATTTGACAAGTTTATACCTCTGTAGTTTTCTGGCTATTTTTTATCTCATTTTTTAAATAGTAGAATTAGTCCGCTCGTTCTCCATTCTTCCGGTATTTTATTGTGCTTGATACTTTTATTAATGTTGTTGATTGTTTTGTCATTGCTGCTCCACAATATTTCAGTAACTCGTTTGTTATCCCGTCTTTACCTGCTGCTTTTATGTTTTTCTGGTTTTTAAGTATTTTTCGAATTTCCCGTACATTTATATTAATTTCTTCATTTGTGGTAAAAGTAAGTTACGTTTTTCATATTTTTTGGTAAAAACATCGTGAAAATTAACAATAAATGAAATTAAATGTAACTGCTTTACTACTTATTTTATTTATGTCTTGTTTACTTGATCGGAAAGTTAGACCGCTTTAAAGTGCTTATTTTTGAAAAAAAAAAAATGATTTTAAAGTAATTTTATTTTAATTAAAAAAATTCTTCTCAAAAATTTAAATTTCTTCACAAGAGATGGTTATTGTAAGGGTAGAAATTATGTAATAAAATATTTAATTAGTAAAGACATCTAAATTTAATGTCACTGTATAATTAAATAATTCTAAATTGCTTAAATTTATGATTATAATTAAAAATATTTTAATAGCCGTTGTTTCCACTCCTATAAAATAAAAAGCAATCAACGGAACAAGTCCAATTTAATAATGGAGGATAAGTATAATCTAAATCAAAATTTTCATGGAAATCAGTAGACAAAAGGTTTATTGACAATGTTTTAATTTTAACTAATCTAGGAGGTAACATTTTGAGGTTAAAATGTGATAAAATCTTAAATTATGTTGTTCTAGTTTAATTGCCACTTGTTTACTTCATAAAAATATGATTTAAATTACAGTTGTCTCTCTTTATAACGATTCCCTATATAACGATAAGTCCCCTATAACGATGAAAATAGTAAACGTTGGTTGGTTCGTCATAAGGACAATGTATTAATTCTTTCTCTATACCGATATCGTTCTCTTTTTATAGCGATGACCTTTCAGCGTTCAATAGTCGATGACAATTGGTTATTGTCCAGCGGTTGTTTTGTTTTGTGCTTAAGGAATACGGGCACCCATTTTACTCATTATTATCAGAGGGTTAAGAGGCTTTTATTTTTCGGGTGGCATGCCTAACTATTATCACACAGATGTTATCCATTGACGATTTTTCATCCCCAGTTTGAGTTGTATCTGATTGTGTCAACAGTCAACATGTTTTTGAAACAGCGTAAAGTGCTCTCGATGGAGGAAAAGTTATCGATAACTCAAGTAATAAAGAAGGGTAAAAGGCAATCGGATGTCGTTCGCCGTACGGGGCTGTCTCAGTCAACTATGGCTACGATATAGAAGGAGAGAAAAAAATGGCTTTATGTGGAGATGAAGGGCGGTACCAGGAAGAAGTTGCGGAAACCTCAGCACGAAAATTTAGATAGCGCTATGCTTCAGTGGTTCCAGTAGCAACGTATAAACCATATTCCACTTTCTGGACCTGTGGTCAGGACAGAAGTTTGGGTTTTTTGCAACTGAGCTTGGAATTGAGTGGCATCGAGTGGATCAAGTGGAAGCCGCGACATAAGATGAACTGCGGGCAAATCAGGGGCGAACCTCGCGATGTTAACAAAAACGTAACGGATGATTGGCTAGAAAACTTGTGGCCTGGACTGAAGGCACGATATGCGTCAGACGACATTTTCAATGCTGATGAGTCTGGATTGTTTTTTAAAATCACACCAAACAGAACTTTAAAATTCAAATCAGAAAAGTTCGTTGGTGGAAAGCTCTGAGGATCGCATTACATTTTTAGTGGCCGCTAACATGACGTTTTCGGTTCGGTGAAGCGAAAATTGTTAGTGATAGGCAAGCCGAAAAATCCACGTTGCTTTAAAAACATAAAAAATCTACCGGTGACCTATAAAGCAAACAAGAATGCTTGGATAACTTCGGAAATTTTTAAAGAAGAGATAAGAATGTGGGATATCGAGGGAAACAAATTCTTCTGCTTGTAGACAATTGTATAGATCATTATGTATTGTGCGACCTTCAAAACATTAAACTTTGTTTTCTGTCACCAAACACAACAAGTGTCCTTCAGCCCATGGATCAAAGTGTCATGAAGAGTTTGAAAAGCCATTACAGGAGAAGACTTTTGATGGAATTGGTTGAGAACAATGGCAATCTTAAGCTAACCATTCTTTACCCCATCCTAATGATTAGTAAATCCGGGGACGATCTGACGAGCAATACAATAAAACATTCCTTCAAACGCGCAGGATGGCTGGAAGATCAAGAACTGACTGATGGTGAAGATGACCTGCCATTAGATGTTTGGGTCAAACAGTTTGAACTTACTATCACCTACTGACCGGAAGGGCTAACAGATTTTGAAGAAGTTGATGAAAAGGTATCTACAACATCTGGACTTTCTGACGAGAACATCCTACAAGCAGTTCATGTACAAGAAAACAGTGACCAGGAAGTGGAAGCAGAGCAGAACAGACCAATGTGACAGACTTTTTTGGTAATGTAGGCTAAATAAATTTTACAGTAGCATATTTTGTTATTGTACAGTACACATGTTTTAATTGTGCAGTCATTTTTTTATACTGTATTGCTTATATTATTCTTTAATACATGTGGTGTACAATACATTGTTAATTTATTTATATTCGTTTTGATAATTTTTTTAAATTAAAATAGGTTATTTAGTACAGTATTATTAATATTACACTACCGAGTTTTGTCTCTCTCTCTCTCTCTCTCTCTCTCTCTCTCTCTCTCTCTATAATGATCTCTCCTTACAACGATGAAAATTCCCGGTCCCTTGCATATCGTTATAGAGATAGGGGACTGTAGTAACCCGCTTACAATAACTATACGATTTTTCTCTAATAGGTTTCACTTATAAAAAATAACCAATGGCTAAATCCAAAAGTGAAGTAGACGGTGAGTATAATCTGATTCAAAATTTTCAGGCAATTCGGTGATGACGCGGTAAATTACACGTTATTCCGTATTTACATGTTATTAATTTATATTTCTCTAAATGTAAATAGTCGACGGTTCAACTGCAAGATCTCGTAAGTTGATTTTTGGTTCAATATGAATTTTATACTTTGTTCGTTTATACTTTTACATATATTTTAAACTACGAAAGGTTATAAGTAAATAAATTTTATGGTACTAGTGACATCTACAAAAACCTCGTAAAACCAACTGTTAGCAGAAACCTTGTAACATTTTTTTTTAATATTAATATATTAATTATTTTTAATTTCTTTTACCCCCGTGCGATACGCCGATGATTAGGAATTCCCGTGTTTACGATAAGAAAATAATATTGGATTTACTAAATTATAATGGACTTCCCTAATTACTAAAGGTAGTTAATCCTTTCCGTCTTAATACTCAGTATGAAAAGATCTAAAGTATGCAGCTTCTTTTACATAAAATGATAATTTTCGCCGAAGGCCCGTATCTTTTGACAATAACTTGGATGGTCTCATGCCAGAGTGAACCAAAAGCCGAAATTGAAAATTTTCAGTACGACAGTTTAAAGTTATGAAGGTGTTATAAAATATACGCCATATGTTATAATCTCTTATAGGATATAAAAGGTTCTAAGACTATTCAAAAGAACATTTCTTTAAGACTTTTAGTAACAGCACATGATTTTGTCTACTTTTAAAGCTGTTTGGTCAGCATTTGCAGTACATGGTTCACTTTGGCAAACTTTTTAGCACTTAGTTCTGTCTGGCATGAGAAGTATAAATAAATTGTTATTTTTGTTTGTAATCAAGTTTATTAATACATCATTAAAACTAACAATACAAAAGAATTAAATTTTCAAGAATTATGAGTAATTAAATTATACAAATGTGTAAAAAAACTAATAGTAGCAATATTTAGATCGCATTGTTCATCTCATTTTCCTCTTCATTGTTATTGTCATTCTCTTCTTCAATGTCATCTTCCAATACTTCACTTTGTTGAAGTTTATTGTAAAATTGGTGATGGCATGGTGGTACGAATTGCAAAAGTGATCTGATATCATTAAGTTTTGCTTGACTTAATTTTCTTCCTTCGGGGTAAAGAATGCTTAAGTTTAAAGAAGCTAGGTTTACAGGTCGGCCTTTCAATCTCTTATTTAGATTTACTGAATAAAATTGTATTTCTTTGTTATGTGTGTATTTAAATTCCATAACTCCTGGATGGTCTTGAGTAAATTTCATTTGTTTTATTTTTAACCATTCTACTTTTTGTTCATCTGAGTCTTTTTTGCGGTTTACCAGATTTTGTTTTAATGCATCCATACTCTTGAAATCCTCTTTTTCCATGCATACTACTTCAAATTTGTTCTTTTTAACTCTTGAGTTTGAAATTATGTTATGCCATTGTGTAGGCACATAAATTTCAGGATGATATTTCAACTTTTTTTCTATATCACCAAAATCGCTATCGTTTTGTAGATATGAATGTCCTGGCTCAGCAAACTTATGAACTACTTCCTTTATGTTTAAAGTAGGGGACTGCACTATGTACATCCATAACGCGGCAATATTAATGTTGCGGTTTTGGCCGCCACATGAGTCAGACCATGCAATCAATATGTCCTTATGATCATGGGTATTTATGAATTTTAAAATACATGATCCTATTTCCTGGGAACCTCGTGAGGCAGTGCTCTCATCCCAAACATGCATTGTCCCGACATTATTTTCAAAATTATGTATACCAAGATTGTAGCATGAAAGCTGCCTCTTATAGTAAACAACTCCTGTGGTTAGTTTAGGAAGAAGCATTACTTTCTGAAGATCAAAACTAATTACTGTAGCTTTCCCTTCTTTACTAATCTTAACGTCTTCATTTATTTCTGAGCGAGCTAACTGTACTTTTCTGTGGTGTAGTTCCTGGTTTAGTTTCTTAGTCTTTAACATTGCTTCATCTTTGTTTTCCTCAGCTGCCTTTATTTCAATGTTCAACCTGTCACATGTTTGACAGGTATCTTTTCGTGGAGATTTAAAACTAAGATTAAAATCACGTCTGAACACTTTTTCATAAAGCGATTGGCTTGGAACTTTGTCAACATTTCTCTCTCTTAAACTATCAACATAGAGTCTGTACATTAATGACAAATTTAAATTACAATCCAAGTATTTTTTTTGGGATTGAGTTCTACAGTAATGACTTACTATGGTAGGGAAACTTTGTATATGATTTTTTATTGACTCCATTGTGGACGGTGAAGATTTGTTATGAGGCACTTTTTTCCCTCTAAGATCACTTAAATTTCCACTTTTTTTCTTAAGCAAAGCACGATGTACTCTACTACTATTGATTTGTAATATTCCCATAAACATTTTTTTGCATACTTTAATATCTCCGTTTTCAGAAGGGATATAAAATTCACGATTGCCTGTTTTTTTTTTGAAATATCAGTGTTCTTACGACGTCTTATTATCGTTCTACATTTTACAGCACCACTTATTATGCTTGTTTGAGTTTCCCAAGACTGTGACTCGTTATAAAACAAATTAAAAAAACTTTCTTTTTGCTGTGCTGTAAGCTTATTTTGGCAGTTTATTTTGCAATTGCAGGAATAGTCATTAAAAGATTTAGAGTGTATGACAGTACCTGAAGTATTGATATATTCTTTACCAGCTGCCCTTTTTTGCTTGCGAATATTTTTTTTCCACTTCTTAGGATCAGATTTTCTCTTCTTGTCTTGAGGTTCTTCCTGCCCTCTGGTATTTTTTTCATCTGTAAAAACACAAAATTATTAATATTTTATATAAGTAAATATTTTACATTACTTTTTTATGTTATAACATAAAAATACTTTGAAACACACATTCACTATGCATAAGACAGACAATTTACGTTCTCTTTTGCCAAAGTGAACTATGTGATTTTAATTTTTTTTTACAATTCCAATATAAATTAATGGAATATATTGCTTCATTCTTATATAGATAGGTAAATACTATGTTCTTAGGTTGGTATAACTGCTCATATTTCACTAGCACTCCCAGTGGACACTGCAAGAAATAAATTTGCACATGGTTCACTTTGGCAAAAGAAACGTTCCAAAACATAACCAAACTTTGATAATGAAGTTTTATGGCAATAAATATTATTATCTTACCTGATTCTGTAATATCCGAATCAGAACTTGGATGGTAATCATCTGAAGACCCATTACTGAAATCAGCGTGTTCATCTTCACTAGAATTTCTATCAACAATGTCATGACGATGTGAACTATGTGCACGGGAAGCCATCTTGGACTGGATGATGGTTCACTGTGGCATATGACTACCAGTACTACCACCCTTTTGCTAAATAGAATTTACTAATTTCCAGCTGATGTGTTCTGTTATTCACATAGTTCGTTTTGGCATAAGTTTAGAACAAAAGTTTGCCTCATAATGGAAATGAAAAAGTTAAAACAAATAAAATGCACATAGTTCACTCTGGCATGAGACCATCCACTTAATCCCAAGTATTATCTGCTTCTCATGTCCAATTGTTGGTACCGGTAACTCAAAACTTTCGGAATTTTTACTTCCTCAGAATTACCTACAACTGTCCGATGATTTTAAGTGGGGGATATACCTTCTTCTTCTTTTTTCTTGGATAGTTGGTGAAATTTTTAGTGGAACCAACTTACTTCTCGGTGGGCTCTCGTTGAGCACAGGTCGATTATCTCGTGAGACTTCTCGGTGGGCTCTCGTTGAGCACAGGTCGATTATCTCGTGAGACTTCTCGGGGCCTCTCGTTGAGTGTGGTCGCTTGCCTGAAATTATCGTCTCTGTGAATTATTTTCTAAGTGTGTATATACTCTATATCTCAGTTTTCTTGTCTTAGACTATATTAAGTTATATATAGTTCTACACTACCTTTAATGGTACCTAATTAAATTCAGTGTTGAATACCAGTACAGTATATTAAATTCAGTGAATTAAGCTGCCGTCATCAGGAATTATGTAAGTTACCATAATCTTTATCTGCAAATTATCTGGGCGAGTAATATGGTATGGTATCATATCACCTGCCATTATCTGGACGTATCACCCATCATTCATCCATATCTTCATCTGTAGATTGCCGATTTTTATATTTAATTTAAAGAACAATTCAAGAACTTTCCATAAATAATAACTATGAACATCTCAGTTTAGCATTAATTAATAGTGCGAGATAGTAACCCACCTAGCCAAGTGCGGTTTGGCTAGTTAATGTTTTCAACTCTGTAACCTGTTTGTTTTTTTTTTGTAAATTTAGAGTTAAGAAATTTTTGCTATCTTTTGTATTTGCTATAATTTTTGCTCATTATCTTTCCTATAATATCTCGAGATACGCCAAACTATATTTGTATATGATTGCCTTATATATCTTGGTAAAGGTATTTTTTTATTATATTATTGCTTAATTTTATACATATATAACACCATTTCATAGTTGTGTATTTTTATTACTTGTGTTGCATTTAGCAGCATCATAATTTTGTGTTTAATATATTGTTAATGTTTTATGCATGTATTTTATTTGTCGGCTCCTAACAAGTTCCCTGATAAAATAGTAGCTCTAAATATTTGCTTAGTATATTAATTTATTACTATACCTTTGACCAGTAGAAAGATCAGGCTGATTAAGTTTCGTAGGTAAGTAAGTGTAATACCTAATATATTTATTATTTGTTTATATATTGTGTTGACCAAATTTATTTGATAATTAACTGTTGGTATCTTTCCTTGGGTTTGATCTCTGATCTCTGAAGGATATCTTTCCTTATCTCTTTTCTTTTCTAAGGTTTCTTAATTTTCTCCTTAACCCCAAAAAATTGAGTGGCGCCCTGTTTCTATCTTCTCTTATCTTTGGTAATTTTACCCATCTATCTTTTTGTTTATTTCTATATCTTTTCTAATATCTCTTATCCTATCTTTACTTATTTCGTCCGTTGGACCCAATCCCGGTTCCAAAAGCTAGTTTCGAACCCACGACTCGCTCTCCACCAACCATCTGGCTGCCGTCCGCAGTGTCTCCATTGGTTATCTTTCTAGCACCATCCAAAAAAGATTTCCGAGGTTACAACCCCTTAAGTTCGACTTGCGAGGTTTTGGAATTTAAGTTTGTGGAATTTCCAGAAACTATTTCACGACTTAAGTGGTGGTTGTCTATTTTGGTGTTGTCTTATTGAGAAGATAATAACGGTTCTTATTACATATTTGCATCGAAAATTTAAGAGATAAATATATCCTAAACTTTACCTAAAGAATCCAAAATGTTTGCCGCCTCTCCCCTAAAGTTACACAAAACTTACCGAGGTTTTGCAGTGTAACCGTCGCGTCGTAGTATAGTAAAACATTTTTTTTTTGCAGTTTTCGCGAAAACTAAACTTTTGGTATGTTTTAATAAAATGAAAGTTCCACTTTTTACAAAACGTACTGAAAGCAACTATTTTCGGGACGATTTTTTTCACTTTTGGCATGATGTTTTTTTTTTCCTTTGAAGCGATTTTAAGTATCTGAGTAGGCGACCTCAACAATAGATAAAACAGCTACTTATTAATTAATGCTGCTTCAATCTAGTGAGTGAAATGAGTTCTTATTTCGTAAGTAATGTATCCATTCCGATTCTGTTTAATATAATAAAACCCTGCAAAAAATATTGTACGTAATACGATCTAAAAGTGATTTTGCGGGATACGCAGGATTCTAGGAGACTTCCTACTCATCTCGTAAAATATCACTTTCGGAGCTTGTTACGTAATAATAATTGCTATTATTTCATTACATTTCATATAAATCAATATCCTTTTGGTAAGTTTTTAAAAACGTTTAACTACAGGAAATTAATTTTCTCTAATTCATGATCCGCTAAACCACTTTCTAAGAGTTCAACTAATATCCGAAAGAAACATAAACAACATACACGCGTGTTCAATTAATTTTATACATACACCTCTCATAACTGTTTATTTATATCTATTCAAAATATTTTATATATAAAACGGCTAGCAGCAGCCTTAGCGAGGTTATTAACTAGGTTTATATATTATATACCTTTACACTTTTCATATTTAGCAGGTTGCTGAAATAAACAGCAGTAAAAGTGATGATGTACAATTAGTTGAAATACTACTAATAACATAATTTTTTTTCCACAACGGCAACTTGGAAACTAAGAAAATTTTTTAGCAGAAAATAATAATCTTAGAATTTGGTTTGCAAAATATATTTTAATTAGTTTAATTAATTTTAATACAAGTTGATATTGCTTTCAAAATACAAACAGTGAATTAAACAAATTTTGTTTTTTGTTACATAGTGAAAAATTCTTCTGATAATTTAATTTTATCTGACTCATTTATATTGACAATTCAGACATAAATTATGCATTAAAGTAGACGACTTTAAAATAATATTGCCAATATCATTGAGTTGCGCTCCTGGGACGACTTTACTTATAAGATAGTTCATTCGATACATGAAATCAACTTTAACTTGAGAATATCTGTCAGAAAAAAATCATAGCATTTAATTCGTCTTTAAAAAGACAAACACATGACACGATGACAGTAAAATTCTCCTGTTAGTGATTCCATAGTAAATTATGAGGGAAAAACCAGGAAAAAACCCTCATAATACTATCCCGACATTGTAAGTATTTGTTCGTGAATTTAGTTTACATTCAACAAACACCAAAATTTTGATTTTATATGTTACGTTATTTAAAAAACATAAATCTCAACAAACACGTTGAGATCTATTTTGTCCAAAACCAAACCTAACAATGAACAAGAAAGGACAAAGAATTGCATTTATAAAATACCTTGTGAATGCGATCAGTTTTATTTAGGTGAATCATCAAGGCCATTAAATGTTAGAAAGTGAACATCAACCTTATATTAAAAATAGAGAATTTGATAGATCTCAAATATGTAAACACGCATGGGATAATGAACATAGGGTTCAATGGTATAATTCAAATGTAGTCCTAAAAGAAACGGATGGTAAAAAAAGAAAAATCAAAGAAGAGGCTCTAATTATGCTAAATGAGGCCAATTGTGTCGCAAATTCCTCGGCAGAATGTAGTAGGATCTGGTTACCAATATTGAAAGAGGAAGTTATTAATAAGAAAATACCAGTATTAGTAAGTCAGTAACATATAGAGGATACATCATTTATGTTTTTTAAATAACGTAACATATAAAATCATAATTTTGATGTTTGTTGAAGGTAAACTAAATTCACGAACAAATACTTACAATGTCGGGATAGTATTATGAGGTTTTTTTCCTGGTTTTTCCCTCATAATTTACTATGGAATCACTAACAGGAGAATTTTACTGTCATCATGTCATGTGTTTGTCTTTTTAAAGACGAATTACATGCTATGATTTTTTTCTGACGGATATTCTCAAGTTAAAGTTGATTTCATGTAATCGAATGAACTATCTTATAAGTAAAGTCGTCCCAGGAGCGCAACTCAACAATATTGGCAATATCATTTTAAAGTCGTCTACTTTAAAATGCATAATGTATGTCTAAATTGTCAATATAAATGAGTCAGATAAAATTAAATTATTAGAAGAATTTTTCACTATGTAACAAAAAACAAAATTTGTTTAATTTACTGTTTGTATTTTGAGAACGATTTCCGAAGTGGAAATTGAAACGTCAATAAACGTATTTTTATCTTTAATTGTGGCTTATTCCCAGTTAAATAGTAATTAATTTACAATGCCACAAGAAAATAGCTTCAGAACAACACAAAACTTTAGGTTGAATGAAGATAATAATGTCACATAATATTTATAATGTATTTTTCAATGTACTTTACAATTAAATTAAATGTTCAAAATGACCACTATTCACTTTTTGACAATACCCGACGCGATTATGGAATTTTGGGAAAAACCTCGTTTAAATAATTTCTAATTATAAGTACAGAATGCGGTAGAGCTCCACCTTGTTGGTAGTAAAAACGTCCATCTATCTAATTTGGATGATTAACATTAGGAATAAATCTTCGTAATGTAGGCACTAAAAAGTTAATCAAAAAATCTAGACAAACCTCATCATCAACTGCGCCCTCAAAAAAATAAGGACCAATAATTTTATTGTTAATACCAGCCCAATCGATATTTTTTAAGGATAGTGCGTGTGAGTCTCACACATTCAGTGAGGATTTTCTTTGCTCCAATATCTACAGTTCTGTTTCTTAACCGTTTCGTTTAAATGAAATGTCGCTTAATCAGAAAAAAGCTATTTTGTTTATGAATTGCAAATCTGCGTTCATTCTGTCCATCATCATTTCACAGAATTCTTGCCTTCTATCAGGATCATCTTCATTTAACTCCTGAACCAACTGAACTCTGTAAGGGTGGTATTTTTCTTTATGTAAAACTCTCAAAATAGATGATTTACTTACATCATTGATGGCGGCAAGTTCTCGAGTTGTCTTATGCGGATTTTCCTCAATCTCTAGAAGTACATCTAACTTTATTTTATCAATAAATTAATTATTTCTACCTGGTTTTTCAATATTTTTTACATGTCCAATATAACGAAAATTCTTTGTAATTGTGCTAACTGTAGATAATGAAACTTGGTGACGAGGGTATTCATTATTAACATTTCACAAACCTCCTTTTGTTCTCTTGTTTTATTACCACAACCAATCATAGTTAAAAGATCTATTCTTTTAGTCTCGGACAAATGAGCCACAATTTAATTTAATACGCGCACAAATATTATACTCACGTCTTCTAGTAACCTTAAATACCAAAATGACAGCAGCCTACTAGATTCATATTAATTGTTTATTTGGCTTTTTGACTAATATTTTATTATCTTCAAAGTTTTTTCCCCAATGTTTAGCAGAACAGATACGAAAATACCTGATTTTTTCTAAAGTATATTTTAATTAGACCAGGCAATATTCTGATATAAAAGTTAGGATAACGAAAGAAATTAACAAAATAACCCCCGAGGTCATACAAAATCTTGTATGAGAATTCCAAAATCAATGAATAATAGTAGTCAAGTTAAACATTTAATTTAATATTGTAAAAATTAATTTTGTAAGTTATAATTGCACAAACTCAAAAAACTTTACATTGCTGAACAGAGCACTAAAATCCCTTTCTAACAAGGTGCTAGACGACCCCCTTTGCTATTTAAAATTTTTGAGGGGTGCTTATAATTCAAAGGGCGTGCTGGAGTGGGATATTATTTTTATACTGTAAATTGTCAATTTAAGAATAAAAATCGACCTGTTTCAGGTTTTTTTCACATAGTATATAATAACGCTAAAAATGAATTTATTCCATACATATGGACCACATGGTATATTGATGAAAGAAATTAAATATAAATGTACGTTTTATTATATTGCTTGTATTTTACTTAGCTAATACAATAATTGAAATAAAATCTTAATTTTAATAAATAATATAATCCTGTTTGTCTGTACAATTTGCACGTGTTTTATATTTATTACAACAAGATCGATGACAATAATACATCTGGCCATATACGGGAAACTGGCACGGTATCCTGCACACTTCTTCACATTGTAGATAAGCATAATCTAGGGAATTTCCTTCGGATTTAATGGTAAGCATTACCTGGAAACAAAAATCGTCAATAAAATATTATATATATATATATATATATATATATATATATATATATATATATATATATAAAAAACAGAAGTCAACTACTTCATAAGTTTATCGAAGACGTTTCGCTTTATATTTCTAAAGCTTCATCAGTTCTCTAAAATACAAAGATGACATAGAGTTTATAAGAAATACAGATCTAATAATTAATTACTTACAACTCAATATGTAGTATTAAAGATGTTATCGTATATGTACTTAAGTTTACTCATAAATTTAGAACTAACTTAAAAAAAAATTAAACAGAAATATGCAAAAAATAACATTCGCAGAAACGAAGATTTACAAAAACTTCAAACGTACATTTGGCTTCATTTAGAGATGGTTCTCCAATGAAGACAAACAAAACACTGATTTATTGCAATCTACGCAAAACGACGTGGCGCGATACCGAAAATGTTTTTCAAGGGCCATATGTTTTCAACAAATTCCAAGGTTTGAGACAATTATGAACTTCTACGGGGGTCATTGAAAGAATAGTTGGACGGGTGGATTTGTAACGGAAAAATTTGATATGATTTTTTTTTTTTTTGTAATTTATGTTTTAATGAAACTTAGAGCTTTGGGATGATTATGTTATTGTTTTGAATGGAAAATCCGGCTATTTTAAATTATGAATATTGGTATTATTTATTTCGTAGGATGAGAGAGTGGTAAACCTGGCTCAAATTGTCAATGTCGGTTCTTTTGTTTATTGCAGATGGGTTTTTTAGGATCTCACACATTTCAATAAAGGAGCGTTTTTGATGGTTATTTTGTTTGGCCAGTATTTTAGTATTTGAGAAGTCAATGTGATGTTTGGTGGAAATGGCGTGTTGTGCAAGGGCACAAGAGGGTTTGGAAAGTCTAATGTCGCTTTTATGTGAAGTTATACGCCCTAGAAGTGAACGACTGGTTTGGCCAATGTAGCAGGAATTGCATTCAGAACAGGGGATTTGATAGACAACATTAGTGTGCTCTAACGAGCTTAGTGGAGTTTTGGACTTGGAGAATAACTTTCCAATAGTTTTAGTGTTTTTTAGGGATATTTTGACGGGTAAGTTTTTGAATAGTTTAGTAAGCTTGTTCGTAACTTGTGGGAAATATGGAAGAGAAGCATATTTTGTGGCTGGTTTCGGGGTTAGCGGGGAATTGTCAGTCTGTAAGCTATTGGATATGGAGGCTAGTATTGCACCGTTAGGTGCTTCAGAAATAGAATGACCGTAGCTTTTAGAGAAAAGATATCTGTTGATGATGGATATGGGGTAAGAGTTATCAATGAGGATGGATTTGAGTAAATCCAAAGATTCCCTCTTGTACCGCGTATGGGTCAACGTGTGTACTCTAAAGCTAAGAGCTTGTACAAGGTTAAGTTTGTATCTCATCGGGTGTGTAGAGTGGTAGTTTAAGAACCGGTTACTCGCCATTTCTTTCCTGTACCACGTAGTGCCCAATATGTTGCTATGTGTGCGTATGATTCGCATGTCCAAAAACGGTATGCTGTTATCAACCTCCAATTCACATGTAAATTGAAGGTGAGGATCAACGCTGTTGAAGACTGATAAGGTGCTTAAAATCTTATCAGGTGGTGTTGCTAGGATCAGGTCGTCGACATAACGCTTTACAAAGGGAACCTGGAAATCCAACTTACTGATACTCTCCTTATCAAGACCTTATCAATGAGAGTATCAGTAAGTTGGATTTCCAGGTTCCCTTTGTAAAGCGTTATGTCGACGACCTGATCCTAGCAACACCACCTGATAAGATTTTAAGCACCTTATCAGTCTTCAACAGCGTTGATCCTCACCTTCAATTTACATGTGAATTGGAGGTTGATAACAGCATACCGTTTTTGGACATGCGAATCATACGCACACATAGCAACATATTGGGCACTACGTGGTACAGGAAAGAAATGGCGAGTAACCGGTTCTTAAACTACCACTCTACACACCCGATGAGATACAAACTTAACCTTGTACAAGCTCTTAGCTTTAGAGTACACACGTTGACCCATACGCGGTACAAGAGGGAATCTTTGGATTTACTCAAATCCATCCTCATTGATAACTCTTACCCCATATCCATCATCAACAGATATCTTTTCTCTAAAAGCTACGGTCATTCTATTTCTGAAGCACCTAACGGTGCAATACTAGCCTCCATATCCAATAGCTTACAGACTGACAATTCCTCGCTAACCCCGAAACCAGCCACAAAATATGCTTCTCTTCCATATTTCCCACAAGTTACGAACAAGCTTACTAAACTATTCAAAAACTTACCCGTCAAAATATCCCTAAAAAACACTAAAACTATTGGAAAGTTATTCTCCAAGTCCAAAACTCCACTAAGCTCGTTAGAGCACACTAATGTTGTCTATCAAATCCCCTGTTCTGAATGCAATTCCTGCTACATTGGCCAAACCAGTCGTTCACTTCTAGGGCGTATAACTTCACATAAAAGCGACATTAGACTTTCCAAACCCTCTTGTGCCCTTGCACAACACGCCATTTCCACCAAACATCACATTGACTTCTCAAATACTAAAATACTGGCCAAACAAAATAACCATCAAAAACGCTCCTTTATTGAAATGTGTGAGATCCTAAAAAACCCATCTGCAATAAACAAAAGAACCGACATTGACAATTTGAGCCAGGTTTACCACTCTCTCATCTTACGAAATAAATAATACCAATATTCATAATTTAAAATAGCCGGATTTTCCATTCAAAACAATAACATAATCATCCCAAAGCTCTAAGTTTCATTAAAACATAAATTACAAAAAAAAAAAATCATATCAAATTTTTCCGTTACAAATCCACCCGTCCAACTATTCTTTCAATGACCCCCGTAGAAGTTCATAATTGTCTCAAACCTTGGAATTTGTTGAAAACATATGGCCCTTGAAAAACATTTTCGGTATCGCGCCACGTCGTTTTGCGTAGATTGCAATAAATCAGTGTTTTGTTTGTCTTCATTGGAGAACCATCTCTAAATGAAGCCAAATGTACGTTTGAAGTTTTTGTAAATCTTCGTTTCTGCGAATGTTATTTTTTGCATATTTCTGTTTAATTTTTTTTTAAGTTAGTTCTAAATTTATGAGTAAACTTAAGTACATATACGATAACATCTTTAATACTACATATTGAGTTGTAAGTAATTAATTATTAGATCTGTATTTCTTATAAACTCTATGTCATCTTTGTATTTTAGAGAACTGATGAAGCTTTAGAAATATAAAGCGAAACGTCTTCGATAAACTTATGAAGTAGTTGACTTCTGTTTTTTATTTTGCCAACCTGACTGACCGAATAAACCTCTGAATTCACTAGTTGAATACTTTATTAATATATATATATATATATATATATATATATATATATATATATATATATATATATATATATATATATATATATATATATTAAGATGATAATGGATATGGAGGAGATTAGCATAGTGGTATTATGATCTTTAATTAATAAACTTAAATAGTGATTAAAAAAATAATTTATGTTATATACTAGCGAATATTATAAAAAAATAATTATATGAGGGCATTTTTAAGAATTTACCATATAAGTTTAAACAGTTTTTTCAATAACTATAAATATATTTAAGTGAGCCATGTACATAGGCAACCAAATATATACTGTCTATGACATGACTATGCTTATTTTTGAACTAAATAAGTGACAGATGTAAAATGGGGACATTTATTAGTTTGGGATGTATACTTTAAATATAATTACGGATGTAAAATAGTGATAATATATTAGTTTAAGATGTTTAGTTTATGTATAAGAGTGTATTCTGATCTGAAAAGCTTAAATGTCCATAATATTATCCATAGAAGAGCAAAGAATTTTCTAGAAAACATGTGAATATAAGAAAATTGGCCTATTTACGTGGTGGGCTGTTCCAGAACATTCATATGTCTAGGAATTGAACAAATTAGAACATGATTTATTTCCTGAAGATTCTGGAACGGTAAAAGGATATAAATACGATGTAATTTGTAGCAGGCAGACATTAAGTTAGATTAATTCATTAGGTCAGTTACAATTCATTTATTAAGTTAGTGACAGTATGAGAGTAAATTAGATTTATCTAGACAGTTAGTTCAAGACGGTTGTAATTAATTAATTCAGACACAGTTGGAGAGTATGAGCGTAAATTAAGACAGTTAGTTCAATACAGTAATAGTTAATTATTAGTACAGTAATAAAGTGACAGTATGGAGTTAATTCTTTAAGAAGTTCAGCAGTCAATAGTACAAGCAGATAGTATACAGTATATTTGAAAGTATGTTATATGGAGATTAGAAGAATTATAATATCTATATGGTGATTGGAGATTATTAAGAAGAAAAATATTTAAAATTGTTGGGAGCTGATAATTAAAATATTATGGTATATTTGGAAAAAGCAATTTCACAAATACAAGGATAACCGAGGCTGATTAAGAAGATATTGAGTGGTGATTATAACTTTTATTTTGGAAAACTTTAGGCATTCAGTGATAGAAAGGTACCAAATTTTGTTAATATAATTTAATAATTGTAAGAATTTCAAATTTTAGATAGGTTGTTTTAAATTTATATTGTTTATATTAGATATATATGTGTGTTTCATAATAGTTATAATAAAGATAATTTAAAAAAGTACTTACAAACTAATTCTGTGAGAACCGCGATAAAAACCCTATACTTATATATATTATTCAAAATTCTCATAGCTCATACACAAACAAAACATCATAGCAATATATATATATATATATATATATATATATATATATATATATATATATATATATATATATATATATATCAAGATCAAGTGGTGATTCTTGAGGATGCAGTCATGGCCCAGATGACAACTCTTTGACTTACTGTCAAGCTTTCGAATTTATTTTAATTCTTTTTCAAGACATCTGTTAATACAATATAAAAATTATCTAGTTATACCTAATTATTAATTGTCTTACTTACTAGTCGTGAGATTACAGTTTATGTTGTGCTTTATAAAACGAACAATAATTATATTGTCATTATATATCTCATTGTCTTGTTGGTTTGGTTACTTTACATAAATGAATGTATATTATTTATTGTTTTTTTCTATAAATGAAAATACAAAAAAAATTAAAATACAAATTAATGCGAAAACCAAAGCTATACCAATCAACGGGTGAGTTCGCCAGGGAGATGTTATCTCTCCAAAGCTATGCACACTTGGACTTAAAGACGTGTTCAAAGGAATTAACTGGGCAGATAAGGGAGTATATGTTAATGGAAAAAAACTAAGTCATTTAAGATACGCTGATGACATTATAATATTCGCTACAAGTTTCGAAGAACTCCAGATCATGATGACGCAATTATTTCAAGCTTCGGAAAAATTAGGTCTTAAGATGAACTTGGAAAAAACAAAAATTATGACAAATACACCGAACATTACAGAAATAATGTTGAACGACATAAATTTAGAAACAGTAAATGAAAACTGCCGAAATTACCAGAAGAATAAGGTTAGCGTGGGCAGGATTTGAAAAACTGAGTTGGATCTTGAAAAGCACTGAAATAGAACAGTATGTATTTGAAAACCAGATTTTACGATTAGAGGTAAAAAACACTATGTTTATTAAAAAAGATTCATCCCTTCCTAAATTAACTTTAAACTGTAGTAATATATACAAAAGTAGGTAATTATTCTATTTGTCTTTTAAAGTGCAATTTAGTGATGATAATTAAAAAGGCTTAATAATAATTATTATTTTCGAGGTACGTCATACTATAAACCGCCTTTTCTCAAAAGTACATTTTATGACATAGTATAGTTTACCTCCGACACACAGATATTATATTGATGAAAGGAATTAAAAATTAATGTATGTTTTATTATATTACTTGTATTTTATTTAGCTAATACAACAATTGAATTAAATTCTATCTTAATTTTAATACATAACATAATCCTGTTTGTTTGTACAATTTGCACGTGTATTATATTTATCACAACAAGATGGAACACAATAATACATCTCGCCATATACGGGATACTGAGAAGGTATCCTGCACACATGTTCACATTGTAGATAAATATAACCTAGAGAATTTCCTTCGGATTCAATGGTGAGCATTACCTGGAAACAAAAATTGTCAATAATATATATATATATATATATATATATATATATATATATATATATATATATATATATATATACATATATATATATATATATATATATATATATATATATAGATATATATATATATATATATATATTATATATATAATATATATATATATATATATATATATATATATATATATATTGTTATGCTATTTAAATTGTATTATATTGCTTATTTAGAAAAAATCCTGTCTATATTTATTAAATGATCTAATCTCCAATTAATCACAATAAATCAGCATTAATTAATTACCATCTCAGGCTATTTAACTTGTACTATTTACCCTTGATCGTGGATTCAAAATATTTGCCAATTGGCTTCCCAATTGGGATAGGTAATATGACCTGAATAAAATACATAGAATTTCAACTGAACTATATGTGAGATGTCCTTTATTTTAATGAAATTTTATATAACAATCAATCCTGTAATATTTGCAATATACTAACTTTAAATTTATGAGAAGTTGTTTTCTATCATGGACCCAAATGTTATTTCTCTGTTTCTGCTCCTATTGTGGTCCAGATGACGTACACTTTTCTTCTATCTGTCCTTGTATCTGCAACCCAACAACTCGTGTTATTCTATCTATGCAGCCTCCTTTTGAGCCAATCTCCGCTCCTGTTTATAACTCCAAATGTTTCCGGCTTCGTCTGATATTAATATTCTTATACCCTTTGGTTTTTCTATCTCTCTGTACCCCGTTCCTCACACTGGTCAGCTTTTACACAGCAAATAAACACACCCGGTAAATTACGTCTTCGGGACTTCAAACAAACACAAATCACAAAGCTCCTTCCTTCTTGGGCGACGAAAACTGACTAACCAACTTTTTTCCTCTCTCCTATCTCATAGCCAAAACCACCACCTCCTTGCATTCAAAAATTGACCAATAAAAATCATCCACCTCTGTGACGTATATCGTTACCAACCAATCGTTACCAACCAACTCTCTCTATAAAACGTCATTCGGATAAGTCCAGAAAACAACATTCTTTAATTATTCTAACTAAATCTATCTGCTTTACAAATATTTCTTACTAATAGCTACAAACGATACCTGTTTCTCAATTCAATGTCTTTTGTTAATAAACTTTTACCGATATAATCTTTCGGGGAGAGAAACCACCTCAAATCCCGGTATATTGTTTAAACACTTTCTATATACACTTTTATTCCTTGTATTTGTGAAATTGCATAAAGATATTATAATTTAAAATTCTTGTAAACTCCATATATAATATATTTTCAAATATACTGTATACTATGTTCTTGTACTATTGACTGCTTAACTTCATAATGAATTAACTCCATACTGTCACTGTATTACTGTACTAATAATTAACAATCACTGTATGGAACTATCTATATTGAATTAATTTACTCTCATACTCTCCAACTGTATCTGACTTAATATATTCTTTTAAGTTAATCCTTTCTTCTAATTTAATTTAATTATAACTGTCATGAAATAACTTTCTTGATGAATCTAATTTAATGACTTAATTGTAACTGACTGGCTGACTTGATCTCACTTAATTAATGCCTTCTACTAACTTAATAATTGACTGTAACTGACTTAGTAACTGTACCTTAATACCTGCCTGCTCCAAATTACCTAGTATTTATATCATTTTTTATTTTATTTGCTACTTTTTTCTCTGCAGCTTCTAGTTTTTTATCTATTTGTTTTTCTATTTGTTTTACAATTTAATTATTATTATCTTCTATTTTCTTTTCTAATTTTTATAAATTCTCTTTCATTATTTTCCAATTTTCTTCCATATTTTTCAATTTCTCTTCCAATTTCTGTTCCATTTTTTTCATATCTTCTTTGATGTCTTTTAAATTCTCTTCCAATTTCTGTTTCATTTTTCTTATGCCTTCTTTGACTTCTTTCGAATTCTCTTCCAACTTCTCTTCCATTTTTTTTATATTCTCTTCCATTGTCTTGTTCATCTGCATCATTAATGACATCAAAGCTGCCATATTGACATTTTCCTCTCTTTCTTGATTAATTTCTACAGTATCTGGTGGAACTTGGACTAAACTCTCCTCTTGTACAGCTTGTGTTTCTATTTCCACATCTTCATTCTTTTTGTTTCTTGTACCTTTTTTTCCTTGAGACATTTTGAGACTTTACTTGTTCAAATATAATTAAAAATAAAATCTTTAATTTTTTTTATGAAAATTCATTTAATGATATGAGAGCACGTATCTTTCCAAACTAATATTTTTAAATAGAGAGCCCCGAGGTGGGCGCCAAAATTGTTATGATGATTTGTTGTATGATGCAATAAGTGTTTAAAATAAAATATATGAGTAGAGGGTTTTTATCGCGGTTCTCAAAGAATTAGTTTGTAAATACTTTTTTAAATTATCTTTATTATAACTATTATGAAACAACATATATATCTAATATAAACAATATAAATTTAAAACAACCTATCTAAAATTTGAAATTCTTACAATTATTAAATTATATTAACAAAATTTGGTACCTTTCTATCACTGAATGCCTAAAGTTTTCCAAAATCAAAGTTATAATCACCACTAAATATCTTCTTAATCAGCCTTGGTTATCCTTGTATTTGTGAAATTGCATATAGATATTATAATTTAAAATTCTTGTAATCTCCATATAATATATTTTCAAATATACTGTATACTATGTTCTTGTACTATTGACTGCTTAACTTTATAATGAATTAACTCCATACTGTCACTGTATTACTGTACTAATAATTAACTATCACTGTATTGAACTATCTATATTGAATTAATTTACTCTCATACTCTCCAACTGTATCTGACTTAATGAATTCTTCTAAGTTAATCCTTTCTTCTAACTTAATTTAATTATAACTGTCTTGAAATAACTTTCTTGATGAATCTAATTTAATAACTTAATTGTAACTGACTGACTGACTTCATCTCACTTAATTAATGCCTTCTACTAACTTAATAATTGACTGTAACTGACTTAGTAACTGTAACTTAATGCCTGCCTGCTCCAAATTACCTAGTATTTATATCATTTTTTATTTCATCTGCTACTTTTTACTCTGCAGCCTTAAGTTGTTTATCTATTTGTTTTTCTATTTGTTTTACAATTGTATTATTATTATCTTCTATTTTCTTTTCTAATTTTTTATAATTCCCTTCCATTTTTTTCGAATTTTCTTTCATTTTTTTTTTCGAATTCTCTTCCAATTTCTGTTCCATTTTTTCATATGGTTGTTTTCCAGGATGGTTGTTTTCCAGAATGTCTAAAAATAGGCAAAATCAAACCTCTGTTTAAAAAAGGAAATAAAGAAGACGTGATTAATTACAGACCAGTATCTTTGTTGTCTGTTTTTTCCAAAATATTTGAAAAAATTTTAAAAAAATAGATTAGTGAGTTTTTTGGATAGGTTTAGTGTAATATCGGATTGTCAATACGGTTTTAGAGAAAGAAAATCTACACAAGATGCTATTTGTAAACTAACATCACAAATATCAGAAGCTTTTGAGTCTAATAAACGTAGTTTATGCATATTTGTCGATCTCTCTAAGGCGTTTGACACGATATCTCACGGGATCTTGTTAGAGAAACTTGAGAAGTATGGTCTGAGAGGACGCGTTTTGACATTACTAAAAAGTTACTTAACAGACAGAAAACAATTTGTAGAAATTGATGGTGTCGAAAGTGATCCTGAAGTAATTAATTATGGCGTACCGCAAGGGACCGTTTTAGGCCCTCTACTCTTTACACTCTATGTTAATGACATGCTTAAACTAAAAACTGATGGAAACATAATAAGCTTTGCTGATGACACCGCAATTTTTTATAAGGCCGAAAATTGGGAAGATCTTAAGACTATAGTTGAACAAGACTTCAAAGTTATAAAAACATGGTTGCAAATAAATAAACTCACAATAAATTACGAAAAAACTAAATATATACCTTTTGCAATATATAAAAATTCTCTGCCAACTTTTAACTCATTAAAAATAAATAAAAAACAACAAATATTTAAAGCAGAATACATAAAATATTTAGGAGTTTTAATTGACAGGCACCTTAAATGGGACTTACAAATAAAAAATATTATAAGAAAAATAAGAGGACTGTTACCAAAATTCCGCTATTTAAAAGAGTTTTTAGATGTTGAACAGCTTAAAATGCTTTACCTGTCTTTAGTACAATCTCATCTTGTATATGGGATTTTAGGATGGGGTGGCGTAGCTGATTGCCATCTGGTGACCCTTCAAAATACTCAGAAATGGTTTCTTAAACTAATATATGGAAAACGAAAAACATATCCCTCAGACCAACTTTTTCATGAAACTCAGGTTCTTGATGTTCGGCAATTGTACTGCCTAGAGCTACTTAAAAATATTCATAAAGATAAAATACCTCTTAAAGTAAAAGTGTCAAATTATGAAACAAGAAGAAAATTGAATGTTGAATGTCTTCATACTTCAAAAACAATCACGCAACGGTCAATTAAATATTTTGCTCCAAGAATATACAATCAATTGCCCATAAATTTTAAAAATATCAAAAATTTTTATTTGTATAAAAAATTAGTTAATGCTTGGGTAAAAGAAAAAAGGGAGTTGTGTAACAATTTAATAAATTTAAATTATACTAGATAAAAAAAAACGAAACAAATTAGATTAGATTAGAAACTGTAAAAATGAAATAATAATTTGTAAAAAAAAAAACATTAAACTTGTTAATATTAGACAGCTTAAGTCAACAAGCATGTTAATGCTTTAAAGACTTTTTTTTACGTTTATGTTACTGTAAGTAAACTGAAATTGAAATTGTAAATTAATGTAATACTTATGGATTTGAATAAACGTATATTATTATTATATCTTCTTTGACTTCTTTTGAATTCTCTTCCAATTTCTGTTCCATTTTTCTTCTGTCTTCTTTTACTTCTTTCGAATTCTCTTCCAACTTCTCTTCCATTTTTTTCATATTATCTTCCATTGGGTTGTTAATCTGCATCATTAATGACATCAAAGCTGCCATATTGACATTTTCCTCTCTTTCTTGATTAATTTCTACAGTATCTTGTGGAACTTGGACTAAACTCTTCTCTTGTACAGCTTGTGTTTCTATTTCCACATCTTCATTCTTTTTGTTTCTTGTACCTTTTTTTCCTTGAGACATTTTGAGACTTTACTTGTTCAAATATAATTAAAAATAAAATCTCTAATTTTTTTTTATGAAAATTAATTTAATTATATGAGAGCACTTGTCTTTACAAACTAATTCTTTGAGAACCGCGATAAAAACCCTATACTCATATATTTTATTTTAAAAACTCATTGCTCATATACAAACAAAACATCATAACAATATATATATATATATATATATATATATATATATATATATATATATATATATATATATATTTATATATATATATATATATATATATATATATATATATATATATATATATATATTTATATATATAAAGTGGTGATTCTTGAGGATGCAGTCAGGCAAGACAAATAAAACTCTTTGACTTACTGTCAAGCTTTCGAATTTATTTTAATTCTTTTTCAAGATATCTGTTTACAAAATATAAAAATTATCCAGTTATAATTAACAGTTTTCTTACTTAGTAGTCGTGAGATTACTCACTAGTAGATGCTTTTGTTGGACTTTATAAAACGAAACATAACACATATCTTAAAATAAAAAAAAAGTTTTTTTAAACTATATTGTCATTATATATGTCATTGTCTTGTTGGTTTGATTAATATACATATCTGAATGAATATAGTTATTTTATGTGGAAAGCAGAACCAATAATAATAGTTTTTATTATTAGTAATTTGAATATCGATGAAAAATAAATCAGTCCGGTCAGTTTAGCTTAAGTATATATGATTTTTTTAATATTGGGATGTCGATAGAAAATAAGATTCTAATGTTAGGCTAATTGTTTATTGATATGTTAATATGTAACAATAAATGTTACTTAATTTATCAATATCTGATTTTCTATAAATACATTTTTTATTTTTCTGTATATGTGTCAATTCTAAAAATAACCGCTTCTGTTGATTTTTCTGCCTCTCTAGAATTGAAGCTTGTAAAAAATTAAATATTTGATTTTAGATTGATGGAGTCGTTAGAACAAGCTTGAGATTAGTTTGTTTTTACATAACTTTTGTGAGAAATAATTCTGTTGTGTAATGTTCGAGAAGTTTCTCCTATATAAACCTTATCACGGTCTGAGCAAGGTATTTGATACACTAATTTCTTTGGTTGTTAAAGGATCTTTCTTTTAGTTTATAAATGTGCTATGGTTTTAACATTTCTAGTGGCAATTTTTATGTTTTCTGATCCTTTCAAATAATTTAAGAAGTTTTGGTCTTAAGAATGGAATATAAGGTAAAGATCCAAAAGTTTGTGGTGTTATTGGTATTAAGGTATTAACTGTCAGGCTATTTACTGCTTAGTTTGCCGTTTTTACTGTGATTTGTTTTTTATTGTTAGTATTGCCGATCAATTTGATGGAGGCTGGAGAGTTTGCAGTAATAAAAATTCATTTATTGAGTAGGCCTACGGGATAAGAGTTTTCCACTATATGTATTTAGTCCCAAAATTAAGTTTGTTTTCATTTTTGTAGGATGTTCCGAATAGCAATTTATGAATCTATATATTGATATTACCATTCACTCCCAATTATACTCCTAATAATTACTCCTTATTAAACTTTTCATTCGATGTTGCATGGATCTAATGATTTTTTAATAAATGCTTGAGGCATTGCTTTAAATTTATTATTAAGCGCAGCTCTCAATTTCATTATGCACGTGCATGATATCTGTCCCGGAGCCTCTTGTTAAGCTTATCGCAAATATGTTTTATTACTTTAGATCCGCTCACGCCATAACGCTCAATAATCATTTATTGTAGTATCAAGCTCAGTCAATAGGTGGTGGTTACTCGTGAAGAATGCCATCGAAGATTAAAATCAAGGCAGCACCAATAAATTCTGCGTATGGAACCACATGTTTCTCCAAAATGTCTCTGATGTAAACATCCATTGTTAAACCTCTTCCACGTCCTCTATCAGGTACGAAAATAAACTTTGTTCTGCTATCCATGGAAATGTCTGCATAAAATATACAAGAACCACCTCCATATGACACAGTTTCTCGTATACAACATTAAACATATCGCTGTACTAACCTTCTATAGACTTCACGCCTCTTCGTCGTAACCGTGTAGGTAGATCCTACTTCTGTGGAAGAATACCAGACTCTATGGAGAGTTGTCCCAATCGATAATTGTGAGCAAATTCTAATCACCTTTGCTTCTGGGCTACACTTATCTTGGGATCCGCAGCTGCCCTTTTTGGTATTAGATTGGCTGACTGCAGTCTTCTTTCAACTGTCCAAATGCTGCTAACCACACTTCTCTAAGCTCTTCTTTGAGATTAGTACCAGTCGAACGTCCATTTCTCAGAGATTTTGATACAAGCAATCGATCATCTCTATCCGTTGTTATTCGTTTATGGCCTTTTTCTTGTTAGCGGACATAATCACCAGCACCAGTACAGACGATACACTGCGGATATAACTGATTGGGTTAAATTTAGTCGATTTGTCATGACTCTCTGACTCAGGTTTTCTGACAATAAAGCTACTGCTTAAGCTGCTTTGACGGATGTGGTTTCCATTTGTAATGCACTTGCAAACTTCTTATAAGTGACTGATGTATTAATAGACACTCTGTACTTTGCTAACATGCAGATTACCAAAGAAATAGAATCTTAAACCACTACAATAAACTAATCAACAGCCTTTTTAATGCTTCCTTAAGGTTTAGAAGACTGAATAGACTCGGGAAAAAACTACATGACGTATCAAGGTAAATTGGCACAGGCCGCCAACACCCACAAGCCATAATCATTAACAAATTTATTGGATACTTAAAACATAACGATTAAATTGACATAAACAAATTAATATTAAAAACACTCTAAAAAATATATATTAAAAATAGTAAGAATGCCTAAATTTTTACCACTATGGTAATAGCAACCAATAATAGTTTCATTGCAAATTATTGATGAAGATAAAGATATTTTTAAACAATAAATTTATTTGATTATTGTTGTAATTTATATATGACGATACAAACCAATAAATATTTTACTGCTTAAATACAATTTTTATCAAATATAATTTCTTTTGAAAACAATAGAAAATAAAATAGAACGAATAATTAGTTTTTTATCACAAGTTAAGGAAATTGCACTATCTATAGTGCAGTTGACAAAATCACTTGAAAAGTGTAGAAGAAATCAGCGGACCAAAATTAAGAAAAGATATTTATTATATGGAAATTATAGTACAAAAATAGTTTTAGACTTAAAAAAAAAAACATTAGAATTATTTCCGCTACTGAGTGTTTTATTTTAAGTGTCTTTAACATGACATCATTTATTATATAAACATTTTATTTGTACGATAGCTCAAACCACTTAAAATAGATATAAAGTATATCATTTCAGATGAAAGAGTTTAAAAAATGAGTTTAAATTTAAAAAATTATATTTCCTTAGAGATACCCATTAAAACAATGGTGTATGTCATTAACCTTTTCATAATATATTTATCAAAAGTTGCAATCAAGTTGTTGTTGTTGTTGTTTTTCTTAAACTTTACGTTACTTTATATATGTGGGTACCTTTTATAGTTTTTAATTAGACTTATCCTTTTTTCAGCTTTTAATAGCCTTTAACTATTAGTCGATCTAAACTTTAATGCTTTAGTGTTCCATATATAATGATAATGATAATAATACGAAACCACTTTCAATCGAATCCACTTAAATCAGTTGCTAAAAACTGTATAAAATATTTCTCAAATGATATCAGTATGCATTTTGGACTTGCCAAGTGCCGGATACTAAATATAGTCAGAGGAAAGGTTCAGCCTGGAGGTTTCGATATGCAAGATGATCAAAACATCGAGGCAATGGGGGAAAATGATATGTACAAATATCTCCGAGTAAAGCAAGAGTGAAAAATTGACCATAAATAAATAAAAACTAAAAAAGAGTAAGCCGACTAAATCGGTCATATCTTAATACGAAAAATTTGTTTAAGGCATTAAATACGTACGCCTGTTCCGCGCTGAACTACTTATTTGATATTATAGAGTGATCAAAAACGGATATAGAGGGTCTTCAGAGGAAAGTAGGAACACTTCTGATAAAGGTGCAAAAACGCCACCCACAACATTACCGCGGTATCAAGGGGGAAGAGGACTTATAAACATAGATAAGCAACTGGATAAACAAGTTGCTAATTTAAGAACTTATTTTCACGCTGAGAGATTTATGTTACATAAAGCAATTTGCGCAGTAGATGATACAACGCCGCTTATACTAAGGGGACAAGAAATGCACATAAACCACCTGACTAAGCAAGACAAAATGCATCACAACTCAGTAGGAGAGGTTATCCACCAAGAACTAGATGACAAACTGAGACTTCTCCAAACCGATCATCTTCCTTATTATTATTACTTTCTTGACAGAATGCTTGAAAATGACAACTATAACCTATACTGGGACCACACGGTGCTCACAGACCAACCAGTGGCACATAATAGACCAGATCTCATACTAGTTAATAAACTTATTAGGAAAACAATACTTATTGATGTGGCGATACACAACACTAATAATTTATGTGTTAAGTACCACGAAAAGATCACCAAGTACAGAAATCTCGAAATAAAAATCAAGAGACAATGGAGAATGGAAAGTACCCAGACCGTACGTATTATTCTATCTACTACTGGTGTTATTTTCAAAAACCTTCTATTTTACTATAATTACATAAGAATATAACTAATTTTAATAATATTTAATACAAATTAATTTAAAGCTTGATGTTAGTTTAGATTTATAATTCTAGCGTCTCCCAGGAAAAAAAAGTATTGAATAAAAAGTTATATGGAAAATAAACTGTAGTAATGGTACTTCGTTATTATGTTGTAGGTTATCACAAAAACAAAAATACAACCTAAATATTGTTGTTTAGTGTAGGTTAGAAAAATGGATATTTAAAGATTTAATGAAATTGGAGAGTATGATCAGTATGATGTTTAATATGTATAAACTGAGTAAAAAAACAGTGATCTATATTCTAAGAAAATATTGTAAATAGTTGTTAATAAATGATTAGAAAAGTAGGTGTATACATATTTTCATTTACAAACTATAGGGATTCAATATTTTTATAATCTTGATAATTAAAAAATGAACCTTTTTCAAGAGATATTGGCTCCATTGATTCAATAATAATAGTATCGAATTCCAAAATAAAAAATATGCACGTAGTACCTAGATTGTCAGATTTTTTTAACCCTCCGTTCATCGGGTGTGGTCTGTGTCCGACAAAATAAAAATTTTGGATAATTCTCTCATTTTATTTTTTTACATTTCTACCTCTTCAGTACCTTCCTAGAAACTAAATACCATTCGATTTTTTTATTCAAAACTGTTTTTGAAATTTCTAAATAGCTGCTGCATGGCAGTTTGTCCTGACAGACCCAACCCGACCAAATGTGTAACAATATTTGCGCTGCTTCTTAGTTGTATTTTTCTTGCAATCTTGTTTCACTTGGCAATCCTGTGCATTTTTACGAACTGGATTATTCGATTGTTCCGAGAAAATACGTCAGTTCACTGACTACCGCATTATATATACCGAAGAAAGGAAAAAATGTGATTGCTGTTTCCGCTGTGCACAGAGATGATAGGATTGATGAAGATACTGGCGATCAGAAAAAAACCAGAAATAATTACTGTTTATAATTCCACCAAGAGTGGAGTAGATGTTGTAGACAGAAGGATCACATCATATAATGTTTGCAGAAATACGAAACGTTGGCCAATGATAGTAGTTCATAATCTCCTTAATCTTGTAGTAATTAAGGCATTTTTAATTTACAAAAGCAACAACCCAGACAGAGAATTTTTCAAAACGCGAAGATTATTCCAAGAAAACCTAGGTATGGAATTGGTACAGGAGAGTATACGACGGAGAGCAGTTGACACGCATTTGACAAAAGCTCTGCGTGCTTCGGCCTTGAGACTCTCAGACATTGAGGTCGTCGTTGTACCAGAGCATCAGCCAGGTAAGAGAGGAAATTGTAAATATTGCAAAAGACGCAAAACTTTCTTTTTTTGATTTATAAGGTCCACATAATAGCATGCTACAAAGATTGCTTAGAAAATTTGACCACCAAAGTTTGACCATTGTTAGTTTTGTTTGTTTTTGTAGTACTTTGTTTATTTCTAATTAAAGTTTTAAATATTTTTTTTGTTTTTTTTTATTATTTAGTCGCTGTTCACAAATTTGAAAAAATATGAGTTGAAATTGTAAACATTTTTAAAACATTTTAAGTACAACTTAAAAAATTTTTGGAAATGTTTCTGTAATAAACACTAAATAGTAAATGATTTGTTTAAAACACGTTGATGCGAAATTAGCAATAAAATGTATACTGTTGCTCGGGAGGCGGTATTTTATTTTGGTCCTCACAGACCACACCCGACCGAAAGTGTTTCAGAATGGTCACCCGATGAACGGAGGGTTAATAATTATAAAATACATTCAATTATATATAGGAAAGACTCAGAGTAAGTATACAAAAGGAAATTTTCAAAACTTTCAGTAAATCTTCTATACATATAATATATGGAATATTGATTTTTAATTCTGACAATTTTCTGATACTTTTTGAATACCTTTTTTTAAGGTACCTAACAGATAGAAATAAAGAATTCTATATTTTTCATAAGAAGTTTAAATAAAGATAATAGAAATGTAAAGCTATTTCTACATTGAATTTCATATTAGAACCATATATGAAACATAACTTTTTATCAATATAAGGCGAGCGCCCACCAAAGTGGCGTGGCAGTGGCAAGTAGCAAGTAGCACGCGTCTAGCATAATGTAACCAATGAAAACGAATGATTCAGTTTACATCAAAATGACAGTAACGTCATTCATTCTAATCATTCGTTAGGATTGGTTACATTATGCTAGACGCGTGCTACTTGCTACTTGCCACTGCCACGCCACTTTGGTGGGCGCTCGCCCTAAGGTTGAATGTTCGAATAATTAAACTTTGATGGTATACAAGGCAAGTATCGAACACAGTAATTAATTAAATCTTGCCCAAGTACTTTCGATCAATAGATCATCTTCAGGGACATTTCGTCAGTTATGGCCTATCCGACATGAGCAGAATATCATACATGTAAATATGGTATTGTTATGTCCGTTATGTTAGCTTCTTTTCGTTATGTCTTGTCGAAAAGAACCTAGTTGTAAACTTTTTCTAAATATCACCTAAATTCATCAACAGTTTAAAATTTTTTTTTATTTGAAACTGCTTCAATCACAAGTGTTATTAGCAATAGTCGATTGTACAGATACCATAAATAATATAAAAAAAATAAAGAATACAATTAGATTTTGTTAATTAATCCTGAGGAAAAAAAATTTGGTACGATTGCTCCCATTATGTTCACTTAGAATGTCCTTTATTGTTCTAGGTAACTGTTATTGGCTTTCAAATGTGTATTACGGATACTACACTAATAAGTGATACACTGTTAGATCAATGTGACATGCATATCACAAAGATTTGGGTTACTTCTGTAGTAGGAAATCATGTGTGATCTTCTTTAAGTGCCATTTACGCGACGGAGGTTGGCAATCGTCATGGCTATTCTGAACTTCGAGGTAGCTGCTGTAAACAATTGCCTTGAGCTGCAACCAAACCACTCTCTTACGTTCTTCTACCAGGAAAAGCGTCTTCTTCCTACGCTTCTCCTACCCTCTATTTTTCGTTGAATTATGAGTCTCATGATGTTGTATCTTTCGCCTCTCGTCGCATGAACGAGATATTGCAATTTCCTTTTTTTTATTGTATGTTTCATTTCCTTCTCTCTGCTTATTCTCCTTAACACTTCTGCATTCGTGAATCTATCTACCTATGGAATCCTTAACAATCTTCTAAATGTCCACATTTCAAACGCGTTAAGTCGATTTATTGTATTCCGGTTGCATGTCCATGATTGAGCTCCATAGTAGAGTACACTGTGTACATAACATTTAATTTGTCTTATTCTGAGGGCCAATGTCAGATCTTTCCTGCATAAAATCTTTTTCATTTTCACAAAGTTGGCACGTGCTTTTTCAATTCTGACTCTTATCTCTGCAGTATAATCGTTATTTTCTGTGATTATAGTTCCCAAGTAAGTATATCTTTTTACTTTCTCAATCTGCTGGCCGCCTACCATTAATATTTCATTTGTATTGTTGTTCTTACTAATTTTCATGAATTTGTTTTTTTTATGTTAAGAAAGAGTCCGTATTCTCCACTATATCTTAATATTTTGTTCATTGTTCCTTCTAAGTCTTCCAAATTATTGGCTATTGTGACTATATCGTCGGCATACCTAATGTTGATAATTAAACTTCCGTTCACTTTTATGCCGACTGTCTCGTTAACCAAAGCTTCTTGTATGATTTCTTCAGAATACGCATTAAACAATAACGGCGACAGTATGCAACCTTGTCTGACTCCTCTCCTTATCTCCACTTCTTCTGACACTTCTCTTCCAATTTTCACATTTGATCGTTGGCTGTGTATAAATTTGATATCAATGTTACATACCTCACATCCAGATTCTTGTTTTTGAGTACTTCTATAAGTCGGGCATGTTTTATTTTATCGAATGCCTTGTTGTAGTCTATAAAGCATACATAAAGATCTCGATTAACATCCAAACATCTTTGGGTCAGTACGTTAAAAGAAAATAGTGCCTCTTTTGTGCCTATTCCATTAGGAAAATCTAACTGGGAATCACTAATATCGATCTGCAGCTTAGCGTGTATTCTATTATGGATGATTTTTAGCAGAGTTTTTAAGGTATGTGACATTAGAGTGATCGTTCGATAATCACTACATTCTTTGGCATTTACTTACTTTGGTGTTAGTTCAACATAAATGATAATATCAGCATTTCACGTGAAATGTTTCCTGTGGAATATATTATGTTTAGTAGTTGGACAAAAGGATCTATGTTTTTTTCGTTGACCAATTTTAGCAATTCTCTTGGTACTTCATCTCGACCAGCAGCTTTATTATTTTTCATGGACTTTACTGCATGCATAACTTCTGACTTTGTTATTTCGGGTCCCTCGTCTTTACTCTGATTTTCTTCATATATATTTTCCTGTCTCTGGTCATGGAATAATTCCTTTATATATTCTTTCCATCTTCCTAATTTTTATTTTGTCTCCACTAAAATGTTTCCTTGTTTGTCCAATAGTATGCTTGAGGTTTTTTGTTTTGCTATCCCAGCTAATTCTTCAACTTTTTTATGAAGATTGAAGTTATCATATTTGTTATGTAAGTCTTCTATTTCTTGTCATTTTCCAGCAAAATGAGTTTTTTAGCTTCTCTTATTTTCCATGTTAATGTTCTTTTGCCTTCTTCTGTCCTCCATAATTTTCCAGATTTCTTCTGTCATCCAATCTCCTTTCTTGAATCTGGTTGTTGTGAGTTCTCTGCGACTTGGTTTGATAATTGCATTTTTAAAGAATTGCCACTGTTGTTCTACATTACCATCAATTTATTCCGTTGTGGATTCTAGGTTAGCATTAATTTCTTGTTTTAGTTTTTCTTTTGCGTCTTCTAATTTTAATTTTTGTATGTTTAGTTTATCACTTTTGTAGCTTTTTTGTATCTTTTTTAAATGAAGTTGGAATTTTGCTACAAGAGGATTGTGCTCTGATGCCACATCTGCACTTGGGTACGCTTTCACCAATTGTATTGGGGTTCGGTATCTGTGGTTTATTAAAATATAGTCAATTTGGTTTTTAAAGATTTTATCGACCTTGTCAGTTGGCGATTTCCAAGTGTAAAGGCATCGTTTAGGCAGTATAAAGAAAGTATTCATTACCGCAAGAATATGCTCTAGACAGAATTCTATAAGGCGTTCTTCTCTCTCATTTCAAACACCGAGTCCATATGGATCTCACGTCCTCATATCTTCCTTCTCCAAATTTGGCGTTATAATCACTCATGACTACTGTTATATCTATAGATGTTGTATTTTGTGGAGTTTTTTGAAGGTCATCGTAAAATTTTTTCATTTCTTCCTCTGTGTTATTGGCGGTCAGCGCATAAATCTGAATAAGATTTAATTTCCTATGTGTTGTCATCATTTGTATTAGCATAATTCTTTCCGATATTGGTATAAAGCCTACAACTGATTTTGCAACTTTTTTACTGACATTAATTGCTACCCCATACCAATGTTGGCCGTCGTTACTACTAGAGTAGAAAAGTCGAAAACTGGTTGTACTTAGTTCGCCGGAGTCGAGCCATATTGTGTCACTTATTCCCAATATGTCGATCTCAAGTCGCATCATTTCCTGTTTTATGTTCCTTAGTTTACTAGGCTCATACATGCTTCTAACATTCCATGTCTCTATTTTAAACGTTGAATTTTGTATTTTTAGTACGCATTGATTTCGTTGGTAAATGACCTGAGAAGCCCAGTCATCATTGTTATTTCTCCCCCTGCCTAATCTTGGCATCCGAGAACCATGATTATTATGGTTATGCTTGTCACTAACTGCCATGACGATTTCTAGGGGTACTCTACGAGTCTTTAATGCAGTGGTTCCCTGTTGCCTTCTGCATCCTTATGCCGTTGACCTTTCCTTGGTTCATGCGCCTTCGAGATAGATTTCTCTATCTCAGAACAACAGAGTGCCCCTACATCTACCAGCTTCTCCACCCGAAACCGTTGGCCAGTATTTGACTTGATTCTATATCAACCCTAAAATCGAAGGTTGCCATTTACGCCATCCACACCGTACCGAAGTTTTGCTTCTCCGCCGTGGCTGCCGTTGTGGACTTCATTCGTAACCCTGGACAAGGGACGTGTGGGATGTGTGATCTTGGTGTGTCCTAATCGTAGTCTGGACATGAAGTTTTTAAAATTGTGATTTTTGTAAACATAGTGTTACACTTCTTGAAAATTAACTTTATTTAACACCAACAATATTACAATACTTTTTAACTGACAACTATTAACTTCAACATTCAAAATACAAACTGTTCCCCAACTGTCAAAAACATCTGTTATACACATATAATATATAATATATATATATATATATATATATATACATATACATATATTGTAAAAACTACGATCGTCAATTTATATTAATAAAGTATTCAACTAGTGAATTCAGAGGTTTATTCGGTCAGTCAGGTTTGGCAAAATAAAAAACAGGAGTCAACTACTTCATAAGTTTATAGAAGACGTTTCGCTTTATACTTCTAAAGCTTCATCAGTTCTCTAAAATACAAAGATGACATAGAGTTTATAAGAAATACAGATCTAATAATTTATTACTTACAACTCAATATGTAGTATTAAAGATGTTATCGTATATGTACTTAAGTTTACTCATAAATTTAGAACTCACTTAAAATAAATTAAGCAGAAACATGCAAAAAATAATATTCGCAGAAACGAAGATTTGCAAAAACTTTAAACGTACATTTGGCTTCATTTAGAGATGGTTCTCCAATGAAGACAAACAAACACTGATTTATTGCAATCTATGCAAAATGCCGTGACGCGATACCGAAAATTTTTCAAGGGCCATATGTTCAACAAATTCCAAGGTTTGAGACAATTATGAACTTCTACGGAGGTCATTGAAAGAATAGTTGGACGGGTGGATTTGTATGACGGAAAAATTTGATATGATTTTTTTTTGTAATTTATGTTTTAATGAAACTTAGAGATCTGCGATGATTATGTTATCGTTTTGAATGGAAAATACGGCTATTTTAAATTATAAATATTAGTATTATTTATTTCGTAAGATGAGAGAGTGGTAAACCTGGCTCAAATTGTCGATGTCTGTTCTTTTGTTTATTGCAGATGGGTTTTTTAGGATCTAACACATTTCAATAAAGGAGCGTTTTTGATGGTTATTTTGTGTCGCCAGTATTTTAGTATTTGAGCAGTCAATGTGATGTTTGGTGGAAATGGCGTGTTGTGCAAGGGCACAAGAGGGTATGGAAAGTCTAATGTCGCTTTTATGTGAAGTTATACGCCCTAGAAGTGAACGACTGGTTTTACCAATGTAACAGGAATTGCATTCAGAACAGGAGATCTGATAGACAACATTAGTGTGCTCTAACGAGCTTAGTGGAGTTTTGGACTTGGAGAATAACTTTCCAATGGTTTTAGTGTTTTTTAGGGATATTTTGACGGGTAAGTTTTTGAATAGTTTAGTAAGCTTGTTCGTAATTTGTGGGAAATATGGAAGAGAAGCATATTTTGTCGCTGGTTTTGGGGTTAACGGCGAATTGTCAGTCTGTAAGCTATTGGATATGGAGGTTAGTATTGCACCGTTAGGTGCTTCAGAAATAGAATGACCGTAGCTTTCAGAGAAAAGATATCTGTTGATGATGGATATGGGGTAAGAGTTATCAATGAGGATGGATTTGAGTAAATCCAAAGATTCCCTCTTGTACCGCGTATGGGTCAACGTGTGTACTCTAAAGCTAAGAGCTTGTACAAGGTTATGTTTGTATCTCATTGGGTGTGTAGAGTGGTAATTTAAGAATCGATTACTCGCCATTTCTTTCCATTTCTTTTTTGCTCGCCATTTCTTTTTTGCCAACCGGACTGACCGAATAAACCTCTGAATTCACTAGTTGAATACTTTATTAATATATATATATATATATATATATATATATATATATATATATATATATAAGTATATATATATATATATATATATATATATATATATATATATATATATATATATATATATATATAGAAATTTCATCCATTTATCCTATTGTTACGAAAGATTTATCCCACATATATATATATATATATATATATATATATATATATATATATATATATATATATATATATAATATATATATATATATATATATATATATATGGGATAAATCTTTCGTAATAATAGGATAAATGGATGAAATTTCTTTATAAGAATTTTAAGATATTTTAAATGGGTATGGTACCAATTTAGGTTCAATTGAATATTAGAATTAAAAATAGTATAATTAATAAGCCTCCGGAGATGAATCGCTAGGTTCATCGGTAGAAGTATAACTTAAAATGTGTTCTGTAATTTTATTTTTAATTCTGGAACAACGGGATTTAAGATATCTTGGTCTTTTGGAACATAGGATGTATTTTCTTTAGAAAGTCTATCAATCCTTTGATATCCTCTGAGTAAGTTCTGGTGACACTAAGGGGATCTGAAGAACCATGCGCATTTTGAAAGAAGTCAATAAGTTCTTCTATCGTTAATTATGCATTGTTGAAGTTTTCTTAGAAGAAATGACTGGTGCATTTGGTAAGATCTCCTAATAGGTTTTTATTGTTTTCTTGTTTTGCCTCGTGGCTTCGGCTCAGCGAAGGCATTTTCGTTATCTCTTATTGGAGGGGATTCAGATAAGTTTCGTTTAGGGTGCTGGCATGAGAATGTATCTTGATCAAAGGTATCTATTTGAGCCTCATTGGGTAGGTAGTAGCTTATTGGAGTATGTTTATTTGATTGAGAGGTAATGATTTTCTAGAGGTTTCAGCCTCAGTAGGAGAGAGTTGTGTAGAAGAAATTGTCGAAACGGAAGCTGATTAGTGTACTTCCTGTAGAGAGTTTAGATGAACATTATTTTGGGTATTGTTTGAATAAGTCTGAATATTTTTATTGGGACACTGACAGTCCATGTTGCTTGCATTAGTAGCAAGATTGCTTTTAAATGGAAAAGAAAGTTCAATAGCTGTTATCCTCATGATTAATTAACATAAAATCATTTAATTTCTCGTTAGTTGACTCTATAAAGTCGACATTTAAGTTAGTTGGCGCTATAAAAGTGTATCGTCGGAAACTCAAGATATGCTTGAATGCTGGATTTGAAGTACTTACCCTGAGAAAGTCAATTGGAGTTATTAGATGTATAGGAATACTTGGACATACGTTGGAAATAATTAATCGTTCATTTGGAGTTATTTGTCTTCGTGCTTGAATCGGTTCTTGATTAATTACTATAATTCCATTGTCGTTTGCTAGAAACTCATCGACTGTCTGTTTACTGGTAAAGAAGATTCAAATACGATCATTTATAATTTTCGAAATAGAATGTATATTTATGGGATTCTCTTTAGAAATTACTGCATTAAGGTAAACTTCGATATTAGAGTTTGGGGTTAAGTGAAATAAGATGGGCAGGCCACGTGGTACGGAGTGATGACGACAGACTGATTAGCAATGTGTTTTGGGAAAGACCAGATGGTAGAAGATCAACAGGAACGCCTAGAAAAAGGTGGAAAAACGCAATCAGGGAAGACCTGGAGAAGATGGAAGTAAGGCTGTTGTAAAAACAACATTTTATATTAATTTTAGTGTAATTTTTAGTTTTCACAAATATTAGTTTGGATTTTATGTTAAAGACTGTACTTTTTGCCTGCAAAATATTTGTGCCATAAATAGCTTATAAGGGTTGTTTGAGTGGTAAAACCGACGCCGCCTTGTCGGCACTTTTAGATAAAAATTCAATCCAAAATCTCTCGCAGATGTTACCAGTGTCTCAAGCTGTACGGTACTCGTAGCCGGTACCTAAGCTCTCTTAGCCGCCAAAATGGAGTGAAATGTGCATTTGTTTCTAGATAGTTCGCGCGCCCCTAAAACGCCGGTATAGCAATAGACAATGTGTAAAAAGCGAACTCTTTCGTTAGTATTAGTGCTTGTGTAAATATTCTCTCGTTATTAAATGTGTAGATTCAATTAATTACGCTTTATTTTTCTCTAAGTACAACCCCTATTAAACCAAACACATAAAGAACCAGCGACGTGAAGTCTACTTGTATATATCGAAGGAAACACTCTTGTACAGTCCATGGTCCTAAAATATTTGGAACTGTACACGCACGGGGAAGGGAATTTAATAAGCTTTCCCCCAAACAATTGGTGGAAATCAGAGAAAATTCCATCAAAGGCCATGAGAAATAATAGCACAGGATCGGAATCAATGGAAGGCAATAGTAAACGCGGCAAAAACTCACGAAGAGTTGTAAAAGCCATTGATGATGTTAAGTGAAATAGAATTGCTTGTTTTTTGTTTGGAAATTTATTTGTAGGTTGATTAAGAGCTGTAGAGTATAATTCTAATGGTTGGTTTACAAGTAGATTGCCAGAACTTTCCATGGTAGAAGTTTCCTCTGCTGAATCCATTTCTATGCTTGGGCTAAATAACCTGAATACTGCCCTGGTGCTTATAATGGATCATTACCGGAAGGACTAGTAATTAACCTCACGTCAAATCGACAAATTAGTTTTTTTGCCCTTGATTTGTTATAGACGAAATAAGAAAATTAAACTTGCAGTTTTTAGTCCAGAAGAAGTAATACTTTTACACTGCACCTTTGTTTAAATTTTAGATATAAATAAAAATTCTACATTTGAATAAAAAAAATCCTTATTTTGTCCAAAATAACAAATAATATTAAATATCATTGTTGGTATGTTTACTGTTCGGAGGTTCGATCTAAAATCCGACAGTTTAAAACTGTTTTTAACAGTGTGGGTAGCAAAATTATGTACCAATATAAATACAATCTAATATCTCTAAAGTATAAAATACTGCAGGTCCTGCAGCGTTCGGAATGGATATTTACTGCTCGCTACTAATATAATTTCTACTATTCAAGTGCAATTAGAGCAGATTGCTTGTTTACGACTCTATTCATTTTCCTGCAATTTGGCTGTGATTGTTGTTTAAAGTTCTAGACTAATAATATTAACGAGATTTACAAAAAACTGAACTGTCTGTAGTTTTCGTACGTATTACGTTAGTTCAACGACATGACATTTCCACTCTCGTGTTTATTAATGAAGTTGAAGTATTATCCAATTTGTTACATATGTTTCGATAAATGTTTCAACATAATTGAACAACTATTTTAAAATAATGGCTCGATAAATTTATTGTTTGATATTTTTAAATCAGTTAAAACCTGTGTCAAAAGTTGTATATGTGTATGAAAATATTACAATGAGTTGTGTATTTATTATCTTTGTGAAAAAATTGTAGTTTATATTGTATATACATACAATGATTATCCTGCTGAAGGCTACGAGTTTTTATGTATTGGAAAAGTTGTACTACGTTTTATATTTTAATGCTATTTCCAGTGTTTTTGAGCTAAGAAATTTGCTTTCTGCTATAGTTTTTTGAGATTCTCTTTTTTCTCTGTATACAAACTTCAACGTTTGATAATAATTTGCTCAATACATTATTTAAATAAAATATATTGTACTTCAGCAAAGAAATAATGAATTAAGTCATACGCGTGATATTGTAAGTTATTGTGTATTTAGCTGCCCTTATGAGTTTTATAAAAGAAGCGTATCAGTAGTGGAGAATTTATATAATTGTGGTATATTAAGGACATATAATTTATAATTTTCGGTTTCATTCAGCAATTCCATCTTCTTAGTTTTTATTGCTGTTTTGTTATAGCGATAAGACTACCAAAGAGAATTGAAGTGCTATTCTAAAAATAGTACCTGAATCAACCATGGGAGCTTATCGTCTATGCCTTGCCTAGTTCAGTATCTCAAGTGTGAGTTTGTCTTGTCTTAAACTAGTAATCAAATCTGAACCCTTAGCTGATAGCAAATAAAACAATTTTTAACTAAGTATAGTTATTAAAAAAATAATAAAAAACATTTAACCCTGCCAATGCTTAACAATTAATTAGTGAGGATGATACTTATAACATCGACGGCCTCAATGGGCTGCTTGTGTGTCCTCTTAATTGTATGTTAAGTCCTCCAGTGGTCAACAAATTTTCATAATTTGATAAGAATTTAGGTTGGGTCCTCCAATGGTCAATAAATTTTCATAATTTCATCAGAATATGGTCAATAAAGTCATTAATAAATACGTAGGTATGGTCAATAAATTGGAATACAACAACAGCTTGTATTAGAGTCACATCAAAAAGGGTTTAACTTTCTTGCCATTTTACAAAATTACTATTAAACAAATAGCGGATGGCAAGGATAAAATGAAATATAATTTTTATTAATTACTTATATTCTATTAACGAGTCCTACATTCATATAAACGAAAAAACGTTCTTTCGAAAGAAGTGAAGTTACAAATATTGAGAATGCTATCAGAATTATATAATAAAAATTACAATGAAAGTACTCACCCCAAGGGAATGTTGTAAGTCATTAAATGAAGCTTATAATAATTTTAAATGTGTTGCCTGTGTGAGTCCATTTGAAATAGGCAAAAAGAAATAAAATAAGACTTACAATCAATTTAATTTTACTACCAAAACGACCAGTATCGCTTTCTACACTTTGCAAAGCATCCTTAGGTCATACGGTACAAAGTAATTTAAATGCTGAAATTATAAAAAGCTCATATTAGGGTGCTGTCTTATAAAGATAAAGATAAAAATTACAGTAATTATGCCAATATTACATATCTGTGTTTATTAATATGAATAAAAATTGATTAAGCAGACAAAGTAAAAACCCACAAATTGGTATAAGATAATCAATTTAATTGTAATAAATTAGTAAATAAACAAGATACTAGTTACATGCCGGTACAAGAATTATTAGTTAATGATTCAGAAAACAATTATTATTATATCATGGTTTGGTAATTCTTGTATTGGCTTTAATCTTCTATCTATAATCCTCTAAGTTCACGAGGTATAATTTTCCTCTTTTCTGTGCAGATAAGGGATAGTGTTGTCTTTCCAAATAATTTTAACACGTTTAGAGTCTTCCCAGATCAAAAAGCAGCTTCTCTTTAAACTATATATGATATATACCTCAAAGGTCTTACAAAACTCCAACAAATCACCCACAGCTATATATACAGCTATCTCCATTAGCTTTAGATACAAAATAAAGCCACAAGCCAATAATAATTTAAATGCTGTTTGAACACATTTTAAAAAAATGCATCTAGTTATTGCCGACGTCTACAAAAGCTCTTCTAAAAAGATATCAAGGATATCGGAAAATAAATTCCCATTTACCAAAATAGTATAAATTTTTGCCCGCTCTTATAATAGCTCTACCTTCCTTTCGTCAAACTTTTTACAAACTTTGAAAATAAATTTACAGATGCTCTTTTGAACTGTATCAAAATTAAAGAAGAACGATTGAATTATGAGAGCCTCAGGTAGATCAAATAATTCAGTTCCCATCGGTCTAAAGCACTGTTCAAGATGCTGCAAAAGCGGACATTATAGCACCGTTTCCCATAAAAATTCATCATCTGTTTGTTTTGCGGACATTACTAATCGACTGCATGCCCCATGACAAATACTCTTAAATGTCCTAACTGGCAGGAAAACTACTCGGAATTTCACCCAGATGACTTTACAAAAAAGCAACACCAACAAACACCAAACAAACATAACCACTAAACATACCGAAACAAATCACATACCTTTCCTCCAATATGAAATCACTAATCCACTTCACATTAACGTCTCTCCCGAACACAGGAAGGATACTTTTCGATATCTCAACGAAATGTCAAACCAATTATATGGGGATGCCATAGATACATCCAATTACAACAATATCATTAATTAAACGTTTACACAACTACGTACATAGAAATATACAAACAACTACACTACGAATATAACGTAGACTCTGAGAACGCTCACTTTCCAACAACCTTACACCAACACAAATATAAATACACCAAAATAATATTACCAAACATATTACACAAATTATAAGTTTAACAAAACAAACACAACAAAACTAATAAATACATGAAAAGTGAACACTCTCTATATTGTTTAAAAACAATCAAATTACAATAATAGGAAAATGTTGGTTTTCTGTGGTTTTCCAATTTCATTGTACAATGATACCTGTCTCTTCATGCGTTTAAACGCAAAAAAGAGACAATCATATAAAGACAAACGTTTGTTATTCATGGAGCAGGATATTTTGGTGGAAGGGCTTGGTTTAAGAAGAACAGAGAAAGATGATAAGGTAGGGCTAGGAAGGCAGAGGGAGCACAAACTGATACCCTATCCATGAAGAGACATATTGCCGAAAACCAGGTTTCATAACATTTAGATCCGTACGCTTCGTCCTAGGACACTAGGACAGCTATTGTCCTAGTGTGTATGTGTGTGTCGATTTAATAGTACCAGAAATTAGCCTTATGTTTATATTATAACTACTTTTTCTGAATAAATTTGGTCTGGCAGCTATTTTTCTAAACTGAATTGCAGTGTTCAGCTACAGAGAATACTAAAGCAATCGATGAAGTGCGTAATGTTATTGCTTTGAGTTTTCGGATTTTATTATTGCGAGTTACCTTTTCGGCACCGATATTCTCTAAGTGTTTACGATTAGCGAGGGTACTATCAAGTGTTATTGTCCTACTTGCTATGTTTAGTATAACAAGTAAGATATAACTAGACATGTAAGCTCACATGTCATATAGGTTTAGCCTGGGCAGCGTTTGGTAAATTAAACTCTTTATTTAAATTGGACCTACCCATATGCCTCAAAAGGAAAATCGTTGACCAATGTGTGTTACTTGTTCTCACAAGGCGGAAACATTAACACTCACAAAAAGGTAGTGTCTAAGATTCGCGTGATTCATACGGCCATTAAGCGCCAGATGTTGGGTGTCTCCCAGAGAGATCGAATTCCAAACGAAGAAATACGGCGTAGAACAAAAACAACATATGTCATGCAAAAAAAGCGCGACGCTGGAATGAAAATGGAGAGTGCACGTCGCCATATTATCAGGCAACTGATGTACAAAACGTATTCTCGAGTAGAGACCAAGACAAGAAGCACTACGGAGCAGATAACGCCCACCAACTAGGTGGACTGACGACCTAAAGCGTGTTAGCAATAACTGGATACAAGCCGTAAAGACAGAGACAGATAGAAAGAGCTGAGGGAGACCTATGTCCGCTAGTGGACGCACACAGTCACACAGGTTTATTGATGATAAAGTTGATGTTATGTTTAAGGTTGATAGTTCTAAGCTATACAGTATGGTGGAAATGAAAGGAATAAATTCGTTATTTCTTAAACCGCGGACTTTAAGGAAAAATCCTGAAACCCGTCGATTGTTATTTTTAAATAAGCTATTCGTAAAAATACATTATTATTTTTGACGTCATCTATGTGAGCGTGATGACGTCATTGCTAAAATTTTTAAATAGAAAGGGGGATATTGTAATACATCATTTGAAAGGTCTTTTAAATACCTATTCAGCCAAATCAATATGTCTGAGTATTTGATGTTTGTAATTGTTTAAAAAAATTATTAAAAATTTATTATTACAATAAATATTTATTAAGTATTGATATGATGTATTATTGACACCCAAAAATAAATTTTATAAAGACCATCACTGGAAATGTCTTTTTTATCTACTTTTTACCTTTTTAAAAAAACTAGTTACCTTATCAATATGAACATTGATAGTTGGACATTCAAACTTAATTATCTTTCTGTCAAGTGATTAATAGTATTATTGTAGTAAAGGTATTCAAAAAGTCTTTGTATCTTTGAACATGAAGCTAACTGAAACGCAAAGAATTGAAATTCCCATAATGATTGGTTATGGAGATAAAACACGTATGCAGAAAGAAGTATGTGCGTTATTTAATAATAAATACCTCCGTCGAGAACCAGTTTCACAATCCACTGTAAGCAAAATTGAGAAAACATTTAGAGAAACGGGTCATGTTAAAGACCTTTCTAAAGGTAGTAGAAAACCAATATCTGAAAACCAACAAGTAGACGTTCTATTAGCTTTTCAAGATAATCCTCATAACAGTTCACGGCAAGTAGCATTAGATAATAACATGGATATTTAACAGTTCTTAAACAGCAAAAGAAGGAAAAGTGGCATCCCTACAAAGTAAGTTTAGTACAAGAACTTATGGAAGATGATTTTGATAGACGAATTGAATTTTGTGGCATTATAATGGAACGAAATAATAGAGATCCGATGTTTTTAAAAAAGATTAGTTTTTCTCTGATAAAGCTACATTTCTACTAAACGGTCATGTCAATCGTCAAACTTATCGGTACTGGGCTACGGAAAATCCACACTGGATGCAAGAGTACCGTACTCAATACCCATAGAAAATTAATGTTTGGGTGGGAATAATAGATAATAGGTGTATTGGACCATACTTTTTCGAAGAAAACTTAACAGGTCCTCGATATTTAGAATTTCTTTAAAATTTCTTGCTTCCAGAATTGAACCGGTTGTTTCCAAACAGAAATGATTTATGGCTACAGCAAGATCGTGCGCCTCCACACTATGCTGTCTTGGTACGCAACTACTTAAACAACGTCTTTCCAAATCGGTGGATAGGTCAAAGAGGAACAATAGAATGGCCGCCTAGGTCACCTGATTTGACTCCTCTTGATTTCTTTTTATGGTGATATTTAAAAAGTAAGGTGTATCAAAATAGACCACAAAATATTAATGAACTAAAAGAAAGAATACGTCATGAGGTTGTTCAAATACCTCCGGAAGTTTAAGAGAATGTTAGAGAAGAGTTCGCGGCACGCCTTTCTTATTGTATTTTAGCTGAAGGTAAACAATTTGAGCACTTAATTTAGGTGTCGTTGTATTTATTGAATAATACTTAATACATATTTATTGTAATAATAAAAATTTAATTATTTTTTTAAACAATTACAAACTTTAATTACTTAGACATATTGATATAGCTGAATAGGTATTTAAAAGACCTTTTAAATGATGTATTACAATACCCTCCTTTCTATTCAAAAATTTTAGCAATGACGTCATCACGCTCACATAGATGACGTCAAAAATAATAATGTATTTTTACGAATAGCTTATTTAAAAATAAAAATCGACGGGTTTCAGGATTTTTCCTTAAAGTCTTCGGTTTACGAAATACCGAATTTATTCCTTTCATTTCCACCATACTGTATATTTATATTTTCATTCGACAATTTGGTATTAAGATGAAATATCGTCGATTCAGTTTTGTTGGGATTCGACTTAGTCTTTGTTTTTGAAGCGAAGCTTTAATACTGACGTCGTATTACTTTTTTTCTTTATAGCCAAATGCTGAAGCGAGCGTCACGGAACTAGCACCAAGAAATGGCATCATCACGGGTAGTGTCATAGAATAGCGGTTCTTCACATCGATGATCATTCTCGATCAATTCGTTTCTAGTCATTATTTTACTCTAAGCAGGTTTAAATTAAAAACTGCATAAAACATAACTAATTAAATATAGACATTAAATACGAAGTAAAAAATTACAAGATTATCTGTCACTAAAAGATTCGTAAAGATTGTCAAAATTTAATTAATTCATAAAGTCATTATTAATTCTCGATTTAAAATAATTTCATATAAAAACAACTATTATTTTTAAACATATCATTTAGTTTATTTAATAATTAAATTACTGTCAAATGATATTTATTTAAAATTTATAATAAATATTTGGTCTAAATTTGACTTGTGTGTCATAGGGGAAATGTGCCTATGATGGTCCCCTTAAGATAATAGCTTCATAATAATTTTAATTATTTACTTAGCAGACTTTAAATATGACCACATAACGTCTCGTTATTTGTACAATATGGCAAATGTTTCAAATTTTGCAGAAAAAGTGATGTTAAAAATTTATTCATAATTTACTAAAATCCTGTTAAGGGTTCATCATGGGCATATATGCGCTCATGATGGACCCTTTGGTACGCCCATGATGGACTCGTTGCATTTTGTGTAAAATAATTAAATACCAAATTATTTTATTAGATCAAAAGACATTACAAACGATACAAAATATTACACATGGTATTTTTAAGAATACAAAAATTACGCGCACAATTCACACACAAATTGTTTATGTCGAGGATTTACATCTGCACATTCAGTGTGACACCAATTCTTACACACTTGACAACGAATCCATTTTTCATTGGATCGTGAATGCGAAAATAGTTCGTTACAGTAGATGCAAGCTGCATCGTCCGAGTCGCCTTCCACAAAAGAGCATTCACAATCGTCTTCAGAACCACTTGTAGTTGAAACACGAACTTGCCTTTTCACTTTTCTGGCGTCTTGTTTCCTTTTTTTTTCTTCTTTGTCTGCAATTTTTTGTTTTATATCTTCAATTTCTGGCGTTGAATTTAAATATCCTGTTTTACCCCGTTTTCTACCCCTTTTCTGCATTACTTGAGATACTCCAGCTAAAGGAGGAGGACAAATATCTTCTACCGAGATGTTTCGTACTGACGATGATGTTGATTTCTGATCAGTGGGGTTTTTTGATAAATTTTCAATCGAAGAAACATTTTGGCTCCAATGTTCCGGTGGTGACTTCTGGTCAGAACATTCTGGCAGTGGGTTTTGTTCAGAAATTTCTCTATCTGTTGTTATAGACGGCAATAATTGCCAATCCTCGAAGACATCTGGATTGAATGGTTGTATTCCTGTCTTTTTAAATGCATTGATTGCATTTGATGGTAAAGCACTTTTAAATACGCTCTATTAAAGAGACTGTCTACTTTAAATTGGGTCACCGTTTTAACTGGATTCTGTCGCAGCCATAATTGAATTTCTTGGCCGTAGTAAATTTGAAGTGGTCTAAAAAATCCTACGTCCAAGGGTTAAACGTGATGAGAACAGTGAGCAGGAAAACAAAACATAATAATACCGTTTTCCTTTGCAAACTGGAGAGCTTTAAAACTTTTGTGACTACCATGGCCATCGAGTAACAACAAAACTTTGTTGGTGTTAGAAGCCTTTGTATACCTTAAAAAATGTTGCAGCCACAAATAGAAAATATCGGAAGTCATCCATCCTTTTTCTTGAGTGAAAGCTATACTTCTAGTAGGTGCATCGATCATAAGTTCATCTTTCTTTCTCTGTCGAGGAAAAATTAAAGCAGGAGAAACATATGTTCCAATTGCATTCATTGCACATACGACCGTAACATGTAGACCGCGCTCTGCACTACTTAAAGCACCAACTTGTTTGCGACCTTTACTAGCATAAATTTTCTGCGATTTCTTTTGCACAGTTGTCAAACCGGACTCGTCCATATTATAAATATTTTCCGGTGGAAAGTGAAACTCGTCTAATATATTTGCTAATGCAGTAAAATAGGCACATATATTTAGTTTATTAAAAGCTTGAGCCCTTGCCAACGAAGTATTTTCTGGAGTGCGTAATGATATTCGAGGATTTCACTTTAAAAAGCCTCTGACCCATTTCCAGCCTGCCATCCTGGTTTCCTTATTAAAATTGTGGCTAATATTGTTTCTTTCAGCAACTTCGTATACAAGTTTTCGCAAATCTTTACTAGTCACGCCAAAAAAAACGGATTTCCATAGTTAAAATATGGTCAGCAACTTACTGTTCAATAGTAGTGGAGAATATTGGTCTTCGTCCTCCTAAATCACCTTTGATACTTCCTTGATGCTTAATAAAGCGCCTTTTCAAAGTTGTTTTTGGAACGTTAAATGTTTTTGCCGCCAGCTTAAACCCCATAGTTTTTTCTTGTATGCTTTTTAAAGCTTCTTTCATATTACTCTCTTTCCACTGTTGCCTTTTTTGTAGAGCCATCCTTGTAAAACATATTATGTTAATCATTAAGTAACAAAAACTGAAGGTGTGTCCAATTTTATTTTCTTTGTCTTATGATGGACCCCTAGTCCGTCATAGGTAAGGACACAGGGGTCCATCATAGGCAAATAGACAAGGCAGCAAATTTAATTCTGTTACTTTTGTTTTGACCATTTTAACATAAAACAAAGTATAGTATTTGACAAAAAAGTATATTAATTTTATATAAAACAAAAGCAACACTTAGCTTAACGTATGTTACCAGTAAAATGCTACTTACCAAAAAAAAATTATTAGATCAGCAACGATTTTAATTTTATTTCACAAATTTACTGTTATAACAACCACGTGTCTGAAACTTTGCAAATACTAAACTACAAACTTCGTGCGCAAGCGGCAACCGGCGATGTGTATGTAACCGCGCGCTATTTAAAATTACAGCCGGGGGTCCGTCATAGGCAGGGGTTCAACATAGGCACACTTCCCCTACTTAAACAACGTAAGCTTGGTTAATGAATTAACAGGTTAGGAGCAAATCTAATAATTTATTGAATTTTTTTTAAATATAAAATAAATATAAAAAAAATAAATAAATAATACAATTACTTTATTTAATTTTAAAAAAAGTAATATTTAGATTTTAAAAATATTTTTAATTTAAGTAACTTGTTATTTTTAAACATCTTATTTAGTTTATATAATAATTAAATTTACTATTAAATGATATTTATTTATATTTTCATAATTTCATATAAATATAATTTTATATAAATACAATGTTGGATTTTTGCAATCAACAGTTCGACTATTATCTTAAAGTACGATAAAAAGAGTTATTAGTAAAAAATTTTCATGTGTATACAGTTAAAGCGCAACAGTCCATTTGTTTACCTAACGAGGGTATACAAAATATCAAAACTGACCATAATATATTTTGATTTTTAAAATGTATCCTAATTTTTGATACAGGAAACATAAAAAAAATCCTACTAACGAATTCGACAACGCATAAAAAAGATTTTCGACAAAAACTACTACTGAATAGAAATTTGAAAACGTTATGAAATTTTAAAGAGAACAGTAAAAAATGCAATTTTGTTGAATAATATAAAGCCTCGTGGTCTACAGTACCGTCTACTGAATCCTTTTTTTTTTATTTCTGTAGTATCTTATGTCCGTAAGGACTTTTTCTGTATTGGAGAGATGCTTGATTCTGGTAGCCAGCGCTACGTCATCTGCATATCATTTTTTTTAGAATCTGAGAGATTAAATAAATTAAGGTTGAAAAAAGGGGAGCTATTACTGAGCCTTTCTTAAGCCTATTATTAATCAGTTTTATTTTCGGATATCTGCATTGAAAGTAAATTAAAAATTCTTGTTACATAACGTATTTTGTATTAAGCGTACCATTGTATGACAAGTAATCACTCTTAAGAGACTATAGATTACTTCGTCTTTCCAAACAGTATCATAGGCTGACGTTACGATAGGTTACTATGGGATGAATAGCAGGAGAATTTACTGTCAACATTGCATGTCGTTGTACCTTTAAAGTCAAATCACAGACTTGATCGTTTTGACAGGTATCCTTAAATTTAGTTTTATGTAATTAAATGAACTATATTCCAATAAGGTCGACCCAGAAACGGAACTCAAAAATATTAACAGAATCATTTTAAAGCCACCTACTTTAAAATCTATAAATATAGAATGCCTTATTTTAAAATCTTTTTTGTCCGCCTGTGAATATTTCTTGCAATATTCTTCTTTTTAGAGTGCCAGAGGTTGGCATTTCTAATTTTTAAACTTACGGCTTTGAACTAATCAATATCTTGTATCTTTCCCTGTATAATGAGTCTCAAAATTTCATATTTTGGTTCCCTCATCACGTGGCCTAGGTATTACAGTTTTTGGGTTGGTATAGTGATAATTAGATCTATTTCTTTACCAACCCTCTCCAGTATTTCTTTATTTGTAATTTTATCAGTTCATTATCTATTTTTAATACTCCTTGGTATAACAAGAGTTCGAAAGCCTCAAATTTTTTAAGGTTCATGTTTTTATTGCTAAGTCTTAGCTCCATATAATATTATTGAAAATATATAACAACTAATGGTACGTAGTCTAATTTTCAAATTAAGCTTTTTCTGCACTTAGAAGTGGCTTTATTCTTGCAAGAGAACCATCTCCAAATAAGTGTTGCTACCTTTTGAATTATGTTTTTTACCTTCACCTTTCACCTACATTTCTTTTTTTATTTCTCAATGTTAGTTTAAGCAGATATTTTTCCATTTTTCCTGTATATCACCGACAAAAAACAGTTAATGTCTTCCAAAGATACAAAATCCAACAAACATTTGATATAAAAAATCATTCCGAAAAAAAATCGTACAATCTCAAATTTAAAATAAAGTTCAAAAGTAAAATCGCATGTAATATGAATACAAAATCCTTTCAATTTTGTATGTATAATTATTGTTGCCTGAAATTTTAAGCTTGTTAACTGTTATATCGAATCAATTCAATAATTTAGAAATGGATTGTAAAAGGGAATCTATTATTAGACGACCCTTAAACCTCTCAGCTCCAAATGAATCTTGAAATATAGATGTAATTTATCCCATGTTATATTATGACGTAACGATTTAAAAAAGAGTTTTCGTAGAGATCGATCGAGTCCCAATTGATTAAACTGGTACTAAATATTTTAACTAATAAAAAGGGTAGATGTAGAAGAAACAACATTTCTTGTAAGCGAATTTTTGTATAAACTATATATCAATTTTTGAAGCTGTTGCACTAGATATACCCATATAGTCAGCTACTAATATTTGCATATTTCCAGAATAAAAAAAAAGTATATGTTCGAAGCAACTTTTTAAACAGGTGTAATAATCATCTCCAATTAAAAAAAAATTACATTTTAAACAAACTTAAAACAAAGAAGATTATTAGAATTTTGAGACTATAATGTACAGTTGATAGATGTCTACCATGTAAGTTAAAGTTGGGTCGTAGTCGGTATTATGAAACTAAAATTTACATTATATTCGGAGGAAATATTTAAGGAAGCCTTAATGGAGACAACCGAAGGTATTATTGTGAATGGAGTAACCGTCAACAATATTAGATATGCCGACGATACCTTAGTCCTTGCCAATTGCGGAGAAGACCTTCAAAATCTAATGAACAAAATAAAACAGACTTGTGATCAGTATGGACTAAAACTCAACGTTAAGAAAACTAAATATATGATAGTTAGCAAACAAAATTATATACATGATGACGGTATAAAAGTCGGAGATGCCACACTGGACAGAGTAGAGAAACTCGTGTATCTCGGCAGTAATATCAATGAGAGCTGGGATCCAACCGCAGAAATTAAAAGCCGAATAGAACAAACCCGAGCTGCCTTTGTAAAAATGAGAAACGTACTTTGCAGTCATGATCTTAGCATTGACCTTAGAGTTCGTATGATATCTTGCTACATCTTTCCTGTCCTGCTGTATGGAGTAGAAGCGTGGACCCTAACTGAGGCTATGCTTAAACGCTTGACAGCCTTTGAGATGTGGGTATACAGACGACTACTGAAAATAAGCTGGGTCGACAGAGTTAGAAATGAGGAGGTCCTTAGACGGCTGAACCAAACAACACAACTGGTCAATATAATAAAGAAACGCAAGCTGGAATACTTAAACGGTCATATTATGAGACACCCTGAAAAATATGATCTTTTACATCTGATCATTCAGGGAAAGATCCAAGGTAATCGTGGTCCTGGTAGAAGAAGAACATCATGGCTGAAAAATCTAAGGCAATGGTATGGAAAATCAACTACATCGTTATTTAGAGCTGCTGTCAATAAAGTCACGATAGCGAATATGGTAGCCAACATGATATCCAACGATCGATAACGGTCATGGAACTAGAAGAAGAAGAAGAAAATTTACAGTTGGACAAAGCGGACAAATAGTCCACTTTAATTGGACTTTGAATTTATTTGATGTACACTTTAAATTGATTATGATCCTTCTCTTCAGTCCTAATCCCTTTTGCGATATGGTGACACCATCAGGTCTTTACAGTTTTTTCACGATTTCCGTCCATCCTTCTCTGTCCTGAGATAGTTGTTCGGCTTCGTGTAACCCTTGATCAATCAATATTTTTGTTTGATCTAACCAACGGCTTGAAGATTTTTCCCTAGGTCTCCTTCCTTCAACTCTATACTTGACTATCAGTTTTTCCATCGTACCTGTTCTTCTGGCAATGTGTCCAAAATACTGCAAATATGTCTGTTGTATTTGTTTAAGCCATCTTGCCTTTACTTTAATTTGTTCTAATATCGATACGTTAGTTCAATGATCAATCCAGGATATTCTTAACATGCGGCGGTATACCCACATTTCAAAATCGTCCAGTTTATTTTTATCCGCTTTCTTTAAGATCCACGTTTCGGATGCATATGTTCGGATGCGCCCTTACCAGCCTAAGTTTTGTGTGTATTGTTATACTAGAATGTTTTCAAATTGCTACCAGTTTCATGATCGTTGCTCTTGGAGCTCTATGTACTATCATGGTCTTTGTCTTACTTTGGCTTTAGTTCATATGTTTTTCTTTTGTCTCAAGTTATTGATTTTTTGACCTCCTACTGACATTCCGTCATTCCATCCGTCTAGTACCTTTTACATTATGTGTTCATTCTAGATATGATTGCATGCATCCCTGTCTGACACCTGCCTCTGTTCTGAAATGATCGGAATGGGTGTTGTTTATCTTTACTGTGCACTTATTATTTTCACGTAGACTTCTAATTAGTTGAATTAAGTGGTAGGGTGTTCCCATTTTCACCAGTATAGACCATAGTTGCTGCCATTTGACTTTATGGAAGGCCTTTGTGTAATCCATAAAGCACATAAGCATAGGACTATTGAATTCACGAGTTTTTTCGATTAGCTGTCTGACATTAAGGATGTGGTCTCTTGTGTGTTTTCCTGGGAAAACCCCGCTTGTTCTTTTGATATCTGAGGCAATAGAAAAGCTTTTAGTCTTTCATGTATTACATGAAGTAGAACATTGTTGCATGGGATATTAAGGTTACCGTTCTGTAGTTGCTGCCATCTAGCGGAGTTCCTTTTTTGAATAAAGGGATGAAAGTGGATGTTATACAGTCCTTGGGCCACTCTCCGGTTTCCCAAATCTTTATGCATATACATAACATTTACTCCAACATCTCCAGTCTCTTTTAAAACTTCTGCGGTGACCTAATCTTTTTTTTTTAAACTTTTTTTTTAAATCTTTTTTAAACTTTTTGATTGCTTTTTCTACCTCTGAGTTTAGAATGTTTGTTTCTCTCTCTGCAGTGAACTCATCGTGATTTACATTCTGGGGATCATCTGCATATGTATTTTAATAATATTTTTTCCATACCTCCGCAATCCTTTTCTCGTCATGTATAATATCTTGGTTTTGATCCATTATTGTTTGTGTGATTGGTTTAAATTCCCTGGATAGATATCAGACTATGTTACAAGGCGTGTTTTTTAAGTAAGTACCGTTAGGAATTAAAAAAAAGACGTGCAAAGATATGGCAATAATTTTATTTTTACATGAAAGCCTGTACCTTAATCTACTTTTCTACACAATTTCCGTGAATATTGAGGCACTTGTCATAACGTGGCACCAGTTTTTGACTACCCTCCTGATAAAATTCTGCCGCCTGACTTGTTAACCACTGCATCATAAATGTTTTGACTTCGTTATCGCCTTGAAGACGCTGACCGCCCAGGTGATTCTTCAAGTGAAGTAACAAATGGTAGTCGCTGGGCGCCAGATCAGGGCTGTATGAAGGAGGATCTAGAGTTTTCCATTTAAATGATTTAAGTATATCTTTGGTCTGATTAGCCACATGCGGACGGACATTTTCATGCAGCAAAACGATACCCTTACTCAACTTGCCACGTCTATTATTGTCTCATTACAAGGCAGAAACTCCACTAGCAATACTTCTTTTCTGTCCCAAAAAAACTGTGCACATGATTTTCCGGACAGAAATTGTTTGCTTAAACTTTACTCTTTTGGGTGATGATGAATGTCACCATTCCATGGATTGTAGTTTCGATTCTGATGTGACGTAGGCCACCCACGTTTCGCCACTAGTAACAATTTGGACTAAAAAATCTGTGGTACCTTCACTGTGGTACCGCTCAAGAAAAGTCAATGCACTGCCTAAACATTGGGTTTTGTTCAAATCCGTCAACATTTTTGGAACCCAACGCGAACACAATTTCCGGTAATTTAAGTTCTCGGTAACAATGCGATACAAAACACTACGAGAATACTGAGGAAAGCAGTAGGACAATGATGAAATTGTAAAGCGTCTATTTTCTCTCACCTTTTCCTCCACTTTCTGCACCAAATTTTCATTAACGACCGAAGGACGCCCACTCCGTTCTTCATTATGCACATTTGTGCGGCCATCTTTAAATGCTCTTACCCATTTCCTTACCATTTCATCACTCATAATGTTTTGTCCGTAAAGTTCAACGATCTCAACGATCTCGTATATAGCTCATGGGATTTATACCAGTTTGCATGTCTCTATAGTTCGTCGCATTCTTTATTTATGAAGATTTCTTATGTTTATTTTTATCATCCCCACATGCTCATTTAGTTTCTCTATTTAACCTTACTAATTCGTTTTTGTTACTGTCGGTTTAATATATGAGAGATTTGCTTCTCCTTCGCTCTTTGAGAAGTTGCAGCGTTCTATCTTGTCATCCAGTGTTTTCTTTTGATGATGTTTTTTTTGGTTCTGGTTTTTTCTACAGAGGTTTCTATGTCATTTCTGAAACCTTCCACATTTCTTCTGGGTTGTCTTGTGTGTTCAATATACTAGTTTCCTTTAATGCATCTCTAAATGTTTTCGGATGTAAAATCTCCAGCCTGTTTTGATTTTGGTGCGGCATTGTTTTTTTTTGCTTCATCTTAAAGCAAGTCAATAACAATTTATGATCGGATCCACATTCAGCTCTTGGTCTAGTTTTTATGCTTGTTAAACATGTCTTCCATCTGTTTCTAATCAATGTGTAGTTGATTTGGTTCTTGTATTCTCCATTTGGGATGGTCCACGTCGATAAACGACGGGCATGATGTTTGAACATTGTGTTTGCAATGGTTAAACTGTTTTCGGTTCAAAATCTATTAAACGTTCGACTCGGTTGTTTCTAATTACTAACCCATTTTTTTTTAAATTAAACCCATTAATTTTAAATGTTATCATTTCTTGTTTCTCCTACCTTAGGGTTAAAATCGCACATGATTATGAGTGGCTCTTAAGAAAGAATATTTCTTATTGTGTCTTCAATAATGGAGTATAAGTCTTCCACTTCATTGTTTAACGCGTCTGTAGTTGGCATATAGACTTGAAGAATGTGCATTTTGCTTGGTGATGTTAGTAAGGTTATTTTTATAAGTCTATCATTTATCGGTTGGTAACCATACACGCATTGTGAAACTTTTTAGTCACCATAATTGCTACACCATTTCTTCCTGTGTTATTTGCTCCCGATATGTATATAACATGATCTGCCGTTCGGAAGTGTCCGCCTCGTCTCTGACAGTCCGCATATTTCTATATCCTCTCTTTCGACTTCTCTTTGTAGTGTACGCAGTTTGCCTGGTTCCAATCATCCTCGAACATTCCAGGTTGCTATTCAGATTGCTTTTCTTAACTGAAAATCTGATTTTTTCCAGGCCCCAATTTCGCATGTGTCGTCTGGTTGCTCACATATACATGCCCGGTAGCCCATTTCACACTAGTTGACCCGGAACCAACTGATCGCCGATCGCTAATCGGATCGCTAAGCCGCTAAGCATATCTAACTGATTCGATACATTCATGATGGTGTAGTCACGGGAATATAATCAGGTAGTTTCCCCTTGCCTCCTTGATCGCAGTATCACGGCCGGTTAAATCATTATGTGATATCCGCCCGTGAGTATCTGTCATTAAGCCGGACATTGGGCGTTAATAAACAGACGATTTTATATTTTTAATGATTTAGAAGGACGAAATTTATGAATTTTAACATTTATGCTGAGTTTTGAAGTTCGAGAATCATTATGAATCCCAAACATACTTTTTTAATTTAAACTTAAATAGTTAGAAAATAGTATTTAATTAAAACATGTTTAGAATAAATATATGATGACTAGAAACCAATTAATCAAGAGTAGTGAATCGATGTCAAGACCTGTTATTCTATAACGTTACTCGTGACGCAGCCATCTTGTGGCGCTGGCTCCGTCACGCTGGTCTTAATATTTCACTATAGAAAAAAAAATACAACGCCAGTATAGAAGCTTCGCTTCAATTAATCGATAAAGAAGATTAATTACATTTTTTTTTTCAATATAATAACTATTTTTTATTTACATCTATAATTTCGCAGAATAATTTAACAAAAAATATATATACCAATGTCCTCCTTGTAACAATTGTTCTCTGAAATTAAATATAAACAGCATTCGCTTAAACAAATACACATGTTATAAGTATGTACATTGTCTAATTTTATGATTCTGTTGCTTGAGTTCGAAAAATAATTCATCTGAAAGCAGCATCATTCGTACAGTTTTTCTTAAACAGAAAATATCCCACCACATTTAACTTCTAAACACGTTTATTAATAAGAAATACTCATTATAAACGGCTCAAAGTATATGACGTGTTTATCGTGAGTTTCAAGATTAAACAAACAAACGCAGCATCTTTTTCATCAAGTAACTGTTTTTCTTTGTGAGTAGTAATTGTTTAGTGGTATACGAGGCAACAAAATTTAGAACAAGATGTGAATAAGGTACGTTAATAAACAAATCTTCGATTGCGAAAAATTAAAATGAAGAAGGTTACTACGATAAATAATATTAGAATAAATTCAACTGAGTAAAATATTATTTTTGGTTTGTTTTAATTTTTTGGGCGCATATTACTGTTATCAATCTTTATTCTTTTTTTATTGTATGTTTTTGACATCTGTCTCTTCAATTTTAATTTTTGTACAAACCGTTTAACAACTTCGTACAAAATATAAAGGGTAGTTGATGAAAAAGTGAAGAATTATAGCTGATTTTGTTTTTATTTAACAATCTTAAAAAGTAAAGAACATAGTTTTTTGCCTTTAGTTTATTATACATCCTATGGAAATTTTTTTTTATATAAAAGTTGTAGATCATAAAAAGGTCTTTATTCTGAGAGTTTCCAAAATACTATACATAAACTGACCGAGATAATAATAAAAAACAATTATTTTTGCAGTAATTTGAAGACTTAATAATGAAGACTTAAGAAAATAAATAATGTGGTAAGTGATAAAATCATTATTTCGAAATAATCGATTTTTTTTCTTCCACAATGAATGTATTAAAATATATAGAAATATAAATATTATATGAAAGTTATAGAAATAACTTTCTCATAATTAAACATAGGTTTATTCAAGTGAATTACGTTTTTGTGCATTAAATAATTTTGCGAACTTTTTGTAAGATAATTGTAAAAAAAAATAAAACAGCTATAACATCTTAGAATGTGCCATCACAAAAATATAAAATATTGGGGTAAGTAATAATGAAAAACACAAAACATGTAGGTTCTAAAGAGTCTAAATAGGTCTTCATAAAATTTTCAATTTTTTTTCTTCAAATAGGGAACCATTGACAACAAGTTTTGTTTTTTTCTTCAGAAATTCTACTCTGCCAGGTCAAGTTAGGAAAAGTCATTACCGTAAACTCGGGCTACTTTGGCCTATTTATTAAAACCTTTTAAATCAACTCTCAATAAATCTTAGCATTTTTCTACTACTAAGCTGTGTTCACCTGTTTTACATAATTAAACTATCTTAAATAACATGCATAAAGCATTTTAGTGTTATTTAAAAAAATTAATAACTTTTTTAAATTGTTTACCTGGACCAATGTTATCCTTATGTTAGGGTTACTTTGGCCCAATATGATATTACCTACTTTCAAGCATTATAAAAATAGTTAGGGCCAAAGAAAGACATGAGTTTATTTATTCAGTATATTTATATGACAGAAAAATATATTTCAAATTATGTTTTTTTTAAAGGTACAAAAATACAGCTTTAGCAAACAATTAATACTTTTTACAAATTACTGACGGAAAATAGTCCTCTTTTTAACTGTTTTGGAGCTTGGATTTTTTTCTTAATAGCGCTCCATTTGTAAAACAAAGAGTCCTTTTTTTTTTGGCCACTTCCAACACTTGTTGGTACGTTCCATGCATTCAACAACAGCACCTTCTTCTGACACATTAACAGCTATCCCAGGGAACTGTAGCTTATTTCATTCAACAACAACGAAGTTTCCTGTTTGCAGATTTGACTTTAATTCTTCTTCGTCGTTTTGTTCCAGGGGTTTTATGTCACTGAAAGAAGATGCAACTGGATCGACATTTGGGTGATTTTCCTGGAGAACACTAACTTTGCTAATTTCTTTGGCCCAAATATACGTTGGGCCAAAGAAGGTCATATTTTTGAGGTTATCTGAACTGGTTTTATTATTGAATTTTAAAATAAAAAAAGCTGAAAATAATGCAAATTATAGCCATTCCACTGCATTACATATTAAATTCTGCTGTTAAAAAAGTACTTACCAATATTATAACAGGCGTAAAACGGTTTTTGCAGGTAAAAGTTTGAGACTTTAAAAAATCACTTGTTGCACATACAACATCAAAAGCACTCATGCTGGTTCTAGGAGGCGTAACGTGAAACATTTGAAGGTCGTTACGAGTTGCGCAGGTCTGCACTTCATCGGAAACTACCGACATCGGCTTAAAATCTACTCTCTCGAGATACTAACGTTTTATTTTATTTTTAATTTGGGCCAAAGTAGGACCCCAGGGCCAAAGTAACCCTTATTTATGGTACTGCAATAGTTTTAATTGTAACATTTCTTTTTAAAACCTTTGTTGATTTTTAAGTTTTCAATTCATTCAGAGTTTCTCGTATTTTAACTAATCCCGGATTTTGTCGGAATGTTGATCCATTGCGCTTTTGAAATTTGAAACTTGGATGTACTGATTGAACTTTCAGAAGCAACTTTAAAATCGAAGAAGTCCTCACGGTTTAATAATGTAACAAGAAATGGTATTTTCTTTACAGCTGTTGTCATTATCCTTACCAAATCCATAGCGTCCTGGCACTTCTCTTGCTCTTTTTGCTTTTTAATTTGGGCGAAATCCCTGTCGCAACTCATAAATAAATAACCCGATACTAGATACTTGTGATTTATCTCATCGAACTACCCATTGGAAACTAAATAAATCTATAAACATAATAACATTTTCCAAAACATTGCTAGTGAAATGATCAATAGCTAAAGTTGTTGTTTTATTTTTTCGGAATCCGTACTGGTTTTTGGCAAACAGTTTATTAGATTCAAAATGTAGATTAACTTGATTTTTTAAAATTCGTTTATAAACTTTTGATAAGATTGGCAACAAAGAAATGGGTCGATAATCGTTATAATCATCAATAGAGCCTTTATTCTTAAACAGAGGTACTATATTTGCAGTTTTAAAAACTTATGGATAAGTATTACAAGACATTAATTGATTTATTAAAGTTGTTAAAGGTTGAAAATTTGTTTTAAAAATTTTTTTGTTAAACCCATCGGGATCTTTGCCGTTACTATTTTTTATTTTTGTAATAGCTAAGTCAACTTCACTAAAGCTCACTGGCTAAAAACTAAAACACGGAATATTTTTCTGTGGTATACACTTTAAATAGTCATCAAGAGTTAGCTGAGGAACCTTAAGTTCATTTATTACTCTCTCAGCAGTTAAACAAAAGTGGCTATTAAAACTATCTGCATTGAGTTTAGAATTATCAGTGAAGAAAACATTTTTATGTCTGTTACCATTAATTAATTAACAAGATTCCACCTAGCTTGTTGGGAGTTGCCAGAATTTTTTATAAACCTATCATTTACATTAATTTTTGTAAGCTTGATGGCTTCCCTGTACTCTTTTTTAAGTTTAATAATGGTACTTCTAAAAGGTGCAACAATGGCGTTTCTCGTTATTGCTATAATAAATTCTCTCACGCATTTTTCTCAAAGTGTCATTGAACTAGTTTACTTTTTTACCTGGATTATTTTTATTCCGCAATTTCGATTTTTATGGAAAAGAGATATTTATGGAATTTAATAACACATCAATTAGCATTTTAAATTGTAAATTAATATCCAAATTATCATTGTATACAAAATTGAAGTTGCAATTTACCAAAATCTGGTTCAGATTGAAGAGTTCTTTATCTGTAATGGGTCTATAACAAACTCTGGTTCCACACTTTGTGGATGAGTAAGCTATGTGAAAGGAAATACCTCTGTGGTCAGATGTGTGAGTGAGATCTACAGGTTTTGTGGTACCACCAATTTTTGCGAAAACATTATCAAGACATCTATTACCTCGAGTATTAAGTTTAACTTTTTTTTTGTAATATTGTAAGTTTTAAAAAAATTACAGAGTTGTAAAGCTCTGATATCTGTTTCATTAAAATGGCCATTAAAGTTACCCGTAATTATAACAGGTTTATTAACATTAATTTTTTTAAGAGCTTTGGCCATAATGGTAAAGAATTTGTCTAAATCACCATCTGGATTACGATAGACAGTAATAAGCTGCACATTAAATTTATTTAATAAAATACCTGTAATCTCACAATGCTGTTCAGAACAGAGATTTTCAAGATTTAAATGATTAAAACTTACGTTATTCCTAGTATATATACCTACACCTCCATGAGACTTGACCGTCCTGCAAAATCCAGAAACCATACGATAGCCTTTAATATTGACAGTATGTAGCTCATCAGGTAAAAGCCAGTGCTCATTAAGACGCAAACAATCAGCTGAAATATCATTAAGCAGAACTTCAAAATTTAGAAAAGAGTTTCGTAACGATTGAGCATTATAGTGAATGACATTTAAACAATTTTTAAATAATACTTTTTAAAGAGGATCCAGTTACATTGGCATAATCCTCTTCAAAAAAATCTTAGATACTACTGCACCCTTTGGCCAAACATCTTTGTTCTCTTTAGGTTTTATTGATTAATGGTAACCTTCATGGAACTATATGCTTCAGGCATTTTTGATTTGTGTACCATAATTGGACTTCAGGGAATGATACAGCTAACATTTTATGTAAATCATCAGGGATTGTTTGCGGTTTAAGACGTGTGACATGCAGAGACACAAATTTTGGAACGGACTCACCGACTTTTCCATCTCATTTCCACCAATTAAATATTGACGTCTACGACGAAAGATGTTAGCGCAGCTAACATCTTTCTTGTTAAATATATGATTTTTATTATTGTTTACAATTTGGTTGTTATCAGGTGTTTTAAATTGACTTTTAACCTCACCGGTATTATCAGTAATGACTATCAGGCCAGGTAAAGAAGACTTTGAATGACTGGCTTTTGCATCCACATCTGACACTTTCGTATTATTTTTAGCTACTTTAACATTCATTCACCTTAAGCTTGTTTTGAGGTCGCTTTAATTGCCATAATCAGAGGTTTCGCTCGGCAAATGGTATAGAGGAAACTGGTTATTTACGTTTTTTACTCCATTATTTTTGATTAATTAATTTTTTCTTGGACTTCACGAATTATAAAATTTTTGTGATTAAGTATAATTTTTAAATATTCTACTTCCCTTTTTAAGACATCTTCTTCAATAATATTCACATCTTCAGTAATTACGAGTTCAGCACTAGTCTCACTGACAACCTTTAAATTTGAATCACAACAGATCATGCCTTGAGCCTTAAAATAAGTAAGGCTGTGGCATTATTCCTTAAATATTAGAATTCACACATATAAAATATTATAATTTATACCCGTGTAACATTTAACATTTTGTTTATTTAAATATATTTAGTAATTTGAATCGAGAACATTCATAAATAACATACTCTAATTAGAATTGGTAGTCAGCACTATTGCCGATCACCACATGCTTGGCGTAGGTCATGAATAAACTTGACATACTAATAAGTAAACATTTGCTGATATAGCAAGGACTACTATAAAAGCCCCAACAATCATTCTCTCAGAGATCTTAATTAATATACCGACACTATGGTCAGTAAGGCATCATCTATCGTCATCGTCATCGTCAATTAAGTACTGATATATTTAGGATTAATTAATAGTAAAAGATTGTACAAGCAGTGATTAATAAATGGGCAACTAAGTTACAACAAGTTATTTACCACCCCACAACATTATTTATTACATGGCGATCCTACCTTTTGAATAAGGAATCTTCTGATCCCAAGAAACAAACGAAAATGGTAACAACATACTGGAAATTTAAATGAAAAATGGGGTAAAGTATCCATCAGTATACCAAACAATATGGAACCCATTGTAGCAGTTTCCAAAGGCGAGATGCATCAGCAGTTAAGAAAGTTCCCGCCAAATTCTGGACCGAACCCGCCAGGAGCTCCACGGAAGCATCTTTAGAGCCAGCTCATGACAATGGACAATAAAAGGAAAATGGACTATGGAAAAGTGAATTAACAAAAACCATATGTGAAATGTATTATGTAAGTAAATTTATTTTATCCCTTATTATATAAATTATACAGTCTAACAGATTGAAATTATTAATTATTACTTGAGAAAAGTTATTAGAAATATAAAGAATTTAACTAGTTCAGAATGTTGAATATACAATTTTTATTGCTTTGAAAGTAGAGTATACAATTTATTTTTAAGTTTTCACCAAATAACTTTATATAGCAAATTCTATTGTTTTAATGAAACAAATGTGTCATACATTTTATTTACTAAATGTATATTTTTAAAAATATTTATATTGTTGACCATGAAAATACACCGACAGATCGGGAATATTAAATTACGACGTTATTTACCATGAATGGCATGAATTTGCTTAGATGACAAATTCTTCAAATAATATAGATGAAGAAATTTGATATGACTTTTATTCTACTATTTAAATTAGGATATTTAGAATTATTGTTACATTTATAAGGAAGGAAAATAATTTAGAAGAACTTTTAAAGACAATTGACCATGGCGTCAGAAAAATTTTCATTGCGTTGGAACAATTTCCACGAAAATATAAGTTCAGAAATAAATTAATTATGGAAAAGTCAAGATTTTGTAGACGTAACGCTTTCAGCACAAGGAAAATGCATAAAAGCCCATAAAATGGTTCTTTCGGTTTGTAGCCCATATTTTAAGAAAATTTTTATGTCAAATCCCTGTCAACATCCGATAGTAATTTTGACAAACGTGACTTACGAAGCACTAAGAGACTTACTACAATTTATATACCATGGAGAAGTACAAATTGGACAAGAAGATTTAAATACCTTTATTGAAACGGCCGAATCATTGCAAATACAAGGACTCACTGGAGATAGAAAAGTCGTAAACGATAATAGCATTATGGAAATTTCGGATAAAGAATATACAAAAAAGGTAGAAGATTTCAAGCCAGTTTCTTTACCTATGACAAAGAAACAACATATAAAGAAGGAAGAACATAGCGACATAGAGCAAGAAATAAGTATGGCTCTTACAATCAACGAATTTTTAAATATCGCAAGCAAGGTGTTACCCAACGCGTTTGATGGAAGAGCAGGTAAACTGCAGTCATTTTTAGATGCATTAGAACTCCTTGAGAAAATAGCGATAGGACACGAGGAAACAGCAATAACATTAATAAAGACAAGATTAACCAATAAGGCCAGAAACGTTATAACTACAGAGGACACAATCGTAAAAATAGCAGAGGCACTAAAGAGAGAACTGAGAGGCGACAGTCCGAAGACGATAATAGCTAAATTGGCGAAGAAAAGACAAGGACATAAAGATGCAGAGGTCTATGCATCTGAAGTTGAAGAATTAGCGGAACAGCTAAAAGTTGCATACGTAGAGGAAGGAATGCCATTGGAACTAGCGAAAAAATACACAACAGAGGCAGTAGTAGCTACAATGAAATATAATGTCAGCGCAGACAAAGTCAAGATAATATTAGAGGCAGGCAACTTTACAACCCCACAAGAGGTAATGTACAAATTTTTATCGATCGACGAGACAGAAGATAGCACACAAGGAAGAGTGTTAAATTACAGAAAGAAATACGATTTTGATATGAGGAAAGAAAGTAAGAATGCAATATATGGATATTATAAAAATAAATTCGAAGAAAGAAAAGAATATAGAAACAAAAATTATAGAAATATAAGTGAATATGAAAGACATGATACGAGGATATATCGTAATAGAAACAGAGGAGATTGGCAATCACAACGAAGAAGAAATAATAAACAATGGACACAGGTGAGATGCCACAGAAATAGAGGTACAGCGAGAGCATATTACGCACCGCATGCGAATACGAATACAGTGACAGAAGAAGATTTTTTTTAACAGAAATGTAGACAAACTGGATGTGGTTCGACCTTAATGGTTGGAATCTACGTCGAACAGGAGGCTGCTAAGAGGATAAGCTAGGGTGGTACTTGAATCCCAACCCGCTAAGAGTCCTGCGGCTCCAGCACAACAGTACAGTAACTACATAATATATTAAAATGGAAAAACAAATTTGAAATTATGATTTTTTTTAATGAAGTAAATGGAAAATTATTGAAAAAGAAGTTTGCCACAATAAAGAACTTAGAGGAAATTATATTACAACATAAAACCTACAAGCAAACAGTAAGAAAGGTACTAAATAATCTGGAGGCGCATAAACTACCAATTTTGTCTTTGGAGCAAACCGAGTCTCACCAAGACTGAGTATTCGGGTCAAAAACAAAATCAAATGGTTAGGAAAATGAGCAATAAGATATAGAGATATAATAGGAAAAAGGAAATAAGATATTGAAAAATGTAGAAATATACATATGCGAAGTATCAAAATCGTAGAGGATGAATATAGTATGAATGAATATAAATAATGAATATAATATATACAATTAGTGTATTTATATGCAAGAGAAGAAACGATATTAAATAAAATAAACACGCACACATGCGGAAAAATGAAGAACAGATTATTTTGAAAAATATATGTCTATATTAGTACACATTAGGTGAAATTAATTTCGAGATCGAACCAATACAAAATACAGAAGAAACAGTTATAGTAATATAAAAACCAGAAGTTGCGAAGGAATTTACAGAAGAATTAATAGATAAACCGATTAAGATTGTGTTACCTATATTAATCATAAATGTAAATAATCGAGAAATATAAATTAGAAGATAGATAACCAGGAAAATTTTATATATTTTATATGGAAGAAACAAAACAAAAGAGAAAAAGTGGAACAAATATTAAGCACAATAAAAACCATTAATATTTGAAGAAAAAAGGCCCATAGAAAATTGCAAAATATGCAGATATTTTTATTTTTTCGGAAAAAGACCCATATATACAAAGAAAATGTTACTTTGCAAAAAGATACCAAATCAAAGAAAAACCATACTCATAATATTTTATTATGATAACAAAACGCAGTATTCCTAGTATAAACATTACATAACGACATTAGGTTAATTTTATAGCCAACTTACTATTAGATATTTGACATAGTTGCATGGTAAGCAAGGTCATCAATTATGAAATGAGCACAATATAACTGAACAGGTTAATTATTTATTAATATGACCCGTATATTTAAAATTTTATTTACGATGCAAGAAGAACTAACAAGTATGGATTTTATTTTTCGACATAGACGGAAAATCGATGAACAGAAATATGTTCATATGTTTTCTAGAAGAGGAACTCTTAGGACATAATATTTCGAATAAACAGACACCGCAGAATGCAAAAGAAGCAAAGCGATTGTTGCATTTGCAAATTATTATAGAAAACATGTCATCAATTTTACAGAAATAGCCACACCACGTAACAGACTATCTAGAAAAAATAAAGTTTAATGGACTACTGAATGTCAAGAAGCATTTATTAAGCTTAAGACATATCCCCGTTAGCTAATAAGCCCGTTATATAATTCCCCGATTTATCGAAGAAAAACAAATTTAGGTTAAAAATTTATGCTTCAGGAATAGCATTAGGAGACAAATATGAATGCAGAAGATTATAAAGAAAATGATAATAATGAAAAATGAGAATAAGAAGAGATGAAAAATAAGAATCAGCCAATTCTTAATGAAATACGAAGAGAATAATAATATTTTTTTAAGAAAGTATAAAAGCTGGTATAGTACAAGATAAGAAGATCAAGGAGAGTTATAAGTACCGACTTCCACATGTTACAGGAAGGTTATGGAAAAATAAATAGGATATATATTAAATACAGAAATATAAGGAAATACTATTTCTGGAACGAATTACGAAGAAATGTTGAGAAATATGTGAAATGTGAAGAGATGCGACGACTGCCAAAGGCATAAGCACTAAATCATAAACAAGGAACCCATAAAAATGTACATGGATGAAAATGGTAACAGATATGCTGACGCACAATGCGAATTAAGCAACTACGTAGAAGAATATGTAATAAAAAATGAAACAGTAACCAAATCATTGGTAGAAAAATTTATCTTGAGGTATGGAGTACCCAGAAAAATAATAGCAGACTAAGGCACAGATTTTATAGCTAGAATAATTAAGGAAGCAATACTTTTGCTACAATTAGAGTCAATGAATATACTCGTAATATATACATGTACTTTTGAATGCAAATAATATATAGAGATATTTTTAAATGAATATAATGTGTAAATATAGTTTTAAGTTCGTACAATATATGTGTTTTTAAATGTGTATAGCAAAAAGAAAAATGTTAGACTGTACAGCAGGTAAACAAAATAAATAGGGATAAATGAATAAATAGATAAAATGATAAAACTTTATTGTGAGATGTCAAAGTGACTAATCGTGTATATGTGAAAACAAAACTATTACTTGGTACCAAGAATCATTACAAGAATTAATGCAAGCATTAATATAAGAATTATTATAAGATTTTATTATTATAAATTTATTTATTATGTAAAATATGTAAAGGTTATTGTAAAAATTATGTGCACATAAGAGGGGGTAATATAAGGTAAAAATATAATCTAAATGATTTAACGTAAGGTAAGAAAAAAACGTACGAGTAAGGCATAATGAAGGATACCAGATAGCATATTACAAGGGAACAATTAGGGTAACCTTATAATATGCTGAGGTAAGGTTAGGTTACTAAATTTTTACTAAATGTAAGGAAATATATAACAACATTTGTATAAATATGTATACGGTAGCATAGGTAAACAGTACTTATTTGAGGTTGTAAAATTTCTCTTTTTCCAAAGGGAAAGAGAGAGAGAGAGGAATGAGACAGTTGCAAAAGAGAAATTTTTTTCCGTAAGGGGGATGGTGTGGCGTTATTCCTTAAATATTAGAATTTACACATATAAAATTATATAATTTATACCCGTGTAACATTTAACATTTTGTTTATATAAATATATTTAGTAATTTGAATCGAGAACATTCATAAATAACATACTCTAATTAGAATTGGTAGTCAGCACTATTGCCGATCACCACATGCTAGGCGTAGGTCATGAATAAACTTGACATACTAATAAGTAAACATTTGCTAATAGCAAGGACTACTATAAAAGCCCCAACAATCATTCTCCCAGAGATCTTAATTAATATACCGACACTATGGCCAGTAAGGCATCATCTATCGTCATCGTCAATTAAGTACTGATATATTTAGGATTAATTAATAGTAAAAGATTGTACAAGCAGTGATTAATAAATGGGCAACTAAGTTACAACAAGTTATTTACCACCCCACAACATTATTTATTACAAGGCAGACGCTCAAGAAAAAGCTGCTGGGGTCGCCAAAAGTGATATACGAATATATACGATATATACACGACATGAAGTGTTCACTGATCGTGGAGATCGTGCGAGTAGCTATTCATGAGGACAATGAGCAAAATGAGAGCAGTAGCGTTGAAGTTAGCAGTATGTCTTCACATAATTGTCATCAGGTACCCCTCATATACCCGTATAAGTTTTTTTTGTAGTTTTTTCTTTAGTCGTACCAGTCTAATTTAAAAAACTAAAAAAATACGTTATAATATTAAACGGATATTTTGAAGGTCCTTAAATAATATGAATGGTAGCTGATTAAAAATCCGAGAAGATGTAAAGCTGTGTTGCTTTGTTTTTTTTTAACTTAAAAAGGTAAAAAAAATGAGCAACAAATTAATAAAAATAACTTTACACACTGTCATTTTAAAATATTTTTTATGCTTTTTTATTAAAATTATTTCATTTTCATGTTAGTTTTTTTATTCAATTTACCGGTCTTCATCTTTTTTCTTCTTTAAGTGCCATCTCCGCGATGAAGGTTATCAATCATCATGGCTATTCTGACCTTCGAGGCAGCTGCTCTGAACAATTGCCTTGAGCTGCAACCAAAACACTCTCTCAGGTTTTTCAACCAGGAAACGCGTCTTCTTCCTACGCTTCTTCTAGCCTCTATGTTTCCTTTAATTATGACTCTCAAGATGTTGAATCTTTCGCCTCTTATTACATGTCTGAGATATTGCAATTTCCTTTCTGCGTTATTGTATTTTCCATTTCCCTTTCTCTGTCTATTCTCCTTAAAACTTCTGCATTCATGACTCTATCTACCCATGAAATTCTTAACAATCTTCTAAATGTCCACATTTCAAACGCGTTAAGTCGATTTATTGTATTCCGATTGAATGTCCATACACTGTGTACATAGCATTTAATTAGCCTTATACCGAGAGCCAATGTCATATATTTGCTGATTTTTTTCATTTTCGCCAAGTTGGCACGTGCTTTTGCAATTCTGACCTTTCATCTTTATTATCTTCCTCATCTTTAGTATTTAAAATCAAATAGCGATCTTACATTATTTTTATATTGTTTATAAGTAAAAATGACGTTTAATCTTTTGCATATTTTAATTATTACATATTGTTATTACCAACTTTATAAACAGCAGTTATTAGATACCTATATAAAAGAGTGACCTAATTTATTTTCCGGTCAAATTTCTTTATTATATTTTTTATTCTTGTGTGTCTGTTTCTGTTTAGTCATCATTGTTCTCTGATCTAAAGATTTAATATTGATTTTGATTTCAAATTGATTCTTTATTTTTCTTGCCTATTTTAATTATTATCTCTATTAATGTACACCTATGTTAGAATATGTATAAAATGATCTAACATAAACTTAATATTAAGTTGTTTACGTGTTACAATCAAATCAATACGAAACAAAAATAAAAAGGAATAGAAAGTAGTTTTGTATATAATATAACCTCAACGCTGCTTTTAAAGATTTTAAATAGCGCTTGATTGATGAGTTATATTTTTCGCTGTCCCAGTTACCAATTTATTTAGTAAGGGAATTGATTAAGATTGATAGCCAGAAAAACATCTATTCAAATTGATCTGTTGAATGCATTTATATTCACTTGCACAATGCATTTTTCACAATACGTCAATGTCGGAAAATTAGACAGGGAAAGGACACAAAATATGCGCAAATAACATTTATTATTTACGATTTTATTTCCAAAGCAAAGGTATTGGGAAAAAATTGAGGTTAGAAGCCTATTTAAAAAAACTGTTCATTAATAATGTTATTATTCGCCTACAATTCGCTGGAATAATTTTTGTTCCATTTATTAACTTTTTAAAGCATTTCCTAAATTTTTAGAACATCTCATAAAGTTTGGCTATAGCATTTAAGGGTCTGTTAATCATACCAAATAAGAGATAATTCTTATACTTTTTTGTGTTCTTCTTTTCTTTCATATTTTAAATTTAGGACTGTCCCGTTCATTCTCAAATCTAAATCTGGGGACTCTGATGTACAGCTTTCGTACTATCGTTTTGGAGGTCTGCTAGGTAGTTTCGATATATTGGATACAATTTTTGCAAGCCCTATGATTTGTCAGCAGATGCGGCATTGTCCTCTTATAAAATCATTCCTTCTTTAGCCTCTAAGGTTGTAACTATTAATGGATCTTAACGTTCTTATTCCACTTGTCCTAATTAGGTTTTTGTTGCTACTACTTTTGCTTTGGTCGCGATCACATGAGTTAATACTTGCTCCCTAACGTATCTTATCAAGTCCACTTAACGTTGACGATTAACAAAGCCAGACTAGCTTAGCCTTGAGCTATTTTAAAGAGTTGGTTTACCTTGCGTATCCCGGTCCATTCTCTGACACCTACCCTTTAACCATAAGGCTTGTTGTATATCAATTTCCTTGCATTTTATGACTTTATTCTTCTTTTTATTTCTTGGCTGCACAACTCCAAGTAAGTCTTGGCATCGTTTACTATTTTCCTTCACTCTTATTATATATATTATCTTACATAGATCACTCGTTTTTGTATTTGTCATCTTTTTTGGGCAATTATCTTAATTTTTGCAATTGGGCTTTTACCAGAAGGTTGTATTTAGTAGTCTTTGATCTTTCAATCTCAGTAACTCTCCTGTCTATCTGATTCGATTTGAGTACATATATTGTTTTAAGTTTTCTTCGCCATAGAGTAATTGAAGTTTCTGGTTATACTTTTTTTTACTCATCTCTGTAATGCCCAATCGTTTGGGGGGTTCTTCCGCTCTAAGACTAATATTTTCATTTTTTTCAGATTGGTTTAGCGTCCACGTCTCACATTTATATGTTATTATGGGGCGACATCTGGCCTAATTCCATCAGCTCTCTGGTAACTTCTATTTCTAATATTATTACCTTTCTTAGAATATAAAGTCATACGCTTGTTTAAAATCTACAAAATATGATGTACATCCTTCTTGTCTTTCTTTTTTAACTCTTTTTTTAAGATTTGGCGCAAGATAAGTCTGATTTATTATTGACCTTGTTGGTTGGGAACCATACTGGCAATCTGCCCATTATAATTATCTTATTGTATTTTAGTATTTTAATTTCTGTTGTACTGTGCTTATAAACTCCCTATACTCACTGGTTCTGTGGTTACTCTTAAATTGGTTAATCCAATTTTCTAGGTAGTGGTTTTTTTCTTCTTTAACATTTTTTTCCGTTTCTGTTTAAATTCGATAGTAAGCTTCTCTATTCTTATCTGTTGGCCTTGTTAGTAGCTCCATTTTTTCTTAGTGCTTTTGCTTTAACTTTGTTAAGATTCCTGGTCAAACCTGTCGTTTTTATTATTTCTCTTATATTTTTTATTTCTGGTTTAATGTTATCTCTGCATTTGGTATATTTTCTTTCAGTGTATTAAAACTATTTTGTATTCGCAATTGGTAGTCTTAATCTTTCCCAAATAATTCGAGATTTTGTATACTCTACTCATTGCTTTGTTAGTTCTGCTTTATTCACTTTGTGCTTATTCCCATATTTGTTCTTATCAAGAAGTAATTCGGGTTACTTTCTGCTCCTCTTATGCTATGTGCGCTAATTATTAGAGGGCCTTCTACCAATGTTTTCTTACCTGAGACCCACCTTACTTCATGAATATTTTTCCTTTGGCACTAGTCCAGTTTGGCACTGAAATCATGGCCCAATACGATTTTGTCGCCATGCCTGGGTATTGCCGCATACTGTTGTTCCAAAAGTTTATAGAATATATTTTTATTTTAGATGCATAGACTTATATAAGAGTTAGATTTGCCACCTTTTATTTTAGTCTTAAAGAGCATATATGTTTGTTTACTTGCTTGAATTCTATTAGGACCGACTTTGGTTTTCCATTTATTACGACAACATACCCATATTTATACCTTTTCTCCCAACTACAAAACCAGAAAGTTTTCCATCTGCAAGCTACCCGAGCATGTTCATATCACTTCCTAAATAGCTGTTACATCCATATTATATTTCTGTAGCTGTTTTATAGCGTATGTCGCGATTCCTGGTCTGTATTACCTTACTACGTTCCAAATACCTAAAAGAACATCCTTATTTTCATTCTTAGATCTACTTCGTGTTTCTGTCCTATTCCAAGGCAACAGTATACGATTCGTAGCGTCTTTTTTCATCTATAGGTCTATTTACCTAGCCCATAGCATAACCTCCAACCTGGAGGGTCAGTTATTTTCTATCAGGGTTTGCTTCCTTAGTCAGTTTTTGGTACGTGGGGCTCTATACCATAGTGATTTGCTATTAATTTTTCTCTGCTGTTTCTAACATTCTTTTTGTCTTATCTGTGTCTGGTCGTGTTTTTGCCGCGTATGTCAATATTAGTCTGATAACTGTTTTGTAAATTCTGCCTTCCATATGTTTTCCGATATTTTTTTTCATATTGTTTTATTCAGGCAACCTGCTGCTTCGTTTGCTTTATTCACTTGATCTTTTACTTCTGTTTCGAGCTTTCCATAGCTAGATAATGTAATGACTAGATATTTAAATTTCACTAGTTGTTCAATTACCTGACTTTCCAACTCCGAAATACATCTTAGTAAATTTACTGTCATAACCATGCATCTTGTCTTTTATGGGGAAATTAACTCGTTAAATGTTTTGGCGGTTATACTAAATTGGTGCAGCATAAGCTCTAAATCATCATTACTCTGAGAGTGTTTTTGCGTAGTCTGTATAGCAGAATATTTTTAATTATTGTTCTCTCCTTTGGTATCCTTGCTTAGTTCTTTTTTTTTATTATTTCTTCTATAATCAGGTTGAATAATAGAGGACTTAGAAAATCTCCCTCTCTGATCCCATTGCCAGCTATAATAGGGGCAATTAGTTTTTCTTCTACTTTTATATATAGCGCCGGTGTATGATCTTCCCGACCTAAAACCTCCTTATTCTTGTGCTAGTGTTATAATATCATCCAATTTATTTCTTATTACTTTGGTTGTTATTTTAGTGTTGTGTTTAATAAAATAATTCCTCAGTAATTTTCTGTGTCAGATTTTTCTCCCTTTATGAAAAGAGGTATTCTTCTTCTTCAAGTGCCGTCTTCGTTGCGAAGTTTGGCTATCATCAAAGCTATGCGTATTTTTGATGCTGCAGATCAGACTGTTTACAGTTGGTAATTGGTGCAATTGTACCATTCTCTCAAGTTTTTCAACCATAAATGCCTTCTTCTTCCTATAGATCTCTTTCCCATTATCTTTCCCTGTATAATCAATTGCAGCAACTGGTATTTATCTCCCCTCATAACATGTCCCAAATATTGTAGTTTGCGCTTTTTAACAGTAAGTATCAGCTCTTTCTCTTTCCGCACTCTCTGCAAAACCTCCACATTTGTTACTTTCTCTGTCCAGGGTATTCTTAATATTCTACGATACATCCACAACTCAAATGCTTCTATCTTTTTGGTATCGATCTTTTTCAATGTCCATGTTTCCATCCCGTAGAGGAGAACTGACATAACGTAACATCTCAAAAGGCGAATTTTAAGTTTTAGACTTAGATCTCTTCCCCAGAACACCTTTTTCAATTTAGTAAATGTGGCTCTAGCTTTCTCTATTCTGGTTCTGATTTCTTCAGAGCAATCATTATTTTCGTTGATAACAGTTCCCAGGTAATTATATCTTCTTACACGTTCGATTCTTTGATCATGCACGGTTATGTCAGGAAAGTTTTGTGGTGATTTAGATATTAGCATTATTTTTGTTTTGATTATGATAAGTGATAATCCGTGTTCTTCACTGCATTCTACTATTTTGTTAATTAGTATTTGAAGATCTTCCCAAGTTTCTGCGATTAGTACCGTGTCATCGGCATATCTCAAGTTGTTTATTCGGATGCCATTTATCTTAATACCTATATTTTGATCCGAAAGTGCTGTGTTTATAATGTCTTCGGAGTATAGATTGAATAAGGTCGGTGAGAGTATACAACCCTGTCTTACGCCTTTCTTGATCTCGATTTCCTCCGTTGTCTCTTGCTCTATTCGGATATTTGCTTTCTGGTTATAGTAAATCTTAGAGATAATTCTAATGTCCCTTTTATCCAAGTTTTTTTCTGCTAGCAGTTTCATTAAGTGATCGTGACGAACTTTATCAAACGCTTTGTTGTAATCAATGAAGCACATATATATATATATATATATATATATATATATATATATCTTGGTTTATATCTAGACATCTTTGGCATATGACGTTAAGTGCAAATAGTGCTTCTCTTGTTCCAAGCCCGTTCCGAAATCCGAATTGAGTATTACTAATATCTGCATCTAGTTTTCTGTTAATTCTTGAGTGGATTACTTTGATGAATACTTTTAATGTATGCCCCATTAAGCTTATAGTGCGGTAGTCAGTGCACTGTTTTGCATAAGATTGGTAAGGTTACAAAACTTGAAAGTAGCCATTCCTTTGGTATTTCTCCTCTTTTGTAGATGCAGTTAAAGAGGTATTAGGATGCTTAATCTCCATTCTTAACAAATTCTGTTTTGTTCTATTATTCTTTGAATTAGTTTTCACCCTTAACTACTGACGTGGATGTTTCAGGACGTAGACTCTGACATGAGGTATGTCATACCGTTGCCTATTCTCCTTTGTTTTAAACATGAATTTATCCTATATCACTGTATTTGTTTTTTATATGAACTACGGAATGATTCTTCACATTGCTGTAGCATAATATACTGCTACAAGTAAAATAAACTTTACTTTTTCAAGAAAATTATGAATGCATGAATAATATTTAAAAAAATGGTGGACGTTACTACAAAATGTTAAAAGAAACAGACTAATGACTTAAATTTAATGAGAAACTAAAATATAAAATTCTGACAATAACCAAAAATTACAATAAAATAACTAGTCATTTTGCGCGCAAGGTCCGCAATTTTTCTTTGTACACTGTAAGCACACTGGTTTTCCACAAGAAAAGCACACATAAAAAGTCTTTCGCTTTAATGCACTTGGCATAAGTAACACGTCTTCTTTTTCTCAAGCCTTTCTTCAAAATCTGCTTCTTTTTGGCATTTTTGTCCTAGTATTTGTTCAATACCATATAATAATTATCTCGGTTTTCTGGGATTTTCGAGTCTACTTTGTAGATGAGGTAAAACTAATTGTTTCGCCAACTCCTTTGTGTAGTTTAGCCTTTTAATATTATCTTCTTGAAGTGATTGGTACACAACATGCGAATTAACAGCAGCTATATCAATGATGCGGTAAAAAATAGTAAGTGGCCATCGGCGAGAACGATGTTTTACAGAATATTTGGCATACTTGGCATCTAAAGTATCGACACGTTCTTTCGTACGATTATAATGAGCAAGAATTTCTGGTTTTCCAGTAATCTGATCGGTGCCCATTGAATGGTGCATCGAAGAAATAAGTAAAACAGCCCTCGATTTTTTTGGAACATGGGAAATTAGGGATAAACTTTTCGTAAGTCCGTAAGTAGTTGAATTTACTTGCCTACATCGGTGTGGCTGGAATTCCGGAGAGATTTCCCGTTTATTTTTCTTGAGATCTTGAGGGTTCCCACATACGTTAACTTTTTTACTTCTAACTGCTTTACTAATTCTATAGAACTAAACCAATTATCATCTGCGATATTACGATAAGTAACTTGTTCGTGCATCAGTGAGGCACATTATATTAATGCCATATTTCACAGGCTTATTAGGTATATACATTTTAAACCTACACCTTCCCCTAAAGCCGACCAACATTTCATCAACACAAACACATGTGCCTACGGAATACAATTTCATTTAGTTCTGGTCTATTCATTCTTTTATAGTTTTTACGAATTGCACGTAATTTATTATTTGTCCATTTAGGTATTTTTTGTATTATATCCTCAGAAATAAGAAAATTAAAAAAAAATCGACATGGAAAAAAATTCCTGTAGCTGGCTGTATACCACGTATCACAAAAAAGAGGTTAGTCTTTGTAAATGGGTATATTTATTTAAAAAACCCTTAAAAGGGCTACATCAATAAAAAAAAACGTTTTCGGACCACACAGTCCATCATCAGGTTTTAAAATCGAAAAATGCTAGGTCACAATGCCTGAGCCACCAAAATACTAGGGTAAAAACCCTTTAAATTACATTTAGTTATCAAAGATTGTACATTGTGTTGTAAAATAACTGTGATGTTCAGTATTAAATTAAATTTGGCTAGAGGTAACACATGGCTGAAGCGAGTTCCAGAGCCGGTGAGAGAGAACCTCTACACGCGGAGAACAGCTGGGACCTGGGAACTGGGAACTGAGTTCTTCATGAGGCCTGTATTTAGTCCTTGGACTTTGATTTTTGTTTGTTTTGACTCCGCTCTGATCTTGAAGTTGTTTGCAATCATGTTAAAGGTGGCCTATCAACCCACAATTGTAATACTTTGGGCGCCCTTGACGTTTTTGTTTTAGGGAATTAGCTACTTGGGCGAGATATTTCTTTAATTGAGCGGCCAACATCTGGAGCAGCATATTTAGTACGCCTTATCTCACTTCTAACACCAATTGGTACGTTTTTCTGTGGGCCCAGGGATTAAGTAAAGTACACGTAGTTTAACTAATTTTATTCAATTTACTAGACCAAAAAATAAACTTACTAAATACCAAATATCTTATTAATAATAACAAATACACTAATATTTATCGCCGACAATAATATGAGCTATCACTTTCACGCCACAGCTATTTTTATATAGGAGCATGAACACCTAGTTAGCACCTTCAATACAAAATTCAAGAAAAATTTGGAAATAAACCATTGATAAAACGGCAGGTAGAATTTTCAAGATATTACAGGATCATAATTACAGTCATAACATTATTTTAGATAAAATCAGAACAGTCTAAAGTCAAATTTGCTTAAAAATAAAAAACTGAAGTTTTAGTTTCAAGTGTTATCAACAAACAACTAGTACTAATCTACTTCATATTTAATAAAATATTTATAGGTGACAAATAAACACATTTAGAATAAAACAGTATCTATGTGTTTTATGTTCATAAGAAGTGTTACAATTAGAACTTTATAAAGAACACTATGATACTTAGACAATATTTTCTACAAACCTGTCGGTTAATTAAGCTATTTATTAAGTGTAATAAAAACTTCATACTGTGAGTTTACGAATAGACGGAATGTTACATGATAAAAGGTATATAAAAATTTTACGCAGATTCTGCGAAATAATTTCATAAAAATGATTGCCTTTTAATGTAATAATCCATGCAATCGACAACCTCAATTAAACCTAATATTCCTTGTTAACCTCAGTCTCTTTTGCTAGATTGGACAGCACTCATATTTCATTGTACTAATATCAATCATTTGTTCTAGATATTGGCATGTTCCAATAAGCTCTCGTAGCGTAAGTGTTCTCCCGAGGTATTTTACTCACATTATTGATGTCTACCCGTTTCATTTTCACACTTCTCATTTCTTCATCTATTATAGTATAAAACGTTGGCACATAAAATGTATCGTTACATGTGTCATCAGAAAAACTTTTTTTTTTATTTTTAATATATATTATATTAACTTCATTTAAGACTTTAAAATTTAAATAATAAAACAAGTACATTATTATACTATTATTAAATCTAAAAACAAAGCGTAATATCCAGAGGCTAAGTGTGTAGGATGTAGGTTAAATCTTATTAGAATTTCACGTAATAATACAAAAACAAAACAAATCACTCAAACTAAACTATATTGAAGTCAAAAAGGCACATGTAAAATATGTTGTAAACAATAAATTTAAAAATAGCGTCCCTAGCGTAATGATGTGTTGAGACTCAGGTGTGAACTGTGCATCTCTCCTCCTCGTCACTACCGGCATCCCCTCTCAAGGGTGTAAAATGAACGTCGGGTTGTACTTAAGTGTAGTATACGGGGTTGCTCGAAAGTTTTAACACTAAGAATGTTAGACTTGAATAACGGAGATCGATAAGTTAAAAATATATTCATTAATACGACCTAATGGTCATTTTTGGCAGGGCTGCAGAAATTACAACACAACTCTTTTAGATAAAAATGGAAATACTATGATAACGACTAACGAAATGCTAATATGATGAGAAGATATATATGGAAGAGCTCTTCGACGGCGAAAGATAAAATCTACAAGACAAATCTTTCGAGGACAGAGAAAGAAGTATAGAAATTACAAATAAAGAAATATTCTATGCACGTAGGGGTCAGATCAACTGCCTATTGATATCCTTAAAATAATAGAAAATGTGTATATCCTCTTAAAGGCTTTTAATGAAATTTATCAATCGGGTAACATATCCAATGATTGGTTGACCTCAACATTTATTAGTCTCCCAGAAAGAAAAATGCTAGAGATTCAACTTAGCACCCCACCATAAGCCTGATATCTCACATACTTAAAATGTTTTTAAAGATCATCCATAAACGCATTTACCAAATACTTGATATGGATATGTTGGATTCCGTATAGGCGTAGGTACGCGTGAAGTTCTCTTTGCATTCAACGTACTAATCCAGAGATGCTTGAATGTGAACCAAGATATGTACGTCTATTTTATAGATTACAATAAGGCTTTCGATAAAGTCCGCCACAAAGAGCTACTTGACGTCCTCAAAGCAACACAAAAACATACCTTTGAATTATAACAAATCTATATTATAAACAGCAGGCACACACACGCATTAATGAACACACATTAACGGAGTTCGAAATTAAAAGAGGAGTGCGACAGGGGTGTGTATTGTAACCACTACTATTCAATGCATACTCTTGAGAAGTTAGGAAAAAAGCTCTTGAGGGAGAAACAGCAGGAATAAAGGTTAATGGAATACAAATTAACAACACTAGATATGCGGACGATACTATCATAATAGCAAACAACATCAAAGGCCTCCAAAAGCTAATGAACAAAATAGTTATAAGTATGAGTAGAGTATGGAGAAGAATATGAATTATAAATAAACATTAAGAAAACTAAATATATAAGGATATCAAAAACACAAAATAATAATGAAATCCTGACAATTAACAGTAAAACTTTAGAACAAGTTGAAAGCTACAATTATCTTGGCACAATAATTAATTACACAAATGATTACTCCAAAGAAATCAAAGATTGAATAGAGACAGCACGAACAAACTTCAATAAAATAAGAAAGCTACTTTGTGCAAGAGAACTGAAATTAGACTTAAAGAGTTGGGCTGGCAGTGTGTTATATTTTCCCGACTCTGTTTTACGGGATAGAAGTTGGAAGCATTTAAACCATTGGTGTATAGAAGAATCCTAAAGATATCATGGACCGGAGAAGGATCCATATCAAGGAGAAGAATCTCATGGTTGCGTAACTAAAGGGAATGGTAGGGATGTACATCAATTGAACTATTCAGAGCGGCAGCATCTAAGATCAGAATAGCCATGATGATTGCCAACCTCCGTCGCGGAGATGGTACGTAAAACACAAGAAGAATTTTTATTGTACTTTATACAATTTGAAAAAGAACTTCTCATCTGTACCCTCAGCATTATTAAGAGAGTGTTTCAAGAACATTAAATATCTTGTGGCAGATACTTTTTAACACAATAATTTGTTGCTTTTAATCATAACAATTTCATGAATGAACATAACATGTACTCAATGAACTCCTTTTTCAATAAAAAACCAAGCAGAAAATGGACATAGATGAGTCCCGATGAATGAAATAGATTATATCTTAAAGAAAAATAGAAACCTAGTAGAAGACGTGTCAGTATTAAATCAGTTTAACCTAGGAAGCGATCATAGACGAATAAGAACAAAACTAATAATTAACAAAAAACTAGAAAGAAAAAGAATACATGAAAAAAGATACAAATGGACATCTGAAGAAATCAAAAATAGTGAATTTAATAAGAAGATAGTGCATGCATAAAATAAAGTTAGCATGCAGCAGATAAACTCCAATGATATTGATGATTTGAATAACCTTATTACCGAAACAGTGAATAAAAGCCTTCTGCAACTGAAAAAACCAAAAACAACATACAATGAATTAGACAAAGAAATATTACAACAAATAGAAAGAAGGAAGATCTTAAATAAATCTAACAAAAGGGGAACCGACGAATATAGAGAACTTAATAGGCAGATTAGAAAAGGAATCAGACAACAAAAAAGAAAAGAAAACGAAAAATTAATAACAACAACTATTGAAAAAAATAAGAGTATGAAATGTCTCAGACCGACACTAGGACGACGTCAGATGATATCATTAATGGGAAGAAGACGAAAGTGAAATCACAAGTAGAGAAAACATACTGACACGAATAGAAGAATTTTACACAGAACTTTACAGATCACATCAACAAGATGGTGAAATGAGACCAGCACGGAAATTAATAAAAAATGTTGGATCAGAAATAATGCCAAAAGTAAAAATTTCAGAGGTAACTACAGCATTGGAAAACATGAAGAGAAATAAAGCTGCAGGAGAAGATAGTATTACCACAGATATGATATTAGAAGGAGGCAAGGAACTAATTGCAATTGTAGCTAAGCTTGTGGACAGTTGTTTACATCAGGGTAAAGTCCCTAAGAGCTGGAACAACTCTAAGGTAATCTTATTATACAAGAAAAGTGATAGTCGAAAATTGGAAAACTACAGACCCATCAGCCTACTATCACACCTGTTTAAAATACTCACCAAAGTCATAAATACTCGACTAACAAGGAAATTAGACGAATACCAACCATATGAACTGGCAGGTTTTAGAAAAGGCTATTTAACTTCCGATCACCTGTTAACGACAAAAATATTAATAGAAAAATGTAACGAATACAAGTTTTCAGTTTTTCTAGCATTTGTAGACTACGAAAAAGCTTTCGATACCATGGAACACACGGCCGTAATAAACGCAATACAAAATTGTAGAATAGACAGCAGATATATTATCTTAATAAAGCAACTATGAACCAAGCTACAGCTACATACTACTTAAATGAAAATGAACACACGAACCCTGTAACATTAAACAGGGGAGTCAAACAGGGAAATACTTTATCACCCAAACTGTTCACCTTAGTTTTGGAGGACGTTTTTAAAAACCTAAATTGGAAATATAAGGGAATAAACATCAATGGCCGCTACCTCAGTAATCTACGATTTGCAGATGACATAATCCTGATAGCTACTGACCTACAAGAAATGCAAACCATGCTTTTAGAACTACACACCGAATCTTCTAAAATAGGACTGAAAATGAATTTAAACAAAACAAAAGTGATGCACTCCGAAGACACCTTGACAATAATAAACGATAAAGTTATAGAAAAAGTTGAAGAATATATATACTTAGGACAAAAAATAATCCTAAATAGGGAAATTCAAACTGAAGAAATAAAAAGAAGAAGAAAGTTGGCTTGAGCAGCATTCAGTAAACTGAACTATATACTCAGAAATCAACAAATTCAATTACATCTTAGAACTAAAGTTTTTGATGCATGCATTATCCCGATATTAACTTATGCGGCGCAAACATGGACAATCACAAAAAAGAATATGAATATACTTAGAGTCACTCAACACGCGATGGAAAGAGCAATGCTAGGTATATCACTTAAGGACAAGAAAACAAACACATGGATAAGACAGAAAACCAAAGTCACCGATGTGGTGCAAAAAGCATTAAAGCTGAAATGGGAATACGCTGGACATCTAGCTAGGAGCGATCTAAACAAATGGCACAGATCAATTTTAACCTGGAGACCATACCAACACAAAAGACCCAGAGGCAGACCTCCTATGAGATGGACAGATGATCTGAAAAGGACTGCCGGGAAAAATTGGCTACAAGTAGTGTACAATAAAAAACAATGGAAAGGAAGACTTGAAGAGGCTTATGTTCAGATGTGGACGTGAATGGCTAGACTAAGAAGAAGAAGAAGAATGATAACACAAATCATATATCACACCTAGTATTTTATAATGTTTTTTTTTGTGGCATAGACTTTCGTCATTCAGCCAGTCTCGAAAGGTTATAATATATTCCTCAAGAAAGTATATACACATAAGTACAGAATAGCGATCTCCCTAAAACGAAATAGACGAATAATTAATAGAAAAATACGTCGAAGGAAAATACAAGGACACTCGCTTCTCATCTAGGGGTTCGTCAAGAGATTTATTTTAACAGACAAACAGTACTGGACCACGGATAAGATATTGTTACATATAAGATAAACAAAGGGTACAAGTCTAACCCTATACACGCTCATGAAAATTTTCATGAACGAGTACCAGATTTATAAGGCTATGCATGTGCCCGGGAAAAATTCTATAATTATATTATATACTGTTAGAGAACCTATGGCTAACAAGGTCTGTATGTTATATGGGGCGTATATATTGCATTTAGTTAATTTTGTATACAGGGAGTTTGAATGCTGAAAAAATTTAGGACATTCAAAGAAGATGTGATCGAGATCGACTAGCTTACCGCAATGTTTGCAACTATCATCATCGATTACTTTTATTTAAAATAAATGGCATGGGTAGCATGCATGTCCAAAGCGTAGTCGATTTATAGTAGTAATATATTATTTATAATGGTTAACTACGAGAAGGGGAGAATTTATAAAACTGTAAGTGTAGTCCAGTCGTCAGAGATTTGACCTCTAGAAATCATACTAACGAAATAAATTTTGCTAAGATTGTCAATTTTGGAACTGCAAAATATTTGCAAATAAGTTTGCTATTCCTACTCGTCTACTTTTTACTATAACCTCCTCGTAGGGCAGGAAAAACATCGATTTACCCACAACCTATATGCCATAAAAAAATGTTTCAAACAAAAATTGTAGCTGAGACAATTTAAAACAAAAATATCTTCTTCTTCTCGTGCCACTCCTAGCGGAGATTGGAAATCATCATGGCCACTGCGACTTTGTTAGCAGCGCACGTAAAAAGAACAATCGAACTACACCCGAACCATTCACGTAGATTACGAAGCCACGATATTTTTCTTCTTCCCATACTTCTTTTGCCCTTAATTTTGTCCTGCATGATGTTTCTTAAAAGTTCGTACTTTTCACCTCTCACAATGTGCCTCAAGTATTAAATCTTTCTAGTTTTTATCTCATTTAGAATTTCGCATCTTTTGTCTAAAGTTTGGAGTACTTGCTTGTTAGTGACGCGGTCCATCCATGATATTCTGAGAATGCGCCTATAGCGCCACACCTCGAAAGCTTTGATGTTTTTTATGGTCAACTGTTTTAGTGTCCCAGCCTCAACTCCACATAACAGGGTAGAAAAGACATAACACCGCAGCATTCGTATTCGTAACTTTATATTGATATCACGATTGCAAAAGAGTTTGCGCATTCTATTAAAGACTGATCTAGCGATTTCTATTCTATATCTAATCTCTTTTGTTTGATCAGTATCGTCTGTGATCCAAGCACCTATTTATAACAGGGCACACGCTCAATCGTTGTATTGTCTATTACAAGATTAGCTCTGATGTTCTTTGATTTCGTGATTACCATACATTTAGTTCTTTTTAAATTAATTTTCAAGCCGTAACTGTTACAGTATATATTGAGACTTTGAACGAAATGTTGTAGTTCTACTAGCGTTCCCGTTAGGAGAACTGTATCGTCAGCATACCTTATATTGTTGATCGTCTCACCATTTATTATCAGACCAAGATCTTCTTCCTCGAGTGCTTGTTCACAGATAGCTTCACTATACAGATTAAATAAAAGTGGCGATAAGATACATCCCTGCCGGACTCCTCGTCACCGGATTTGAATTTCTTCTGTTAGTCTGCCCTCAAACTTGACATTTGCTGTGTGATTCCAATATAGATTGCATATAATTCGAATATCTCGGCTGTCTATATTTTTCTTTATTAGAACTTGTCTTAGTGGTTCATGTTGTACTTTGTCAAAGGCCTTTTCGAAATCAATAAAGCAGGCGTAAATTTCTTGGTTCATATCTAAGCATCTCTGTGAGAGAACGTTCATTGCAAACAGAGCCTCCCTTGTACCCAACCCTTTTCTGAATCCCATCTGAGTGTTACTGATGTCTACGTCTAATTTCCTATAGATCCTATTAGGGATTATTTTTAAGAACAAACAAAAATATCAATTAGCACTTATTTTGTAGAATGAACCGTTCTCTCAATTTTAAATGTCAGTTACGCGCGCCAAATAAATTTTATAAAATCATGAATTGGTTGCCTGTGTGAGTCCATTTCAAATAGGTAAAAAGAAATAAAATAAGACTTACTCACAATCAATTTAATTTTACTAACAAAATGTCCGGTTTCTCTTTCTACAATTTGCAAAGCATCTTCAGGTCAAACGGTACAAAGTAAATTAAATGCTGAAATTATAAAAAGCCCATATAAGGGTGCTGTCTTATAAAAATTAAGATAAAAATTACAGTAATTATGCCATTATTGCATGTCTGTGTTTTAATATGAATAAAATTAGTTAGGCAGACAAAGTAAACCCACAAATTGGTATAAGATAATCTATTGAATTGTAATAAATTAGAAAATAAACAAAATATTACTTACGTGCCGGTACAAGAATTATTAGTTAATGATTCGTAAAACATAGTTCAAAGTATTTAACGTTCAAAGTTAAATATTTTTAAATAAAATAAAATATATTTAAAATAATATTATTTAACTTTGTTTTTGCGACTGAAGCTAGTCGACTAATTGTGTGATAAGGATGGAATTGTTGCGATTCGTTCTTTATCTGTCGTTTGTTGTTGAAAACCAGATTGTTATTTGGAAATAATTTGGTATTTGTCAAGAATCCAAATAAGACGTTTATTAACTATTTTTAGATTACTTTGATCAAGGTACACCTAAGAGTTAGGTCTTTTAAAAAAATGTAGAAAGAGGCATTTTCCTTTATTAGAAATATCACTAATATTCACCAATTAATAGGAAGTTTTGAGACAATCTATCCTATTTTATTATATATCTCGAGTAGTTAGTGTAATTATGGAGGAGCCAGTTTATTTATGTAGATAAGGTCACTGGGATAATAATTTGTGCTTTTATAGCATTTTAGTTCGGAGAAGGTTGTAATAAAGTTTAGAAAATTGGCATCTTGTGAAACTGAGGATGAATAAGCAAAAAGAAAGGAAAATTGTGTCGATATTTATATCTGTATTCAACTTTTAATATATTTGAACACATATCGATATTTGGAATTTAATGTAGTTTCATATCATTGTGACCAATTGTTGCACTCTCTCCAACTGTCAGTCCTACAATCCACCTTCATCTATTTTCTTTTCTATTGAGTTGCAAGGTTTGCCAATGAATTTATCCCTATCTATGTTATATTACTCTCGATTTACTTAACATCGATTTTTTGTTTTTTTAAACGTTTTAAATTTCCTTTCTTTGGGTAGCGCAATCCTCCGTGGTTGTGTTAGTTGTAGCTCTAGAACTGCATAGTTTCTGACATTATTGCCACAATTAGTATCATTGCTCCTGAATGATCAGTATATGCATTAAGCATAAAGTTTTATGCCAGAACCTTGGTGATCTCTTTATAATCGGTACTAACCTTTCGATTAAAGAATTGATTGAGAATTATAAAGTTGCTTTCTTTTGCTCAAAATTTGTTTGAATTTCCTAACTTGGTCCGGCTAGTGTTTTCATTTATGAACAAGATTAAAGTAATGACTCATGGAAGTTTTCTTACCTAACTTAATAGTGTGTTAAGATTTGGCTTTTACTCTTTGTAGAACAATACGGTTCTGTTCACATTTATTTTTCTTCTGTTACGTATAGATTTAATTTTAGACAGATTTTTGTCACTGTTTGATTTATATTGTAATCTAAGTTACATAGTGGAACACTTTCTGGTTTTTAATGTTTCATGAATATTGGCAAAATTTTATTATTAATTCAATGAAAAATTCAATATTTTTGAAATGATATAAATTTGATAATCTTCCTATATATCCTACATATTCCTCTTATGACCTATTACTCAATTTTATAAAATTAGCTACTTTCTGCTTTTTCTCTAAATTATAACACCCCATACTTCTAATCTTCAATTCATTATTATTTACTGTACTAATGCAGCGGGTAGCTCGTGCAAATTTTCTCTTAAATAAATTAAACATTCTTGTTTGTTACAGGAATATTTCAAAGTCAAGTGAAGCTTTTTAAAGTTTCAAAAAGCTTCGCCAGGTCTTGCTATTGCAATGTTAATTGGCTCACGGGTGGTGTCTGTAGTAAACAACATTCCGGGAAGGAAATCCTACAATTTACAAAGTCTAGTATAACAGTTTAAAAATAAGGAAAAGCTTTTTCACGACATGTACATTGTTAGTGATCGGAATAATAGGGCTTGATAATAATTGGGAAAAAGGTGTACAGCTTTATTTATTTTATTATAAGCTAATACAATTTAACCACTCGTATATTCAATAGTTAATTATTAAGCTACTACGCTAAAATATATAGTAAAGGGTTGTAAAGGATTAATTAGTTTGGTATCAGGCGTATCAAAGACCTATGTACCTATTTAATACAGATAATTTATAAATAAAGTAACATGATGGTACAGTAGTACATACAACATAGTAACACTCACTCAAATCAAAAATAAATTTAAGAAAGCGTGCAGATAGATAGATTGCATTTATTGTAGAGTAGTATGGAGAGTAAATAAATAGTGCAAAAAAATGAAGTAAAAAGTTGATGACTAAAACGTCATAGTTTACTGCAATGGTGCAGTGGGTTTAATGGACATTTTAACTTTTGTCTATCGGTAAAAAGAAAAGCATCTTTAACATATTTGGAGGTAATTGTTTGATAAAAAACGTTCAATTTCCATCACTTCCACCTTAAAAAAATTACGCTATCACTTGTGTGTTAGGTTTTATCTTAAATATGGATATAGGTCAAATAAATGCGACATTAGTACTTATTGGTTAAGTTTATTGGTTATTAACTTACAAAATCGATAAACTTAAAATTTTTATAACAAATCTTCTAAAAAAACTACTGAGCTAAAAAAATATACACATTACCCTAAAAAATAAATAAATAAGGGGATTTTTCGCATTATGCATTAAATTAGATTTCTTTCTCTTCCAGGCAGCGGTAGCAAACGAAATTTGTTAAACCAGTGTGCTCTTTACATATCGGCAACTTATAGTTAGTACAATAATGTTGGGTAAATCTATTCTTCCTTACTGAGCAAAAATAACATCTTGGGTTTACAGTTGGAATTGCCTCTTAATTAATTTTTTTTTCTGCGTATATTTCGGATTCTGAGTCTTAAACGGCCACCTATTGCTAAATTTAGCCACCGAGTATTCTTCTTTTATTTTATAAATGACATCTACTGTGCCTTTGTAATCATTTTTGGCTTTGTGATATATTCTTCGATGTTTTTATCAATGACACCATCGCTGTGTACTGTTTGAAGCAGTAAGTATTTATCGTTATCAGGCAATGATTGTTTACTAAATATTTGGCTAAGGGTACAAAGGAAAAGTAATTATCCGTTATTACTTTTCGTCCGGTTCCGCTTATGGGCTGTATAAGGCTCTTTCCAAACTAGCTGCATCATTGGGTAGTTGATATGTCTCTTCAGTCTGCTTGTCGACGTTATTTCGAGATTTTGTGTTAAAAATGTCTTAGCGTCAACCAAGGCGTGAATCTTGTTTCTGGTGTTCGCTGGCTTATTCGCTACATACTGCCTAAATTTACATCAAACACGGAAAGCTACTAACCCATCCATTTCATACATGGTCACATAGAGTGCAAGTTTGTATGCTAATAAACAGTTAGTGACAAATATTGCGAGTATAAATGATGGAAGGTAAAGCTTTAAAACGGCGATTTTTTAATGTTAATTTTCTAATTTGTAGCTTAGAAAACTGCAAAAGACTGAAAACTGAAAAAAAAATCAAATACGGAACTATTGAAAAAATAAACCTATAACCCTGATAGACACTGCAAAAATTTTAAATAACTTAAGATTAGCAAAATCCTCAGGGAAACATTATTTTTTATATTCAAAAAGCATTTAAGTTTATGAAAAATTTTCCTAGGATTATTTTGAATAAATATTCTCATTGTTTAAATCAGCGTTATCGAATAATAAAAAATTAACTTCAAACTCGAACTATAAAATATTTCAGGTTGTTGTTGATGTATTTAGACGTTTCTTTTTATAATTTGTATGTACTCTTTGCGTATATAATGATTATGTCATGTGCAAATCAATTTATTGTTAAATTAACATTAAAAATGGTTCATACACTTTTTGAAAAAAAAATTTACTATATTTTTAGGATAATTTTAGTTGGCAATACCTAGTAATAGATTATTTCCTGTTAAATTTACAATAAACATGGCAAAGCTGTAATTTGGTTAATATTTCTAGTTGTACGTAAATATTATCGTATATTATAAATAATTTTAATTTTATCGATTATTTACGATGATTATTTTAATTAACAATTATTGTAAATTAGTTCAATAGTGATCTATTCAATTTATTAATAAAGGCACATTCATAATGTATGAAAAGAGTACATACAGGGAAGTGTTAAAATATAGTAACAAGAACCGGAAATATAATTTATTGCGCCAATTTTAAAGCAGCCCTTCACTATTCCAAGCTGAATGAATTGGCGTTTTGAAGCTTTGTAGTCAAGCCTGTTTAAAAGCAAGCTTTTTCATACTTTTTATAATATAATTTTAGTTCTTAATATTTCAAATGCCGTTGATTAGGTTTTATAATTGTTTTATTACAGTTTTTCAAACAATCTATAAAATAAAAAAAATTCTAACTTCGTTCTTCATTATCTTGGAATAACTTTTTTTTAATTTGGGAAAAAATGTCAGCTTTTATAATATAGGAAATCGTGTTACTCGGTATGTACTTGTAGTATTTATTTATTAGTTACTTACTTTCTTTAAAGCAAGGTGACATCTTTATAATACTAAGTGATATTTTAATCAAAAATTTTTTGTTTGGTAAAGTAGTACATTATCAAACTGCAGAAAAATCTATTTTTGTTGATAAAAATATGTTTTTATTGTAACAACCATATACTTCATAGTAGAAAAACCTAATTAATTTCTTCCTAATTCCGGATAATAAATAAAAGTAGATTATGATTAAGATAAAGCTGTCTTGATATTATTTTTAGAAGTTAATATTATGATTCCAACAACAGAAACACCAAGGCAGTAGTGCGGCCTTTTTTCTAAGGTAATATTATTTTATTTTACTTATTTGTTCCATGAATATCTATGATTGTTAGTGAGATTTAAATGTACATAGTAAATATTAATATTACCGTTAAATTGACTTTAAAATAATAAAGTCTTCTATTTATAGGATTAACAGCTCGATTTTTATTTATTTTTTTTTTTTCATCAATTTTATTTAATTGCTGTTTTACGTAAATAAAGAAAGATTTAATTAATCTACAATAATTTCTTACTACACTTGTGGTTTTACTAATTTTTACAACATGCTGCTTTGTTTCATGAGTTTTATGTATACAAAGTAAGTTGTAGGGAACTGTATTGAAAACAAATAATAACCAAGAGCTAATGAACCCTCCGAGTAACGATATATCTGTAGGGCTAGAAATTCATTATTCATGGGTCATAGTACTGAGTACTACATATCAACGTTGCACGTCATTAAGCCCTATATTTTTAAAAAGTTAAATAAAATTTGAAAAAAAAAACTGTTTGTTGTCATAAGCTTAAACTTTTTATACAATTTTATTCATTAATTAAGAAGTGTAAAAAAATTAACAGGTATAATATAAGGAGTTAGTAATTCAGTGCGACAAACTTTAGAAGTAATTCTGAACTAGAAAATAATGAAAGTTTATTATATAAACGTACAATCTGTCCCCAAATTTTTGTCTTACAAATTGCGGATCATTTATGGCTCTAAAACCGATTGCTATATAATATAAAAATTTAATTTGGTGTGTTTTAAATACTAGAAGAGGGTGGGGTAGATTTGGACAATATTTTTCAATAGGGAATATTTTCAAGGTATTTTAATATTCTATAGCTCATAATGGACACATCAATAGTTGTATGTGTTGGCTTTGAATATTTATTGACGAAACTGCGAATATCCCAAGGAAACATAAAAAAAACCATATTTTTTTAACAGTGTATTTTTCCAATTGTACCCCACCATGGGGTAGATTTGTACAGCTTTGGGTTACATTTGGATAATTCAAATAACCATTTGTCAAAGCCTTATAAACAAAAAAATATTTAATACGCAAAGTACTTACGAACGATATATATTGTTTAAAATATGAACATGTTTTATAAATACAAAGAAATAATTATTTATTATTAAAAGGAAAAAATAAGGTATTGAACTTTACGTAAGACGCTTGCCGAGATGTTTCTATGTTTGCTAAAATTGCAGGAAGTTTTGCTACAATATCGGCCCTAGATATAATACTAATATTATTTTAAATAGGATAATAAAGGTCACTGTTCAGTTTGCATTGTAAAAATTTAATTGTTAGGTTCTCATCCACTAGTTTTTCAACAAGCCGCACAAAGTGAACAAGCGTTTTCTTTGTTGCGAACACGAAGTCGCCAACAAGAACCTTCTCATCATCTAAAATGCCCTTTTTTTTCTTGACACCCCTATCAGAATCTGAATTACAATCAGACATTGTAGCACCTATGTCAGATTCTAAGAAACTGCAGTAAGATGATTTTCTCTTTAGTCTGTTTTTAGCCTTTTTTGAGAAGGTTTTGATTTTTCACTATTGGTAATTATTTTCTTTTTTACAACTTTTTCGTCGTTTCTTTCTTTCTCTTTAGCTTTTACTCTATTCTTTTCTGGTGTACTAGTATACACACATGCATGACATTTTTTACCACGTCTGTTCTGATTTGGTTGCAATGTTGGAAATGGTCGAATATTTAATAATTCTGTACGTTTAGGAGATTGCGTTACTCTTAGGTAAGAAGCTTGGCTTGGAAAAACATTTGTCAGTACTTCTTCCATTAAGTTTTTAATGAATTTTAGAAAATTAGCTCCCCTTTGAGGTATTTCAGGGATATGAGTAAAAGCTGAGTAGTTAATATTATTTATTTATGTTCGTATCAACAAGTAAGGAACAAGATTTTCACCAATAATATGCATAGGCTTCTGAATATTTTCCAATAATTTGTTCACATCCAGCCTGATTTTGTTGCATATACAACTGCTCCCGACACACTTCTATATAAATAATGATTTTTCATTCTTACTAGCGGATATACATATAATGGTGGAATAGTTATACAGGTAGTGGTTATAATTCCACAGAAAGTGGTGTTTCTCTTTCTGACAAAACAAATTAACACACTTGCTTCTTGCCGGTTTCTGATATAACTCTTGGTGCTTGCATGACTGTAAGAATACCAGTTTTATCAGTAGTAAATATTTGGCCAGCAGAAAATTTATATTTGATTATAACTTCGAACTAGTTTTGAAAAAAAAAATTTCAACGTTGGCTTTGTTAAAACCAAACGTGCGAGCAATGCTTTTTTCGCAACATTTTTGGTTTTCTATACGATAGTTTTGATTCAATACCTGACACTTGATTTTCATCCCAAATACCTGGATATTTCTTACTCAGTTTCTTTGCATATTGATATTCTAATATTTTAGCAAAAGAGTGTCACAAAGCTTAAGAACAGTGGCTACTAGATAGGTGTGAAGAAATGAAGGAATCAGAAAAAAAAACAGGACCACTTTAACATACATAAACTCGTTAAAGAAGTGACAGGTCATACAAAACCTTGCAGTTTTAACAGTATTGTAAAGGATAATAAATTAACTACTGATTCCAAGGATCTACTTTAACATTGCAGAAACTACACACAGCAACTATACTCAGACAACACTACAACAAACTCTGAAAGTGAATATAAAAGTGGACCTTCCCCCAAAATAAGTCAAAAGTTATAAGGGCAATCAAACAGAGCAAATGGGGCAAAGCACCAGGCTCAGACGACATATACATAAAGGTTCTAACAATGTTGAGTGAAGACAATATAGACACCTTGGTAGATCTTTTTAATCACATTTATGAGTCCGGTCAAATACCACAGGATTGGCTTCAATCAACCTTTATACCAATCCCAAAAAAGCCAGACGGTAATAGTTGCGACGAATTCCGAATAATCAGCTTATTGAGCCAGGTCCTAAAACTCTTCTTAAAAATAACTCACACGAGAATATACAACAGATGTGAAAGAGACATTAACCCCACAAAGTTCGGTTTCAGACAAGGATTTGGCACAAGAGAAGTACTTTATAGCTTAACTGTCCTACTTCGGAAATGCAGAGATCAGCAAAAAGATGTCTCATTTGCTTTACAAATTATCAGAAAACGTTCGATTGTGTTATTCATTCAGAATTACTAAGATTGCTCCAGGAACATTCGATAGATGAGAATAACCTTAAAATCATAAAGAACCTTTATATAAATCAAGTGGCATCTGTGAGAGTAGCACTGGAATCTACATCATATTTCTCAATCAAAAAAGGTGTACAACAGGGTTGTGTTCTATCACCCCTCTTTTTTAATCTTTACTCTGGAATGATTTTCGATTGAGCCTTATGTGACACTAAAGACGAAATCAAAATCAACTGACAGACTATTAGTAATCTTCGCTATGCTGATGATAAAGTCATAACAGCTGATAGCCAAGAAGCGCTACTACGACTGATAGATAGAATAAACACTAAAGGAGAACGGCTAGGCTTAAAGATTAATATAGACAAGACGAAGGTAATGGTGGTTAGTAGAACACGAAATATGCAATTAAGTATAAGAGTTAACAATAACAACATCCAAAAGGTCCCCAAGTTCAGATATCTCGGTAGTTAGATAACTAAAGATTTAGATCCAGACAGAGAGATACGTAGCAGGATTAAGCAAGCCAGGACAACATTTGTTAATATGATAACCTTGCTAAGCAACAGCAGCCTGTAATGTAACTTGTAAAATGTTACATTTACTCCATACTGCTATATAGTGTAGAAGCCTGGACCATAAAGGCCAATATGATAAACCGATTGAAAACCTTTGAAATGTTAGCCTAGTTGAAATGAAGCCTTAAAATTCCCTGGACAGATCACACAACAAATGTCAAAGTATTAAATCTAATAAGCAAAGAACGAAAATTGCTGCCATAATAAAAAGAATGTTAAACATCGAAAAATGTCTTATCTGGGAAATATAGTAAAGGGAAATCGATATAAAATTTAACAACTGATCCTTAAAGGCAAAATAGAGGGCCGTAGAGGTGTGGGAAGAAAACAAGTTTCTTGGTTAAAACACATTCGTGAATGGACTCAGATACTAAATGCGGGACAATTATTCCATATTGCAGAAGATCGAGAAGCCTTCGCAATGTTGATCGCCAACGTCGGATAATTCTGATATGGCACGCGAAGAAGAAGAATAAAAAGAAGAAAAACTGTTTATCTGGGTCATATATTTCGAAATTCCAAGTACCAGTTCTTAAAACTTATTATGGAAGGGAAGATAGAAAGAAAACGGGGCATCGAAAGAAAGAAATACTCATAATTTAAAAACATAAGGGATTGGACCAACCTTGATGCTCATCCACTCTTTAGAGTCACACAAGATCGAGAGAAGTATGCCAGAGTTATTGCCAACATCCACTAATTGGATAGGGCACCATAAGAAAAAGAATATTCTAGCATGTTTGTAAGTCCAAAATTCATTGATGATTATTAATCATCAATGAATCTACTACTTCACCAGTGAAAACTTGTCGAGATGTATATTTTAAAGTGTAGGGTGATTCGGTACTGACGAAGTTGTGATCACTTTTATTTCCTGAATCTAACTGATGCATTCCCAATTTTTCGTCCATAAACGATTATTTCATTTACGGCATTAGCTAAGCCTTCTAATAGAATGTTGGTTATATCTGTTTTGCATTTATAATTGCGTACCATTCTGTAAGAAAACAAAAAATATAAGTTAACATGCGCATAGTTAAGCAATTTTGTGAATCTATGGTGTTCATTTACATTAATGCTCCATTCCAACAATTCGTTTTGGTTTGATCCTATTAAATATATAACAATATTCAACAAATAATACATTTTCTTGTAGTGGATTGGACTGGTCCAAATCTGCCCCACCTGACTTGTCTAAATGTGCCCACAGTCGTTATATTTTTACACATCAATTGTTATAAAGTCTAATGGTTCGTAAAGAAATATTATTATTAAGGTTATGGTTACCAACACACTGCACTCTTCCAGTTGCAAACAAAAAAAATTGGCTATTTATTATTGAGAAATATTTACACTCTTATGAACACAAAGCGAGAATACTTACATTAGTCCTTCAGTATCTTTTCAGAATGTTTTCGCAAATTAAGAATGTCTATAAATAGTGACGCCATAACGACACACTTAAATATGTACACCCTTGGACACAACTAACTTGACAACGCTTTTTAAGCGGTAAAATTGAATTGTTCAAATGTGCCACACGTCCAAATCTGTCCCACCCTACCCTAAAGGGTCAGGGTAAAGGTCTGAATAAAAAAAAGTAGTTCGGTGCTGAGATATTTTAAATTAAAAATCATTCGTAAACTTGCAATTGATTTTCAATCTTAATTTTCAACTCTTAACAGTTATCTATTATTAAATACAAAATGTCAAATTAGCTGTTTTTCATTATTAAGTATTTAGTTTGCTATAACAATATTTTTAGTAATTAAATTTTATTTTATCGAAGAAAATTTTACAAATGCGGAATTGTCGGATATTCATTTTGTGTATATTCAAACTAATGGAAATGTTCGACAAGCTCGACAATTTTATGCTGAGTTGTTTCCAGGACAAAGAAAAGATGATAGACTAAAGAAAATACGAAACCACTTAAATGACACACTTAAATATATAGACAACCTTAACCGAGAGAATGAATTCAGAGCATTCTAAAAGAAAGTTAACATCAACAACAGAAATTAATTCAATACAATTACAAGCTAATACAAGTCAAAATGTTGACCTGTTAGAATTACAGGATTAGAGAATTACACGGAAAGAGGTATATAGGTGGGTGGAATATATTAACCAAATACTCTATACATAGGAATTAAAAAAAACTGGCTGATAAAAGAGATGAGGTAAGAGACATAGACGAGAGGAAAGAGGAATCACCAACGATTCTTGAAGTTAAAAAATATGTCATTATATGCAAAATTTTTATCATATATCATTGTAACAATCACTTATGTGGAGGAAAATCGACATGTAATCGTTAAAGCTCATTTTCAGCACCAGTTCTTAGTTTTTGTATTGTTTAAAGTAATTGATGATCATTTGGTTTGTCCATATTTCTTCTAAAACTAACTAACAGGCGACTATTTTCTCTGTTTGCTAAGGAAATAGTTAGTAATCATTTTTTTTAATTCCTCTATCCCTGAGACTATTTGTACTATTCTAGTAATATATTTTTTTCATTTTAGCATTAATGTACTTAATCATTTATACAGTATATTGAAATCGTTCGATAGGTTGGGAAGGTACAAAACATTTGCCTGCTCGATCGCTTGATTTAAATTCCCTATATTTTTGCGTTTGTTATTTTCTTAAGTACCTAGTTTATTCCACTCACCTCAAAAATGTTAATAACCTGAGGAATCGAATTATAGGTAGCTGTGAGGCAATCAAAAAGGCATAAGGAATACTTGCTCAAATACGACAATCAATAAGGCATGCCAGGTGATAGTTACCATACTTAGCATACTATGACCCATAGAATATATATAGAATTCCTATCCTTACAGACATATCATTACTCGGAGGGTTCACTAGCTCTCCTACTATTAAAATTATTTGCGGTAAAGGTGTAGACTGGTAAACTGATAAATTTATAACGGCATGTACATGACAATGATATATTTCCCTCTGTGTCTCACTTTTCCAGTTTCCAAACTATCCCGAATGCATTTCCTTTCAAAAGTCAGCGCACATTACATAGAAGAACTAATCCGCTTTAATCATTAACTTCCTTTTTCGCTTATTTTGGGAAACAGTCAGCGGTTTCGCCGCTCCATATCGTATTGTAGAATACACCGAGTTACAGGATTAAAAAAGGTCGGCGCAAATATAGTGGTTGGTGGATAATACAAAGATTGATGAGACATACAATAATTATACTTTAATTAAATTCAATTATATTTTTACGTTCCTTAAAACTCACCAAACTAGTATGGTCAAGTGAGAAAATTTTTTAAAACTAACAAAATTATCGTTTTATTTTTATAAAGTCCAAGTAGGAGTAAATGCGTCTTAGCTGTAATTTTATCACGCAAAAACTTTTATGTAAAGTTTTTTTTCTTCTTTGGTTGCCTTATTCAGTACTCTTAACGTTATCGATTAATATAACATAATCCTCTCTCTCTCTTCCTTTCTCATTTTCTTTCTCTCTCAAGTTAATATAAATAGTTGTTCTGCTCTCCTAATTTCGGTCCGCTCTCTGATATTTTTTATCGAAGGAACATTTGATCTACTGACTTCTCTTTGTCTTTTAATTTTTAACACTGTTATTAGTTGGAGAATATTATAGTAGTTTCTTGTACATAATTTGAGGGTATATTATTTTTATATATTTGAGGCCAACAACGAATTCACGAGCTACCTCTGCTTTGTTAACCCTCGAGCGGGCGCGCCCGTGTATTTTGTATACGTCCAATAGAAAAAGTCGTCTAAAAATAGAAGTGTCGTCAATCTGGCGATATCGTCGCGTCTATTCGTCCAGTATAGATCTGTCGTTCGAATAGATGAGTAATATTTTTTGTTGCAGCTGAGTTTTGTGAGAATTCTTAGAAATACGAGAGTGTGACGGTTTTGTGTACATAATACACGGCGCGACTTCTAGTGTAAGTATTTTATCCATTAATTATTTTACTTTATAAAAAGTTTTAATTTGAAATTATAGTCAATTTAACTTTAGTTTTACTTTATTTTATGTTGAACAGGATATTTATTGTAACATAATTGAGAAGGAATATAACGGCTACGCTGAGAGAATATCATGTAAGAATTTAGTTGCATTGGTATATTATTTGTGTGTTACTTTTTTATTTTTGCAGGGCTAGAAAGAAGTTTTTATCTGAGACTGAGTTATATAAAATTCTTAATGAAGACCCAGAAACAGAAACTAGTTAAAAAGAATATTCCGATGAATCTGAGACAGATGAAGAAATAATACACCATGATGACCACAATTCTGAATCTGAACAAGAACAGAATGACCACGACCGAGCCAGTAACTTCGAGGATAATACTGCAGTAAGTACGACTGCTTTCGAATATTTTCAAGGTAAAGATAAAAAAACTGCATGGCGTAAGACTCCGCTGTCGTCGCAATCAAAAATTAAAAAGAAGAATATTATCAAAATACTTCCAGGACCAAAGGCAGTGGCTTCAAAAGTGACCTCAGAACTTTCAGCTTTTGAAAAAATTATAGATTCTGATATATTAGAGAACATCGTACAATTTACCAATTTGTACATTAATAGTAAAAAAGAATCTGTTCAATATAAAAGAGAACGAGATATGAAACATACTTTAAAAAGTTTAATAATGGCGTTACTGGGAGTGCTTTACCTCCTAGGCACTAAAAAGGCTAACCATGCTAACGCACTTGAACTTTGGACATCTGATAGAACAGGTCTAGAAATTCTTAGAGCTGTAATGAGTTACAAAAGATTTTTATTTTTGTTAGGTTCAATGCGCTTTGATGTCAAAATCAAGAGACATGAACGGAAAATATATGACAAACTTGCACTAATTAGAAAAATATTGGACGCATTTGTTAGTAACTGTAAAAATTCCTATAATCTAGGTGAATTTGTTACAATAGACGAAAAACTAGAGGGATTTAAAAAACGTTGTGGTTTCATCCAGTATTTACGAAATAAACCAGCAAAATATGGTATCTGCTGTTCATTTTGGGTATGCACAAACTTACCTTGTTGGAAATTTAGAGGTTTATTGTGGACGGCAACCTGAGGGGCCTTATGCTGTATCAAACTCTTCCAGTGATATTGTAGATAGGCTTATTGATTATATAAAAGGTTCAAATCGCAATTTGACAACCGATAATTGGTATACCAGTTATCCTTTAGCTATTTCCCTTTTGGAAAATAAAATAACTACAATTGGCACTTTGAGAAAAAACAAAAGGGAAATACCTATTGAATTTTTATCCCACAAACAAAAAGAAGTGGAAACGTCACTCTTTGGATTTCAGAAAAATGTCACTTTGGTTTCATTTGTTCCAAAAAAAGTAAGTTGGTCATACTTTTATCCACGATGCATGACACTTCTACCGTAGACGTCGAAACTAAAAATTCAGAAATTATTCTAAATTAAAATGCCACAAAAGGCGGTGTGGATACTATAGACCAAATGTGTACATCATATTCTGTAAAAAGAATAACCAGAAGATGGCCACTAATTATATTTTTTTCTCTAATGGATATGGCGGGTATCAACGCGCAGGTGTTGTTTTGTGCCAATAAAACAAATCCCAAAATATATAGCCGAATTTTTCTAAAGAATTTAAGCTTGAGTTTAATTAAAGTACATCTTTCAGAAAGAGCGACAATGTGATATCTTCCTCAGGATATTCAAGGTTTTCTAATGAAATATAAATTATGTGAAGAACCTACTAGAACAAAAGTGCAAAGCTCTAGAAAACGTGGACGTTGTGCAATATGTCCAGGCTCAAAAAATTCCAGCACAACAGTTAGATGTGGGCTATGTAGAATATTTGTATGTAAAATGCATTCAGAAACCACAATTACCTGCGTAAAATGTAAGAACAATGAACGGTAGCAATCAGAAGAAATCGAGTGAAGTAACCCGTAGGTACATGTTTTATGTTTATTATTTAATGTAACAATAAACTATTTTTGTAAATCGTGGTTGTCGTTTTGTTAACACGCACTAAATTTGGTAAAATTAACTAAAATGTGTTTTGTGTACAAAATACACAGCGCGCCCGGTTATGAAACTGTAGTCGGCGTCCCTGCTGTAGGGTTAACAACTCTGTCACATTTTTGTCTATATCGTGTGTTCACGAGTGTTCGTCTATATCTTAAGCCATAATAATTATCGCGCTAAGCGATTAATAGTTGATCTATATTTTACATAATAGAGGAAACCTGACCATACATAATCTTTTATCACGCGCTTCTCAGTTTTGAGTTTTAATTACAGAAATAAGCTCATGAGTAGTATGAGCTCAATTTTCAATATAAATTCTACAATTTAGTCTGCTATCTAAACCTAATTCATAAAATATAGATACGTTTTGTTGTATAACCGTTCACGACTACCTACTCTAGCGTTGTGTATAACATTTACGAGGTTTTGCAGTACAATTAAGTCATCAGTCAATATAACTGTATTATCCGCTTATCTGATTCTATTTTTGAGTTTCCCATCAAGTTTTACATCATGATCCAAATACTGTAGACCTTGTTTAAGTATTTTATCCACACTTAGGAGACGCTCTCTTTTTTTAACCCAAGTTGACCGAAATGGAATGGTGAGAGTTGGGTATGAATGATTACATAACCTAAATGTTATGAAACCCCGTTTAGGCATTTTGCATCTTCAAAGATGGGGAGATTGCGTTGGGGGTGAAAAAAATTTGTGTTCTCGCCACCTTCCTAGTCCTAGCTCCTCTTCTTCATTAGTTCTAGTACCAATCCTGCCGCCACTATACAAGCTACATTGGTAACAATCATTTCACTTCAAATTGTTGAACCTTTTTTGTGTTTAAACGCGTTAAGGTTAGCTGTGGCTATATTCTCACTTAGGATTGTGTATCGTTGTCCAATGAGATTGGAAAACTGTACACTCAAGAAGTGTATGGGTGTACTCACTTTTCATGTATTAATTGGAGTGTTTGTGTGTTTGGGTATACTTATTATTTGTGTAAATGTAAAGTAATGTTATTTTTGATGTATCTTATGTAAGTATGGATTTGAGTGAGTGTTATCAAGGTGTTAGGGAAATAAGGGATGTTTCCAAGGAAGGTTGAAGTTATGAAACGTAAATGTAGTGAATTTAGTTTTGTATATGTACAAGTGTGTGTATGTAGGTGTGTGTGTGTGTGTGTGATTTTTCGCTTGTGTGTATGTGTGTGTGTGTGTGTACCTTGTCCTGTGTTTTAAATAAACACTTGCGCGATTCAATTAAATCCTGGCCGAGGATCTCCTGGTTCAGCACCAAGTCTTGGTATTTTCTTTTCAGCTATATTTTTCAATACCTAAGGTTTTGGTACTCTTACATATATACAAAGAAAGTGAAATTCCTGTAGTTAGCTGTATACCATCAATCGTAAAAGTTTATTTAAAATCCCTTATGAAATGTTTAAAATTTAAAATTCAGAAAAATAAAATCTAAGAAATATTAAATTTTGTACTATCTAAATTGTTTTTACATAGGTATTTAGTAGCTTAACTCATCTGCACTGAGTAAAAAAAAGGGAACAAACAAGTCATATACAACACCATACTTAAAAGTGTAATCACATATGGCAGTGAGATCGCAAAAATTGAGGCAAATCAAAAAGAGATCGGATACCAAATGAGAGAATACGTGAAATGATGGCAGTCAAGCATACAATAGTTGATGACATAAAACTAAAACAGTTAATATGATACGGCCATGTAGAGATAATGCCAATTGACAGGATTCCGAAACAGATTTTGACGTGGACACCACAAGGGAGAAGGAAAAGAGGAAGGCCGAGAAGATGCTGGAGAGAGGAAATTGATTAAGAACTAGAGGAAAGATAAATCCCTCCATCCAAGAACGCTGTAAACCGATAGTAGTAAAGAAAGTAGTAGTAGAAAAGAATAACATATCTACTAATAAGTTTATTAAAATATTGTTAAATTGTTTCAATGATTTTATTACATTTATCCTAAACATTTTTAAACGACACCACTGATTGCACATCGTAATAATAATTCGGACAGGTGCTCCGGTTTACAACAGGGCAATAAAATTATTCAGGTCGCATAAATTATTTGACACCAAATATTGAGTATTTACCAATAAATATCAACAATCGTATTGATTGCTCGCCTCTTATTTACCTTTTAGTGGGTAGCGGTAAATATGTGCGTAATAAATAAAATATACGTAATAGAACTGTAAATTAATAGGTTTTTATTATTCATTGAAAGCAGAGGAAAAATATATATAATCGACTTATTTCTTGTACAACAAGGGTCTATCAGGATTGTACAGGATGTATGTGTCAAGAGTTTAAAATCAGCTCTGATCATTATTTAGTAGAAGCAAAACTTATGTAATATAAAAGACAATACTCCTTTAGGATATTTACAAATAGTAAACATATACGAAGTTTTTAGTATAAAAGCGTACAAATTGTTGAAAAGTTGCATACTAGAAGAAATATCACGATAAACTGAGAGTGAAGCTGGAGAGCATAAATTGAAAAAACATGCAGATATAGAAAATATATGGACCAAAAAACAATATATTAAGTAGCTAGGGACATTTGTGAATATATAGTTATATATAATAATGGATTGATTACGGCTGCCGCCGCTTCTCCGTATGGTAAATATTATCTTGGGTAGTAAATAATATTGTTGTAACTAGTTGCCCATTTATTAATCACTGCTTTGTACAATACTTCACTATTATAAACTTAAATATATCAGTACTTAATTGACGCTGGCCATCGTGTCGGTATATTAATTAAGATCCCCGAGAGAATGTTTGTTGGGGCTTTTATAGTAGTCCTTGCTATATCAGCAAATGTTTACTTATTAGTATGTCAAGTTTGTTCATGACCTACGCCAAGCATGTGGTGATCGGCAATAGTGCTGACTACCAGTTCTAATTAGAGTATGTTATTTATGAATGTCCTCGATTCAAATTACCGAATGTTTACATAAACAAATGTTACACGAGTATGAATTATAATATTATTTTATCTGTAATTCTGATATTTAAGGGTTGATATTACACCATCCCCTTTTGGGAAAAATATTTCTCTTTTACAACTGTCTTATTCCTCTCTCTCCTTCCCTTCGGAAGAAGAGAAATTTTTCAACCTCAAGTAAGTACTGTTTACCTATGCTACTGTGTACATATATACATTATCTTAACTCTAAAACATATGTGGTAAAATAGTTTATTCATTTGTCCGTTCACTTTTCCCGCGATATCATTAATATTGTCTCATAAAATCTCCGCGTTCACTTGTGTCTACTGATTGTAAGCGTATAATCTATTTTTATGCACCTCCCTAATCTTTCCGTTATCTAGCCTAATTTTACAGTTAACATTATTTAATTCTGTTATGACAAAAGGACCTGCATAAAGACTATCAAACTTATTATTTTCTTCTCTTTGGAGCAGGACTAGATCTCCTATTTTAAAATGTTGAGGTGCTGCAGTTAGCTTGCTTGCGTCTTGTCTTTTCTTTTTGTGTTTTAGTAAGAACGTTTTAGCTCTGTCGTGTGCGATTTGTAGTTTATATCGGAGCTCATTGTAATAGGCATCTGTGTTATAGCATGGTTGAATTTCCTGTGTGAGATCTTCTGGTAAATTTGCCTTTCGCCCATACAACAATTCAAAAGGTGTGTAACCGTGATATGCATTAGGGGTAGTATTGTAACAGTATGTGAACATTCTGCAACACATATCCCAATTTTCTTTGTTGTCGTCTATGAATGATCTTACGTATTCATTTAGTGTCCTATGTAGCTTCTCACAACTCCCTATTGACTGAGGGTGGTATGCTGTTGAAAAATTGTGTGTGATCTTTAGCATTTTAGTTAATTCATTCATTACTTCATTTTTGTATTCCGTGCCTTGATCCGTTCTAATCTGTTTCATGAGTCCGTATGTAGGTATGAAATTATCAAAAATTCCACGAGCTATCGTTTCAGCTTCTTTATTAGCTACTGGGATACTTACTGCGTATTTCGTCAGTTCGCAAATCATCGTGATACAGTATCGATTGCCTTCACTACTTTTAGGGAATGGACCTATCGTGTCTATATACACTATGTCCCATGGTTTTGACGAAGTGTCCGATATCACAAATTCTTCGACATGTGATCTTTTTGGTTTATTAATTTGGCATTTATGGCACTTTTTAATATATTTACGTACGTCCTTTTCCATGTTCTTCCATCTAAATCTTGCTTTTAGTTTCTTTACAAGTCTATTATTTCCCACATGACCTCCAAACATCGGGTGATTATGGTATTCTTCTATTATTCTTAGTTTTTCTTGTTCGTCCTCTATGACTTCTGGTACTTCACATATGTATATTTCTACATTTTTCAATATCTTATTTCCTTCGTTTATGAATTCTTCAATTGTGCACGATTTAAAAATAATATCATTTAAATATATTTTTACTTTACTTATTGCATTCTCTACCGCTAGCTGATCAAGCTGTACCAACAATTGACCTAAATCAAAGTGATTAAATCCTGTGGTCATGCTCTTGCTGCATTTGATTTTGTTTTTGACCCGAATGCTCAGTCTTGGTGAGACTCGGTTTGCTCCAAAAGACAAAATTGGTAGTCTATGCGCCTCCATGTTGTTTAGTACCTTTCTTACTGTTTGCTTGTGGGTTTTATGTTGTGATATAATTTCCGCTTCTATCTCCCTGTGCTTCGCACTTTCGGCTTTCTTCTTTGATTGAGCTCTGGTTATAGCTAAAATATGTTTGTTGTCTATATATAAGTCTTTCAACTGATTTGTTGATATTCTCGACAGACTGTCTGCGTAATTATTTTTCCCTGTTATATATTCTATCTCGAAATCGTATTCCTCTAAATCTAATCTGATTCTTGTGAGTTTTGAGGTAGGATCTCTCATTGAAAATAGGTGTGTTAGTGGTTTATGATCCGTTTTTATCAAAAATGTTGGTGCTCCGTATAAATAACATTTGAAATGGTTGATTCCCCAATGGATTGCAAGTAATTCTTTAATTATTATAGGTTTGTTAAGCTCTCCTTTGTTGAAGCTGCGCGATGCGTAAGCTATTGGTAAATCTGTTCCCTCGTAGTTCTGACTTAGAATTGCTGAGCAACTTGCATTAGATGCGTCTGTTGTTAGTATGAATTGTTTGTTGAAGTCTGGGTATTTTAAAATAGGTGGTTTTATCAAAGATGATTTGAGTTTCTTAAATGATTCTTCACAATCTTGCGACCAAAAAAATTCTACTCCTTTTCTCGACAATCTGTTTATAGGTATGCATATCTCTGCAAAATTCGGAATAAAACGTCTATAGTAATTACAAAATGCTATGAATCTTTTGGCTTCTTCCGCATTCTTCGGTGTCGGGTAGTTCTCTATTGTCGAATATTTCGCTTTATCCGGCGATACTCCTTCCTGCGACAGATCATGTCCCAAATATGTAACTTCTTTTCTAAAAAATTGACATTTTGCTGGGTTTAGCTTCAAATTAAATTTCCGACATATCTCAAATGTCTTTTTTAAGTTGTCTAAATGATGCTTTTCTGTTATTCCTATTACTACTATGTCGTCCATATACAGAAATGCTTTCTCCGGTGTTAAACCTGTAAATGCTATTGACATCATTCTCGAAAAGCTATTTGGGCTTATATTTAGTCCAAAAGGTAATCTGGTAAATTGAAATGCTCCTTTTTCCGTGCTAAAAGATGTGTATTTCCTTGATGACTGTTCTAGTGGTATCTGATGAAATCCTGACATTAAGTCTATTACTGAGAACCATTTTGCTCTACCTAGTTGGTCTAATATTGAGTCTATTCTTGGTAACGGAAATTTATCTGTGACTAGTTTCTTGTTTAGCTGTCTGAAATCTATACATAGTCTCCATGCTTTGTTTCCATCTATAGCTTTTTTCGGTACTAGTACGACTGGACTGTTGTATTCTGATGTCGATGGCTCGACAATTCCTTGGTCTATTAATTGTTGTACTTGTCTATTCAGTTCTTCTGTCTGCGAATGTGGTGTCCTATAATTCTTTATGTAAACTGGTGTGTGTTCTTTTACTCTCAATTTTTGTTCATAAAAGTTGTTGCATGTTAGCATATCATGTCTTAATGCAAATATATCTGCAAAATCTTCGCATAACGATACTAATTTATCTCGAGTGTATTCCGGTATATCTAGCTTTAATGCTTCCCGTAGTTCTTTCTTCCTGTCCTTGCTGTCGTTGATTAATCTGTATACTTTAAACAATTTCATGTCTGATGTTTTGATTGTACCCGTCTCTATCGTAGCAGTTTCGTAAGTCGTATTTAAAATTTTGATATATGGGTTATTCCTCGATGTTATCGCTCTCGCTATGAATATTCCTGGTAGTATCTCCTGTTGTTCCACTAGTCTATCTGCCTTTAACTTTTGAAAATATTGAACTGTTCTGTAAACTTCACATCTGGGTGGTATTATAATTGTGCTATCGTCTACAGTATCCAAAATATTTGTACTGATGTAATAGTTTCTATCATTTTTGATATGTATTTTCAAATTTGCGTAATCTAATATGCATTGAAAATTTGTGATAAAATCTCTTCCAATTATTCCGTCTGTTGGTATAGGAAAGTTGTTTTCTACCAATTGAAAGGTATGTCCAAAAAGATTGCCACGTACGTCTAGCGTAGTTTCGATTTCTCCCATTGTTTGTAGTTCTCCTCGAGTTACTCCTTTTATTCTTGCTTTTGAGTTCGGTTTTACATATTCTCTCATAGAGTCTTGTGTACATTTAAGTATTGAAATATCTGCTCCTGTGTCTATAATAAATGTATTTACTTGTCCTAAGATTCCTGTTTTTATTCTTACGAAGTTTGTAAGGTTTAAGTCGAAATTGTAGATAAAATATTCTGGTTCTGTCATCTGTTCATCCGTCTCAGATGAGAGTTGTTTGTTCAAAACCCCAACTGTGGGTTTTCTGATTCCTGCGGACTATCTTCTAGTTCTAATAATCGTATATGTCTGTTAAATCCTCTTGAATTTCCCCTCTGTGCCTGGTTATCAAATTTTCTGGACCCTTTTTGCTCATGTTGACGGTGGTCTCTTTTTCCATTGTTTTGTTGCGAGAAATTTGGTCTTCTCCACTGGTTATATCCATTATGATATCCTCTTTTGTGCTGGAATTTCCCTCTTTTGTTATAGTATGTTTCATAATTTAACACTCTTCCATGTACATTGTCTTCTGCTGTGTCTATTGATAGGAATTTTGACATCACCTCTTGTGGGGTTGTGAAATTGCCTGCCTCTAATATTAGCTTGGCTTTGTCTGTGTTGGCGTTACGTTTCATCGTAGCTACTACAGCCTCTGTTGTATATTTCTTAGCTAAATCTCCTGGCATTCCCTCTGTTATGTATGCCACTTTTAATTGTTCGGCTAATGCCTCAACCTCGGCTGCGTACACAGCTGCATCTTTATGTCCTTGCTTCTTTTTGTCTAGTTTTGCTATCACCGTTTTCGGCGTATCACCTTTTAGTTCTCTCTTCAGTGTTGCCTGTATGTCTAAAATAGTGTCTTCTGTGGTTATTAAGTTTCTGGCTTTATTTGTTAACCTTGTTTTTATGAGGCTTATCGCTGTTTCCTCATGTCCTACTGCTATTTTCTGTAAAAGTTCGAGCGCGTCCACGAAGGATTGTAGTTTGCCTGTGGTTCCGTCAAATTCACTTGGTAAGATTTTGCTTGCAATGTTTAAAAATTCATTGATGCTAAGCGCCATGGTTTCTTCTTGTTCCGTGTCACTTTGATCTTCTTCTATATTCTTATCAATCTGTTGATTTATCAGATTAGGAACTAATATTCTGGAATTTATAGCTTGGAATGATCGTATGACTTTGTCTCGGTTTTTGTTGAAGTATCTCTTACAAGTTTCTCTCTGGATATCAGTTAGTGCATCCCAATTTTTGGTTATGAGGTGTACCAATCTATTATAAGCTTCAATTATTTGTGTCGTTATCTCAGTTTTTACCTCCTTGCTTTTAGGTATCTCCTTTTTTAACACTCTTTTGCTCTGCTTAGTAATATCCTGCGTAATGGCTTCAAGTATTTTGACAAAATCTTCCCAACTGCTAGGCATTTAAGAACGAAAACACAAATCCGATAGTCTTATGTAGTACGATAAAATTCGAGAATAATGTAGCAAAAAAAAATATAATATCGTCAAATACCCATTAAAATTCAATAAATTCAATAAATTTAAATAAATTCAATAAATTAATAAATTAAAAATTATCCATACTAAAATATAAGTGAAATTATCTTTAAAAAGTCATAAAAATAATAATTAATATTTAACAAAGTAACTGCTATGTTAATATACGTGTGAGGAAGTGCAAAAAAAATAGATAATATGCAGACTCACCACTTAAACGTCTAAATTTGTTGTTGATCTCGCTGCCATGTCCCGGTGTATGCTCCGCTTCATATTTCTCCTATGCGCCTTCCATAACGACCATACCAATTTTAGTATCAGGACCGTGGTAATGATGTATAAGAGTACTTTTATTTCTTCGCCTGGTCTGACATCTTTACTTTTTACTATGAAGTTGCTGTTGACAACTCCATTCTCCTGTAGATCTTCCTTGGATGACTTTCCTCCCATTCTGTACTTCTGGAACGAAGACTCCTGGTTTCTACCAATTCAGGATCGCCATATGGTAAATATTATCTTGGGTAGTAAATAATATTGTTGTAACTAGTTGCCCATTTATTAATCACTGCTTTGTACAATACTTCACTATTATAAACTTAAATATATCAGTACTTAATTGACGCTGGCCATCGTGTCGGTATATTAATTAAGATCCCCGAGAGAATGTTTGTTGGGGCTTTTATAGTAGTTCTTGCTATATCAGCAAATGTTTACTTATTAGTATGTCAAGTTTGTTCATGACCTACGCCAAGCATGTGGTGATCGGCAATAGTGCTGACTACCAGTTCTAATTAGAGTATGTTATTTATGAATGTCCTCGATTCAAATTACCGAATGTTTACATAAACAAATGTTACACGAGTATGAATTATAATATTATTTTATCTGTAATTCTGATATTTAAGGGTTGATATTACATCCGCCCCAATTTCCATCTTTTTCTGTCATACGCAGTTGCCTCTTCTAAGTCTCTTGCCGCCATTGCTTTATCAATATCGTTGCTCCAACTTATCCATGGTCGTCCTCTATTTCTTCTTTCAGGAGGAATTTATTCCATTACTCTTCTAGGCCATCTGTACTCTGGCATACTTTTAACATGTCCGAACCAGATTAATTGTTTTCCAGTTTGTTTCTATTAGCTTTGGTGACGTCCCATACTTCCGAACCATAAAGTGTAATACGTTGGACTATACTAACGTAAATGTGTTTTTTGGTTTTTCGTCGAATTGTTTATTGCCAGAAAAGAGATTTTAAGGCACGGGTCGCTGCTCTGCCCTTGTTTATTGTTTCCCTGATTTCTTTTGCGCTATTTCCCTTCTTGTTGAAAATGACCCTCAAATATTTCCAGGATTGTACGCCTTTGATTTGGTCGTCTTCCAAGACTAGGTCACATATTTCATCTGTTCCCACTATTTACATTTTGTCATATCCATGTTTAGACCTGCCACCTCATATTCTTCCTAAAGTTTTCTTACCACATAACTAAGATCGAAGCTGTCTTCGGCAATTACTACCTGGTCATCCACGAAGAAAAGTGTATATACCGTGTTTCCTTCCACTGTTATTTCCTATGTTTGTACATTTTTTTTACTCATTTTACTAAAGAGCTTTCGGCCCTAAATCCCGCTTGTTCTTTGGGTTGTTTGTCTTTAATATCATTTTCTATCAGGTTTCGTAGTACTTTTGAGTTAGTCGGCCTATAGTAGCAATCACTGCGATCCCTGTATAGTTATTAGGATCCAACTTTGTACCTTTCTTGTGTATTGGAGAGATATACGATTGTCTCCTATCCACGGAACTTCTTCTCCGTTTAAGCATCTTTCGAATAATTTTCGGATCATTTCAAACAGTTTTAATGATCCATACATAATCAAATCTGTATTTATTCCGTCTAGGCCTGGAGAGTTTCTTAATTTCAAATTTTCATAATTTCATAAAAAGTGAAATTAAGAATATACAATTACTGATAATAAAAAATACACAGCATGGTAAAATAACCAAAACAAAATGGAATTACAATTAAAAAAGAAGCTCTGAAAATCATAACTGGTACAAAGAAATAATGAAAAGTAAAAAAGCCAAAGAACAGAATCTAAAGAGATCATGAAAAATGCAAAGATACAAAAGTGGAAAGAGTTTACATATAAAATTAATGGCGACAGCCAAGAAAATGGTAAACTACTCTATTATAGAACACTGAATTTAATTTAATAATTTAATTTAAGGTAAAAAAGATACTACAAGATTTATTTAAGAAGAAACCAGCAAAGTACTGGTTACAAAAGAGCATATAATAGAAAAATGGTACAAATATTTCAAAGGAGTGATAAGTGCAGACAAATGTCTTAAAATGAGAAAGCAAACCAATCTCGAAACTACTACAAATATTAAAATAGAGCCGATAAGCAGATTAATCTCTTATTAGTCGATAGGAATTTTTGAAAACTAATTGTCAAAAATTTACCGCACGCATGAGTAGTACTGCCAATATATACACAACTGTACATATTGGCTCCGATTTTAAATGACGTGAAAAATCGGGCACAAGATGGCACAAAATTTAAAGTGAAATACAGTCAAAATCTTTTAAAAGTATTGACTTAATATATCTTTGGCATACTGCCAATATGATCAAGTCATGTTTAGGTAGTTTCAAGTAAATGAAGGTTAAAGCTTTAGAATTAACTATAAAGTCGAACATGATAACTACACAGATTTAAAAATTTGGTTTCATTGACTTCGTCATTAGAAGCAAATAGTATAGTTGCTAATAAAATACCTCTTATTAATCAAATTGCAATAAATATGACTTGGTCACTTCTGTTGTAAGAAAAAAACAATTAATATGACTTGGACTTGACATAACTTAAGCAAAAGGAACGTAACTACCGATGCATGTAACAATAAAATGTTTTCTATAATGTAGAATTTTATTAGCTACATATATTACAACAATACTTAACATCCATATCGCTATCTAAATCTGATACTATTGGATCTGGAATTCTATCAAGCGCTGTATTATTCACAGGTAAAGACCTGTACCAATTATGATATTTAGACGGAATTATGTTACTTGTTACGAGCTTAAGCAAATTGTTTTTCTACTTTTTCGAAATTGGTAACAAGTAGTTATATAACAGCTGCAGATGTATCGCAGTTGCAGTTGGTGTTCCTTTTCCAGCTACCCGAAGATATCTCTCAGTCTCTAAGAAAACTCAGTCTCTAAGGATCTATATTTAAAGAAAATACATTCTGGATTAACCTTATTATACCGCATGTATTCTCTCGTTTTTAATTGCATGTCCTAGATATATTGTTACGATTCTTTACTCTGACTTTTACTTTATTTGCTTGAGCAAATCAAAACATAACTTAATTGTTATCAATGTAACATAAAACTCCTTATATTACTTATGTTCGGTGGGTTCAAAGATTTTCTAGTTCTCCTTTATTGGGATAGAGAAGAAGGATAATAATACAAAAAAATAGTATGTTACTCAAAATATAAGTATTCTTTATTTTATTTTAAGAAGAATAAGAAAAAACAATTATCAAATTTTGCCGTTATCTTATCAATCAGCATACCAGAAATATAAGAAAATTTTTATAATCAGAATATTTTAAATCTTCTTAAAATTAATGCCAATTGACAACCAATTTCAATGAAAATCTTTAGTTTACTTCCAAAAACAAAACTTTAAACTTTTGATTAGTCAAACAGAAATCTACTCTTTAAATTTGAATGGTAATGACAATGATGTCAACATAAATGACCTTCACAGATACAAAAATTTTAATTGTAAAACAAAACTCACTGACCTTTCCTTCGTTGGCTGTATTTTGGACCATCCCCAGAATCGTCCACGCTCCACAGAGAATCAGATGTAATCTGCCACTATTCGCCTCGGCTTCCTTAGTCTCGTATCTGCAATTCTTCTGCAGACTGCACTAAACACCTGGACTTATTTCTCCAACTATTAACACTTGAAATCTTATTCTCCAAAACAATCAGCTACTTCTCAACGACACAAGGAACTCTTTTTGTCAACTTGGTGCCAGAAAACTGTTTAATACCTATTTCAGAAAACTTTCTCCAACTACTAACACTCGAAATTCAATTCGCCAACAAAATCAGCTAATTCTCAATGACACAAGGACCCCTTTTTGTCAACTTGGTGCCAGAAATTTATTTGATACGTATTTTAGAACACTGCTCAATTTAGATCCAAGGATACCTTTTCATCGACTTGGAATCTCTTTCCACAATTCTGCTAACTTCATTTCACAATGCCGGTATACAAACTCACAAACACACCCTCTGTAGAGGCGCAACTTTTCTTCTCGATGGCCAAATTACCACTGACTTCTCCGGTCCTCCTAATCGGCTCACAAATACCCATTCAAAAACGACAGACTAATCAAAAGCTCAAATTGTGTTTACCATGATTTTGAAAAAGCCTAATTTCTGTTTCAGAGAAAAAACTAAATAGTTTACTTTAACATTGGTTTTTTCTTCGGTTGTAAATACACAATTTATACATATTTCAAAAGATTAGAATGTGGTCATTTAATACTTGATTGTACAAATAATGAAAAGATTAAAACTTACAGGTAATGATGATTTCTAATTCTACACAAAATGGTTTGTCTACAATTTGTTGGGAACGGTCAAGGTCATAGGCCAGCAAAAATTTCTATTCTAATCTACATTAAATCTTATCCTAAAATAATACATAAATTTTGTTTATCACGATATCTTGAAAAAATTATATCGATGGACTTTTTATTCATTTTTATTTTTTTTTTTGGTTGGGAAAAAATAAATATGACAATATATTATTGTTCTACCTTTTCTATATTAATGTTATTAATCGTGATGTTTTCTAGGCTATTGCTTAATATCTTTGTTTTGACGAGATTCATTTTTAGTCCTATTTGATTCGATTTGTGGTTTAAATCTTGTAGCATTGATTTTAGTTCATGGATATCTGTGCTTATTAGTACTATGTCGTCTGCGAAACGCAAATGGTTAACTATAACCTAACTTTTGGTAAATATCAATAATTACATATCTGTAACGTGTACTGAACTTTCATTTGTTGCACATAATGGAGCCATGTATTTCCCCCTGGAACACTTTTTTTGTTAATTTTCCTTGCGTTATAACAATCATTTTATGAAACAAAAATAAGTATACTTTTACTTAATACCTACTTAAGTTAAATTAACCAGACAAGTTTAATCACAACTATCTATCTACCAAGAAAACTGACCAACTCGCCTTTGTCCGTTTTCGCAGTTGTGGCTTGACCATTCATACCAAGTAATACCTGAGCCACAGAATAATAAACAATCAGAATGTCCACTCTCAGATGCCGCCTTTGAAGTTTTTCAGCACGCGCGCCATGTTTTAGAAGGAAACACATAACACAGACATATGATTTGTGAGGTTATGTAATTGTTTATATTTATGTTTAACTATATTATATTTATGTTATTATATTTAACAATGTTAATATAATTATATAGTATATCTATGATTGCCGTAAGTCAATTAAGCCGGGTTAATTTTTTTATGTACACCACATAAACAACACTGGTTCCCTCTAAAACATGGCGGAACTTCTGCGCGAAGGAGATGCGCGTACTTAATTTTCCATAGAGAGTGGGCATTCTGGTTGTTTGTTATTCTGTGCCTGAGCCAAGTGAATTCATAGCAAGTCACACCTGAAATTATGCAACCATTATTACATAACGACTTACACTATTGTGTGTTTGGAAAAGATTTAATTTTAAGTCAGTTGATCAATAAATACCAAAATGAGGTTTTTTGACTTAATCACTTTTGGCAGTATGCCAACGATATAATATTGTGAATGTGTTTTATTTCGTGTGACACGAAATATTATACTCAGAATATTGTATACAAACATTTTCATAAGAAATTTCCTTAACAAATTGAATTATTGTCCCACCAATGACTGTTACTGTGAAGGATTCGTGTTTTCCTTGAAAATTCCTAAAATATATGTATTCTTTTACTGAAAAGTTGTAAATTCCGAAACCAGTCATCCAGTTTTACCAGCATTCGCAAATTAAATTGGATAGTGAATACTTTCTACTTTGATCCCTCTACTAGTTTCCTTTGATCTGATTTAGTTTTCAGTACTCTATAAACAGGGTGTAGTATTTAAAGGTTTTTTTCTATAAGTAAGTAATGCAATAAATATTGTTTCATATAAAATATGGGGACACCATTGAATTAACCTGAACATAATATTGCTTCTTAACTTTAGATTGGAATAAAACTGCTTATTGGTCTATTTACGGTTTTTAACAGAAGATTAAACAACTGCTTTTTTTAGGTGAACCTAAAGACTTCTTCAGTTCTATTAGTCAGTCTAGCCCGTGGTAAATTTTAAGTAACCTTTACAGCTGAATGTAAGAAAAATAAAAGAATGGCGGGATTCTCCGTTTCATTAATTATTAAAGTATATAAATATAAAAGGATTTTAATGAGATCACCACTATGCAGGATTACCTGTTTGAACTATTCCATATGTCCACTGCTTACTTGATTGTAATAGTTCATTTTCCTAAGATGTGTTCAGACTAGCGTCGAAGTGGGTATGTTTGCCATTTAAGACACCAACTATTATAAATATATCTTTAAAGATATTTAAAAAATATAAAGTCGTCTTTTATCCACAATAAATTTAGAATCAGAAAACATACTGAAACAAAGAAAAGATCTTCTGAGACAAAACAAAAGAGACACTACAGAATTTAAGGAACTTAATCGAGTAATAAGAAAACAGAAAAAAGAGGACATTAAAAAACATCAAGAAGACCGTATAGAACAAATCATAGAGAAAAACCAAAGTCTTAAATGCACCAAACCGAAACTAGGAAAGAAAAACATTATAACGATTAAAAATGAACAAGGACAACTAGAAAAAATTAATACTGATATTGCAAACTCAATTAAAAAGTTCTACGCCGATCTGTACCGTTCCAGAATTGATCCTCCTAACTCTTCAAATCAGAACTTAAAAAGGCAGATAACAAATGTCAACTCAGAAGTGATGCCTGAAATAAGCCACGAAGAAATAGAAAGAGCAGTAAAAGAAATAAAAAGGAATAAAGCTCCTGGAAGCGATGGAATTCTAGAAGAAATTCTGAAGGAAGGCGGAGAAGTCATCAGATATCTAAAAATATCATTATTAATTATTACATAATATTAATAAATGTCTATTCTAAGGCAACATACCCGAAAAATGGAATACTGCTGAAACAATACTAATATACAAAATGGGAGACACCACAGACTTGAAAAATTATCGACCAATTTCACTTCTTTCACAACTTTACAAAACCTTTACAAATATTATTACAAACAGGTTAACAATTAAATTTGACGGATATAAACCAGTAGAACAAGCCGGATTTAGAAAATGGTACAGCACCTGTGACCATCTATACACTTTAAAAATTCTAATAGAAAAGACTAACGAATACAATCTCCCATTATGTCTGGCTTTTATAGATTATGAAAAAGCTTTTGATAGCGTAGAACTGTGGGCAATAGAAGAAGCATTAGTCAACAACTGGATCGACTCCAGGTACAGAATACTAATACATAATATTTACGAACAAGCTGAAATGATAGTGACATTGGGTAATGGAATCGAAACAAGACCAGTAAAAATCAACCGAGGAGTAAGAGAAGGATATATAAGAAGGACAATATCTCCAAAATTATTTACAGCTGCGCTAGAAGATATCTTTAAGTCAATATACTGGGAAAATAAGGGAATCCCTATTAACGGAAGATACTTGAACGATCTTAGATACGCAGATGATGTAGTACTAATAGCCTATACGTGGAATGCACTGAATACGGTTATTGAGGAGCTACACACAAAATCATTAGAAAAAGGACTGAAAATGAATTTCAGCAAAACTAAACTAATGTCAAACAAAGATGACAAAAACTATGATAAACATCGAAGGGTCAAAGATAGAAGACGTAGATAAATATAAATATCTGGGTCAAAATGTCAAGTAAATCAAACTACCGAAATAAGCAGACGTGTAAAAATGGGATGGGCAGCATTTGGAAGACTCTCATACGTACTTAAAAATAAAAATATACCTCAAAGACTGCGAACTAAAGTTTTCTATTCCTGTATCCCACCTGTTCGCACATATAGAGCTCAAACCTGGACATTCACTAAAATAAACATGGAGAAGATCAGAAAAACTCAGAGAACTATGGAACGACAGATGTTGGGTATCTCACTCAAAGACCATAAAACCCATGATGACATTCGTAATCGAACAAAAGTAAAAGATGCTGTCGAACAGGTATCTTAACTGAAATGGAAATAGGCTGGACATAACGAACGTCTTACGGATGGCCGATTAAGTAAAGAAATCGGGAATTGGCGGCCATATAAAGCCAAAAGACCAAGAGGAAGACCGCAAATGCGATGGAGCGACGATAGCTTCTGATTTCCCGAGGGTGGTCGCTATTGGAAGGTTTTAATATATAACATACTGTTATATTTTTTATTTCCAATTTCTAGGCGGCAGGTACAGGTATGAGCGCCGAAATTACTACAAATAGAAAAGAATTAGTAACAATATCATGAATGTGTTGCTTGTGTGAGTCCATTTCAAATAGGTAAAGAAATAATAAATAAGACTTACTCACAATCAATTTAATTTAACTATCTGACGACCGGTTTCGCTTTCTACAATATGCAAAGCATCTTCAGGTCTCGATACAAAGTTAAATAAATGCTGAAATGATAAAACCCATATTAGGGTGTTGTCTAATAAAGATAAACAAATAAGATGTTGTCAATTACAATAATTATGCCAATATTATATGTCTGTGGTTTTATTTCAAAATGAGTAAGTTAAATAAAAAGGTATAAAAAGTTTTAAAAGTTTAAACAGATAAACATCAACAACATTTACAGTTTTATACGAGATAATATTTTAAAATCGTAACAATACATTTCTTTATTATAATTATAACACTACTTTCTTCGGCTATATTGTTACGATATACTGTTTGAAATGCTTTTTATACTTTAAACCTGATGGAGGTTTCATTTTTAAACTTTGCTTCGAAAAGGGGTTATCACCTTATTTTATTTTATAAGGTGATAACCCCTTATAATATAATAGATATTTATAATAACCTGAAATTTCTATTTATGCTGCATTAGTGTATTTGAATTCCATTGTAATATTCAAAGACCATTAAAATTCTGTCAGTAATAGATTCTTTTGCGACATATAATATGGTAATACTCTTAAATCATCTTCAACATTAATTAGAGGCTTGACTGTAGGTTTTCTGTTTTTGTTTGGTTTAATAAGATTCCTGTAGTTTTTTCTTTGATGCTGTTTACGTTTACCTTTTTAAACAGATTTGAACATTTACATTTAGTTCATACAACATTCTTTAATGTTATGTTTTTTTTGCAGCCGTACCCAGCCAAGGTTATATTGACCTGGTGCTCTTTATTTCACTTGGACATCGATTGTAACCCACTTTATCCCCTACTTCATACACTGCTTCAGCAGAATGTTACAAGTTAGATTTAAAAAAGGCCTATCAAGTTGGTTCATTATGACCTGGTCTGTGCAAATCCCTTTTCTCCTAGTGTCTTTTTTTACTGGATCTCATCAATAATGGTTGTCTCGTCGAGTATGAGTGTGATATTAAGAAGTAGATGAGAAGTTGATGAGGCTGTAACATTTTTTTTATTATTAATATATCAAATTATTTTTAATTCCTTTTACCCCCGTGCGATACGCCGATGATTAGGAATCCCCGTGTTTACGATAGAAAAATATTATTGTAGACACCAAGCTGAAATGGAATTCCCTAATTAAGAAAGGTTTTTAATCCTTCCGTCTTAATACTCTGTATGAAAAGAACAAATGCTTTCCTGTATGCAGTTTCTTTTTCATAAATTGGTAATTTTCGCCGAAGGCCCGTACTTTTTGACAATAATAAAATCCTAAGGATTTTAATATTCTCAGGTCCAATTGTTAATACCGATTATTTTACCTCAAACTTTCCAATAGTCATTAAGGCCTTACCTTCTGAGAAATACATACAACTGTCCTATCATTCTTGAGTGGGGGAATATTTTCTTCTTCCTTTTTCAGGGAAAGTTGGTGAAATTTTTAGTGGAACCAATTTACTTGTTGGTGGTCAGTTGTTGAGTGAGGTAATATCTGGTGAGACTTTTTGGTGGGCCGTTGTTGAGTTAAGGCCAATATCTCGTGTTACGCTTTGCTCACTTTATTTATTATCGTATCGTTTTTGTGAATTATTTTCTAAGTGTGTATACACTTTATATTTGAGTTTTCTTTCCTTAGACTATTTTAAATTATACATAGTTCTACACTACCTTTAATGGTACCTAATTAAATTCAGTGTTGAATACCAGTACAGTATCTTAAATTCAGTGAATTTAGCTGCCTTCGTCAAGATCTACTGTAAGTAATCTTTACCTACAATTATCTGGGCGAGTAATATGGTATGGTATCATATCACCTGCCATTATCTGGACGTATCATCTATATCTTCAGCTGTAGATTGCCGATTTTTGAATGTAATTGAACCATTTAAGAAATTTCTATAAATATTACTTATGAACATACAAGTCTCAGTTTTTTATTAAATAATAGTGCGAGATAGTTATTTGACTTAACCAAGTGCGATTTGGTTTATGTTTTCATTCCTGTAACCTTTTTGTTTTTTTTTGTAAATTTAGAGTTAAGTAATTTTTGCTATCTTTTGTATTTCCTATAATTTTTGTTAATTATCTTTCCTATCATATCTCGAGATACGCCAAACTATATTTGTATATGATTGCCTTATACATCTTGGTAAAGGTATTTTTTTATTACATTATTGCTTAATTTTATACATATATAACACCACTTCATAGTTGTGTATTTTTGTTACTTGTGTTGCATTTAGCAGAATCATAATTTTGTGTTTAATATATCGTTATTGTTTTATGCATGTATTTCATTTGTCGGCTCCTAACAAATTCCCTGATATAATAATAGCTCTGAACAATTACTATCTTTAAATATTACTATTACTACAAATAATATTTAAATATTACTATGCTTTTGACCAGTAAAAAGATCAGGCTGATTAAGTTTCGTAGGTAAGTAAGTGTAATACCTAATATATTTATTATTTGTTTATATATTGCGTTAACAAGATTTATTTGATAATTTACTGTTGGTATCTTTCCTTGGGTTTGATCTCTGAACCTAAATATCTTTTCTTATCTCTTTTCTTTTCTAAGGTTTTCTTAATTTTCTCCTTAACCCCGAAAAATTGAGTGGCGCCCTGTTTCTATCTTCTCTTATCTTCGGTAATTTTACCCATCTATCTTTTTGTTTATTTCTGTATCTTTTCTAATATCTCTTATCCTACCTTTACCTATTTCTTCCGTTAGATCCATTCCCGGTTCCAAAAGCTAGTTTCGAACCCACGACTCGCTCTCCACCAACCATCTGGCTGCCGTCCGCAGTGTCTCCATTGGTTTTCTTTCTAGCACCACCCAAAAAAGATTTCTGGGGTTACAAGGCTGTAGTGTGATAGATTGTATTGTGGAATGAAATTTTTTTTAAGAATTTTTTTCCTACTGTACAATTTCTTTAAACAAATTTACGAGATTAATCTATACCAACATGAAGGTAATTATTAGATATTAATTTAAGACAAAATTTAAAAATATTGTAACTAAAGTAACAATGTTTTTCATATCAGTTGTCGAGTAATAACAAAGTATAATAACAAATGGAGAAAAAAAAGGAAACACATCATTTGATTTATATCTGTAATAATATTTAATTTTACAACGTACATATTTGCAACGTCATTCATTTAATTCAAACAGCTTTATATAAACATTTTTATTTTTGTAGGCGATTCACATTTAAAAATTAAAACAACTACCATGCATTTCTCGCTTCATACCAAATTTATTTTATAAAAATACCTACCTCACAGAAATATTTATAAAAATATTTTATTTTTATTCTTTACAGGAAAATTCCAACAAAACGAAAAATTAAATTAGATGTGTCATATTATGCTTTCCCTTCTTACCATCGTAAACAAAAATTTAGATAAACTGGAATCGTCCGCCTTTGTTAAAGAAAATTAATTTACGAGACGGAGTCAACATTTTCTTAATAAGAGCTTATTTTTAGAGATGTGAAAGACATTTTATTTTTCTAAATAATCTAGGTTCTTTGTTACACATTTGTCCTATAGGCGAGAGACCCCAAGCAGAGCATAACCCGACTATTTTTTTTTGCATTTCTACCGCACCAAATCTTTTTTATGCAATTTTATGTATTTTGATATATTTAAATGTAATTTTTTGAATTAAATTTGAATTGAAAAAATTTTCATTTCGAGTTATTTGTAATTTTTTGTTGAAAAAATGATTTGGTCTTCGGCTTTCTACCTTTTCTTCTACTACCAATAGTTCAATGGTTCCCGTCCTTCTATAAAGTCACTAGACTAAAGTCATTAGATAAAGTCACGTTCAGATGGCAGTGTACGGATATAGGATAACAGCGTTGCCAATTCTACTGCTATTGTAAGTTTTGCTACTTTTGTAAAATAAGCAGGGCCAAACTCACGGTAAATTAAGATATGTTTAGGTAAGCTAAAGTTGTTAATTGAAAATTCGTGAATGAAATAAATGGTAATAATTCCTAAAATGCTTTTATACATAATACCGCAGTTAATAGGGAAAAAAATATGAAAAATATTTTACAGGTTTTTTAATGTTCTAAACGGTAGATAAGGGATAACTGATGATAATTCCTTGAAGAATTACAGCCAATTTTGCTTTGTTTATTTTTTAAAAGAAAGATGAAGTTTGGAAAAAATCATTTTTTTGCCTATTTTATTCCTCGTGCATTTTAGGGAAAAATGTTTCAAATAAATGTTGCAGATCTTAAAAAGTTTTTTAATTTTTTAGTTTGTAAATTAAAATACATAAACAAATGACTGAGATAATTGCAAAAAAAACCCCTAACTGAGGCCCCTAGAACACAAGGGTGTAAGTGCAGTTGCTTATCACTTAGCAACCGATATCTAACAACAGGCACGTACTTTTGGCTTCAAACTTTTTACATTAACAACAATAACACCATCAAAAATTACATGTCATTGAAAACATGCTGAAAACTGAAAAAGTGCTACCTAGGTTTTTAAATTTATATCGAACTTTGAACAAAGATTTTTCAAAACTTTGTTTTTGGCACTTACACCCCTTGTGTTCTAAGGGCCTCAATTGTGCACTAATTTATTAAATGTTCATAACTTTATTTTTTGCATAATAACGTCTAATATAACTACTTGAAATTATGTCGATTAATGAGTTATTTAAGTGTGCTACATTTCAACCAGATCAACTAAATATTTTATTACCTTTACTGAGAAAAGAATACCCCCGAAAAACAATTTTCAATCATCTTCATTTTTATAATCTAGTTCATCTTCAGAGTCATCGTTTAATGAAACTCTAATAGATTCAATGTCATCTTGAATGTTGTCTACTGTCCAAAAATTATTCTCCAATTTTATAACATGGTTGACGTAATTTTTCCAATGTCCATTGTTCTGTACTTTATCATAACCTTCATAAATCAATGTTTTAACGTCGTTTTGTTTGAAACTTGAGTTCTTAGAGGACACGTACTGTTTCACTTCACTCCACACCATTTCTATTGGGTTCAGTTCACAGTGATAAGGTGGAAGTCTTAAGATATGTATCACTGTTATTTCTGTATTTTTCACCAATACAATCAATTTTGTAATTGTCATAAATATTTTTAAATACATTAGCAGTTTCCAGAAGTTCATTTTTTAAGTAATCTTCTTCAAAATAAATGTCCTTTTCATAGAGCCACTCCTTAATTTGACGTTTCACCCAATATTGTTTGGGAAAATTTAATTTCCTAGAGTGATAAGATGCATTGTCCAAGATAATGACATTCTTTTTATGTTTTGGGAGATTCGGTATTAACATCTCTTCAAACCATTTTTCAAATAGATCTCCGTCCATCTCTTCATGGTAATCTTCAGCACCTTTTTTGGCAAGAAAAGTGATGTCAGCACCTTCAACAAATCCGTCTTTGTTTCCTGCATGGACTAAAACAAATCTTGGTCCTTTTCCGGTCGGAGTTTGTAAACCTGTGGTAAGTCCATTTACGAAAGCCTGTCGGCTATTTTTTATTGTTGTATCTTGCTATACTTGCCCATTGGTTATTCCAGTATTAACCCATGATTCGTCCATATAAATGATATTGGCTCCTTCGTTCCTCAGTTTCTTTATTTCCCGGAGATAGTGACGCCTCCAAGCGACTATTTCTTGTTTTTCTATTAATATTGTATTTCTACCTTGTTTGCCATATATAAAACCCATGTCGTGCAATAGTCTTCTCAACGTACTCTTGGAAAAATTCGGAAGATGCTCCATTTGCTTAATTTTTTCTAGTACTACGTCAAGGGTTGGAGGAATATTGTCCATAAAAAAACCGTGCACTACTTGTCTTATTCTAGACCGAGTTGCTTCATCATATCTATTCTCACGACTATTCAAATAACCGGTTCTTTTTTTTCTTATAGGAGTTACGGGTGGACCATTTTTACTTTCACTTCTATTGGCGACGTGCAAGTACTAATTATGGTAATTTATTTTTCTTAATTCTTCCATTATTTTTTGACATTTGCCACTACTAAAGCTTTTCCCTTTGACTCAGTGCTTGGTTGAAAAGTTATTTGGTGATTTACTTTCTCAAATCCAGTTTTTATTATTGAATCCATATTAACAGTAATGTTGTAATTCAATAATATATTTATTTGTATTTACGCTACATCAACGTTTACCTTTTAATAACATACCGACATAACCTCAATCTTACTTTTTCTTCTTATTCTTTTTTGGGGCCACGTCCTTAACAGTTATCCGGTTACCTCGATCTAACATAAAAGCGCAGTAAATTTTGCTGATTTACGACACCAGCTGTCGCTGTTCCGAACTTGCACGGTCCCAATATCGGAATATCGTTCCCTCAGAGACTCCAGTCATAGCAGAAACTTCCCGCACTATTGCTGATACAATTTTATCATTATTACTGTTTGATAAATAGGTAAAAACATTTAACACTATTTTTTTGCATTCACTATTTAACAAATTACCGTTTTTGAATTTTATTACACTCGCGGCCATTTTGACACTGACACGACACAAACGTCTGATATCAACTGAAAATTCTTTTAATGACTCTCAAGTATTTACCTGAATTTATAATTGCTGGCATTAGACAATAATTTTGAATTTATAAATAGGTATATTTTTTTAATTCTAAATTATTTTTTAATGTCTGTAACTGTAAATGGAGGTAGAGAAAGTGTGTCATTAAAAGGACATTAAGATCAAAAACGGATTATACAAATAATTATTTCATTTCCACGAATTGTAAACGATTTTGAACAGAAGATATAATTCCGAAAAGACCAGATTTCCGAAATATAACTTTCTTTTTTTAAAATACCAACAGAAAAATTATATAATTAAAAAAATGTAGTATTTTTCCGTTTTACATTCATAAATATTTCCGAAATTATAATTCTTTTATAGGAGCCGGCCCATAACGTACGATTGTAGGTACGATTAAAAACTGACAACAATGTAGTTATTTCTGGCATATAGAAAGTACAGGCCTATCTCTGTAACGCTGCCATCTGAATGTGAATTTATCTTTAGCTATCTGTCTTCTATATACAAGGATCTACAGACCGAGAGTTTGGTACAAATTCCACGGCTCCGCGCAATCGTACTTGTAAGTTCGTGAACTAAGTCTACTGGAGTTACAATTTGCCAAATTTAAATGTAATCGTTTCTACTCATCCATATTAATAATATAATGTATAATATATTAAAATTTTTAATATTGGTAATATTATTAAAGCTTTTAATATTATTTTTCAATATTAATAATAATATTAAGTAATTAAATATTGCGCCTTGCTTAAAAAAAATACGAGATAAATAACTCGTTTTTTATATCTTTACATATGCTAAGGGTAATAAATTAAAATCCTTCAATACAAGACTAAAGGTAGGTACCTATAATTTGAATAAGCTGGTTTTGCCCATACTGACTTTCTAATTACCTACTAATTTGCATAACAGTCAGATATTGTACCTGGTCATAATGCTGTTTAATTTAGGATTTTCATTTCACTTGTTGAAACTCCATCCGATATTAATTTCTTGGAAATTTTTATAAGGCTGAGAGTACTAAATCGGAATACTCGAGTATTATTGAAAAAAAAAACTGAAAATGAAGGTACTACTACACAATCGAAAAGCTCAAAAAAATTTAACATTTCCGGTATTCTTTTTTCAGATCGTATTTTGTTTTCGAGATAAATTTAAATTTGGGAATTTTTTATTATTTTTCCACTTTTTTCATGTTCTTTTTTAATTTAATTTCAGTGTATAAAAGCCTTTACAATATTATCCAAGTTTTAATCTTAAGTGTTTAGAAACAATTTGCTAGGAAATGAAAATTTGTTTTTTTTTCCTTAGTTCTTAATTTGCTATAATATTTCTCATTTGATTTAATAAAAAATATTGTAAATTAATTTTTTTGAATAAATATAACAACGACTCACATACGAGTAGCTTAACACAATTAAAGAAAATATAAGGAATACGTTTACGACTCGGAACTGAGTCTTTTCTTCTTTTCGCATAAAATATTACAAATTTATTTAAAATACCCTTTATTTAATATATACTTTATTTATTCATCACAATTTAAAAAAAATACTAGTCAGCACAGCGGTTGATTTCCATGAAAATACGCTAAGCAGTGATAATGATTGCATATACCTAAATTAATATTTTTGTCTTTTGGTTGGTGTTATATTGGAAATTTCCCCTCTCAAATCATTTGCAAGAAAATTGCACTTTCATATAAAAGAACGAGTTATTTATCTCGTACTTTTTTTAAGCATAAAAAATAATATTAAAAGCTTTAATAATATTACCAATATTATAAACTTTAATATATTATACATTATAATATTAATATGAATGAGTAGAAACGATTACATTTAAATTTGGCAAATTGTAACTCCAGCCGACTATACGAACTTACAAGTACAATTGAGAGTCTGATTCTATGTTCTGTCCAGGACACGCGTAGAATTCTTCTATAGACCCACACTTCGAAGGCTTCGATCTTATGCCTATCGATCTGAGTGTCCATGTTTCAGCTGCGTAAGTAGCAATGAGAAAAATAAGGGCATTGGCCAACTTAAGCTTAATATTATTTGTTATTGTTGGGTTTTTATCGTAATCAGTTTAGCTGTTGCGGTTCAAGTTGCGGTTAGCTATGTATGATCAGGATAGGAAAGGACAGATCTAAAGATTCAATTGCATTGTTGAATTATCTCTATGCGCCAGTGAATAGCAAAAAGTAAGAGGATGCACTCTTTTTTGACCTCATCGACCTCATCGAGGCTTTTGATTCTCTGGTATTGAAATTAAAGTATATAAATTATAATTACCTGTCATTCGAGGACATCTCTCAAACTGGATAAAATTACACTAAGAATATCGTTAGTTTGTTGTTCCAGTTATTAATAATCCATACATTTTTGATATTGGTTAAGCTATATCACAGTACAAAGACCTTTAATACTCTTTTATACATCCATGATCAATGATTTATCAAGTTTTATGGCTACAAAAAACTTTTATTATGCGGATTACATGCTAATTCACATGCAGATTACATAACATTACAGATTACATGCTGATGATCCAACTCTTGCTGTGGTTATGTTGGCTAAAGTCATGCTTGTATCAAAAATAAACTCAGTTGCAAATAAATATCGTCATCATCATCATCAATGGCGATAAAACTCTTCGTGGGTCTTTGCCGCGTTTACTATTGCCTTCCATGTTTGTCGGTCCTGTGCCAGTAATTCCCATTGTCGCACTCCCATTTGCTCTAAATTTTCCTTGACTGCATCTTTCCACCTTTTTCTAGGCCACCCTATAGACCTTCATCCATCTCGCCTTTCCCAGAATACATTGTTTATAAGGCGATTGTCGTTACTGCGTATCACATGCCTTGCCCAGCTGAGTCTATTGGCCTATATATATCTGACTAGATTTTCTTTTCCGAATAGAGACTTTAGCTCGTTATTGTATCTTCCCCTCCATTCGTTTGTCACGCTGTATCTGCAAGGGCCATATATCATTAGAAGAATTTTACTTTCCCACACCAGCAATTTATTTACTTCTCTTTTTGTTAGCGTCCATGTTTCGCTTCCATACGCGACTGCTGGTTGTATTAGGGTCTTATATATCCAGATTTTTGTACCTCGTGAAAGAAGTTTTGACTTCATTAGATGTTGCATTGCAAAGAAAAATCTGTTTCCTGCCATTATTCTCGTTTCAACTTCTCACTCTAATTTGTTGTCGTTTGTGATTGTTGCTCGTAGATATTTATATTTTGCCTTATTCGCCGTCGTTCTTGTTTTGAGAGGACCAAGTGTTTTGTTTTGTCTTCATTTATTTTTAGACGGATGTTTAATGCAGCGTCTTCAAAGCTCGAGAAAATATTCTTAATTTCTAATGTTGATTGTGCTACTGCGTCTACGTCATCGGCAAGTATTATTTTTGCTCCCCGAGCAGTTATGTCTGGTGTGATTTTTGGATATATTTTTCGCATGACATATTCTAAGGCCAGGTTAAACAACAATGCGGAAAACGGATCTCCCTGTCTCAGCCCAGAATTTACGCAGAAAGCATTTGATATTTTTCCCCTATTCTAACTTGTACAAAACCTAGAAAAATACGCTACCTGGCAAGAGACTTCAGAGCCAGAACTTGGGCCATTAAAGATAACACTGGAACCCTGAGAACAAACAGAGAAGACATAGCAGAGACATGGAGATCGTATTACAGGGACCTATATAAAGATGATCAACGCCAAGAGCTTGTTAGCCAAATCTCTGACGAGGTGGAAGAAGAACCTGATATACTCGAAAATGAAGTAAGACAGGCTATCAACAAGCTCAAATATAACAAAGCACCAGGTCCAGATATGATAACAGCAAAAATGCTTAAAGCCACAGAAGAAACCGGCGTAAGGTTACTTCATCTACTCTGTAACCAAATATGGTATTCCAAACAATGGCCTGAAGACTGGACAAAATCTACAATAACGACCATACATAAAAAAGGCAGCTTCCATAAATGCGACAATTATAGAACTATCTCTCTTATATCCCATGCCAGCAAGATAATGCTACATATAATCAATGAGAGACTGAAAACATTCCTTCAAAGAGAAATTCCACAAGAGCAAACTGGATTTACCAAAGGTAGAGGCACTCGAGAACACCTGCTGAATATAAGACAGATAATCGAGAAATCTAGGGAATTCAACATCCCACTATACATCTGTTTTATAGATTACCGTAAAGCGTTCGACAGGGTCAAGTGGAGACACTTATGGCGAATACTAAAAGAAGTAGGCGTACCACGACATCTAATTACGCTTATAACCGAACTATATGAACACACTACTGGATCAGTTAAAGTACTTGACACACTTTCGAACGAATTTCATCCAGAACGTGGTGTCAGACAAGGATGTATACTATCTCCATAATTATTCAACATATATGGGGAGTATATTATGCGAAGAGCACTTGAAGGATGGGAAAAGGGCATCTCAATAAATGGTCATAAACTAAACAACCTACGTTTCGCAGATGACAGAGCCCTTCTTGCAAATAGTCAAGAAGAGCTGATAGAACTTATACGACTGATCGAAAACAAAAGTCAAATATTTGGTCTGCAATTAAACATCAAAGACAAAGATCATGATAGTAGATAGACTACACAACAATCATCCACACATAACCACAATTGACCGGTTCGAGGTTGTGAGCTCATACTTATATCTGGGATCATTAATCACAAACACAGGATCATTACAAGAAGAGATTAAACGCAGATGTGATCTAGCAAAAGTTGCCACAGCAAAAATGACCAAAATATGGAAGGACTGTCAAATTTCAAGAGCGATAAAGATGAGGTTGATCAACTGCTTAATATTCCCAATACTGACCTACGGATGTGAATTTTGGACTCTGAGACAATCGGAGAGAAGAAAGATAGACGCCACTGAAATGTTCTGTTGGAGACGAATGTTACGAATTCCTTGGACCGACCGTAGAACAAATAATTCAATTTTAAGAGAGCTAAAAGTTAGCCAACGACTCTCTAGTAAAGTCCATCTCCAACAATTAAAATATTTTGGGCATGTTATGAGAGCAAACATAGAAAACATGGACAGACCCATAATACAAGGAAAGGTAGAAGGCCGAAGGTCACGAGGAAGATCCCCAACAAGATGGATAGATCAAATTACAGAAATGTGCCAAAGACCTACGCATGAATTAAAAGAAATGACCAGAGACAGAGATCTCTGGAGACGGACAATACACGACATCACGTCGACCACTACACTCCCCCTGGGGGGTCAGGATTGATGAGATAGGGAGAGAGAGGACTTGTGCAAAAGAGTTACTGACACACTTTTGTGTTACAGCAGCTAGTTTCTTGGGTACACCCAGCTCGATCATTGCCTTCCATAATGTTGCACGATTAATTGAATCATAAACCTGTTTGAAGTCTATAATAATCTTATGCACGTCGTGATTAAATTCCCAATACTTTTCAAGCATTTGTCTTTGAATTTGTCTTCATGAATGAATATCGTCCTTCGATATATAGAAAAGTAATTTTGCCGACTACTTTGTAAGAGTTTTATAATAATTAAGAGTTTTATAAGAATAACGAATTAATAATGAAGAGTTTTGTAATAATGAACCCAACTAGTGTAACATCACTACCAGATACATCGAAATTCATAACATTTAAGAAGCTTTATTACAACTGAACTACAATTTAAAAAATCACGCAACCCCCTTTGTGGCTTAGTGGTAAGAGCGCCTACCTTTAAACCTAAAGGTCGTGAGTTCGAATCCCATCTGGGTAGGGGAATTTTTGTTTATTAAAAATTAATGAATGCAAATAATTTCTATCCATGTGCGATCGGTACTCACCGGAGGGACCGCAGACGTTCGGATACAATTAGCTTCTCTTAGCAAAGACAATGACGAAGTATCAAGACAATTACTCTACACATACACACACACTACACTAGGTGCCTGACTGTACCATGCCAATGATCATAGTTGTCATTAACTCAATAAAAAAAAATCACGCTGCCCGAAGTAAAAAGTGAAATCACTTAAAAATTAAAATCCCAAAAGCACTACTATACCAAACAAATCACCTCGCCCTGTATAATTTTCCAAACGTACAATGCAATTAAAAAAATTAGTTTATTTTTGACCTATTTTCATATAAACAGATGTTTCATCTCTCGACATTTAATTCTCTTCAAAATACACAATCTTTAATATAAAGCACATACTGGCTCAGGATATTTACAAAACTGAAATTATGTGGCTAATGCAATATTAAAGATAATTTGGTTTTTAAACCAGATATTCTAGTATACATAAAACTGGAAATTTAGTATCGCAGTTTTTTTCCCCCAAAGTTTTTGATAGATATAAAATATAATTTACTACCTTAAGTACAGCTATTACATATTTCTAAGAAGATTTATAATGTAGTTTATCGTTCTGAATATACGCACCATTTTCTATATCCAATTAGTCGATATACGAGGACTACGTAGTTTTAAATCAAGAATATAATGATATGATAGCAAGCTTTTGCTAAAAGTTTCAATCGTTTGCACATTTCGATAGTCCATATGAAGAGAAAATGATTTTATCAAGATCGACAACTTTACTAGTGTTTTTTTTTTTCGTAACTTAAAAATTTACCGGAAAAATTTAAAGAACTGGTTTTTAGATTTTTAATTTTATTTTACACCAAAATTTTTTTTAAGAAATTTGGTGGAAACTTTTCATGTCCCAAACACACTAAAATTTTTTTAATATTGATTTTGATTCGAAATTCCAAAAACATCGAAAAGCACTCCATGTTTTAGTCCATAATACTCACGTCAAAATATTTGCTTATGGTAAATCTCTGTTTTCTGATGATGTAACGAAAATGCATTATGATTACGAATAATTTTTTCAGAAGATGAAAAAAAAAACGACAAAACTAAAGTTTGAAATTTTGAGCATTTTGTTAATAGGTACCCTTTAGTTACACTGAAAACGGGTAAACCAGGAAAATAGATAAACCATATTACATCGAGAAACTGAAAAATCTAAAATCGGAATATACTACTCTAATAAATTAGCAACCAAGCAATTAGCAAGTTATTAAAGTTAATATTTTGTAAGACATCTACAATATTTTAAGAAAGTTGAAGGATCTTTCTGTAAAGCTGTAGGATTAAATTATATGCGTGCCTATTTATTGGTATTATAGGGTAACTTGTATAATTATTGGCTTACGAAAATTTTAGCCCATCTAAAGATACTGGCAGCGCTTTTCAAAAGAAATGGAACATGATTTTTACGGTCTGTAAAAGAAATATGGCGCTTTATAAGAGGACAATAAACAGAGGTAAACGTACTAATAGAACAAAAACACATAGAAAAGAATACGTGGATTGACTACCTAAAAAAGCATACGAAGAGGAACATCAAACGACGCTAGTCTGAAAACATCAGAAATTACTACAAAAAAAGAAGTTAATATAAATGTACAGGAAGTTCCGAAAGTACTTGAAAACAACAAGAAGAGAAAAACACCAGGTAAAGATGGGATACCAAACGAGTTAATGGAATATTGTGGAGCAGCAATGACAAAACAATTAACAAAATAAATAATAAAATTATAAAACATAATGAAATCCCAGAAGAATGGAGAAGGAGCGAACTAATTCTATTATTCAAAGAAAGAGGATAAGTTTAGGAGATGAACAACAGGATTTTCGTAGAAAAAGATCGTGTACAGAAGCAAATTATTGACACATCACTAGATTATAATAGACCAGCATTTCTGTGTCTAATTACCCTAAAGAGATCGTTTGACAGAGTAAGACTCAAGGATGTCATCCATCTTTTGTATAACAGAGAAGTTACCCTAAATATTACAAAAACTATCCAAAATATCTACCAAAACAACAAAATGGAAGTCAGAATAAATCGTCCCTACCATTTCCAACTATCGAATGTGAAAAATCGGGTTTTTCAGATTCGATACCTTGTCCTTGCATTAAACGTGATACACCTTGTAGCAAAATATCGAAATTGTAGCTTGATCAGAAACGCGGGAAATATTCTGTCTAAACCATCGAATATGAACATTTTGTCATTTTGTTTTGGTCAAAATATCGAATATGCTGCAAACTGACGAAAATGGAATATTCGATATTTTGTTTTGTATAAATATAACTAAAGGTGTATATATGTACAATGCAAAATGACGAATGTGTCACATTCATTATCTTCAGTGTTGTATTTGATACAGTTATTCAATTATAATCTGCAAACTGTCGAAAATACTAAACATTCTGACAAGAACAAAACGCACGTGTTCACAATTTGTGAATTATTGCTTCCAAGAAGTTCTTTCGGTGAGGCACTTTATTATTTTGTTTTTTAATGTGTCACATACATTAGTTTTAGAGTTGTAATTGATAAAGTAATTCAATTATAATTTGCAAAATGTTAAAAATACTAAACATTGCTGACAAGAACAAAACGCACGTATTCACAATAATTGTGTGAATTATTTCTTCCAAGAAGTTCTTTCGGTGAGGAACTTTATTATTTTGTTTTTATCGGTTTTTCTTTATCTGATTATTCAGTTAACTGGGTATAGCTAAACCAAAAACAGTGATGTCAAAGCGAGAATTATTTTAAAAAATATTAAACAATGCTGCCTTTGGGACGTCGTCCACACAGTGTATATGGTACCAGTATCGGAAAAATGAAAATAACAAACTTTACATGAAGAATAGCATTGACGGAAACTTTTTATCTCTTGAAACCATACAAAAAAGAGGCAAACAAAATAGTATAAACTCTGTTAAGGCATACGACGAAAGACTCCCAATCACGGATATGAAAAAAAAAAACCTCTTGTCACTATGTGAACAAAACTTAATACCTAGGCCATACCACCAATATTACCAATCTTTACCAACATCTTATACTGCCAGAGATTGTCTTCCAGAACCTGACGCAACTGAAGACAATGATAACGTTGAATCTAAAATTTAAGACTTTACTTTAATTTATCATTATTTTACTACTGATTACTTGAGGTATCTACAGGACGTGAAGTTCCATAATTGTATTGTGATTATTTTTAACTTTTCTAATTACATTAATTTTCTATCAATACGTACTTTCATAAAAATACTTTTAATAATTTCTTTATACATGATTTTCCCATTTTACCCTATAACTTCAATTTTTAATTAAATTATTTGTAATAAACTCTGTAAGAACATTGAGATTATTTTCATTTTCCTCCTTTCCAATTAAGAATATTAATGTGTTAAAATTAGACCAATATGAACTGTCGAAAATGCCACATTCGTAATTTTGAAACACTGCACCAAATAAATGTGCTAAAATTATACAAATATGAACTGTCGAAAATGCCACATTCGCAATTTTAAAACATTGGACCAAAACAAATCGTTGATTAACACAAAAAGCAAAATAACGAATGTGATTTTGTGGAAAGAAGCAAACGGTTAGCAGTTTTATTCTGATATCAATCTAACAAGGATCAAACATTAATTTTTAAAAATATAAAAAATTTTCCATTTGTCAAAGCGCTGATTTAGAATTCTCTAAAAAAGAGTTATTTTGCTCTCCTGAAAAGTACCACTTTTCACATTCGATAGTTGGAAATGGTAGGGACGAAATATACAACTTAACATAACCTATATAAATAGGCAGCGGAATAAGACAGGGGGATTCATTGAGCCCCATGCCCTTAACAAAGAAAGAGGATACAGAATGGGAAACAAAAAATTAAAATATTCTGTCACGCAGACGACGTAATATTGATAGCCCAAGATAAAGATAGTCTTCTTCTTAAAGTGCCGTCTCCCTAAAGAGGATGGCAATCTTAATGGCTATTTTTATTTTAGAACTTGCTGCTCTAAACAAATCAATCGATCTGCATTGATACCAATCACGTAGATTCTTTAACCATGAGTTCTGCCTTCAGCCAACAAATCTTCTTCCTTGAAACTTTCCCTGTATTATGAGTCTCAAAATTTCATATTTTGGTCCCCTCATCACGTGGCCTAGGTATTTCAGTTTTCTGGTTTGTATAGTGGTGATTAGTTATGTTTCTTTACCAACCCTCTCCAGTACTTCTTTATTTGTCATTCTTTCAGTCCATGATATTTTCAATACTCTGCGGTATAACCGGAGTTCGAGAGCTTGGATTCTTTTTAAATTACATTTTTTTATTGTCCAAGTCTCAGCTCCATATAATATTATTGAAAATAAATAACAGCGAATGGTACGTAGTCCGATCTTCAAATTTAGATTTTTGCACGTTAGCAGTGGCTTCATTCGTATAAATGCTAATCTGGCAATCTCTATTCGCCTGTTTATTTCTACAGTATGATCATTGGTTTCATTGATCAAAGTTCCCAAATACTGATATTTTTCTACTTGTTATATCACGTTATCATCGATTGTCAATTCCATGTACATTTTCTGGTCTTTTTGTAATTAGCATGTACTTCGTTTTTTTTGCATTTATAGTAATTCCCATCTCAGCACTATTCATACTCAAGCTTTTGATAAGAAGTTGTAGATCTTCTATACTCGTTGCTATGATCACAGTGTCGTCTGCATATCTTAAGTTGTTAATTAATTTTCCGTTAACGGTGAATCCCGCTTAGATATTATTGAGCGTATTTTGGAAAATTTCTTCAGAATATAAGTTAAACAAAAGTGGTGATAAAACACATCCCTGTTTAACTCCTCTGTAGATCCTCATTTCTTCTGAGTCTTGCCCATCAATTTGAACTATGGCACTTTGGTTCCAATATAATGTTTGCACTATATTTATGATTTTACTGTCAATGCGCTTGTTCATAAGTATTGATATTAATTTTTCATGTCTTATTTTATCGAAAGCTTTTTCGTAGTCAACGAAGCACAAGTGTAGATCTACATTTACATACCGACATCGCTGAATCAATATGTTGATGGCAAATAGTTATTCTCGAGTACCCATTTTATTTCGACACTCGAACTGCGTCTCGCTAATATCCTCCTTTAGCCTTTCGTATATTCTCTTATGTATTATTTTTCGCAGAACTTTTAAAGTATGACTCTTGAGGCTCAGCGTTCGATAATCAGAGCACTCTCTTGCTGCTTGTTTTTTAGGGATGGTTATAAATTCTGACTTCAGCCACTCTTGTGGTAATATTTCCGTATCGTACACCGTATTGAATAAATCTGCCAATACTTCCAAGTTATCCTCTTCTACTAGTTTTAATAGTTCTACTGGTATTTCATCTAATCCAGCTGTCTTATTGTCTTTAAAGTTTTTAATAGCATATTTGATTTCATCTATCGTGATCTTCTCTCTCTAAAGGATTTAATTCTTTTATTTTCTGCATTTTACCTCTTTTATCTTGGAAAAGTTCTCTAACGTACTCCTCCCATCGCCTTAACTTCTCTGGTAAATCTACTAGTAGTACTCCTTTTTTGCCTGTTTTGTGTCATTGCTGTCTATTTAGACCCATTCCAGTTACAATTTTGTTTCTAGTTCTTCTATCTCTTTATACCGCTTCATCAAATGGATTTTCTTAGCTGTTTTGACTTTTTCCTTAATTATTTGTTGTATTTCTTTATACTAAAACTTCGAAGCAGTCAAAGAGTTCATATATCTAGGGACATTGGTTAACCCCAATAATAACACATCTGAGGAAATAAAAAGGCAAATAATAATTGCAAACAGGTGTTATCATGGTCTATCAAAGTACTTAGCTAACAAACGTCTGTCTCAAAAAACTGGTATAGGGCTGTATAGAACACTGGTAGTCCCCGTTCTCACATATGGATCAGAGGCATGGACGCTAACGAAAAGAGATGAATCCGCTCTATTCATTTTTGAAAGAAAGGTGCTACGCAAGATATTCGGAGCGGTCTGTGAGAATGGAATATGGAGGCGTAGTTATAACTTTGAACTGCAGAATATCTACAAGCATACGTTTGGTGGGGTAACACAAGATGCGGAGAAGATCGAAGTCGGTAACTGGAAAATGCAAGCAAGGGACAGAACAGAATGGCGTAGAAAGTTTAAGAAGGTCGAGGCCCTCTAAGGGCTGTAGCACCAAGATGATGATGATGATGATGATTTCTTTATACTTCTGTAGATCTTTTCCTTTTGTGATAGTCTGCAAAGATTTAACTTCTACAGATTTAACATAGAAAGATTTAAGAACACTTGGTCCACAGATTTAACATAAGAGCAAAAGAATTTAATATGATAATCTCAACTTCAGAAAACTAGAACAATAGTAGCCAGTAAAGAACCGCCTAGATGTAAAATAGAAATTGATGGCATTAGTATTGAAAAAGTAATGAAAGAAATAAAATACTTGGGAATTGCACTGTCTAGCTATGAAGACCTGTACAAACAAACAAATTGAGAGGTCAAGTACAAAAAGCAAATAGACTGACAGAATGCCTTAATAACACTATATGACGAAACATGCATAATAACACTTAGATGAAATTAATAATTTATAAAGCCAGTGTAAAACCAATAATGACGTATGATTCAAAAACAAGATCCGACAGAGCCACAATGCAAAGGCTACTAATAACTGTAGAGATGAGAGTACTGAGAAGAATTATAGGAAATACACTGAGAGATCGAAAGATAAGTGGAGACATTAGAAGAAAATGTAACGTACAATGTACAAATGAATCGACACAATATAAAAAAATAAATGGAATAACTACATAAGCAGAATGGAGAAGATCCGTATTGTTAAAATATCAAAATATAAGTCACTAATCGGCAGAAGAAGTATCGTACGACCGCGCAAAAGATAGAGTGGCAACCTTCCAGAAATCAACACGCAGAATTGCTTATAAAAAGGAAGAACAAGAAAAAATAAATGGAAAAGGGATTGAAAGGGTCTGGGCCGTACTACCTGTTGGCTATTTCGTAGCAGCTTAAAAAAATTAACTTTTTTATTAAAAGAAATTTAGCAGTCCTATTTTTAGATCTAATTTCAAACTATAACTTTATTATTTAAAGCATTAAAAATACTATTCTCCCTCTTTCTTATTTATCGCTATAACATGGAAGCTTACGTTTCTAAATTTTAACAATATAGGTATAGCTTAGTATTCGAGTATTTTCGTATTTTCCTTTTTCTGAAAAAATATATGGCATATTTATTTACATTTTTAAACCACTAGAAAATAGAGATTTTAACAAACTAAAAACACACCTGTTTTGAAGAAAGCAAATATTTTGAAGTGAGAATATTCGATTAAAAATTAGAATGATTTTGCGATATTAAATCAAAATAATGTATAATAAATATATAAAGGAAAGAAATTATTTAAACCACAAAATACAGTATGTTTAGAATATAAAAATAAGTTTCTACCAAATTTTCGTAAAAAAATTGTTTTCATGGAAGATAAAAATAAAAAAACTAAATCTCAGTTATTAAAATTTTACGCATAAATTTTGAGGTATGTGATATGAAAAAAGTATAGTACAAAAGTTTTAGTGATTTTTATTACCTATAACTTTGTTATGTAATTTTTTTTCATCTGAATTATAATTTTGTCGGAAATCGTGATAAAACGTTTATTTGGCCTTAAATACTCATCCCTTTCCACCTTTGTTATATTTTATCTCTTTTTCAGTGAGTTTTATCCTGTTACTATTTTTTTTTAGGAGTTGCCTGTCTACAATACCATTTTATTTTTAAATATAAAAAGTGTAACATATTATTGAAAATACGAAATATTTATTGAAAATGAAAAATTTTAAAAATGGAAAAGCTTTAAAAATAATATTGTCACTTTTTGGCAAAATTTTTAGAGATGTTTCTCATTCCCCAGATATATAAATTGAATAACCTTTTCTGATTTATTTTAGTTGATTCTTACGTATACAAAAATAAGTTTTTAAAAAACTTACTGTTTTTCCAATACCAATCCCACTAATAATAGCCTAAAACTTTCGATAATATATATCCCAGATCTGCAAAGAATTTCAGAATCCCCAATACGCCGGTGATCGGCTAAACTATGCTCACCGCATTACAAACACATATTGACACCCCAAAATGTCCTACTGTTTTCATTAAGGTCCACAGGGAACCCCTATTTATTGATCAACGACACAAAGTACAAAGTTTCGACAGTTTAAGGGTTTATCTAATATCTGAACCTATAAGCGTTACATTGTGTGCTTTAGACAATTTTAGGGAAAAAATATTGATTTATTTTTCAAACAAAAAAGGTGTTGCAGAAGATATGAATTATTTATGTGTGGATATTGTCAGAATAACTTATTTTTTCAGTAAACGTTAGGTGCACCGGTATATTTTTAAACGTGAAAATATTGATGAGAATACCAAGGTCTACTGGCATGTTAGCTTATTATGATAAAATTTGTAAATAGAAAAATATGTACAAAACTCGAAAATTATACAAGGGTTTAACAAAAAATCTGCACATCTCTTACAAAACATAGAAACAAAAATAAATCTAGAGAAATAATTCTGAAATTAATGTATTTAATTATTGTATAATTAAGTCGATAATTTAATAACACGATAAATTAGATTTGGTAATGGATTAAATGTAATACATGTTAATAATAAAGTACAGACTTCTTTTTCTTCTACGGCACTACAGCCCAAATTGAGCCTCGGCCTCCTTTATTTTTTGCCTCGAGCCTTGCTTATCTGTGGCTGATCTTCTCCATACACAGAATCCTAAAAGAGCTTGTGTATCTCTGTGTCTTCTCAGCGCTTTCTTGGCTTACCCTTCATTCTGGCATTCAGTGGTCTTTATGGCAGCCTATCCTCTACCATTTTTATCACATGTCCAGCTCATTGCAATCTTTGTATTCTAATGAAGTCTGAGAGAGGTGCTTCCATATAAAGTTGATATAGCTCATTGTTGTATCGACTTCTAAAGATTCCGTTTTCTCTCATAGGCTCTAGTATTCTCCTCAGTACTTTCCTTTCGAATGTGTCGAGTTTGCTGTTGGATGTTTCTTTCAGAACGCATACTTCACTGCCATAGCATGTTATTAGTCGAATTAAGGTTTTATAGATTCTCATCTTTGTATTTTGCTGGATATTTTTAGACCAAAATAAATGGAAGTAAGTACAGACTAGTAATTCATATTTTGTTATAAGAGTTTTAGCATGAAGTACCGTAAAATGGAGTGACATTGATCCAAAAGGGCGAAATTAATAAAGTGCAAATTATTCTGAATATTTTAATTTTCCCTAAAATCTAAGAAGCTTAACAAGGGGTTAACAACGTCGCTTTAATTAGTAAATACTAGCGTGAAACCTGTGATTGTTTAGTTGAAGTAAGTATATCTTTTTATGGAAAAAAGCCTGTTTTAATTACGGATATATTTTTGATAAGTTTCTTTATCTTTCTAACTTTCCAGTGGCTGAGAAAAGCAAAAAAAAATATGTGCGATTTTAACTACTTATCTTAATAGATAAGGATAATAATTGGCCGACAAAAAACAGTACTATCAAAGTATATGCAAAGAAATTGAGAAACATGGTCAGAATAATCAGCCGAGAGATCTATTTAGAAAAATACGCTACCTGACAAGAGACTTCAGAGCCAGAAATTGGGCCATTGAAGATAACACTGGAACTCTGAGAACAAACAGAGAAGACATAGCAGAGACATGGAGATCATATTGCAGGGACCTATATAAAGATGATCAACGCCAAGAGCTTGTTAGCCAAATCTCTGACGAGGTGGAAAAAGAACCTGATATACTCGAAAATGAAGTAAGACAGGCTATCAACAAGCTCAAATATAACAAAGCACCAAGTCCAGATATGATAACAGCAGAAAGGCTTAAAGCCACAGAAGAAACCGGCGTAAAGTTACTTCATCTCCTCTGTAACCAAATATGGCATTCCAAATAATGGCCTGAAGACTGGACAAAATCTACAATAACGACCATACATAAAAAAGGCAGCTTCCATAAATGCGACAATTATAGAACTATCTCTCTTATATCCCATGCCAGCAAGAAAATGCTACATATAATCAATGAGAGACTAAAAACATTCCTTCAAAGAGAAATTCCACAAGAGCAAACTGGATTTACCAAAGGTAGAGGCACTCGAGAACACCTGCTGAATATAAGACAGATAATCGAGAAATCTAGGGAATTCAACATTCCACTATACATATGTTTTATAGATTACCGTAAAGCGTTCGACAGGGTCAAGTGGAGACACTTATGGCGAATACTAAAAGAAGTAGGCGTACCACAACATCTAATTAGGCTTATAACCGAACTATATAAACACACTACTGGATCAGTTAAAGTACTTGACACACTTTCGAACGAATTTCATCCAGATCGGGGTGTCAGACAAGGATGTATACTATCTCCACAATTATTCAACATGTATGGGGAGTATTTATGCGAAAAGCACTTGAAGGATGGGAAAAGTGCATCTCAATAAATGGTCATAAACTAAACAACCTACGTTTCGTAGATATTGCAAATAGTCAAGCAGAGCTGATAGAACTTATATGACTGATCGAAAACGAAAGTCAAATATTTGGTCTGCAATTAAACATATCAAAGACAAAGATCATGATAGTGGATAGACTACACAACAATCATCCACACATAACCACAATTGACCGGTTCGAGGTTGTGAGCTCATACTTATATCTGGGATCATTAATCACAAACACAGGGTCATTACAAGAAGAGATTAAACGTAGATCTGATCTAGCAAAAGTTGCCACAGCAAAAATGACCAAAATATGGAAGGACTGTCAAATTTCAAGAGCGATAAAGATGAGGTTGATCAACTGCTTAATATTCCCAATACTGACCTACGGATGCGAATCTTGGACTCTGAGACAATCGGAGAGAAGAAAGATAGACGCCACTGAAATGTTCTGTTGGAGACGAATGTTACGAATTCCTTGGACCGACCGCAGAACAAATAATTCAATTTTAAAAGAGCTAAAAGTTAGCCAACGACTCTCTAGTAAAGTCCATCTCCAACAATTAAAATATTTTGGGCATGTTATGAGAGCAAACACAGAAAACATGGAAAGACTTATAATACAAGGAAAGGTAGAAGGCCGAAGATCACTAGGAAGATCCCCAACAAGATGGATAGATCAAATTACAGGAATATGCCAAAGACCTATGCATGAATTAAAAGAAATGACCAGAGACAGAGATCTCTGGAGACGGACAATACACGACATCACGTCGACCACTACACTCCCCTGGGGGGTCAGGATTGAAGAGAGAGATCTTAATAGTTACATGTTTTCTGACTACACATGTCAACATGCTACATGTGTTTGTACATGTACTTTTCAGGGTATCAATATTTACGTAGGATATTTAAAAATTTATAATGAGGCTAATTAGATCGGGTCTGTTGGGCGAAATTATTGATCTCCACCGTAAGCGAATTTGATAACATTTTTTGTGAAGAAATTTTAAATTGGTACTTCCTGTAGGAGCTCGCCTTAGCGAACTTTGCTGGTTAGGAGAAAGATTTTTCTTATCGCACAAAGCTTCTGAGATACTCCTTAGCTTCGAAGGACCAGCTGGAGAATCCAGCACCTGAAAGGTTGTTCCCTTGACAAGGGATAGATGTAAATATTAAATATGTAAAGCCTTAAAATATCTTTATTGCAAGAAGAAAAATAGCCTACATTACTGTAGAAAATAGCATTTAATAGTTTATGGATCAAAGTAAATATTTAACTTGTATAACATGTAAATTAAAATCGTTGTTAAAATGTTAAAATTGTTGGATCACAAATCGTTTATCCACTCGCGGCACGATATGACAACACCGCGACTTTAAACAATTGCAAAGTTGAGATTAAATATAAGTTTTCTACTTACAATAAGGCACAGCATTACTTGTTACACAGCTCTTGTTACCATGCACTCACTGCCAACAATACTGGCCACAAAAACCAGATAATTGGAAAATAAGGAAATAATGAATAAATGAATTTGACGGGTCGCAAGCGCTTGCTTGTCAGACCTTCTCTTAATGCGGTTGCTTGGCGACTATATAGTTTTTTAGAAACTTGTTGGTCTTGCTAACAGTTCAGGACCGAGAATGGACTGGTTTTTGGGACTAGTCCAAGTTAAGATATAAGGGGAGTTTTGTTATGAAAATCTAAGATTTTTACAATGTACAAATTTATGGTAAATTTGTAAACTTTCTTTAAAAAAATGGCTCGAAATTATACAAGAAAACCTGGTGCTCGTCCATCTAAGGACTATAAACGGCGTAAGGGTCAAAAATGCCCTCCAGAAAGTTGAGAAAAAAAGGTCCTTACGTTGCGCTGTCAAAGAATATAAAATTCCCTATGTGAATAGTAATTGTAGGAAATATGAAAACGAATTGATAAATTTAAGATTAAATTTCAAATAATAGATCTGATTCAGATCTATTCTGTAACTTTTGACAAATCGAATAGAAATCAGCAAGTCGAATCGTAATTTCTCGAAATCGGAATGTTGGATATCTATCGCGTCGTTTTTGTGTTTGGATTGGCATTCTGTAACTCACATCGTAATCGGTGTAAATCGAAAACGTCAATTTCTACTTGACGCGCTCAGAAGTTGGTGGCAACCCCGCATTAAAACGCGAAAGAAGTGTTCTGTGACGTTAAGTTACTGGAAAGGCTAGTGCTCGCGAAAAATTCATAAAAAAAAAAGATTATATTTCACGTCAAGTAGTTTTGACATGTTTTGGTTAAGTTTGAAAAGTTCGTTACAAGAATACAAAATGGCAAGCGCGAAAGCAAAGAAAAAGACATTTGCTGAGCAGTTAAATTATTTAGTAAACTTTATTTAAATAAATAACACCACAAACTAAAAAATGAAGTAGCTACAAAAATTAATCAACCGCTAATTTAGATCAAAAAGTCAACAAATAAATGTCAAAACAACCAATGCGCAAGCGTCAAGACCAATTTCGATGTCGAAATTTGATCTCGACAGAGCTTGTCTAGTCGAAATCAATTTCTACAAAACATTCCGATAGTAGAGGTCGAGATGAGTTACAGAATACCGATTCCTACAAATTCCGATCCGACTTGCTGACCTCTACTCGATTTGACTCATTTCTATTCGATTTGTAGTTACAGAATAGGGCTGATTATGGTTCTAAAAGTTACGCACAAAATCGCTTACCTTAAATTGGTGTTCTTTAGGATTTGGTTAACTATGCAGACTCAAATGTGATTACTCAATTCATCACTGCTCAATCACTTCAATGGATTCCTTCCATGAAATTCCTATTGGACGCGAGACGGTACCGCCAGGTTCGTAAGGTTCGAATTCTTAACCTTTTTCGTTAAAGGTTGGAAGCAAAGTCGTACCTTGTCGGTTAAAATCTACTCATTGGAGCATGCTCATTTGGATATATGAGCAATTGTGTGCGTGGAAGTAAAATCATATTATATGGCGCTTTTAAATGAAATGCGACCAATAAGCACATAAAATTATTCTGCATAATTTCAAGGAAATATAATTATTAGAGGTAAAATTTATTCCACTCGAAATAGATCATCATCATGGTGCATCAATTGGTGCTACAGCCCTTAGAGGCCCTCGACCTTCTTAAACTTTCTACGCCATTCTGTTCTGTCCCTTGCTTGCATTTTCCAGTTGCCGACTCCGATCTTCTCCGCATCTTGTGATACCCATCCATCCACCTCAGCTTTGGTCTACCTCGTCTTCTCATTCCCACGGGTTGCGCTGTTAGAATCTTTTTTATCTTGTTCAATTTAGAAGTCCGGGCTACATGTCCTGCTCACTGCAGGCGGTTTCGCTTAATTATAGTGGTAATATATTTACCACCAAACGTATGCTTGTAGATATTCTGCAGTTCAAAGTTGTATCTACGCGTCCATATTCCGTTCTCAAGACCGCTCCGAATATCTTGCGTAGCCCCTTTCTTTCATAAATCGATAAAGCGGATTCATCTGTTTTAGTTAGCGTCCATGCCTCTGATCCATATGTCAGAACGGGGACTATCAATGTTCCTTATATGAGTTTTTTGAGGCAGACGTTTGTTCGCTAAGTATATTGATAGACTATGATAACACCTGTTTGCAATTATTATTCGCCTTTTATTTCCTCAGATGTGTTTTTATTGGGTTTAACCGATGTCCCTAGATGTATGAACCAAAACGAAGTTTTGGTCATTGATGATTAAATTTGCTTCAACATTTCAAGCTCTTCTGTTTGTGTTAGTCGCCATGAATTTGGTTTTATTTTAATTTATGTGTAACCCGTTCTGCTACTGCTACTGCTACTAGCTCGGTTAGGATTTCTGAAGTTCTCGCCTTGGTTCTTGTTATAATGTCCACGTCGGATGCATATGCTAGAATTTGGACTGATCTAATAAATATTCAAGAAAATGTCCTGGCTCCGAAACATAAGGCAATGGACAGGGATTAACGACATACAATCTCTGATACATATTGCAAGAAATAGAGAGTTAATGGAAAATGTGATCGCTAACATCCATTAGTGGATTTGTATCTAAAGAAGAAGAAATAAATATTGTTCCCCTGCTATCTATTAGCGTCTCGTACAAGTTTTTCTAAGGCGATTTTGAAAAGCTGACACGCCAGGGTATCTCCCTGCCCTAACCCTCTATGTATTTCAAATGAGGTTGACGAGTCGTTTTGAATTTTTACTGCTGATATGAGATTTTTGGGAATCCTAACTCATTCATAGCGTTGTAAAGACTTGGTCTTAAGACACTGTCGCTTTAAAATCGACAAAAATATGATACATATCTATGTTAAACTCTAGCGCTTTTTCAAGGATCTGTCGTAGTGTAAAGATCTGGTTAATGGTTGAACGTCTACGCCTGAATCCTGCCTGATATTTTCCTAGAAACATTTCAGTATAAGGCTTTAATCTCTCTTGCAAAATGTTTGACAATATCTTGTATGCTGTATTTAGGAGAGTTATTTCACGGTAATTATTGCATTCCAGTTGTTTTCTCTTTTTATGTAACGGGCAAATTAAGCCTAAGCTCCATTCTCCAGGAATTTGCTCCTTAGACCAAATTCTAAAAAGAATTTCTCTCATCACCTTGGTGAGCTGCTCTCCACCGTGCTTAAATCACTCTTCTGGGATGACATCGCTACCTGGGGATTTGTGGTTCCTTAGTTTTTCTATAGATATTTTCACTTTGTCTACCGAGGGAGGTTCCACGAGTTCCTCATTTCGGTATTCCAGCTCTATATTGTCAAATCCCGAATACCCGAAATAAATTAAATATGTTAATAATATTTAATACAAAATAAAGAAATAAGAATTCCCGAACACTATGGGACACTTAAAAAAAATGGTTACGGACTATATTTTCCGCGAACAAAAAAAAAGCCATTGTACAGCGAGATGTAATACGCGGCGAGTAAGGATTTTCCCTTGACTTGCGAGATATGAAATATTTAGCCAAAAGTGTTTTGGATGCCCAGGTTTGACAAGTCGGATGATTTACAGATGTGGCTGCTTCGTGCGGCAGTTGAAACGTAAAGAGTTATCTGTGCAATCTTTCGCAGAGTCAAATTTTGGACCGCGCGTTGCAGCCAGGGATAAGACGTGAGAGCGCTGTTGCCAGTTTGGATTAAGTCCTAACAGTTATTAATGATAGAGTTTATTGGATAAATCATCTCGTTTTTTGGTTGAATAAGAAAGATCGGAAAGTTGAACGTTTTTAATAAATTTTTGGTTGTCCGAACATTTAGTTGTTAGCTTTCGTACTGTCGTACTTTTTACCCTTACAATATAGTGGATCATTGGTTATCTAGTAAAGTAAACTTCTTACCGTAAAAGCACTAAAAATCATAATATAAAGTTAGCTAAAAATGTGTAAAATATTTTTAAACCAATAAAAAGTTTTGTGATTTTTCAAAAATCCCTACATATTATTTATCAATTTTTTCTTAGCTGATTAATGTTTTACTAATTACGTAATGTTTCCTATCCTATTCCACTGGTAATTAGAATAAGCCTAATGTCACCCTTGAGAACGAAATTAAATGTCAATAATTTCAGCACAGTATTAAAGAACGAGCTATGTATTTAGCAAGTAATCAACTTTGATTTCCTTTGACCTGTTATTTATCTTAACAGGTCAAGTGAAAAGTTGTTTTAGAAATTTCCTTGATTACAAGTCTCAAATCAAGATTCAAATTAGAGCTTTTATTACTTTTTAAAATAGTAAATCGCAAATATGAGGAGACCTTAATATTAATTGGTTTATTAATCTTTGACGTTATAAACGATTAGGACTACATAAACAAAATATTTGGTGTGATATTTCTTATTTAGCAATTGATCAATTTTACATATTTACAAAAGCCCCAGGAGCTTTGACATTTTTTAGTTGTGATATTGCTTTTTCCAATTCATCTGATGTGATTGGTAAGTGGTCATTACATATTTCGGATAAAGGTTGTTCGGACCTATTATCACACACCACATATTATCGGTGGTGTACACAACAAAATAGTTTTCTGAGCAGTATAGATAGTATTATGTATATTAAAATCATATTTATGTATGTTAAAGTGTCACTCATTTAGTAAACTAGCACATTAACAATTGAATTGGCCATTTCAAAAAGTGCAAACTCCACAATTTTCAGAAAATAACTTTTTGTGCCGAATGGACATCTCTAAGATAATCTCACGTTGTGTGCAAAAAACGACACCAGTCCGTACATAATCTGTCGAAATACTCTACAACTAAAGTTGAAAGTATGTGCAAAAACCACGCGAGACCAGCGCGTATACAGTTTTTGCTGTGAACATAATTTCTAAGAATTTGGTTAGTAGTCGATATCGTAAGATTGTTGAGTAATATATGTTACCATGCTTTTATTTTAATTTTCATTAATGTGTTGTGTTATGAGGTTAACTGCTTGACAATGATTAATTTAAATTTATTGGTTTGTTGTTATTTAAACAAAGAAATAATATGCCTACTTCATCTGACGATAGTGTTCATGAACATTTATCCTTAAGAAAGAGAAAACCCAATCCAGATAAATACATAAGAAATGTTGTACGGAATGCCAAAGTTAAAGGTTTACAACACACTAACTACAAAGGAAATATTGTACCGGATAGAGCTACAGGACCTAAATGCAAGCGAGTAATAATTTATGCTGTTATGTAGGTTTAGAGAGGTTTGTTTATTACCGTTTGTATCAACAATAGGCAAATTTTTATAGTTGTCATAAGATAGTTTATTATTTCATTATTAAAACCATATTTTTTCCGCAATAAATAAACAAACTACATTAACGTAATATTGTCGTTAAGGTTCTTGTTTTGTAAATTTTAAAAATATAAACTTAGTGTCAGTTCAATGAACATTTGGTCCAAGTATAAAAATCGGCGATTTTATAATATTAATAAGAGGTTTAATATCGCTATACAGGAATTTATTAGCTACAAACTTATTTTATGTTCTAGTGTGCTAGAAATTTTACCAGTCCTTAAAAATCTCTTTTCTTTTTAGTTGCAGAGCAAAATGTTTTTTAAAAATGTTCTGAAGAATTGGCTTTTTGTGTTAACACGCTACTCTTTTCACCAAACAACTTTTCCACCAAAGATGAGCAAGATATATTTTTGCAGCAAAATATCGAACGAAAAGGTGCCTGTTCAGAGACACCGTGCCCGAAAATAAGGAGCAGTGTTAAAAGAATTTCAATTCACCTATCATGTTTCAAATCGAAAGAAGAACGAAAAGGTCTGTAAAAAGATTTATTCGATTTATGGGATATCAGAAGGTCGTGTAAGAAGAATTTGCAGCTTGCTTCTTAAGTCTTTGACCCCTCGTAATAGGCGAGGACAGCACTCGAAGGGAATACCAAATTAGCTTAAGTTCATAAGCTCATTTATGATCATATTTTGTCATTTCCCACAAAACAGACACACTATGCACGTAAAAAAATGGAATACCTTGATGTACGCCTAGATCTCAAAACTATGCATAGTCGTTTTAAAGAAAAACATCCAAATGTGGATGTTAAGTATAAATACTATACAAAATATTTTAAAGAACACTTTTGTTTGCGTTTTGGTAGACCTCAAGTTGACACCTGTATTAAGTGCAAAAAATTGGTTACAAAAATCAACAGCAAGGTCCCTATGATCACATGCCAAACGCACCGAAGAAGAAATGTAAACATAAGCTGAATTAGCGGTTCATAACAAAAGGTCCACGAAGATAAATTTTGTGAGAGATATTTGTGAAAATCGAGGAGACGCAGTTGTTTTCACGTTCGATTTTATGCAAAATATTCCTCCACCCTGTATACCAATACAAAAGATATTTTATTTGCGTCAACTATGGGTTAACTGCTTCGGTATAAAAAATGTTAAAACCAAGGAATCTGTGTTTTACATTTATCATGAAAGACAAGCCAATAAACGATTGGCTTGGCTTTCATGAACCTGCGATAAACCTTTTTCACCCGATAACGTACGAGAAGTAATTTTGTTCAGCGACAACTGTCCTGGACAAAATAAGAACCATACGATAGTCCAGTTTTTGCTTTCCTTGACGAATACAGGCAGATTTTCCAAAGTAATCCATTAATTTCTAATCAGAGGACATTCATTTTTGCCGACTGATCGATATTTTGGGGTGCTAAAATCAAAAATTAAGAAGCATGTTTTTAAAATAAAGACACGTCAGATATTAGATTATCGTAACTGGTGGCCAACATATCACAAGCCTCTGCCAAACTGCCTCTCCAATGAAAGCCTAGGTTCAAAGGTACAAAAGCAACAAAAAAGAACCTTTTCTCCATCATCGTTTATGTCGTTTGAATACGATACGCATGAAAAAGGTACCGTTGTGACTCACGATTTTATTGACGGTTTCATTAGTCATACGTTTCGTCATTCAAAAACCAAACGTACCGTATTGCTACCAACATCATTAGCTTACCCAAATAATTGCCATTTAAGCGAGAAAATTGCAAATATCAAGCAAGTTCAAAACAGCATTTTAGAACAATACAAACCATCTCACGAGAAAATTTTTCAGTTGCCTACCAGTGAGCAAGATGAGGTAGTCCCTGAGGTTAATAATTACCAGTTTTTGTAGTTACTATACTTTCGACCTCAAAATATAAATGGTTGTATTTCTGTAATTTTTTTCTGTAAGTTTTCATACAAAAACAGAAGTCCAATATTTAAAAAGTCATTTATTAAAAAACCTTTATTTTTTTCTAGACAATTTATAGATAATTATAATTAGAAACACAATAATTGCAATACAACTTTGGATTTTGAGGTTATCCATTTCAACCACCTTTCAACTATTTAGTTTTTTTACTTTCCTGTAAAATTAGGAATATGTGACTCGTGTTGTTTTTGAAATGACCTATTCAATTAAAATGAAAAATATAAATTTCGTGTTAATGAATTTGTTATAATGCCATCGTTTTTGTGATGACTAAATTATCACAGATCTAAACAGAACTTGATAAACAAAATTTGATTAAATGCTACTAAAATATCTTTGAAAACCAAGTCAAAGTCTTGAGTTCAGATTTACTGTTTGATACGTGAGACAAAAAACACTGCTTCTCATTATGTCTTCTCCTTAATGAATAACAAAAGAAGTTTTTATTAATTTTGTGATGAAGGTCCAACGTGAATTCAATTAACAAAATTTAACGGAATTGTTGCCAAAGCCAACTGCGACAGACGAATCTAACTTAATTCATTAATTTTGGGAAATGGACGAACGTATAAAATTTGGATTTTCGGGGGATAGAAACTAAATATCCCGTATTATTAAATAATGAGAAAGATGCGGGAGTGGTAGAGTAAACTTGAAGTAGTTTAAACAGTTTTGTTTTGATAGGTTTTTAACAACAAAAGGGAACTCAATAAAAAATGCTTAAAGAACATTGGCATGCACAAAAAAAAATAGAAACCTTACCTATAATATTTTGCTGATGGTATGGTAATAAAAATAAAGCCATTAAAGTACTTCTAAAATTAACAATTTTATAATATCTTCTATGATTTTTGATTAAACTATTTTGAAAACAAAAACATTTTTCCTTTCGGGTTTTCTGATGTCTGGTACTTAAAACAAAAAGCTATAAAAAGTAGGATAGAATTTTAAAAACAGAATATGGGCGCTTAAAAGTATTTATTTTTTTTTATTGGGTTTATTGTGTCTCAACTGCAGGCTTATTGACACTGGATCAATTTTGGTACTATAAATTTTACATTACAATATAATTATAGTTTACCATAAATTAATTTTACATTACATTAAAACAAAGAGTAAAAGACAAAGTAAAAACAGAAAAGAAAAAATAAAAACGTTAAATTTTGTAATGCAAATTCGTTTCTCGAAGGAAATCTAGTACATTCGGAATAAGATTCAATTGGCTGAGGATCACATTTGTATGACCATCTATAGAGTATTTTTTTTGTGCTTGCTCGTACTCGACACACTCTGTAAGGATATGTTGAGCGGTTAATTATTCACTACACTTTTCACAGGGAGTAATTTCTCCGAAGTCATCAGGTGTCCATGTGTCAGCCGTGTGTGACCAATTCTTAGCCTGCGAATGATTACTTTATCTCTTCTACTTAAGTTATACAGCTAAAAGGTTTCGATGGCAGGTTGTATTTTGTGTAGTTTCGATGTTGAACTTTTCCGTTGATTTTGCCAGGACTTTTTAATTTGTAATCTGAAAAGTAATTTTAGATATGATGCTAGTTGTACGAATTTGATGTCTGATTTGGTTGTGATTGCTTTCTTCGCAGCAGTATCAGCAGTTTCATTACCTAAAATCCCGACGTGTGAAGAAATCCAGATTAATGTTACGTCTGTTCCAGAAGAAGTGAGAGAGTTTGTTGTTTCATGTATGGCATGAACTAATGGATGTCCTCCGGAATATATATTTTTGATCGAGTCGATGGAGGACATCGAATCTGTACATATTGCAGTGTTCTTGGCATTAGTTTCATTGCATAGACATTTTAATGCTTGCAGGATGGCGTACAACTCTCCCGTATGGATTGAGGTGGATGGTGTAAGGCAGAACTTCTTAATAATATTGTTTGCAGTTGTTACAGAGTATCCGACTTCTGTCTCAGTTTTGGATGCATCTGTGTAAAGGATCTCGTCATATGAGTTTGTGTTGACCGGCTCTAGGAAAGTTTGCCTCAGAATTTGGCTGTTGGTTTTATTTTTGTGAAAATTGTTAAGCAGAAGGTTAATTTTTGGAATGCTATTATTCCAAGGAGGAGTTGATGATAGAATATGGGTATCTGTTATTTAAAAATCAACAAAAGTTGTTCTCTGCGGAGCGAAAGGGAAAGTTCACCTGTTTCACAGCGAAGACTTTCGGCAGGGCTGGATCTGAAAGCTCCGAGGCATATTCGTAATGCGGTATTCTGGATAGTATCAAGAGTCCTTAAATAAGTCTTTGAGGCTAACATATATATAAAGCACCCATAATCTAGTCGAGAACGAATGAGAGATCTGTATACCTTAATTAGGATGTCTTTATCAGCTCCCCAGTGATGGTTTGCTAAAGATTTTAATAAATTTAATCTAGCTAAGCAATTAGATTTGATGTTTGTAATCTGTGGTTTCCATGTTAGTCGACTATCAAAAATTAACCCCAGTATTTTGTGTTAATTAGCTACCGTGAGCGGAATATCATTTAATGTAATTTGAGGTAATAATACGCTACGTGTTCTTCGACTGAATTTGAGTACTTTTGATTTTTCAGCAGAGAAATTAATACAAAAATTTATAGATCAAAAAGTTATTTCATTTACTGCTTTTTGGATTAAGTTTGTAGTTGTTAACGTATCTTTACCGCGGCAATATAGAATCAGGTCGTCAGCATATAAGTTGTATTTTACTGGGTTGTAAATATTTTTGCAAATATCATTGAAAGCTATTATAAATAAAGTGGAACTTAGAACCGAGCCTTGGGGTACTCTGTTTTCCTAAACGTAAATTGAAGAAGCTTTTTCGTTAACTAATACTTTGAAGCGGCGTCCAGAGAGAAACTGTTCGATAAAAGATAATATATTTCCCCGTAATATTGTATTCTTTTAATTTGGTCAATACAGTAGAACGTAATAGAGTATCGAAGGCGCTTTCGATGTCAAATGATGTTGCTATTAAATCTTGCTTGTTTTGAAAAGCGGTTGTGATTTCTGTTTGTAACATTAATAAGTTGTCAGCCGTGCTTCGGTATGGACGAAATCCGGATTGAGCTGAATCTAAAATGTTGTGTTTTTCTAGAAACCATATTAGTCTTTTGTTTATTAGTTTTTCTACCAGCTTACACAGGGTGCATGTTGGTGAAATAGGACGGTAAGAATTTGGATTATTCGGTGACTTATCCTGTTTCTTGATTGGTATAACGATAGATTCTCTCCATAGAATTGGAAATTTCTGATTGGTCCATATTATGTTGTACAATACAAGAAGTTTTTTAAGGGCAGGGACATGCAGCTGAATTTTTTCAAGTTGGAAGAATATTTAAGAGTTCCTGAAGTGTAAACTGAGTGTTTAAGAGAGTAGAGTCAAATTTAAAAGATTGGGAAGGATACTGTACCGGAGGATTTGTTTCTTTGGGAGCATTATTGTTTTGAAACCGTTGATAGAAATTATCTGCAATTACATTAACGATATCTTGATCGTCGGTTACTAAATTACTTTGATGTAAAAGAGGTAATTTTTCCCCGCATTTGATTAATTTTCTTCCAGACGTGAGAAGGGGTAGTATTAGGAGTTAAAGTAAAGATGTAGTTCTTCCATGAGTATTTCTTACTTTGTTTTAAGATATATCTCGCCTTGGCTCTAAGTTTTTTAAAACATATTAGATATTCGTTACTTCTGTTTCGGCGGTACTTATGAAGAGCAGTTTTGTATTCTTTTACAGCAGTTGCACAACGTTCATTCCACCAAGGTGTAAATTTTCTTGTAGAAGTTACTATACTTTTTCCTACGTAAATGTCAGCAGCGGAGATAATACACCTACCAACTCCTACATCTACCTACATCCGCCCGAAGCCGTTGGTCAGTAAGTGGGGGATTGCTTATACCGGCAATCGCTCGGTGTCGGTGAACGACTCGTCACACTGAATGACTCGCCACACTAAAAAGTATGATGTGGAAGGAAATATAGTAACCCGCCTGCCATTGAAAACCTAATAGCCATTCGGGGTCGGAAGAAAAAAGAGTTAGCCAATAGAGGCTGATAGGAAAGATTAAAGACATATCACTCAAGACAAGTTGAAAAATATTAATTTGTGATGGTTCTTATGATGCGCCATGTGCGTTTCATAAACGTATGAGTATTATTGCACCTTGTGTTCCCACTCATACCTCGGGGTGTTTACTATACTCCATTCCACGAATATACGACTGTTTTAAATTCGGGTTTAAGGTGTCAATTTAAATGGTCGAATGTACTGAATTGTACAACGGTAAATTCTCCCCATTTTTAAAATACTGTTATGACAGATATAAAGCTTAAATTTAAATATGAAGTCATGATATAAATATAGAGTTGATAGTTTATAGAACAGTTGTAGTTCGGATTTTGAAGTATATAATTACTATCAGTGAGTTTAGTATTGTAAACAAGATGGTTTTTAAATTAAGTGATTTAAACAAAGTGTAACAATACCTAACTGATTGAATAATGTAATTTATGTAGACGAATATCCAATTAGTATTAAAAAACAAAAAAAACTTACTTATTTTCTTATTCCCATAATCGTCTATACTCCACTCAAAGCAAACAAATATTTAAAACTAACAAAGTTAAATACTAACTTAACTAACAAAGTGAAATATTAGATTCTTTTTCTGGTTTCTGAACCATCTTTCTGCCAATTTCCTTTCAATTATATTAAAAATAGTATATTTCTTTTTATTACAGTTGTGATACCTAATAAAGTAATAAAACAGTGTAATATAAAAGAAACCCGGTACGCTTCTTTGGTGTTTACATTTCAGGGAAATCCAACCCAAATGTCTGATGAACACCTTTGGCTTATAGACGTCATTGTATTTATTTTTGTTATTTTCGGATTAAATTTCACATTAGAATTTGCATTATATCTGAACATCTATTAACTGAACTAATTTTAGTTTAGATGTCATACTATCATATATATTATATCATAGATCCTTTTTATCGGAATAATAATTAGACCAATTTACTCTCATACTTCTACTTGCACAGTAAAATATTCATTGTCGCAGTAATCCAAAACAGTCGTATATTCGTGGAATAACCTATACATACTGTATGGCCCGTCCAGCATGCCATAGCATGGAGGATAGGGTGCGCGTCATTTTTACAATGTAGACATCCCAACTCCATGACCTGACAATAACTTTTGTGGTAAGCTTCTTAAATAAAATGACAAGCAAATAAAAATTACATTTTATTAAAATATCAGCATAATATCGTCGAAATCTAAGAATACAATCAGAGAACACTACCAAGAATAATCCTTTACGTTACCGGTCAATAACTTCATAGCTTTCTTAGAGAATTGCTATGATAAATCCAGCCCACTGAGCGAAGCACTTTTTTTGCAAAAAATATAATCTCCTCTCCGACATTTCTAAAATTTACAAATCACTAACTGAAATATCTCTCAAAAATCGACTAACTAGAATTAGTAAAAAAATTAAAACAGAACTAGGCTCTAATAATTCTGATGCAGAAACCATAATCTCGGTATATTCACAAGACAATTTCGAAAAAGAACATCTCTCTGAAGGGGCAACCACTTCAGAAACATAAAATCCTTATTTTTAATCTAATCCAGTGATACTGCGACGGGTTTTACCCCCGTCTAAAACGCATTCAACAGCTAATCATGGACACGAATGCTGATATCATTTGTCTACAAGAAACAAACTTCAATCAAACGGACAAGAAATATCTCAATGGTTTTCAACACATCACTCTTTAAGAACAACTTATATCAGAGCTAGTGGAGGCACATCTATATATAATTCTAAAGACTACTATTGCAAAGAAGTACCCTTAACTACCTCACTAGAAGCTATTGCTGTTTCTCTTTGGTGTCCAAATAAAATTACAATCTGTAGCATTTACATACCACCTTTCCACAGCCTTACTGAATTTGAGCTAATAAATTTAATTAATTAACTTTCGGCCCCTTTATTTTAGTAGGCGATTCTAATGCCCATAATTCACTTTGGGGATCGGAAAAAAACAGTTGGTAGAGGAACGGTCGTCGAAAATGTTTTAAACTCCTCTAACATCTGTATATTAAATACCGGATCCAAAACATACTTCAACATTTCCAGTGACACTTTCTCCTCAATTGATCTTAGTTCATATGACCCAAGGTTAACACCACTTCTAACTTGGACTACAATGGATTGCCTTTATGACAATAATCACTTTCCTATCTTGATTTCTAATTCTATCAGCCAACCCAGAGCAAAAATTTCAAAATGGAAATTATCTCAAGCCAACTGGAAAAACTTTTCAGACTTCATTGAAACCAAGATCAAGCAGCTACAACTACCAGAAGATCCAGATATACCACTAGACTCCCTAGTGAGTTTAATCACCCTGGCTGCTCAAACGCACATTGGAACATGCACAATATCGCCTTCTCTTAAAACTGTACACTGTAGTGGAATACTAAATGTAAGAAAGCTATTAGACAAAGCAAAACAGCATTGAACAAATATCGTAGAACCAGAACTGAGTCAAACTTAATTAAATTCAAACAGCTAAAAGCTATAGCGCGAAGAGTGATAAAACAAAACAAGAAAGACTGTTGAAATAAGTACATATCTTCCATATCTATAGACGCCCCTTCCAGTCAAGTTTGGAAGAAAATTAAACAAATGCACGGGAAAACAACACATTTGTCAATTCCAGCGCTCAGTTATCATAATTCAATTATAACTCAAGATGATCAAATTACTAAAATTATGGCAACTCATTTTCATAGTAAAAGCAAAAATGACAACTATACAAATACTATGACTCAACATAAAGTTATTCCTTCTACTACAGATCTCTTAGATGACCTTTTATTTGCTATGTGTACCTCAAAAAAATTGGGCAGCAGGAATTAACAATATACCCTTCATATTTCTTAAAAATTTAGCCACCAATAAACTCACAAAGCTACTTTCATTTTATAACCTTCTTTGGATCAACGAAAAGTTTACCAACCTGTGGAGACAATACATCATTCTTCCAATAAAAAAACCCGACCAACCTTCAATAGATCCCTCCTCTTATAGACCGATCTTATTAACATGTTGCATATGCAAATTAATAAACAAACTAATCAATAATAAACTTAACTGGTTTTCCGAAAAGCATAATATAATTAGCTCCGTTCAATCGGGATTCAGACCACATCGAGGCACAATGGACAATTTAGTATTACTACAAAACCATATAACCGAAAATTTCAAGAAGCAACATGATACAGTTTTGGCAGCTTTCGATATTGAAAGCGCATTCGATACTATTCCAAAGAATGTAATTTTACAGAAACTTATCGATAATAATATTACAGGCAATATTTACACGTTCATAGATAACTTTTTAAATCACCGTAAATTTAAAGTTGCAATAAACGGTAATAAGTCAAATCTTCTCGAACAACTCAATGGTATACCTCAAGACTTTGTTTTAAGTCCAATTCTGTTTAACTTAGCAATTAATGACATCTCTAAATAAGTTCGTCAACCGGTAAAAGCTCTACTGTACGCTCATGATCTACTTATTTACTGTAGTGGAGCAAGCATATCCAGAACATCAAATCTTATTCCAAATACTGTAAACAACTTATATTCTTGGTCCACACAACACGGCATCAAACGTTCCAGCTCAAAATCTAAATTACTAAGATTTACCAAAAAACGAAGCGTATAAAACCCGGAAATATATCTAAATGATGTTCCTTTACCTACAGTAAATAATCATAAAATCTTGGGACTAATATTCGATCCGATACCGAAGGTAAACTAAACATTGAAAACACTTGCACATCATCAATGGGGAGCTGAAGAAAATATGTTACTGAGAATCTATAGAGCTGTTATTCGTTCTAGATTAGATTATGGATGCATGCTTTACATGATCGCCTGTAAAACTTCAATACAAATGACCTCCTTACGTATATACCTAGGTGCACTTCGATCTAGCTCCACCAAAAGCATGTGCATTAAAGCTTTGGAACCTCCTCTTTTTATACGACGTCAGCTTTTACTCTCTTTCTATTTCACTAGATTTAGCTTACCCAAAAAAACCAGTATTTAAGCTCGTTAACATCCACGACGCTCCTGAAAATAAAGACAGATGTATTTACCCCATACCAAAATTAGTAAATCCTATGCTAGTAGCTATAGACCTGAATATAACTACCTTCATCAGTACTTCTAATAATCCTCCATGGACCAATAAGCTACCTGCTTTCAATACTAGTCTAACTCAACATAAAAAAGAAGACACTCCTAACCACCTCCTTAGACAACTATTTCAAGAAGCAATAAATGCAAAACAGTACAATCAAGTTCTTTATACCGACGCATCTAAAGATGAAAAGAATACTGGCTGTGCGGTCTGTACTGAAAACATAACCTTAGCTCTACACCGACTACCAACCACTTGCAGTAGTATTCACACTGCAAAATTATATGGTATCCTTAAAGCTCTTGAAATGACTTCTTCTAATACAAAATCTCTAGCTATATGCACTGATTCTCTTTCTTCAATTCAGTCCATTGCCAACATATACTCGTTAAATCCGATAGTCCAAAAAATTCAACATATCTGTCATCAAAACCACAGCAGGGGAACATTAATAACCATTCTTTGGACCATGTCTCAGCTGGTACGTGGAAATGAGTCTGCAGACATCGCAGCAAGAAAAGCAAGTTGCTCTGACGTAAGCCTAAAAAAATTCAACTTTATCAAGATGTAGCAGCAAACATAAAACAAAACACTTGCAAAACATGGCAAAATCATTGGAATGGACAAAACTCAAAACTTCTTATAATCAATCCTACTGTTTACTCATTTAAGATGCGTACAATGACTAGACGGGACAAACTTATAATTGGAAGACTTCGAATAGGACACACACGCATCACTCACGGATACCTGATGACTTCCGAAAACCCACCTGCTTGTGAAAATTGTGATTATCAGCGTCTTACAGTAGAACACTTATTCGTCGAGTGCAGTTATTATAGACTATATAGAGTAGCCCATAATATAATGCTCTAATTGACTTTTTAGAAGATTGTACATTATATTATCGTATATAAACAATATTGTAACTTTGTTGGTTCAAAAAAATGTAACTTACTGTATTTATCTTATGTAATGTAATCATCTTATATTCTTATATGTATAATATTCTAGATCTTTTGGTACCCGTGTCAATGGCCATAGATGTCGAGACACGTTAATTTCAATAAAAAAAGAATTTAATAAATTACAAAAGATGAAACTATAATATTTTGCGGAACAGCTTTGTTTTCAAATTGCCAATAAACAGTGTAATAATTTTTATAATAATTTCTTGGTTATTATTTACATAATTCGAAATTTTGTCAATATCTGGCTCACTACCAAATTAAAACTTGCTTCAAAACAATTACGAATTGTATATTTTATCGAGCATAAAGAATAAGAAAAATAAGAAAGCATAAAAAGAAGAAAACAAATTTCAGCATAAGTATGAAGTATATCACATGTTATAGAGTAAAATATACAATATACACAATATACACAAAAAATATATAAAAAGCAAGTGTATCACAATAGCTGTTCTACCTGATAAAGATAATGTTTAATTTTCATTTAAAAATGGTTTCAGCTTCAATGCTTCAATATTAGCTGAAAAAAATTATAAAATTCAAATTTTCAGTGTATTTGCACATAGTAGGACCAGACGAAATAAGCTAAAATTATAATTGATTATAAGTCTCTTTTTCACAAAAAAAGTCAAAGGGTGCTTTAAATTTTTCTTTTTATCATTTCAATCAGTTGAATCTTTTTTTAGGAACAACCTTATGGTATGAATATCCCCTTATTTTATTTGAATCCTTTTTCGGGATTCGATACCGACTTTTCCTTTATATTCTTTTTTGCTTTGTCGACTACATATAGATCTCCTTAATAAGATTGATTTCAAAATCAAAATCTCCCAGAACTGGATATGCTCTTTACTCTACCAACGGATCTTATGTGATTTCGCGCACTTTGGGGTGAAAAATTGAGATAAAGTCTAGTCTTTTCGTTTCGTTTTACGGGAAGTAGGTTAAAATAGGTATGTATTTTAACCTTAAAAAAGTACTGTTTATAAAAAGTTTGAACGATTTCAAGTTTATTTTGTATATTTTTCACACCGTCTTAATATTATTGTTTTTATCTCCTGGCCGTTTTTCATCTAAATTTCTATCTAATTCAATTCACTCTATTGACAATCTAGTAAATGCGTTAGTTAACCTCTTAAGACATATATCAATATATAGATATATAATTATTCAATATGTATTTCACTGTGATCGGAGAGGGTTACGTGTCAAAAGTTGGAGAATAAAGGGGGCTATACTTGCTTCTTTCCTTTTGTTGCTCCTTTTTTTGAAGACGATTCGTATATGAATCCATGCAAATAATCAGTTTATCTAAAATTAGTTAGAAAATTGTATTACAAAAAATATTAAACTCAAAAAAGATAAAAGTGAAGTGTGTTGGGAAAATTGCTTGTTTGAATAAACTCGCTTGTGTAAAATTGATACACTAGTTTCTACTTTATTTTCACTGAAACAAACTTACAAACAACTTATTACAAAAATTATACTTCTACTCTTAAATAAAGTCTATAGCCATCTTGATCTTCTTCTTTCTGTGCGGCTGCTGTCACTTTTCAACCAGGGGTCTGGACAACTGCACCCACTCTCACGGCAACTAAACTCATGATTAATTTTCCGTAACAAAGTGATAGCTTTAACCCTAGTGGTTGATGCGAATAAATAAAAATAAATAAAAAAAAGTGATAGCTTAACCGGCGGGCGAACTTTCGACACCAAATTGTCTTTGTACCGCGGCGTAAAGCAGGTAGGTAGGTAATTAGCGGCGATGGACATTTGCACCCAAGCAGGACAAGCGGGTTTTCCCAATATTTATTGTCACGGCGGAGGGCGTGACACTTGTGTACTTGTGACTAAATTATTTCAGTTGTAACTTATTTCTTGTTTGACGTTGACTTGTGCACGTATACGGATATTTAAAAAATGAGTTTGATAAAAAGTTCCCGTGGTCGAGATTTATTAGTGGTGGAGCATCATTCGTTCTCGAAACAGAAAATGTTAAAAAGCGGCGAGATATTATGGTGCTGCATCCACAGAAACACTAAGTGTTCCGCAAAATTGTTTACAATAGGCTGTGAGGACCTCACCATCACAAGAAGTGATTTGGTACATAATCATAAAGCCGATCAAAAAAATCTTGAAGTAAAGATGGTAACCAATGCATGTAAAAGAAAAGCCCAAGAGGACATATCGAAAAAGCCTGCCAAAATTACAAGAACTGCTGTTGCTGAGTGTGATGCCAATTTGCTGACGGTTCCTGACATAGCTAGCATAAGAAAGAACATTTACAACTGTCGTCGTAAACTGTTACCAGGTCCGTTACCAAGAAGCATATCAGAAGTCCATAACGCGGTTAGTAATTATTCTCCTAAAACCTGTCGCAATGAAAGTTTTTTTGTTTTTAAATCATCCTGAATTAAATGTAATTGTATTTTCATGCGAGACAAATATTGGTTTGTTGTGTAAATTAAAAACTTTGTATATGGATGGTACATTTTTATACAGTACCAAATATTTTCTACAATTATTTACTATACATGGCTTGGAAAATTGACATTATGTTCCTTTAGCATACTGTTTGTTAAAGGACAAATTGTCAATGACATACAAAAATTTATTTTCTTTATTAAGGTTTAAGATTTTTGAAACATTTCAATTATCATTAGAGCCAACTTAGATATTTGTGGACTTTGAAAAAGCAATTCACTGTGCTTTATTGTATATGTGGCCCAATGCAAAAATTAGTGGATGCCGTTTTCACTTACACCAAAACTGGTTTAAAAAATTCAATCTTTGTGTTTGGTACAAGAATATAAGGATACAAATTCAGAAATTGGAAAATGGTTTTGGCATACGTTTGGTTTAACTTATTTAAATCCAGCAGAAGTTGAAGAATGCTTTCTTTATGATTTAATGTCATATAAACCTATAAACGTAACACTTGATATATATGCAGATTATTTACTGGAAAATTACATTTTCGATAGCGCTCTATTTTCACCACACATAAATATGGTCTAATCAGAATCCCTCTATTGCGAGGACCACAAATGCCTGTGAATCCTTTCATTCGAGATTTAATTCTTCTTGTTATTCAACACATCCTTCTATTTTTATTTTTATTGAAAAGTTAAAAGAATTTCAAGTAGACACTTATGTCAAAATAAATAGTTTACATATACCAGCAAAAATCAAAGATACTACTGTTAAGGCTAAATTGGCATTTTTGGAGAAAATGATATATAAACTCAGATCCCAACAAATACGTAGGTTAGATTTTATAAAAGCTGTATCTTATCATTCCTATAATAGCAAATAAATCATTGTATACAAGTATATTATCGGTAAAATGTACAAAAATTAGGTACTAGTTGTATTATATTTAGAAATTATTACAGTTATAAAGAAATAAAATACACATTACTTTTATTAAAATAAACAAATTAATTAATTATGGTATTTTATTTATGTCGCAGCTATATTTATTTGGTGTCGAATATACCTGTAAGATAAAAACGGGAATTGGGGCTGGTGTCGAAAATTGCCATTAAATTTTAGTCGCTACCTGCTTAGTGTCGAAATTTCCTACGCCCAGCTTAACTTATGAATCAAAAAAGACCGATATAATGTTTAAATTTTTATAAGAAAATAGAGAACTAGAGTCAGTTTTTATATTCAAAATAAGCAAGGAACTATATTATTATCAAGAGGTATAAAAAATATAGTATACAAACATTATACGTACTTTCTAACATGAAAAGCAAACAGTTAGATTAGAGTTTCTAATGTAGTAGATTTTAACAACATTAGAAATTCTTAAATTGCCTACTTGGTAAAAATAAATTCAAATTTTTACCATTGTGCTTTCTATAACTTGCAAAGCAGAGAAATTGACAAATGAGTTGACAAGGAAATATATAGTATGCATTCCACATGCCGTTCATTACGGTAAAGATTCTTAGTGAATTCAGTTTCTTAATGAGTTTTGAATTTTATGGGTTTTTATTACTTTTTATTTAGCAAAAACGTTTTTTGTAATAAGTGGCAATCTAAATCTTAGAGGTAGTTCTAGTAAAGTAAAAATTTAGTTCTAGTCTAGTAAAATCTGGAATTTATGAAAATCTAGGAGTTTGATTATCTATCCTACATTGGTACAGGTGACGAAATAATTTGTTAAAATTTTGTATGCAAGAGGCATAGCAGTAATACTATCTTATGCCTAAATTGTATACTTACTAAAGTGAAGGAAAAGGAATATTAGAAAAAAATATTATTTATTTCAGGAATACGATTTATTATTTCATTATATTTTAAAATAATATTTAATTTTTGTATTTTTTTAATAAATGATTTAATTTATCTAACTCAAGTTTGCGATTATTTAGATCTTTATCTTAAGGATAGATAATATCTTTTAAATTTAATCTATCTGTTTTTCTGATTGCAGCATAAAGTGCCGCCGTCTGTCCACTCTTGTAATTTGGTAAATGTGCGGATAACCGAGGCTTACGAAATTTTCAAACGGTCGAAATTGGGGCCCGAATAAGAGTTTTTTCTATAGCTGCAGGTTTACTCATATGCATATTTATCAAAGTTAAAAACCATTGTTAACAATTTTTTTCGCATTACATGAGAGATGGGTTTCGTGGCGCCGTTCTGATTCTTGATCTTGAATGGAAACAGCTTTTTTTTAAATAATAATATTAATACACTTATTTTCCGAAAATTTTAATCCTAATAAGAAGGTAGCGAAGATTATAAAGTTAAAGTAGTTTACTAAGTTCAAATTCTTAGAATTTGGAACCTGAGATATTTGCAGAATTATTTAATTAAGATTTAAGTCGGTCCTGATGACTTTGAATTTGCTCAGTGGTAAGAGCGCCTGCCTTTAAACACAAAGGTCGTTAGTTCGAATCTCACCTGGGTGGAAATTTTCGTTTAAAAAAAAAATTAATAAATGAAAATAATTTCTATCCTTGTGTGATCGGTACTCACCGGAGGGACCGCAGACGTTCGGATACAATTAGCGTCTCTTAGCAAAGACAATGACGTCGACTTTGCTAAGTATCAAGACAATTACTCTACACACACAAACACACACACACACACACACACACACACACACACTACATTAATAAACTTATCTTGATTGAGACTGGCTGAATGACAATTGTCCAAGCCAAAACGCACAAAAAAAAAACTTTGAATTTTATATATATGGCCTAGGAAGACAAATTTGTTAAACTTCCCGTGCTCGAATCGGTATCAATAAAGTGTTATGATCATTTCGGCCTATTCCATCCTCATCAGACACTTGGGCTGATACAAATTCAAACTAACTCGGAAAGTCCAACGAATGTCTCCCAAAACTTCACTACACCGTAGTTAGCTTACAAAGGCGTCACCTGTCATCTTCGGGGTCGTCCTCTTTTCCTCCTTCCTCTGGCGCTCCATTCGGTTATTCCCTTTATCCATCTGCTGTCGCTAGTTCTTTTTACATGCTTATACCACTTTTCCCTTTTGTGTTTTATATTGTTAGTACATATGTCTGTTTCTATTAATGTTCTTTGCTTTATTTCGTCATTACTTCTACTATCCATTCTTGTTACTCTGCAGCATCTTCGCAAACATTCTATCTCCGTTGCTACTGTCTTGTATATACTGCTGTTTTTCTTGTTTTTAATCCAATGTTTAGCCCTATATGTCATAATACTTCGCACTTAATGTATTATAAATCTCTGTTTTTGTCTTTATATTTACGTGTCTATCCCACCATACTTGGATGGCGCTTGGGTCATTTGCTCCATTTGCATGGAAGCAAAACCGAACTCCACACTCTCGTGCAATAAGCAATTGGTGCTGACGTGTCTGTAATTTTGTTTACACATTTGGGCTTTTGGCATTAATAGTCTTTAAAATAAACATAGTTGACAGTAGGTACCCATAGACAAAAAAAAACAGCAGCTTTGTACAGTCGTGGTTTTGGTCTTTTCATCATCCAACCATTAGTCATCTTTCGATTATTTTCTTTAACTTCGATTATACTGCAGACGGTACTATTACATGTAAGTTCAATTCCGTGAGATTTTAAATATAAGTGAGGTTACTTTATATAAATTCTGACGTGCAACGTTTTTACTTTGAAAAATGGCATATGAGAAGATTTTCAGATAATTAAACTAAATAGTATTACTGTATGACTTGCTTGTTGAGTTCAGTATCTTACCTTTTGTCTAGTGTAAAGTTTTAGTAAGTTGTCATAGATATAAAAAAAATTTAAAAAATAATGACATACAAAACTTTATACATCAATAAATACTGGAATTATTTTAAATTTACTTAATTGGTTGAATTTCAAACGTATATTCCCATGTCTTGTGCGCTTTGTGAACTTCTGAATAAGTTTTTGATAATTATAAACTCACAATGCTGCTTCGGTATTTAATTGAGAACATTTACGAATCTTTTTTATTATTAATGAGACATTTAAATTTGTCAAACAGGCTAAACTCTAAAACAGCGTTTAGAACTTTACTTGAATCTTTCGCAATTAGGTGCCCTGATAAAATACCAAATTTACATCGAAGATTTATAGATTAAAGTCCTTAGAAAGGAGTATAATTAATTTATTTGAAAGATTCCAGAATTTCCTTTTTATGTCGTCCTAATAGAGTTGAGCAACAGCTTGAGGTATTCTGGTAAATCTTTTTATGCCGAAGATAAAAGTAATTTGGTGGGTTGGAAATGAATATTTCCTTTGAGAAATTGATATAAAAAGAAATATAGTTATCCTGTCACGTTTGGAGGCTTTATTATGAAATACACGTGACTAACAATAACCGAAAAAAAATTAAATGAGACAACATTTTTTGAAATATAATATTGGATTGACTAATAATGAATCAACAAACAATTTTACTAGAGTAAGATTTAAAATAAATGATTCTCAGTGGATTGCTATTGTAATGTTTATCTTAATTTATTTTTCGACTTCTAACAGTAACAGTAAAAAGCGATGAATTTATTCTATCTGTTTATTTCTGCTTCTTCTTATTTTTATGTATACATGACTTATATTGGGTAACCGTCTTATGCCATCTTTACTACTTTTACTTGTCTACGCTTGTATTTCATACCCAGTCATTGATGTTCTTCACCTTGCATCTACGTCGTTTATCTGTACTTTTTGCTTTGTCCCATATTGTTGTAACATAAATTTAAGTATTTTTATCTTTTCTGTTTTTAACATCCTTTTTGTCCTTTCTGTGTCAGGTCAAGTTTCTGCTGCGTATGTGATTATTGGTCTGATGACTGTTTTGTAAATTCTGCCTACCATTTCTTTCCCAATATTTTTATTTTTCCATATTTTGTAATAGACAGCCTGGGTCTTTGTTTGATCTATTCACTTGATCTTTTACTTTTGTTTCGAGGTTTCTGTAGCTAGATAATGTGATGCCTGTATATTTAAACCTTCTAGCTTCAATTTACATCTTAGTAAGTTTGCGATTTTAATCATTCATTTTGTCTTTTTGGGGAAATTAACATGTTAAATTTTCTGGCAGTTATATTGAATTGGTACAGCATACGTTTGAAATCATCTTCACTATGAGAAAGTAGTATTACATCGTCTGTATAGCAGATTATTTTAAGTTGGTTTTTTCCCATTTCGCATATTTTTAAGTTCTTACTTTTTTATTAGGTTGAACAATAGAGGATTCAGGAAATCTCACTATCTTATTCCATGGCCAGCTTCAAGAGGGTTAGTTAGTTCTTCTTCTACTTTTACTCTTATTATGTTGTTTTACTTTTATTGATAATAAGGATAATGTCCTTTAAATTTACTAACTAAAATGCCTCCTTAAAGTCCACAAAACAGAGATATGCTGGTTTGTTTTATTCTAATCATTTGTGTTGAACTCACCTTATTATAAATATAGCGTCGGTGCATGATGTTGTCTATCTAAAGTATTCTTTTCATTGCTAACTCGTTTATAGTGGTTGTATGCCTGTTGTGTTTGTTGTAATCTTTGTTGTAAAAAGGCTTTCTTCTTTTTTATACATTTTGTCTTTACTTCCCCTCTAAACCGTATAAACCATGGGGAATTTTTGAGTTTTTTCTAACTTATCTCGATCTTATCGTTTTCTAATATTTCATTACCAGCACTTTATTTATTTGTAAGCCGGCTAATACCTAAACTTTATATCATGAATGTGTTGCTTGTGTGAGTCCATTTCAAATAGGTAAAGAAATAATAAATAAGACTTACTCACAATCAATTTAATTTAACTATCAGACGACCGGTTTCGCTTTCTACAATATGCAAAGCATCCTCAGGTCTTGATACAAAGTTAAACAAATGCTGAAATAATAAAAACGCATATTAGGGTGTTGTCTAATAACGATAAACAAAGTAGATGTTGTAAATTACAATAATTATGCCAATATTACATGTCTGTGGTTTTATTTAAATGAGTAAGGTGAATAAAAAGTATAAAAGTTATTATATAGTAAATTGATGTGTTTAATATTGGCATACTTTAACAATCTTTAATTAATCAAATTTAATGTAACAATATGGATAATTGAAATACATCCTACAATATAACTAACCCAGTCTAATGTCCTGAGTTAGTTATATTGTAGGATGTATTTCAATTATCCATATTGTTACACTAAATTTGATTAATTAAAGATTGTTAAAGTATGCCAATATTAAACACATCAATTTACTTTTGATATCTAAATTGAAACAATTTATAGACATTCATTAATAACAGCATATTTCATAAAACTAGATAACTTAACTTACAGTATTGAGAAACAGAAGAAGAACCGTCACATGCTAACCTACATCTGTCAAATTTACCACTAAAATCTAATAGATAAAACATAAAAAAACTCATTGTGCCCAAGACTGCGATGTAGTGCACTAAAGCCCTTCCCCCCTTTTAAATTCAATGTTTGTTTCGTCCCTTCTAAGTGTTTTCTATTTTAGTGTGTTTAAATTGTCCTTAATTGTTTGTATTTTAATATTTTATTTACTTGACTTTCCAATAATTTACTAATTGCCAATAGAACTTTATCAAAGTAATTTGATAACTACAAGTTGGAAAATAATTGCACACCCACACAATTTTTACATCTAAACTTATTCATTGTCATAAAACTGTCACCTTCATAAAACAATTACTCAATAAATAACACACATTTCAAAAATATATCTCTTGAATAAGTATAAATAGCTTTTAATAACACAATGGTATATTACATCACTTTCATTTAACAAACAATCACACACATATCTCTTCTTCATTGGATCAAATCTATCTCCTCAAGAACTTCCCGTTTACTGTCAAACAACTGCAATAATAGAATTGAGTTCTCCATTTAACAATACATAGTAATTTCAACCATGTTCTACCATCCATCAATTAATAGAGTACCGGCATGTAAGTAATGTTTATTTTATTTATTTGCTCATTTATTAATTTATTACAATCGAAGAGACTATTTTATAACAATTTGTGGCCTTACCTTGTCTGTTTAAACTTTTAAAACTTTTATACTTTTTATTCACCTTACTCATTTAAATAAAACCACAGGCATGTAATATTGGCATAATTATTGTAATTTACAACATCTACTTTGTTTATCGTTATTAGACAACACCCTAATATGGGTTTTTATTATTTCAGCATTTGTTTAACTTTGTATCGAGACCTGAGGATGCTTTGCATATTGTAGAAAGCGAAACCGGTCGTCTGATAGTTAAATTAAATTGATTGTGAGTAAGTCTTATTTATTATTTCTTTACCGATTTAAACTTTATATCTTTAAAGATGTCCTTCACCATATTTCGGGCAACCCTCCAGTTCAATTTGCGATGTTCTAGTTTTGACATGACTAATTTTTGGACGTTAAGCTCCAGCACGTGCTTAGTTAACCTAAGTTATGTTTCCCATATATCTTAGTAGGTGGGTTGGTCTTAGGCAGGTTCTTTTGCTACTAGATAGATAAGTTACTGAGATTTATCTTGTAGTTTTAAAGCTTTTTCGGGAGCAATTGATTGGTACTAAAGTTCTACAACTCGACCAAACTTCTTTTGAAAGATGGTTGCCAACACTTGTGCGTCTTTAATACTGGCCGGAATGGTAAGGACTAGTGAATACTCATCTAAAAGTGATAGTAGATCTTGCTTTTCCATGGTGGTAATACCATGGCTTGCGTTTCTGGTACCTCCATAAGACCTTATGATTTTCATATCTTTATAAAGATACGGACTTTCTCAGAAAAGATACAACTTAATAAAGCAATTCTTTTGCCTCCTTTAATTGTATAGGCAGACTTTGTCATTTTTTTAAATTTCTTTTTGGTTTCGATATCTGAACCGATTGGACAAAACTTTTGTCAAATATTTGCAAACTGTCTTATTTTTTCGTCCTACCATTCTAGTTGACTGCAGGCTATGAGCGGTATGTATTCCTGGTTTTCTTCATACCAAGTCTATAACATATTCAAAGGAATAGATCGCTCTCGAAGTTTATTTCATGGTCACTATGGATCTACAAAAAAACCCTATCAGTTGATATACTCTTTGACCAACACATCGGCGGCCTTCCTTTCTAGTATTTCCTAGATCTTGACTTCGTAAATTAATATATTCTAATATCACTAATAACATCAAACTTACATTTACTATTATTTCAAATAAATTTCGAATATTTTATTATATTATAGAATTTTGCCCGTCTTTTACATCGTCGGACCTATTCATCCAATAAAACTGTCCCGAATTTTCTGAAGTATTTTATTTACACCGAAATGCCTTTCTGACAAACTGAGGTGTTTTTTTTTATTTCAAATTACATGTCTAGGCTGCTGCGGCCATTAACACGAGGAACTGTATTACAGAATAACAATAAAGTTACATTGATTCAATGAATTTCAATACAGATGATATCAAAAAAAAAATAAAGAAAAAACTAGCGGATTATTACAAAATTGAAATATAGATAGATGATACAATTACAACAGGTGATATAATTTACAGTTTTTAAGGAACTTTATCACATTACACATATTGTTTTTAGATTTTAAAATGTCACATAAACTTCCGTGGATACCATGTTTGATCCGTGCTGCTGCGTACTGGTTACATTCCACAAGTATGTGGTGTACACTTAAACGGGAGTTGCAATATTGGCAGTTTGAAGGTTTTTCGGGAACCATCAGATATCCGTGGGTTAGCCGGGTGTGCCCAATTCTGAGCCTTCTAATGATGGTCTTCGATTTTCTTTCCATTGTAACAATTCTAGGTCCTAAAATGTTTGGTTGGATAGACTTTAGTTGGGTAGTGCACCTGTTCCAATGATTTTGCCACATTGAGGTAGATAACTTTTTAATTTCAATTATTATGTCTTGAAACATTTGGACTTTTTCATCTGTAAGGTCAGAGCGACGTGCTTCATTTGCTGCGTGGTCAGCATTCTCATTTCCTTTAATACCAACATGTGAAGGATTCTATATCATCGAAACCGAAGTGTTTGATTAAGCAAGTGCTGTACATCTTTCGTGGATCTCATTAACTAAAGGATTTGATGTGTAGATTTTTCTAATCGAATTTATGGATGATAATGAATCTGTGCAGATTGCTAAATTTTTGGTACCCTGCATTGGAACCAAACTGAGGTGTAACTAACGAAGAAATTTGGCTATCTTACTTTCTAAAATCACCAACTGTGTGTTTTCTCGAAATCATCATTATTTTCCAGTAGTCGTTTAAGCAAGACGTCTTTAATAATAAAGGATTTTCACTGGTCTCAACACGTTTTAGCTAGCCAGCATAGATTCAATATTTCTTACCAAGACGGTCAGCGGTTTTCTTCTATTTAGTTTTAAATATTTCTGTAAAAATGATATTTTTTACCAAGACGGTCGGCGGTTTTCTTCTTTTCAGTTTTGAATGTTTTTTTAAAACTCCATCAAGTTTCTGTTTATCAGAAAAAAAATTTTCAATCTCTTTTATCTTTTTAAAAGGCGAAATATTGGCAGCAATTTTGTTTTCCAACGAAGATATTTTATATTTAAGAGAAGAAATCTAAAAACTGACGTTGGTGATATCCAAAAAATGTCAGTAGAAACTAGATCAATATCCATCTCTCTCCGATAATTTTTGTTCCTCAACCTATCAAGTCCAGTATGTATTAAGTTTCAGTTGATTTTACAGTTAATATTTTAATTTCTAGGGTTTTCGGTTTTTCTCCTGTAACTAAGTACTTGAATTTTTGTATAATAATTTTAAGGCCCGACATGATGTATTCATTTTTCACTTTTCTAAGCATATAGGCAATTGGCTATATCACTCTTGTTTTCGGCTGGAATGGCTTGGTCGTCAACAAAGTGTATAGTATACAATCTCTGGCCTTCGATAAGTATGCCCATAATGCAGCACTTCCTTTTTCACACTGAGCACCTTATTCAGATATATTTTAAATAGTGCAGATGCTAATCGGCAGCTTTACTGAATACTTAAGACAAAAAAAAATAGAACTATGATAAAAATAAATAATAAAAAGACTGATAAATATTTAGAAAGACATTAAAAATAAAACTATGATTTTTCAATGCATTTGCTATGCATTCAACTGCTGCATCTTATGGCTAACTAGGAAAAACTCGGAAAAACTAATATTTAGGGAAGTTATTGTATCTTCTTTAAGTGCTTCATCACTTCTTTTTTTTTTAAGTTTAATCTTCTATCGAAGTTTGGAAATCATTATGGCTATTCAGACCATGTTGACTGCCCTATTGACTGATTTCTGCACTCAGACCATTCCCTTCAGTTCTTTAACTTTTTAAGCCACAATATTCTTCATGGTTTCACATTTCGCTTTCTCTGAATTTTGCCTCTCATAATAAGCTGAAATAATAAGTATCTCTGCCCTCTTATCAAATGGCCTAAGTACCCAAGTTTTTTTTTTTGATAGTCAACATTATTTTAGCTTTATTTCCTATTCTTCTAGTAACTCCTGCGTTTGACATTCCTTGAGTTCATGATATTTATAGGATTCTTCTGTAACATCAAAATTCAAAGGCGGCCAACTCATTCAGGTGAAATTGTTTTAAGGTCCATACTTCTAAGCCATAAAGAAGAGTAGTGAATACGTAACACTGAAGCATCCCTTGGCGTAGTCCTAATATTATGTCACCACAACAAAGAAACGTTATATGTATAACGAATGATGAACGTGCTATTTTAAATTATTTGAATATTAAGGATACATTCTGAATAGTTATTAAACATAATGGGTCATAGGATACATAATTGTTTTATTCCATAGAAAATGTATTTGACACTCTGCGATTTATAAATATGTTTTTTCTTTAATTTTTTATAATAACCAAATTAAATTCTTTCAGTAAAAAGAACATTAAAAAACATCATAGGAGATTGCAATATGTCGGAGCACCTCTCCAAAAACACTTCTCATCTCTAAGATTCCTTATATCGAATTCAGTAAATTTTTAAACCCGAATTGAAAATGGGTAGATCGGAGAGCTACGGGTATTTGTCTGAACCAGCACTTAAATAAATTAGTGGATTTTCTTGATGTTTCTCTTCTCCGCAAATTATTGAATAAGACGTAAAAAATTAGTTTAAAAATAACGAAAAGGCATTCATTAACAAAGTTTATTAAAGTGTACGAAAGAAAAAATACAGTTTTTTATTGAGAAATTCCTAGAGCCTGCCAAATATTTTTTGGCAACAGTAATGTAATTGTCAGTAAAATGTGACAAGAAAATGTACACGAATATAAATTCGTATATAAAAATAGTATAGGTACTACATCTTTGTATAATATGAAGAAGTATTGGACGACCGCACAAAAAATGAAGTAACAACCTTCCATAGAGGTATTAGTCTGATAATGAACAAGCAGAATTATATATAAACAGAAATAATAAGAAAAAAAAAGTATCTTTTCTGATGTCATCATAGCAAATCTCGAAATATTTTTATCTTAAGGTACTTTCCTCGGAAATATTAAATTTACAATATATCTGCAAAAATTACCCAAAAGTGGATAAAATTTAAATTCCCGGGGATAACAAGGCATCGCAAAGGTCCTAGTTAAAAAGGTTTTGCTCAGTTTTTTGTATCCCTAAGCACAGCCCATTGGCAACTCACACTTTTTAAGATGAAAAGGTGTCTTCGCATGTCTTTCTATCAGGGCAAGTCTGAAACAAAAAACCAGCTTATTTACATGTTTTTTACTAAAACAGGTCTTGACAAAGGCTTGAATTTGTCTTAAAATTAAAAAAAGTTACTTACAATTTTAGATAAAGTTCGACAAAATACTTTTTATCCATCCAGCTTTATTTTACGATATAGATAAATTCAAGCACTTTGGACATCGTCATATAAACAAATTAACAAAGTCACGGGTTACGTAATAAAATTACAATACATGTTAAATGCAGTTTTTAAATTTACCGCAATACATACGTTTACACTATTTGAAGCAAAAGCCATAAATGAAACTAATGTAAATGTCTGAGATTCATACAGCTAATTATTGCTAAAAGCTTCACCGATACTTTCGAACCTATTCGATTTCGGGAAAACCCGTCTCGCTAAAAGTATTTATGTATGTTTCATTTTTTACCAGTTTACGCCAAACCTTTTATTGCAATAGCAGATACCTACGTAAATCCTGACAATGTTTTAAAATCTCTTAAGGCAGATGTAACAAGATATTTTCAATATATCGCTAGTTTTTTCGGACCTTCTGGTAACGCGATCAAGGTTCAATTCCAAGACTCAAATCTAATTGAGATTAAGATAGAGTTGGAAAGGCTCTCTTTAAACATCAGTGAAATATCTAAAAAACTGAGTAATCTTAACAACAAATTATCTACTATACCAACTAAAAAAGAAATCTTCTTCTTCTAATGGCGCTACAATCCTTTGTAAGTCTTGGCCTGCTTAACAATGTTCTTCCGTTCTGCTCTGTTGGAAACTTTTCTTCACCACTGCCTAATGTTCACGGTTTTAAGATTTCTCTCTACGTCGTCGATCCATCTTTTACGGAGCGTTCCTCTTGTTCTGTTTGCTTGGGGCTTCTATTTCAAGGCTACTTTTACAGCTCGATTATCTGGCATTCCTTCTAGGTAACCACGCCAGTTTAGTCTTTGTGACTTTACAAATCTAACAATATCTGCGTTCTACATTAGTTCATCCAGCTCGTGGTTCATTTTAATTCTCCACGAACCATCGCTGCATTGGGTTGGTCCAAATATCTTCCTTAGTATTTTGCACTCAAATATTCTCAGTTGATTTTCATCAGTGGTTGAGAGGGTTTACGTTTTACATCCATATGTGACCACCGCTCTAATTACTGTTTTGTAGATTCTAAGCTTAGACTCACGATTTAGTAACTTACTTTTAATTAAGTTTTTGTATGCATAAAAGCACTTATTACCTCTAAGAATCCATGCTTGTATTTCTTGACCTATCTTTGATATGGTCTTCCCTTTTGGGGTTCTAGTACAACTGCCCAATCGTGGATTATTTTTAAATTACAAAAAAGAGCAATGCGGTATCTTTTTGGCCTTAGTAGAATAATATATTGCAGAAACTACTTCAAAAATGACGGAATTTCAACTCTTTTCTCGTTATATTACCTGGTGGACTAGTCCACCAAAAATTTAGCCTTTGAAGTGTATTTGCATATCCCGTTTATTGAGTTAGTAAAGAAATCTATATTATATTTGGCAAAAAATTTTAAAACCATTTCTTTATGCAACTCAAATCTGCAACTTCGTCTTTGCGTTTGACTTTTGTCTTAACTTATCGATGAAAAGGGGAGTTTTCCACCTCCCCTTTCCATCGATACCTTGTACCCAGCTTTGTGTCCTTTTTGCTATATGCCGCCATCTTTGTTTTTTTATTATCGTATTTGTTGTCTACTCCCCGTTCCAACGAGTTCTCGTACGTCACGATCGGACCAATAGAAACGAGAATATGACGTAATGTCGTCTTAGTATACTCCGATACGCACGGCACATACTGCGTTTAACCCCATTTTTTATTCCCTTTCCGATGGTACCTCACATCACGATCCGTTAAGCCGTCGCGCCTCCATCAAGAAATGACCAGAATGGACCTTAGTGATTTCTTATGGAAATTAACATGGGGAAATATCCCGTAGCTCTACTGCCCTTTTACTACTTCTACGTAAGAAATTACAGTACCTTTATAATTATACAAGTAACTAAAATATTTTTATAAATATTTGAAAGTATTCATTTGACTCTCGACCTGCAAACATCGCATCGATACAAATTAGACAAAAGTTTACAGTGGTGATTACAAACGGGCTTTGGCCGCGTTTTTACCGTCATTATCGTGTATCAAGTGGATATACTATTTATAAACTATTTAAAAATTAAAATATACAGTTTTAACAATTAAAATGAGTGCTCCACCAGATTTATCGGTGAGTGTTCCTTTTTATACTGCTACTGTTAATGGTCAACCTATAAATACTCAATACCAGCAACAGCAAATTCAACCAGAATGCCCAAATGTCCTTTTTCCACAAAATTCACAACCAAATTCAGCACAAATTTTAAACAATCCACCAACAACAATATATTATGTTCCTAACCAAGTACTTTTACAATCTTCCTCAAACTGTCAATACAATCCTACAATAAATCCCACATTATCTACAACTCAAAATGAAGCTTATGATTCTATTGAGATGACACATACATTACAAAGTGAAGAATCTTCAGAGGAAATCAGCGACATTGAGTCATCGGACATTCACGAATGGCAAACTATACAACATAGTAACAAAAAACGTAAAATTAATCCTCCGACACCAACAGAAAACGAAGACACGGTAGTAACCAGCAATAAATTTCAGATTCTACAAAATGAAAACGAAAACGACAACAATAACAATACAGAAAATACCAACAAAACTCCAGCAACCAATAAACCATCACCAATTTTTATATATATGGTGTTACTAAATACAATAAAATGGTTAATAATCTATCGGAAGTAGCAAAAACAGAGACATTCTATTGTACAGCATTAAAAAACAACACAATAAAAATGAATTCCCGTGACTCTGAAACATAGCCTTCATCTTAATTTGCAATCGATTGTATATTTGATTATTGTTTATTTTGTGATATTAACGATTTATGTAATTTCAGTAAATTTAAAATTGTTATTGTTATTTTTTTTTATAAGCTTAATCTATAAAATTGTACAATTTTCAGTGACAAAGCATATTTGTTACTCGGGGAATTTCAATAGATAATTTCGAGAAAAGATCGCCACATTTAGGAAATATTGGCATTATACATTGTTTTATAATATATGCAAATATATGCAATTTCTTATTAAACTATAAAATTTATGCAAAATATACCAGATATTCATAAAAATGCATTTTGAACCATATTAACTATTATGGCTTCTATGGTGTAATTGCGGCTAAATAGCGTGCAACTGATTAGGCTTACTTCTCTAAAACAATTAGAATTATTGATTTATAGAAAATAATTTGTTGTTAATAATCACTTTTTATAACTCTTTTTGTCTTATAATTTATAGTATTAAATAAGCATAATTTATGACAAACCGTATTGAAACATGTGTTAGAAAAATTAAAAGGATAAAACTGCTGTCAGTTGAATATTTGTTTAAAAAAAAATCATTCACCATTTGATTGGCACAGAAACAGCACTAACTCTATTTTAATCTTTTTTGTCTCGACGACAGACTCAACAGTGTTTATATTGGGATGCGAAGAAAGGACATCAATAATTTGATAATACAAGTGGCCATGAAAAGCCTAATTATATCTAAAAATACATGCTTTTGGGACTTGACGTATGGTGCAATGAATCGGGTAATTGTTAGAAAAAGCGTTTTTGTGATATTGATCTGAAGCTGTTTTTTTTTTGTGACATAACAGTGTTTAAAAATATTATTTTGGAAATAAACCGTAAATTATAAAATCAATTTTTTAATATTTGACACTTCAAGATTGGAATCAAATTTTAAAATAAAATATCTTTACGATGAATAATTAAAATTTTTTAATAGGTAATTTTTTTGGGGGGGGAGGGTAATTCCACTCCTACATTAAATGTTTGCTGATCAATATATTACACTATTCCAAAAAATTAACGCACCACTTTAAAACTTACCATATAACAGGAAAATATTAACTGAAATGAAATTGTTGAAACGTTGTTCCAGTTCCTTCAGAGTGTTTGGTTAATTAGGAGAATTCCTTAGGTGTCTACCAAGTAAGTTTCAAACATTCTCTATAGGATTGAGATCGGCACTATTCGCTGGCCATTCCATAACGTTGATTCCAACTTCCTCTAGACAATTTTGCACTTTATTGGCAACGTGCGGTCGTGCATTATCGTGCATTGGAACGAAATGTTTGCCAATATAAGGACTAAATGGCACAACGTGGTCTTGAAGAACGTCAAGGATAATATATCGGTGAGCATTGACGTGAGTTATTCAACACCACCAAGTCTTTATGACCCGTTAAAGAAACGCCCCCCAAACTATAACCGACCCTCCAACGAATAACGTCATTCCTTGCATGTTGCACTTTGCATACTGTTCGTTCTGACGTCCATACATGCGAATACGCCTATCACAATTGTAAAGACAGAATCTGCTCTCATCTGTAAACAGAACAATCAGCCTCCAACCAATGAATATGATTTCGTGCAAATTCTAAACGCACTCTGCGATGGGCCACGGTCAAGGCTGACCCTCTGACACGCATACGATTTACCCAATGACCTTCCTTGAGACGTTGGCGAACAGTTTCACAGCTGATTCGAAGATTATGAACATCTTTAAGTTGGGATTGTAAGCTTCTGGTAGTCACAAATCGTTGTCTGAGGATGTGAAGTCGTAAAAAACGGTCTTAAACGGACGTTTTTACAGGATATCAACCTTGTCCTGAACGCCTAGAGTGACTACCGGTCTCTCTGTACCGTTCCATCATTCGTGAGACCGATGTATGGTCTACGCCGAACCGTTCCCCCGAAATGTCTGTAACTTCAACCATCTGCGTGCAAAACAACTATTTGAGCACACTCTTCATTAGTTAAATTTCTTGATTAGCGTTGCATTTTGATTAAAACAATAGTAAAATGTCAGCGAAGCATGGGTCCTGAAAGAAACATTCAAAAACAAACTCGACACATTCGAAAGAAAAGTACTGAGGAGAATACTAGGACCTGTGAGGGAAAACGAAATCTTCAGAATTCGATATAACAACGAGCTCTATCAACTGTATAAGGAAACACCCCTGTCAGACTTCATTAGAATACAAAGATTGCAATGGGCCGGACATGTGATACGAATGGGAGAGGATAGGCTACCAAAACGAGCACTGAACGCCAGAATGCAGGGAAAGGGACCAGTTGGAAAGCCAAGAAAGCGCTGGGAAGACACAGTAAGCAGCGACGCACAAGCACTTTTAGGAGTCCGTGTATGGAGAAGAGCAGCCACAGACAGACAAGGGTGGAGGCAAAAAATAAAGGAGGCCAAGGCTCATTTTGGGCTGTAGTGCCGTAGAAGAAGAAGAAAATGTTACCACTAAACCGCAATAGTTCAAACAACGACTGAAAAATGACACTAACCTCTTATCGACATTAACAAAAAAAACAAATGCAAGTAACCTAAGAAAAACATTTCAAATACATGGTACATTCCATTCAAACATGAACACAATTAAATTTAAAACACCAATGAATCGCTTTTTTGTTTTTGTAAATGGTGCGTTAATTTCTTGGAGTAGTGAAAATTAAAAGAAATTTCATTTGAATAAACGCCTATTTGCCATATTATATCGTTTGCAAAAAAAAACAAACTAAAATAAATTATTAATATTTATATTATTGTAATCGACTACTCGATTCAAGGTTTAGATATCTGGGAATAGACATAACCAGTTACGGAGATATTAAAGAAGAAGTACAATAATAAAGCTTAAAAGCAAGTAAAGCGACGGTATCTCATAATGATGCAATCTGGAAAAACTAACACCTAAGACAAGACACAAACAAGAATCTATAAAGCAGCAATTAGACCTATGTAAACACACGGCGGAGACAAGAACTTCTTCTTCTTGATGTGCCGTCTTCTACCGACGGTTGGCGACCATCAAACGATATGTTTCTCTGTTTTGTGCCGCATGTATTACGTTCGCAGGTTCTGATATTTGAAACCATTCTCTCAAGTTTCTCAACCAGGATTTCTTCTTTCTGCCCAAGCATCTTGTACCTTCAATTTTGTCCTCTCACGATAAGCTGTAGTAGACTGTACTTATCATTACGGAACACATGGCCCAGGTATGACACTTTTCTCCTTTTAACAGTTGTAACAATTTCACTTTTTTACCCATTCGTCTTAATACCTCTGTGTTGGTCACTCTGTCTGTCCAAGGTATTCTCAGCATGCGTCGATACAGCCACATACTGCTGTTAACGTCCTCCCTTTTACTCCGTAAAGTAGCGTAGAGAGTACGTAGCATTTCGTGGCGCGCCATCGGAGGTTAACGCTTAGGTTGCGGTTGCTTAAGAACTTTCTCATTTTGATGAATTTAGATCTTGCTATTTCAATTCGGATCTTAATCTCTACGTCTGGGTTCCACTTATCATTTACTGTGTATCCCCGATATCTAAATTGGTGAACTCTTTTAAGTCAAGAACTAGACACATCTAACACATCTAAAATGAACAAAGAAGTATTGGAAGACCTAGAAAAAAATGGTATATATAAATAAGATATATATAGATAATATAGTATATATAGATAATAAAAATAATTTAGGAAGGTAATGAAAGCTGATGATACTGTCATTTTTGCAGACAGTCTCGAAGGTCTACAGACACTTGTTTCTAGGGTGGCAGAAGTAAGTAGCAGGTTTGGGCTTGATTTTAACATATCCATAAAAAAACCAAATACATGGTTATAAGCAAAAATAGGATACCACCTGGTCAATTTCTACTTAAACAACAACCTATAACACAAATCACCAACTTTTGTTATCTGGGTGCAAACTTAAATGAACAGTAGGACCAATCGACGGAAATTAAGATAAGGATCGAGAAGGAAAGATCAGCTTTCGTCAAAATGAAAAAAAACTTTAACAGCCACGACATAAAATTGGAAATAAAAGTTTGTTTACTAAAATGCTACGTATTTTTCCTTCTTTTATATGGCATGGAGTCATGGACCTTAACTGATGCATCACTGAAGAGACTCGAAGCATTTGAGATGTGGTGCTATAGACGCATGTTAAGGATTTCCTAAATAGACAGAATTACCAACGAAGAAGTACTACATAAAATAGGTAAAGACCGCGAAATAGTCGCAACCATAAAACGTCGCAAACTAGAATACCTGGGCCGATATGACGATATGACCTACTTTGGACTATACTTTAAAGTAAAGTGCACGGAAAAAGGGGTCCAGTACCAAGAAGAATATCCTGGCTGCATAACCTGCGAATATGGTTTAACTTAACCACTACCGGACTTTTCAAAGCAGCAGTTAACAAAGTCAGAATAGCCATGTTAGTGTCCAACATCCGTAACGGATAGGCACCATAAGAAGAAGGAAGCTAATATTAAAGGAGAAACAGGCTTTCTTCATTATGATTTTGCTGTTTTCGTCATTAATAGCACTCTATTTTTCCAGTCGTCCTGCTTGAGGTCTCTATAAATCATAGCATTTCCTATGTATGTTTTTCATCTTGTAGCAGCTCTTTTTCTTTGTCTTCTTCCCGGCAGGTCCTAATCCAATATTCTTTTCGGCCATCTGTGCCCTGGAATTTTTTTATATACTCGTAACACTGTCGGGCTCTATTTTCCAACTTTATTGTAATTAAGCATTCTTCTTCCATTATGTACCATATTTCCTATCTATGTTTCTATATATAAAAATACACAGAACTCATAGAAACGCTAACACAACATGGTATCGACCATAACACTGTAGCACTCATTAAAAAACTATATTGGGATCAAATGGCGTCGATCAAAATAGCCAATCATCAGAAAGCAAGAAGAGTTCGTCAGGGCTGTGTACTTTCTCCACTGTTATTTAATATATATTTCGAAAAGATCTTGTTAAATACTCTCTAAAATATTGAAGAAGGGGAATAAAAATCAACGAAGAATACGTAAACAACTTAAGATACGCAGACGACACCGTCTATATTGCGGACAGTGCTGAGGGTTTACAACGACTTTTCAATGTCATAACCAGAGAGGGAGATAGCTTGGGACTAAATATAAACACAAATAAAACAAAAATAATGGCTGTAACACGTGCACCAAATGTCGACATTAATATTCGTATATATAAAAAACATATAAAACCAGTACATAAGATTCCAGTATCTTGGTTGCTGAATAACAAACGATCTTGACCACGAAGTCCAAATACATGCTTCCATAGAAAAAAATCCTAATAAACTCTACGTTATCGTTGGATGTCCGGTACCAATTTGTAAAAACGTTTATTTATTCCATATTGCTATACGGAGTGGAAACATGGACTCTCGGAATTACAAGTATGAGGCGTATAGAAGCCTTTGAGATGTGGGTTTTTCGAAGGATGCTGAAGATCTCTTGGACAGAGCACGTGACCAACAACGAGGTGCTAAGAAGAATGGGTACTGAGAAAGCACTCCTAAATATACAGAGGAGAAAAATACAACTACCTACGACTTATGATGGAAGGGAAAGTGGAAGGAAGAAGAGGTCAAGAAAGAAAAAAATGCTCCTGGTTGAAGAATGTAAGAGACTGGACAGGTATGGACACACAGTCGATACTAAGAACAGCTCAAGATAGAGAGCAATTTGCTGTAGTTACGGCCAACCTTCAGTAATGGAGAAGGCACCTTAAGAAGAAGAAGAAGATGTTTCTATTTTATCCGGTCTGGTAATTTGTAGATATCTTCCAATAAAGCCCAGTTCCACAGTTCTTATTTTATTTTGTATTGATATTATCATTAACCATATCGGGTAATATTCATCATTATGCTCCATATAGGGTAATATTCATCATTATGCTTTGAAAAATCCTTTGTTTTTTGTTTTCTTTGGATATAATGTTGTTCCATATCCCTTCATGGTGTGCTTTCATAGCTTGCTTTCCTTGTGCTATTTTCATTTCTATATCTTTTATACAAGTACCATCTTGACTTATTATTGACCCTATATACTTAAGTCTCACAAGTCTTAATAGTCTTTTCTTCTAAACTTAAGTTTAAATCTGCTTTAAGCTCGGATCCAATTCATAAGTATTCGATCTTAAACATATTTAACTTTGAGTCTCAGGAATTAAAGCATATTCTTCCTTTAATTTTGTTGTCATATATTCCATAATCCTCTCTGTTTTGTCCAAAAATGACCTATTCATCTGCGAAAAGTGCGAGATGTAATATATTCTCTTATACTGGTATGCTCATTGCTCCACATTTTGTAAATCATCTCTTCAAAGCCTGATCCATCTATAGATTAAAAAGTGTAGGTGATAGACCACATCTCTGTTTAAGACCTTTGTTTTCAGCGATTGTTTTCGTTATTTTTTTGTGTTATATTTACCTATTGCTCTCTAACTTTTGCATTTGCATTGCATTTTTCTCATTGCTTTCCACGTATAAGCGGCAGCAACCGCTTATACGTATCAAGAGGTCGGCATACGTATTCGTAAGTGGTTGCCGCCGCTTTGTATTGAAACAACAATCTAGTACCGTCTTTATGTTTTATTTCTTTACTCTGTTTGGCGTACCAGAAATTGAATTTACTACGAATTTTGACCATGATGAACGGTATGTGTAATGCAATCTTAGATTCCCTTGTCGAGTTATTTATCAAGCTGTTTGCTTTGCAAGTTTTAGAAAGCACGGTAGTCAAAATTGGAATTTGCTTTCGCCAGGTAGAAATAGTTTGTTTTCTCTTTTTGTTCAATAGTGGCATTTATTTGATCAGCGTTACTTAGGATATCTCGTATATTTTGTTTGGGGCGATAAAATGGATCTTTTGGATAGTATGATGGTCAGTAAATACGTTTTAAATAGATTGGATTGAGGCTAAAGAGTCTGTGCATATAGGAACTTGCCTATTTGTTATTGAATTGTATTTGATAGCTTAAAGTCTGCTGAATAATTCGCCGGTATGAATGCTGCAAAAGAATGGGTTAAAGAGTGACGTGATAACACAGTTCATATGCGGTCTGTCTAATTTTCATACACGTTGTTTTTTTCTCATAAACAATCAGTCCATACTGTTTAGCCCTTATTTCAAATGCCACCATGTTGTTGACTTCACCCTATCATTTTCACTTGCTTCTTGTCATTTTCATTTGATTCTTTATTAAGCAGCTCTCTGAAATGTTTTTGTCATATATTTAGCTTTTCCTGCTTATCTTTTATTAGATGCTCTTCTTTACTTTTGTAGTAATCCTGTTTTTTCTTGAGCCTTTGTCACTGCTGCTTTTTGCTTCCTACTACCAGTTTTTATATTTTTATTAATATAATGTTCTTCATCTCTTAAACCTTTTATCCATGTGCTTTCTCTTTTTCCTCCTACACATTTTTGTCGTGTCTCTTCTCTCTGCTTTATATTTATTTTTATTTTCGTCACTTAGTTTATCCATATATTTTAGTCTTACCTCGTTTTGTCTGTTAGGGCTTTTCTTGCATTTTTCATATAATTTTTTTTATCTCTCCCATTTTTATATAACCTAACCGCTTTTGAGCTGCTTCTTTTATAAATTCTTTTATTATTTCCCACTCCATTCCGATGTCACCTTGATCTTTGCTTTGAAATACTTTTGCTGTCACATCTGCCTGAAAGTTCTCAGTGGTGCCTTTGTTCCTTAATTTGGCGACGTCATATGTTTTATACGATATTCTCTGTTCTCTGACCTTTAGGACAGTTTCTCTTAATTTCGTGATCATAAGTATGTGATCTGCGTCTGTCTATTATTTTCGCATGTTTGCTTTTCGCTAGGACGTGGTCGATTTGGTTGTGTGTTCTACCATCTAAAGCGACCCATGTTTCTTTATAGATTTTCTTATGAACAAATTACATGCTCATAATTCGCAAATTGTTTTCTTGTGCAAAGCCTACTAAGAACTTTCCATTCTTGTTGCTTTCGTCATGTTTGCTTTTATCTCCCGTAGTTTTTTGAGATCCTAGTTCTAAGATTTTTCACCTTGGCATTTAAATTACCTATTATAATTTTAATTTCGTATTTTGAAATTTGAATATAAATAATTTCAATCATATCATGAATGTGTTGCTTGTGTAAGTCCATATCAAATAGGTAAAGAAATAATAATAAGACTTACTCACAATCAATTTAATTTAACAATCGGACGACCGGTTTCGCTTTCTACAATTTGCAAAGCATCTTCAGGTCTAGATACAAAGTTAAACTAATGCTGCAATAAAATAAACCCAATTAGGGTGGTGTCTAATAAAGATAAAATAAACAAATAAGTTAGTTCATACAAATTATAGTAATTATGCCAATATTACATGTCTGTGGTTTTCACAATGAATAAATTTGAATATATAAAAGGTATTAACAGACAAGGTAAGACCCACAATTGGTATAAAGTAGTAATATTATATTGTAATAAATTAATAAATGAGCAGATAAATAAAACAAAACAAACATTACTTACATGCCGGTACTCTATTAATTGATGGATGGTAGGTCATGGTTGCAAAAATCATGTATTGTTGATTGGAGAACTTTAATGTGCTATTGCAGTTGTTTTGACAATAAACGGGAAGTTCTTGAGGAGAACAGATTTGATCCAATGAATGAGAGATAGGTATATTGTGGTTGTTTGTCAAATGAAAGTGATGTTCTTTACTATTGTAATATTTAAATTATTTACACTTATATCAGAGATATATTTTTGGAATGTGTGTTATTTATTAAGTATTTATGTTATGAAGGAGACAGTTTTATGACAATAAATAAGAGTAGCTGTACCGATTGTGTGGTTGTGCAATTATTTTGACTTGTAATTATCAAGTCTATTGGCAAAATTAATCAATAATTGTAAAGTCAAGTATATAAAAAGTATATAAAATTATTACAAATTAAGACAATCAGAGACAAATTAAACACACATTAACAGGAACAGAAACACTAAATGACGGGACACACATTGAATTTAAAACTTAAACTTGGGGAATGGAAGAAACTGCAAGCACTACATCTCAGTGTTGGAAGTAATGAGTTTTTTTATATTTAATCTATTAGATTTAAGAGGCAAATTTGACATATGTAGGTTGAAGTGTGACAGTTCTTCTTCTATTACTAAATACTGTAAGTTTAGTTATTCAGTTTAGTAATAGAAGAAGAACTGTCACACTTCAACCTACATATGTCAAATTTGCCTCTTAAATCTAATAGATTAAATATAAAAAAACTCATTACTTCCAACGCTGAGATGTAGTGCTTGCAGTTTCTTCCATTCCCCAAGTTTAAGTTTTAAATTCAATATTTGTCCCGTCATTTAGTGTTTCTGTTCCTGTTAATGTGTGTTTAATTTGTCCCTGATTGTCTTAATTTGTAATAATTTTATATACTTTTTATATACTTGACTTTACAATAATTGATTAATTTTGCCAATAGACTTGATAATTACAAGTCAAAATAATTGCACAACCACACAATCGGTACAGCTACTCTTATTCATTGTCATAAAACTGTCTCTTTCATAACATAAATACTCAATAAATAACACACATTCCAAAAATATATCTTTGATATAAGTGTAAATAATTTAAATAATACAATAGTAAAGAACATCAAAATCCACAAGGAAAAATTTCCACAATTTTAAATTCAATCACATATGTTACTACTTCAATTTCTTCAGCCTGTAGATTTCCATCTTACTAAACTTAATTTTATTAATTTTTCACCATAGGAGCATTCTTAAATAAAGTCATTTAAATATGAGGTCTGATATTAGCTTCAAATATTTGTTATTTAATTTTTACCTTGTCCTAGATGTGTTAAACATAAAAGGATAAATTTCATAAATATAAGCTAACCCAAAATTAAATACACTTTAGACCACATTCCATACGACGAAAAGCAACATAAGTTGCCTAAGGCACAGGTCATTCTATTAATCATGACTATAAAACCATCATTGATTTGACATCTTTTATACCCTAAATTAATAAATAAAAAGTTTTTAAATCCCAACACCTAGATTGTTGTTATTTTTTAAAATCATCAAAACTTGTTGAATCTTTTGGCTGTAGTAATACTATGTACAACTATTATAGTTTTTGTTGCATTGACATTCTGTTATCTTCATCCTTCAAAAGTATCTTGTCAATCAGTTCCACGTTGTTGTCCGAGTGCAGAGGTTCCCTCTCACCGGCTCTGGAACCCAATTGAGCCATGTGTTACCTATAGTCAAATTTAATTTAATACTGAACATCACAGTTATTTTATAACACAATGTACAACATTTCATAACTAAATGTAATTTAAAGGGTTTTTACCCTAATATTTTGGTGGCTCAGGCATTGTGACCTAATAAGTATAACCATCTTTTGCTTTTCAACCATAGTCAAAATTTCACAATCTCGTTTGTTTTAACTAAATGGTTTATACTTATTTTTAGGCATTTTCGATTTTAATAACCTGATGATGGACTGTGTGGTCCGAAAACGTTTGTTTTATTGATGTGGCCCTTTTAAGGGTTTTTTAAATAAATATACCCATTTACAAAGATTAACCTCTTTTTCTTTTTTTTCTTTTTTTTTTTAAAGAACATCATTTTCATTTGACAAACAACCACAATATACCTATCTCTAATTCATTGGATCAAATCTGTTCTCCTCAAGAACTTCCCGTTTATTGTCAAAACAACTGCAATAGCACATTAAAGTTCTCCAATCAACAATACATGATTTTTGCAACCATGACCTACCATCCATCAATTAATAGAGTACCGGCATGTAAGTAATGTTTGTTTTGTTTTATTTATCTGCTCATTTATTAATTTATTACAATATAATATTACTACTTTATACCAATTGTGGGTCTTACCTTGTCTGTTAATACCTTTTATATATTCGAATTTATTCATTTTGAAAACCACAGACATGTAATATTGGCATAATTACTATAATTTGTATAAACTAACTTATTTGTTTATTTTATCTTTATTAGACACCACCCTAATTGGGTTTATTTTATTGCAGCATTAGTTTAACTTTGTATCTAGACCTGAAGATGCTTTGCAAATTGTAGAAAGCGAAACCGGTCGTCTGATTGTTAAATTAAATTTATTGTGAGTAAGTCTTATTATTATTTCTTTACCTAATTTCAATCATATTGTAGAATTAGTGTTTTACATTCTGGTCTTTATTCTCTGAAGGAGCATGAACATTTATTGCTTGAAAACTAATTTTCTAGTTTTACCTCTTAGTCTCAGACTACAAATCCGTTCAGATATTGGCTGAAACTCCACTATCGCACTTTGTAACCAATTACTTATTATAAGACTTGTGCCCAACACTTGTTCTTTTCCATCAATACTGAAAAAACTACAGTTGTCTGTTATTGTTACACCAGTTCCTGTCTGTTTTGTTTAAGCATTACCAGGATATCCTCTTTGTATTGTTTTATCACTGTAAATGTTTTAAGACACCTGCTTTATAAGTAATTTTCATGTTTCAGAAACCTCTCTAGATATTATTCGGATGACATTTCTTTTCTCTGTCTTCGTTCATTGCCTTTATCCATCCCTGCTAATCGGCTCTAGTTTGCTGGTGGGTCTAGCTTCTCATTTGTTCGGTTCGATCTTCATACTCTGCCATCTATTGTAACCTTCCAAAACTGTCTTGTTACTGTTTTACCTTCTCTTTATTTTCTTTTTTCAGTTTCTGATTTTCTGCTCTTAATTCTTTTAACTCTTTTGCATAAACTCTTTGCTCTCTTATAAACTTTTTCTAGTTTGGTTATTTATTTTTTATAAAATAATGCCTCACGCAGAAACTATTATCATCATTATTATCATTTTCATCAATTGTAAAAAGTATGCACTGATTCTGATAAGATAAAAAAGATTTGGAGAATTTTGAAACAACAATAGGGAACAACAATAGGGAAGTCACGACATTGGTCGTGACGTGATATAGTCAGAATGTTCAAAGATTGGCACTATTAATTCATTACGTTTGACATTCGTTTACTTGTTATAGTAATTTTATGGTGTATTTCAGTTTTATAAATCTTTAGATAGTTGCTGTAAACTATATATTTAATAATATTTAAGTGTTTTTGTTCAGATATTTTTTTTAAAATGACCGAAGAGGGTTTTTCCAAAGGCCAGTCTGATAACGGGCGCAGGAAATTTCGACACTAAGCAGGTAGCGACTAAAATTTAATGGCAATTTTCGACACCAGCCCCAATTCCCGTTTTTATCTTACAGGTATATTCGACACCAAATAAATATAGCTGCGACATAAATAAAATACCATAATTAATTTATTTATTTATTTTAATAAAAGTAATGTGCATTTTATTTCTTTATAACTGTAATAATCTTCTTCAAGTGCCATCTTCGTTCCGAAGGTTGGCGATCATCAGGGCTATACGTATTTTCGAAACTGCTGACCGAAACAATTCGTTGTTGCTACAACTATACCATTCCCGTAGATTCTTTAGCCAGGAGTTTCGTCTTCTTCCTATGGACCTTTTTCCTGCTATTTTCCCTTGCATAATTATTCGAAGCAGTTCATATCTTTCGCCTCTTGTAATGTGGCCCAAGTATTGCAGTTTTCGTTTTTTGATTGTAAATATGACTTCCTTTTCTTTGTTCATTCTTCTCAAGACCTCGACATTTGTGACTCTCTCGGTCCATGATATTCTCAGGATTCTGCGATACATCCACAGTTCAAATGCCTCTAATTTTTTGGTATCAATCTTTTTTAACGTCCATGACTCCATTCCGTAAAACAGCACAGAAAGTACGTAACATCTCATCAGGCGAAGTTTCATTTCAAGGCTCAAATCTCTTCCGCAGAACACTCTCTTCATTTTAGTGAATATGGATCTGGCTTTTTCTATTCTTATTTTGATTTCCGCTGAGCTATCGTTGTCTTCATTTATAAAAGTGCCTAAATATTTGTATTTGCTAACTCGATCGATAATTTCATTGTGTAAATATAAATTTTGGACATTTTGTGTTGATTTCGATATTACCATAAATTTCGTTTTCTTTATGTTCAAAGATAGTCCATATTCTTCGCTGTAGTCTGCTATCTTATTCACCAATGTCTGTAGCTGTAATAATATGTAATAATATCTAAATATAATACAACTAGTACCTAATTTTTGTATATTTTACCGTTAATATACTTGTATACAATGATTTATTTGCTATTATAGAAATGATAAGATATAGCTTTTATAAAATTTAACCTACGTATTTGTTGGGATCGTAGTTTATCCATAATTTTCTCCAAAAATGCCAATTTAGCCTTAATAGTAGTATCTTGCATTGGTTACCATCTTTACTTCAAGCTTTTTTGGATCGGCTTCATGATTATGTACCAAATCACTTCTTGTGATAGTGAGGTCCTCACAGCCTATTGTAAACACTTCTGCGGAATATTTAGTGTTTTTTTGGATGCAAAGCCAAAATATCTCGCCGCTTTTTAACACTTTCTGTTTCGAGAACGAATGATGCTCCACCACTAATAAATCTCGACCACAGGAACTTTTTATCAAACTCATTTTTTAAATATCCGTATACGTGCACAAGTCAACGTCAAACAAGAAATAAATTACAACTGAAATAATTTAGTCACAGGTACACAAGTGCCACGCCCCCTGCCGTGACAATAAATATTGGGAAAACCTGCTTGTTCTGCTTGGGTGGAAATGTTCATCGCCGCTAATTATCTACCTACCTGCTTAATGCCGCGGTGTCGAAATTTCCTATAATAAAATTTGACCCTTCGATTACCCCAGGTACAAAGACAATTTGGTGTCGAAAGTTCGCCCGCCGCTGATAACTTGCCTATTGTAAATATGTTAATGGTAGCCACATATTTTCAAAACGGTGACAATTTTTCCCTGGGAGAAGTTCGGGGAGTTAAAGCAGATAAGTAAGTACATAATATACTCCTATTACATTAATTTTATTGTGATTATTATTCTCATAATAAGGTATTTAATGATAAAACTTAGTACTTTATATTAAGTAGTGTCAATATTATATGTTTATGCTATAGTACTGAAATTTAAACAAATTAACTTATTCATCGTTTGCATTTAGATCTGGCAGAGAATCATATGGAGATGCAGCTGTGGGATGGGTTCAAGTAAAAAGAAATTACATGATCTGTACTGTACTGGTAATCTAATAAATATTTTGTTGGGGGTTTTAATGGTTGTACTTTTACACAATGGTACTAAAGAACACTTGTAATATTTACTTTTAATAGTAATGACACACACAATTCAACACTCTCTATTCAAAAACTGTATCAAACACCAATATAAACAAAATAGTTTATACTTTTATACAAGACAGGAGACCTGACATACAGACAATACTACCAAGTGACGTCACAAGGGTTCGCGCGCTTTTTTGATCGTTTGAAATGATTTTTATACACGGAAGATTTTAAATTTGTATTGCTAAGTCAATATAAGTTTTTGAGGCGTGAAATTTTGGAAATCTTATTTTTAAATGAAACTGAACGTTATTATATAATAAAAAAAAATGTGCAAGTTCCCTATTCAAGGTATAAGGGAACAAATGAATGTCAATATTGACAATATTCAAGGAGAAATTAACACTGTCACAGAAAAAAGCGGAAAACGATAAACAAATAAAAAGGCGCGAATTTAAGAGGACAGGCCCAGCAGAAAACGGAAAGCCTTAGGGCGAGCGCCCACCAAAGTGGCGTGGCAGTGGCAAGTAGCAAGTAGCACGCGTCTAGCATATTGTAACCAATGAAAACGAATGATTCAGCGCTCACCAAAATGATAGTGACGTCATTCATTCTAATATTTTTTTTCAATGGTTACATTTAAAAATAACATGCTAGATGCGTGCTACTTGCTACTTGCCACTGCCACGCCAGTTTGGTGGGCGCTCTCACTTAGAGATATGCGATGCAGTTTTGTTGCAAATACAAACAAAGTTTACCCTTTCCGGACGTTTAGTCGATTTTAATTTATTTGCGTCGGAGAAGTTTTTTGCTTATAAGACCCAGTTCCCCAAATCATTTTTTAATGAAACATGCAGACAATATTTATTTTTAAATAAAGCTCGGCTTAAAACTGAATTACAAGTACTGTATCAGAGAGAAGAAGTAAGTACTACATTTGGAGCTGTTCCGCTACATAGACTTAAAGAAACTATTAAAGTGTTTAAGTATTTTAATTACCATTTCATTGTCAACATCTAAAGCAGAATGCTATTTTTTGATGCTATAACGAATTAAAACATTTCTTAGGAATAGCATGAAGGAAGACTTACTTAGTGTTTTAGGTATGATATCTCCAGAAAAACATTTTGTAAATGGCATGGTATTGATAATTTTAATAATAATCATTGAAAACTTTGCAAACAAAAAGAAAAAAGCATTGACTTCATATATCAAAAACTTTAAAAGTGATATTAACACGTTGAGTGCCAGATAAGACCAAGTGGTCTTGTCCATTTCTGGAACGTAATTACTGTGTGATACCAATCTGGACTCATATGCAGCGTCGAAACATTTCGTTATATGAAGCAGCATTAGTCTCGTTGTATTCATTTAAATCAATGGGATTTTGAAACGGTTAGGGCCTGACGGTCCAGTTTCTATATTTGGCCTTTATATACGAGACCGTTGTGGCACCCTACAGCAATATAACTTTTTTTTATTTTAAATATATATCATAATTTTTAAAAAGTTTAATTTTTATGTACGTGTACATAAAAATAAAACTTTACTCTACATGAAAACTTAAAATAGGGCTTTGATATTTTATATTTTTGTTGCCTTATGCGCTACAAAAAAAAAACAAGATATACAGTAATGTTTATTACAATTAGAGCATTTCAGTGAACTTTGTGGGGCTTTTCTTGAGGCCTCCCTGGAACCCGATTATTCAGAGATCTTCGCATAATAAATACTGCAACTTTTTCTATTAGCTCGGCCAACATCTTCCAGTATAGGTGAGGCTTCCTCGCACTCTTCATTATTTGGCGAAAAATCTTCACTTTCTCGCAATAGTTTCTTTACAACTTTCTTTCTAAAGTTAGTAATTGACATATTGACACTGGCTATTTCTTGATAAGAAATATAAGCATTTACAAGACTAGTTCGCGGTACGAGTTCCAACGCCAGCTTTCTTTAACATTTTAAGCTTCGCCTTAAGGAAGTAATATAGGCTTTCATTTGATTGGATAGATCAATAAATGTCTTACATTTAATATGACTTATAACTACTTTTGGCTTCAAAATGTCTCGCCCTCTTTTCTTCACTGGAACCATCTCAGCCGTGTGCTTAGTACTTAGACACAGAACATTGCGTTTATCGTGTTATTTTTGTACCACAATTCCTTTCTTACATGCCGTAGCAACCGTTTAACATACAAGAGGTATACTAATTATCCGTGTAAAGTGTGCGTAATTTGTATAAGAGATTGTCCATTAGATCCATGATAATTTTGGAGGAAACTGACATTTGCTCGTTTTGGATTTACCACAATATATACTAAAGTTATAGGTACAACCCTTTTCAAGGCATAACTTAAACAACTTAATGCCAATCTTATGGCGTTTGTTTTTGATATACTGTATAAACTTTGATCGTCCTCTAAATGTAACTAACGTTTTATCGATACATATATTTTCTGAAGGTACAATCTAGCTCTGAAACGTAATTCTCAATTTTTCTAGTAAGGGCGTCAGTTTTTGCAACCTGCCGTCTGATAAAATTGCATTATTGCAGAAATGGAGCATCTTGGAGTAAAAGTTGAAACCTGTTGCAAGGCATAACTGAGCATATATAATTACTAGGTATATATTTTGTCTCGAGACCAATAGCTCACTTAGCTTACTTCAGGAAACGGACATAAACCCATCCAAAGAATAATTCCGAATAGTTTTTCTATTTCATCTGAATTTGTTTGTTTCCAGGATTTTACGCGAGAATTAGGATAATCGTTTTTCTCAATGTACTGGTCAGCATAGCGATTAGTTTCAGTCACCTAAAAGTAGAAAAATAATTAAGAAATCCAAAAAAATATTTTTGCCTATTACCATTAAGTTTATGATATCCTAATTTACAAACAGTTTATAAAAATCGTATGGAGTTTTATTGTACATAGTTTCATACAATTCCGATCGAAATCCAGTACCATTTTCGTTCGCTACAAAATTAAATTTCTTCAGGTAATTGCCACTGACTGGCTCCCAGACATAAGTAGCATTAGTAGCTTATTGGTCCTCTTCTTCGTCACTTGATGAGAAAACCTGCATTTGTTGAATAACAGCTTCAATGGCATCTGCTATATTGTATTGTGGTTTGTTTTATTGACTGCTTGGATAATTTTACAAGATGTCGAGGCACCTAAGTTCACTTCGTGTAAATTGCATTTTGAGTCACATATTTTTGTTAAAACTTTCTTCTTCTTGAATGGTTATTATTCTGATAAATCAGAGTCAGAGTCGTTCTCTGATTCGGGCTCAAATTCATCTGATATTCCTCCGGGTTCAAAATCGTTCACATTCTTTTGGTCGGAAAAACATGCTTGCAATAACTTTTCTAAACGGTGCTGTTCTTTTTCAATAATAGACTTATTGACTCACCAAAAGTTCAACAACAGCTAAACCGATCCAATATTGTAAACAACGTTTGCGCCGTTACGTAAACATCGTAAACATATTTTACATTAGCATGCTGTGGTGACACGTTGGTCTCATATGGCCCGAAAGCAAAAATTGAAACTCAAAGGCTGCTTGAGACCAATGTGTCACCATTATTGTTTTTTTTTTGTTAAATTGCCGGTTTTTGATTTTTTTCAATTTTTAATAGCAAAAAAAGTTAATCATGGTTATTTTCATTTAAAAATTGAGAAACAAAATTGGCTCCACGGACAGATTTTTTTGTCCATAGTGTCATTCAATGTGTTAAACAACTTTGTGTAACTACTAAAATAGTGTAATTTTTAAAATTTTTGTAAATAGACTCTCGAAACTCAACAAACTTCAAGTACTATCACCAGTACATATTGGTGATAAGTTGAGTTTTTTTATTAATAATTAATTTACAGAATTGTTTTGATAAATTTTGGGCAATTTCTTGACACCCCAGAAATAGAAAACACCTACATAATGTAAAAGTATCTGCGCCATTTTGTTTTTTAATTTCTATTTTATCCCTTTTGTGAGAGTATCGTAAAAATGCCATTAAAAATTTAGGCACCTACCCGAATTCTGGCACTACCTTCTTAAAGTAATATGAGCCGCCGCTGCCTTTTAGAAACTTCAAATATCTGTGTATAAGATTTTATAAGCTTTTTAATTTCTGGGTTTAAATTCTGAATTAACTGGTATGTATAGAATAATATATGAGATTAATATTTAATGTAGACTAATTTTTTTAATTAATTTGTTATACTTCGGAAATAGGTACCTTAAAATACTATAAAATTTTTGTTTTACTCACCTCACACACAACTGAATAACACTTTGTATTATGTTACACCACTATCCAATACAGACATTATTTATGAATAAAGGCGTTTTGATTTTGTATAAATTTTGTCTCTAAATATTTGTTGATTTCTGTGATAAGCAATATTATAACTAAAAATTGCCTTTTCAAATTTGTTTTTGTATCTGTTCTCCTAATTAGTACCAAACATTGATTACAAATTATACACAACATTAATTAGGCAGGTAATTTAGTGAGATATACAAAGGATTACACTCAATACCTCTTGAGCTGTTCCCAGTATTCTGTTCTATATAATTATAATTGAGTTATATCAAGTGTACCAGTTATAATCGATTAACTAAATCACTTCCAACATCCTGACGCAAGCAACTATCCTTAACCTTTTCTTTAAAGCTTTTTGGGTGTGGAATTTAAAGACAAGCAATTAATTAACCTACACCAGTGGCAAATGTACATTATGTACACAGAAGGCAGGGCTATATTTACCTTTTATAAAGCTCGAAGGCGAACACACCTATCACTATTACGCACCATTAGATTTGATGCAGAAAATATGACAGAAAGCTTTTTTTGTTTTAGGAAGGATGTTACTACAATTATGTTTTATGCTTTTGTTATTATCGCATAATCGGATAAAAGAAATAATTACCCAGTGCATCTAAGGCACATAATAATTTATGGGAGAAATTAAATGAATATAAATAACAATATTACCAAAGCCATTAGCTGCAGCTAAAGAATATAATAAAAATTAATGGATGTCATTAAAAAATTAGAGTAGGTGTAACTAGGTATTAAACACTTAAATTAAATTAAAATAAATGAATAATACTTAAGTGCAGAGAGTATGCTAATGACCTATTTCTAATAACTGAAACAAAAGTAGATCTCAAATGCATGCTTATATATTATAATATACAACATTATATGTATAACAACTATACAGAAAATTTAATGATATAATACTGGGGATGAATCGTACTATCGTATCGATGAATCGTAAGTATGATTACAATAGACACAGATCAACACTTCGATCATGGTAAGATTCATTTATAACACAAGTAGAATCAGTTATAAGATATAAGTAAATTTAATATAAACAAATCAAAATAATCTAGGAGACAAAAACAAAAACAAATCTATCAAATGGCCAACTATATGGCCTAGGAGACAAATTCGTTAAACTTCCCGTGCTCGAATTGGTATCACTAAAGTGTTATGATCATTTCGGCCTATCCCAGCCATCGTCAGACACTTGGACTGATACAAACTCGGAAAGTAAAACGAATGTCTCCCAAATCTTTACTACCGTGTAGTTAGCTTATAAAGGCGCCACCTACTTTGGAGGCCGTGAACGAAACGATATGAATAATCGTTTTCTGTATCCTTTATGCTATGCGAAATGTGTAAAGAATTAAATCTTTTAGCGAAAGCCGCTATCGCTTTATATATCAAATAGCTAACTATATGGCCTAGGAGACAAATTTGTTAAACTTCCTGTGCTCGAATTGGTATCACTAAAGTGTTATGATCATTTCGGCCTATCCCAGCCATCGTCAGACACTTGGGCTGATACAAATTCAAACTCTGAAAGTAAAACGAATGTCTCCCAAATCTTTACTACCGTGTAGTTAGCTTATAAAGGCGCCACCTACTTTGGAGGCCGTGAACGAAACGATCTGAATAATCGTTTTCTGTATCCTTTATGCTATGCGAAATGTGTAAAGAATTAAATCTTTTAGCGAAAGCCGCTATCGTTTTATAAATCAAATGGCCAACTATATGGCCTAGGAGACAAATTCGTTAAACTTCCCGTGCTCGAATTGGTATCACTAAAGTGTTATGATCATTTCTGCCTATCCCAGCCATCGTCAGATACTTGGGCTGATACAATAATAATATTGTATCATTATAAGCTAACTACACGGTAGTAAAGATTTGGGAGACATTCGTTTTACTTTCCGAGTTTGAATTTGTATCAGCCCAAGTGTCTGACGATGGCTGGAATAGGCCGAAATGATCATAACACTTTAGTGATACCAATTCGAGCACGGGAAGTTTAACGAATTTGTCTCCTAGGCCATATAGTTGGCCATTTGATATATAAAGCGATAGCGGCTTTCGCTAAAAGATTTAATTCTTTACACATTTCGCATAGCATAAAGGATACAGAAAATGATTATTCATATCGTTTCGTTCACGGCCTCCAAAGTAGGTGGCGCCTTTATAAGCTAACTACACGGTAGTAAAGATTTGGGAGACATTCGTTTTACTTTCTGAGTTTGAATTTGTATCAGCCCAAGTGTCTGACGATGGCTGAGATAGGCCGAAATGATCATAACACTTTAGTGATACCAATTCGAGCACGGGAAGTTTAACGAATTTCCACAAGGAATCTACGTTCCTGTAGTTGGCTGTATACCATGTATTAAAAATTTAATTAAAAATCCTTTGTAATAGGTATATTTTAGGCCCAAACGGGCTAAGTTAAAAAGACAAAACGTTTTCGGAAACCATGTTCCATCATCAGTGTCCTAGAAAATAGTTAACCACTTAATTAAAAAGAACATAGGTTAAAATTTTGACTAAGGTTAAAGAACAATGTGGTTAATACTTACTAGGAGTACATGAATGAAGCCACCAAGATTAAATATGTGGGTAAAAACCCAATTACATATGTTTAATTACATTTAGTTTTAAAATAATGTTGTAATGATATAGGATTACAGAGTTACCGATGGATTTGGTAACATGGCGACATATGACTCCACGTTGAAGTTGCTAGTCTTGAGACGGTATGTCTTCGAGGACTGTATGAGTGCAACTGATTGGCAATGACATTTCATGACAATATTGTTAAGTTATGACGGAAATAATCACAGAGCAGTCAATGTAGCTGTATGTTTCTACTTAAGACAAAAGCCAACGTTATTTAAAATTGTGAAAATTAAGTAAATTAATATAACAGTATCAACCATCAAAGTTGTAGTTTTTAATTTATGAAATTAAGATGATATAAGGGGGCAAAAATTGTATGGTAGTAGTTAGGCAACCAACTATGCATGTATGTAGCAATGTAATATAGAAAAAATTTCAATTATATGGCCCTTTATGTTACTTAAACATTTGGTACCCAGAAAATATAAACTAGACACATGTGGAAGGTTGAATTTTAGAAAATATTGATGTTAATGGTTGGATCTAAATATATTTATTTATAATTGGAAGTGTTCTTGTATGAATAAAATAAAACTGTTTTAGTAAATGTTCACATGTTATTTAACTTTTAACTCAAATATAGAGGTCCTGTATGTCAGAAGCAACATTTGGTACCTAGCAAATGTGAAAATTTTTGAGTTATAAGTTCATGAACATAAATGTCTGACAAGGTAGTAACAGACTAAAAGGTATGGAAGTTTTATTGTATTAGCTATTATATGTAATGAACGAAAGATTTTATTTTGATGGTTGGGACATGATTATGTAGTATGTTGAAAGTGTGATAATCTACTTATAACTTAAGAAAGGTCCTATCTGTCATAAGGCAACACTAGGCACAAGAGAAATAAAAAGGATAAGTTATAAGTTAGGTTTGTTGTAGGTATAAGTTGTGTTAAAGTTTGATGATGGTATGGTTGGCTTTGTTCATATTAAGTGAAACGAAAAAGTTTTTGCAGTGTCATCTTTGCAGATGAATAAGTTATGTGATTTGATATTATTCATAATGGATATGAGGATCTTAAGGTGTTCGTTCAACTATTGTGTGAAATAAACAAAATTTGAAGGTTGGGATATAGTTATGTATTATTTTTATCATATAGAACTCAAATTATAACTTAAAAAGGCCCTATCTGTTATAAGACAACACTAGGTACATGAAAAAATTTTAATGAATAAGTTATAAGTTGAATCTGTCTGCGTTGTGTACTGGACTTAACTTGAAATTGAAAGATTAATAGATAGCTATGTTTAAATTGAGTAAGAAAGAAATTTATGGTTGTTTTGAATGGATGGTGGGATACTGAACCACTGCAGAAAGCTGAGATCACCAGAGGTCCGCTACCAAACCCTAAGGAAGTTGTGTGAAAATGTAAGAAGAGGACTGAAATGTTTGTTAGAAAGGGTTGCTGAATAGTTTGGGATGTTTTGGGGGGCTAACAAGAAGCATGGACAGTAATAGATAAAGAGGGTTAGACTTGAAGTTTGGTTTAATAAAGAGAAGAGGGAAATGATGAAGAGTGTGTTATGTTTAAGTAAAAGTTTTGGAATGGACTGAAGTTTATTGATAAATGTGGATTTTAGTTGAGAGGTAAATTAGTGGTGAAAAATTATGAGAATAGTTGGCGATGAAGAGGAAGGAAGTCTCGATTAAAGGATACATGACGATTGACACAATTTGGGCTTATTTGTTTTTCTTTTAAAATTTCAAGATCTTCATATAAATCTAATTTAAGGAAGTTTTTTTGGGGGATGTTGTGGATGAGTGAAACGTCTTCTGGGATATTGAGGGTATGGTTATGTTCTTTGAGATATTGGGAGAAGGTGGAAGTATTTTCTCTTTTTATGTGTTCTAGAGAACGTGAGGATAATGATCTGCATGTCCTACCTATGTAGGAAGCATTGCAATCTGAAATCATCTGAGATCATCTGAGATCATCAGATTGCAATGCTTCCTACATAGGTAGGACATGCAGATCATTATCTTCACGTTCTCTAGAACACATAAAAAGAGAAAATACTTCCACCGTCTCCCAACATCTCAAAGAACATAACCATACCCTCAATATCCCAGAAGACGTTTCACTCATCCATAACATCCCCCAAAAAAACTTCCTTAAATTAGATTTATATGAAGATCTTGAAATTTTAAAGGAAAAACAAAAAAGCCCAAATTGTGTCAAGCGTCATGTATCCTTTAATCGAGACTTCCTTCCTCTTCATCGCCAACTATTCTCATAATTTTTCACCACTAATTTACCTCTCAACTAAAATCCACATTTATCAATAAACTTCAGTCCATTCCAAAACTTTTACTTCAACATAACACACTCTTCATCTCTTCCCTCTTCTCTTCATTAAACCAAACTTCAAGTCTAACCCTATTTATCTATTACTGTCCATGCTTCTTATTAGCCCCCCAAAAAATCCCAAACTATTCAGAAACCCTTTCTAACAAACATTTCAGTCCTCTTCTTACATTTTCACACAACTTCCTTAGGGTTTGGTAGCGGACCTCTGGTGATCTCAACTTTCTGCAGTGGTTCAGTATCCCACCATCCATTCAAAACAACCATAAATATCTTTCTTACTCAATTTAAACATAGCTATCTATTAATCTTTCAATTTCAAGTTAAGTCCAGTACACAACGCAGACAGATTCAACTTATAACTTATTCATTAAAATTTTTTCATGTACCTAGTGTTGTCTTATAACAGATAGGGCCTTTTTAAGTTATAATTTGAGTTCTATATGATAAACATAATACATAACCATATCCCAACCTTCAAATTTTGTTTATTTCACACAATAGTTGAACGAACACCTTAAGATCCTCATATCCATTATGAATAATATCAAATCACATAACTTATTCATCTGCAAAGATGACACTGCAAAAACTTTTTCGTTTCACTTAATATCAACAAAGCCAACCATACCATCATCAAACTTTAAGACAACTTATACCTACAACAAACCTAACTTATAACTTATCCTTTTTATTTCTCTTGTGCCTAGTGTTGCCTTATGACAGATAGGACCTTTCTTAAGTTATAAGTAGATTATCACACTTTCAACATACTACATAATCATGTCCCAACCATCAAAATAAAATCTTTCGTTCATTACATATAATAGCTAATACAATAAAACTTCCATACCTTTTAGTCTGTTACTACCTTGTCAGACATTTATGTTCATGAACTTATAACTCAAAAATTTTCACATTTGCTAGGTACCAAATGTTGCTTCTGACATACAGGACCACTATATTTGAGTTAAAAGTTAAATAACTTGTGAACATTTACTAAAACAGTTTTATTTTATTCATACAAGAACACTTCCAATATTATAAATAAATATATTTAGATCCAACCATTAACATCAATATTTTCTAAAATTCAACCTTCCACATGTGTCTAGTTTATATTTTCTGGGTACCAAATGTTTAAGTAACATAAAGGGCCATATAATTAAAATTTTTTCTATATTACATTGCTACATACATGCATAGTTGGTTGCCTAACTACAACCATACAATTTTTGCCCCCTTATATCATCTTAATTTCATAAATTAAAAACTACAACTTTGATGGTTGATACTGTTATATTAATTTACTTAATTTTCACAATTTTAAATAACGTTGGCTTTTGTCTTAAGTAGAAACATACAGCTACATTGACTGCTCTGTGATTATTTCCGTCATAACTTAACAATATTGTCATGAAATGTCATTGCCAATCAGTTGCACTCATACAGTCCTCGAAGACATACCGTCTCAGGACTAGCAATTTCAATGTGGAGTCATATGTCGCCATGTTACCAAATCCATCGGTAACTCTGTAATCCTATATCATTACAACATTATTTTAAAACTAAATGTAATTAAACATATGTAATCGGGTTTTTACCCACATATTTAATCTTGGTGGCTTCATTCATGTACTCCTAGTAAGTATTAACCACATTGTTCTTTAACCTTAGTCAAAATTTTAACCTATGTTCTTTTTAATTAAGTGGTTAACTATTTTCTAGGACACTGATGATGGAACATGGTTTCCGAAAACGTTTTGTCTTTTTAACTTAGCCCGTTTGGGCCTAAAATATACCTATTACAAAGGATTTTTAATTAAAAAAAAAAATTTTAACGAATTTGTCTCCTAGGCCATATAGTTGGCCATTTGATATATAAAGGGATAGCGGCTTTCGCTAAAAGATTTAATTCTTTACACATTTCGCATAACATAAAGGATACAGAAAACGATTATTCATATCGTTTCGTTCACGGCCTAGAAAGTAGGTGGCGCCGTTATAAGCTAACTATACGGTAGTAAAGATTTAAGAGACATTCGTTTTACTTTCCGAGTTTGAATTTGTATCAGCCCAAGTGTCTGACGATGGCTGGGATAGGCCGAAATGATCATAACACTTTAGTGATACCAGTTCGAGCACGGGAAGTTTAACGAATTTGTCTTCTAGGCCATATAGTTGGCCATTTGATATATAAAGCGATAGCGGCTTTCGCTAAAAGATTTAATTCTTTACAAAAACAAATCTAATTTGTTACCTCTCAACTCCCAACAAATTAATTTTTAGGTTAAGTTAGTATAGTTTATGGCCTCCAAGGTTGTTGATTATTCTCCTACATCGGTAAGGCAAACTCATGACAGATGGTAAAAATCTTGCAGTGGTATTCTATTTCACTGCATTGCAAGGTCTAAAACAGTTGCTGCCTTGTATTAAACGCAATATTTTGTTGTATAGCGTCTACCTAGTATGTCCTATACATCCTCAATTGGGTTTAAATCTGGCGATTGTGCGGGCCATGGTAAAACCTTAATTTTATTATCTTGGAGGAACGTTCGTACGACCTTGGCAGTATGCGGAAGCGCATTGTCGTGCAATAATTAAAATTCGAAACCAGCTTGTTATCAAAAAGGTACAACAATAGGTTCGAGAACAATATCGCAGTAGGCTGTTGCATATAAAAACGGTTCCACACAAACGTGATTGGTTCGTCATCAAGAGTGATGCCACCTTATACCATTATACTGTCGTCTTGCTGTCTACAAACCACCTGCACAGTGGTCAATCGTTCAGCATTGCAAGATCATCTCTAAATGCTGGTCTGTCTTGTATCTGGTGCAAATCGAAATCGGGACTCATCCGTGAACAAAGTCGAGGCTCAGACGTGAGTATATCACAATTTGTTTGTACTTTATGCCTACTGGATAATACAGACACTCTTACGGGTCTTTGAGCATTAAACCTAATTCATGCAGTCTATTTCTAATGGTCTGTCCACTTACAAACACCTTATGGGTCTCTTACAGTTTCATTTGTAATTGTGATGCAGTTACAGTGCGATCTTGCAAAGCCTGTAACCTAATTAAACAGTCTTCAATCTGATTGGTTATCCTTTATGACATTTTATGACATTTAGCAACATCAGCAGCTTCATGACACCTTAATGACAAACGAATAATGACACTTCTGTTCGTGTGGAGAACCTCAGCAATATCTCTTTGACTTCTGCCAGCTTGAAGCATCCCAATAGCACACCACTGAGTTTGGCGATTTAAAGGATGTCTCTTTATTATTAGCAATTTCAAAACTAAATAAAAATCTATAGACATCAAAAATCAAGTACCAATCAAGAAATATTACTTTTTATCTTATAGACAAAAAACGAATATCCAAGTTTTGTTAAATTTTTTATAGCCATGCTTATTAACATTGCCGTCCAAGTCGGTAATCGACAAAACAACAAACAACAGTAAAAACCTAAATGTATTTTGGTATTTGCGGCTAAAATTGATTTAAAGATTAAAATATATGTGTGTCTTTGCAGCCTATTCAAATACAACTGAAAAGAAAACTATTTATATACTTCACTTAACGTTCCTACCTTAACATTTGAATCAGCTTCTTTTAAAATTATGGATTTCTTCGAATAAAAAAATTTGGTATTCTGTCTTTTTGAACTACTATGAGAATAAAATATAGTACCACCCCACTCGTGCTTCATAGTAGTGACAATATTCTAGTCACGAAAGCCCTTCACTTGTTAAAAAAGGCGCTGTGTATAAGAACTTCATCATTAACTCTCCATTCTCTAGTACATTTCCTGTTATATCTACCATACTAAATTACCACTACGCTATTCTGGCTACTTTTTGTCGTGCCTTTTTCAATCTCTTTTTCAGCTTTTATAACACTCGCAAATCCTAGTATTCACAAAGTCATAAATAGTTTTAACAAAGAAGCATTAATTTATCATAGGTACTTTACTAGGATCCTCTTTCCTAATTTTATGTCACACTCATGTCATTATGATATCAGTACACTCATATCACTATGATATGAGTGTGAGACATACTACCTTTTTGAAGTTATACTTCTATACGAGCGTTCGACGTTGGTAATTTGTACGGGAGTGAATCGGAAAAATCATTACAGACGTAAGATATAGGTAAGAGAGAGACAGAAGATATATTTTCTCTCTCTCTCTTTTTCTCTCGAGAATTTTTGACCGAGAACTGTCAATTTTGAATTACTTTACTGTTATGTCTAGTTGAAAAATTTTTGCGTGTTTTGTTCATACGCTGGTGTATGTGAGTTCGAATCTCAATACGAATTTTCTTTTTTATTTTTGAAATATTTAAAAACTCCATGTTAATCTTATTAAATAGATGTAATATACGCAACAATGCAAAATTTTAAAATAAAATAAAAATTTACAACATAATCCGAGTTGTTGGGTATATATCCGAGTATAATTCATAATTATACAGGGTGAAGCAATAATTGTTAAACTTTGGCTTAAACGAAAAATGTTGATTCTGTTAGTGACCCTGTATAATTATAATATCAGCCGGCTTACCATGACTTTTGAATTTGTAGTGCTACCTCGCGGACTATTATTTTTATTCATAAGTGCCCGATGGTAATTTTTTGTTAAATAAAAACTTAATTTGCCGTTTTTTTCAAAATAAGTTGAAAATATCTTTTTTTTTTTGTTTTCTTTTTATTTTCAATAATTTTTAGTTTATTTGAGAATTTTAAATGTCATTAGTTTTTATTATTTCTATGATCGACACTGTGATTCAGCTGTAGTTGTCACGATGGTTTACAGTATATCTGAACGCGTGGAGATCATTTTCATATTTGCCTCCCAGAACAAATGTTATTTAAGAACAGTTCAAATATTTCATAAAAGGCATCCAGACAAAAATGTAAGTCACGTGTACGTCCCCAATTTAGTTTAAGAAAGTTTAGAGAAACGGGATCACTGCAAAATAAAAAAGGGATGCCTCAAGATTACTAAATGAAGCATCCCAAATTAAGGTCCTTGAAAATTTTGCAATAAGCCTACTGCAAACATACTGAAAAAATTCGCGTTGAACAGAGAATGTTAAAGAATATTAGTTTCGCTGATGAATATACTTTTAAGCTGAATGGTAACGTAAATAAATAAAACTGTCGGTATTGGAGTGATGCGAACCCGCATCCATTCAGAAAAGGTCGCACTCAATATCCTGAAAAACTGAATGTTTTGCCACCAGGGCACCCTATCTCTACACGAAGATTTGCTGAACTTTCAACATTCAAGATGGAGCACCTCCTCACAATGCAGCTCCAGTTAGGCACTGGTTGGATACTAATTATCCGAACAAATGGACTGGAAGGAGTGGTCCTATTGTGTGGCCACCGAAGTCGCCAGACTTACCGTCACCTGATTTTTTTCTATGAGGTTACCTCAAGTCAGTTGTTTATAAAACTCAACCTGTGTCACTTGGGGAATTGCGAGAAAGAATTACGCAAGTATGTCAGGCCATTACCAAAACAAACTTTGCCAAAGCTCGTGCAGAATTTTAAAATAGACTGTACTATTATTAATACATAAGGGGAGTGCGGCCAAACTCTCCTGAAGGTTTAAGCAAACTAGTCAAAAACAAACGAGAATAATCTTTTTCTTTACAAGGTCAGCAACCATGAAAACGAAAGGAGGGGTAACTGAAAACCCCTCTAAAAGAATAATTTCCTTCTCGAGATAGGATTTAAAGTAGAGACAATTAAAATGGTCTGAGGGAAAGGACACTCTAAGAGGTAGCAATGATTAAATTCATACGGGCCAATCTTCTAGATGCAAAGGCTGCTTCATTCACTATTTTCGTAGAAGACTAGCAAATGAAGCAACATATGTAGCCCTAAACCAGAGGCAAATTATTTTACCAAAATAATATATTATTTAAGAAAGTATTTAAGTCTAGTCTATAAAAAAGTATATAAGCTTATAAATAGCTTATATAAGCTTATATAAGCTTATATATAAGCTATATGCAGGAATCAAATATAAAAAATTGCTTAAAAATCATAATATTCCTTCCTCTAAAGTCCTCTAAAGTTAAAAAAGCCCTTATTTTAATTTCTTCTCATCATTGCAATTGCTTTGTGAGTGATTGCTTTGTGCAATCGCTGAAAAAGTGATTGCACAAATCACTTTTTGTAAAACAAGCATACATCTAGTGTAATAGAAATATTTACATTTTCACTACTACTGATTATTCGTATATCCGAGCCTTCGTATGTTTTAGCTCGCCATCTATATACCGAATGTTCTATTTTATTTCATTTATCTATGATGTTATTATTAATGTCCTAATAAAGGAATGGTTTTTCTAGAGTATTAAGTACAATGACATCAGACTTGGCATAATTTTATGATCTTTACTTAGGTTCAACTCCATATTCCGACTACACTCCATATTTTAATTTATTATTTTCGTTTTACTGTATAATATTCTTACTATTCTTACTAACTGTAGAAGGCCCACCTATACAAAAAATAAATATTTAAAGACAAATAATATGTTTGGGATTCGATGTATAAACATTATGTTAACGGCGTCATCTTTGTCTTAATTTTTATCTGCCGTACGACTGTATGTACACTCAGTTTTTATGACATGTAATGTAAACTTAAATAAAAATAGCTTCAATGCTGAACTCGGTAAAGACTTTAGTTAAAGTCGTGCGATTCGTTTCCAGAGGCGTAGATAATTTTAATTTTCTGTAACTTGTTTTATTAACCTGTTTTTTATCCGATGCTAAACACTTGATGTCAAAGATAAATAGTATATCTTTAACTCATCCCCAGGGGTAGCTGCCGTATATTGGACTTAAGGTCGACGAGTACATCCGAGCCCATTTCCCCCTAAAAGAAGGTCCTGCAAATACATGCCTTTCTGTTGTCTTGCTTTCCAAGTAAAATCACCCTCTCCTACTTGTACGCAGTAGACTGTCGTACGTACCGTACTAAAAAAATGGGACGGTCATTGTGAAGCTGGCGTCACTTTCGGACCACTTCTTTCTCTTATATAGGTCTTATCTCTATCGTTTTTTAGCCTGGCATTTCTCTTATTCTTCTTTCATCTTAATAACTGCTCAAATGAAATTAGGTCCTTCTTACTTTCCGTCTTCTTCAAGATCATCTCTCTCGCAGTCACAGGGTTTATACCTGTTTCTCTATAAATTTTGTTTCTGTCCACTGTCCATCTACTACACTTCAGCATTGTGTGAGTGTAAACACCCATGTCCTATTAGCACTTGCGTCAGAGAGTAATCCAGTCGCTTGTGATTACGGTCCAGCTAGTCCCTTAGGCTCAAGATCAGCATCTTACTTTACTGGACAACATCTTCCGTGCTGTTCGACTCTTCTTGCCTTTTTTTATTAATATTTTCCTTCTTTCTTGCTTATGGCTGTAGTCAAATGCTTTGTTTTCTCATAAAGATGTCTCTGGCCTACTGCTAACATATGCAGAGGAACGTACCCCGTAAAAATCCACAAAGCCGCCACAGATACAGTCCTGTAGACGTATGCTACTCGCAACGGACTTGTTTTGTCCACCTCTATGATGAGCCTCCTGTAGATCGGTATCTCTACCACCGCACTTCAGACTGGTGCCCCCTACAGGGTGATTAACTGCACAACGCCATGGCCCTCTTCCTTAATGATTTGGGACCCTTAAAGTATTTTATACCCCAGCGCAGCCGCACTTCTTCTACCTTTCAGGTTGCTACCTCGACACGAAACCACTTTGTGTAGCGTCACTCCCAGATATATCCCTGTGGGTCTACAGCCGTTACGTCAGCGATTGTGCAGTTCTCAACGATAATCGTTCTCTCGGAAAGATATTCCGCTACTACGCTACTTCAAGTAATGCATTCATGTGCTTCAAAAGCAACCCATATTCCACGTGTCCTAGACGTTTTACTGCTTAATACGGTATATGGTCTTCTTCTTCTTAAGGTGTCTTTTTCATTACTGAAGGTTGGCTATAACTACAGCAAATTGCTCTCTATCTTGAGCTGTTCTTAGTATCGAATGTGGGTCCTTACCTGTTAGTCTATTACATTCTTCAACCAGGAGAATTTCTTTCTTCCTGGACCTCTTCTTGCTTCCAATTTCCCTTCCATTATAAGTCGTAGGAAGTTGTATTTTTCTCCTCTGTAAATATATCCTAGATAACTTATTTTTCTGTTTTTTACAATATTTAAAATTTCTTTCTCAGTACCCATTCTTCTTAGCACCTCGTTGTTGGTCACGTGCTCTGTCCAAGAGGTCTTCAGCATCCTTCGAAAAACCCACATCTCAAAGGCTTCTATACGCCTCATACTTGTAATTTCGAGAGTCCATGTTTCTACTCCGTATAGCAATATGGAATAAATAAACGATACCAATTTACAAATTGGTATCGGACATCCAACGATAACGTAGAGTTTATTAGGAATTTTTTCATTCGTTGAAATGCGGACCTAGCATATTCTATACGAGCATGTATTTCGACCTCGAGGTTAAGATCGTTTGTTATCCAGCAACCAAGATACTGGAATCTTTGTCTATCTAGTCTAATCAGCCTTAAACGCTCACTCTTGGGCATAGGCCTCCCCTGTTATTCTCCATTGGTCTCTATTTTGGGCGATCTGCATCCAGTCCTTTTTTGCCGTTCTCTTAAGATTGTCAGTCCATCTCATCGGTGGTCTTCCTCTTTTTCTTTTCTTTTTCCATGGTCTCCAGTGTAGAATTCGCTTATTCCGTCATTCATCTTTTTGCCGGAGAGTGTGACCGGCGAAGTTTCATTTAAGTTTTGTAACCTTTCTTGATACATCGTTCACCTTTGTTTTTTCTCTGATCCATGAGTTTCTTTTCCTGTCTTTAAGACCGATACATAGCATCTGCCTTTCCATTGCTCTTTGTGTTTTCTATATCCTGTCGCTGTTCTCCTTTGTGAAAGTTCATGTCTGTGAGCCATATGTGATAACTGGTAAAATGCACTGGTTGAATACTTTCTTTCGCATATATTGAGGGAACTTTTTATTTTTTTGAATATATGATAGTTTACCAAATGAGGCCCATGCTAGTCTAGTTCTTCTTTTTATTTCTTCTGTTTAATTGTCCCTGTTCAGCTTTATTATCTGTCCTAGGTATATGTATTCTGCCACCTGCTCTAATTTATTCTGTTTGACTACTATTTCCAATTGGTCTTCTTGGTTTGTCATGGAATCTTTGTACTGGTTCTATATGTTTTTTATATATACGAATATGAATGTCGACATTTGATGCACGTGTAACAGCCATTATTTTTATTTTATTTGTGTTTATATTTAGTTCCAAGCTATCTCCCGCTCTGGTTATGACATTCAAAAGTCGTTGTAAACCCTCAGCACTGTCCGCAATATTGACGGTGTCGTCTGCGTATCTTAAGTTGTTTACGTATTCTCCGTTGATTTTTATTCCTTCTTCAATATTTTCGATAGCATTTTGCAAGATTTTTTCGGAATATATATTAAATAACAGTAGAGAAAGTACACAGCCCTGACGAACTCCTCTTTTTATTGGCAATTCTGCTTTCAGACGATTGTCTATTTTGATCGACGCCATTTGATCTCAATATAGATTTTTAATGAGTGCTACAGTGTTATGGTCTATACCATGTTGTGTTAGGGTTGCTATGAGTTCTGTGTGTTTTACTCGATCAAACGCTTTTTCGTAGTCGATAAAACAGAGAAACACGTCTTTTCGCTAATCTCGGCATTTTTGTAGTAATATCTGGAGGCCATATAATGCCTTTCTTGTACCAAGCCTCATGCAAAATCCAAATTAATTGTATATGGTCTAGTTTGTTAAAAATAACCTAAGCCAGATAATTAGTTTTAAGATATTATAAAATAAAAGAAGGCTTATTAAAAAAACGGAAATCTTTTTCAACTAGGTACATCTTATTTTTTTGTTCTAGAAAAATCAATAGATGATTAAAATTACCTAATCATGTCTCTGCATACTGTCAAAAATAGAAAAATTGACAGATCTATTACAAACGCATAAAAACTATTCCTACTAATCCGTGCACTCTTGGGTCAATTAGTCTTTCTAGAATTCTTGTAAAAGCTAAGAAAAGAAGTAATTTAGCAAAAAATCATGCAACCTCAGTTGTTTGGCATACTGGTGTAGCTATAATCATGCTTTACAAGGAAAACAAAAGGTACTCTAAGTAATGGATCTTACAAAAACTGATGAAATGAGATTGAAGCGAATTGCAGTAATTTTTAAACTAATTTTATTTACGCTGCATCTTGAAACAATGAAACTGATCGATCAATACTAAACTTCTATTATATACGGATTGTTCGAAAAATATGTTGCTTAATAGAGAAATAGCACAAACTCGAAAAACATTATTTTTAATTTTGTTTAATACCCTATTAATATTTAAGTATGACAGTAAATATGTAAGTACAGAATAACCTGTTTTTGAAAGTATGCCAAAGTATGTACATGATTTCATTTTGTAAACAATGAAACAGACTGAACCGGAGATCTTAGCCTTCAATGGATAAAAACTGGATCACTAAATTAAGAGTGGTCGTACGAGTAGATATGTTAACATCGAAATATGTGTCAAAAAACTGCTGTTTCGGTTCTTCATCATTCTCTTTACATTTATGCCTATATGGACTGACATATCCTGCCCAAGCGTCTCCCCCTAGTTTTTCTTTGGTTTTCTTGTCCTACTCCCCAAGGCAATCCCCAGACGTTAAATATACACTAACCACCTTAAGCTATGTTCTTTTAGTTTGGCGTCAGGTGCTGCCATTACTACACTTCCCATAGTACCTATATTAATTCTCAATTTCATCCTTTTTCTTGGTTTCACTCATTCATCTAAGAATTCTGGCTAAAACAAATATAAGTACAATACAAAGACCTCCATATTGCTCTAGAGACTATAACGGTTACTCAGACAAATGGTATACAAGAGTTAAAGAATATGATGAAAGGGCTTATGGAACAAATGAGCACTATTCTAAACTAATTCGCGATACTTAAATGTACTTGAAATTGTACTAATAACTAAAATACATTTTATTTAAAAATCGTTTATAAAATTTAAATAATTAAAAAGACCTTTTCAGGCTAAATCATAGAACGTTTTCGGACTCAAAAAGGTCATAATCAGTGTATTATTACCAGGTATACACGAGTGAAGCCACTAAATATCTGAATAAAACCCTTAAGAAGTTACAAACTTTGTTATGTGTTACATTATTGTTGAAAATATGTTGTGATCTTAAAGTATTTAACAGATACCCTGCATGGCAATGTAAGACTCCCAATAGGGGTTGTTGCTGACCCTCAGACCTAGTCTGAATGGGTTCCAGATGGCAACTGACTGATAAATGAGTTCTAAATGGCAAGAGTTGCTGCAACAGTTGCTGTTTCTAAACCATTCAGACAAATTCTGAGGGTCAGCAGACTCATAATAGAAACAACCTATATTATGAGTCTTATGTTGCCATGCAGGGTATCTGTTGAATACCTTATTATCACAACATATTTTGTAACACAAAACAAATTTTGTGAGTTAGGGATTTTACTCAAATATTTAGTGACTGACTTTTTTATATCTGGTAATAATTTCATTATAGTTTATATTTCTAGTTTTCCATTGCATAATACTGCTTTTATCTTATTGAAAGAGCTTCAGACTATCTCAATGTCCCATTGTTCGTTTAGCTCACATCCCAAGTAATTATTGTATCTGTGTCTAAAGCTTTTCCTTTAACGTAGATTATTTCGTTTTCAATTTTGTTCTTACTAACAGTTATGATTTTTTTTTGTGTTCAGTGGAAGTCCTTACCTCTCTCAGTATTACGTAGTAGGATCAACCAAAATTTGCAGTCCTCTTTGTCTGTCCGCAAAGAGTATTGTATCGTCTGGATATCTGAGAATATCCGGTAGTGTTCCGTTAATTGATACGTCTTTATTGATGTCTTCTAGTGGCTCTTTAAATATCTCTTTTGGGCACATATTAAAAAGTAGAGACAACAGTATTACATATCCTTGTCGTACTCCTCTTCTTATAAATATCTCTATAGAATAAAAAAGTGTTATAGTGTGTCTTAGGCTTTCTCAAAGTCAACAAGACATAGGGAATACGTCACAGTTGACATCTAGACACCGTTCTATGAGTGTTTGTATAGTAAATAATGCCTCTGTAACTAGTGTCAAAACCATTTCTAGATCACAATGGATTTCCTCTTATTATATCGTTAAATTTTTTGTAGACACGTTTATCTATTACTTGCAAAAATACTTTTAAAACACGTGTAAACTATATTTTTAACATTTTATTGCATTTCTTAACATTTCATTGCATTCGAAAGAGCCGAATTCCCAGATAACCGATATACTTTGTCTATTAAATTGAGGCATAGACATTTATACGTTCTATGGCTGTAACATAGAACAGAATGCAGTCAAATACAGGAAATATAACTGAAATAAACATTGAAAATGAAACATAAAGATTTAATAGGATATTTAATTGCTCAAATGGTTGAATCAAGAGTTGAGCGCCAACTATTGTTAAAATAAAAATATTAAAATGAAGGACAAAGTTATTAGATAAAATAAATTAAAAGAAATTAAAACAAAATCATTATCTAAAGAAAAATTAAAAACATTTGGCGTTTATAAAGTTACAAGTTCTAAAGGAAATGAAAATCGTGAAAAATATATTAGAATAATAATTTTCTGTTCTTAAATTCTTAGTAATCAAGAATTAAAATGACGCCATTGGAGTTCGTTGAATAATAAAATTCCTTTCAATAACTTAATAATAACAATAATCTTAAAATAGTCGAATATTTCTTACGTTTCGAAGCAGATTATACTTACTACATAGTATAATTAATTAGGGCCAGTACTTTTTAGGGTACATTGTTATAGAAATTTATAGGCTGCCAGTTAAAATTTTTTGTCTTTGATATTTGGTCTAGAACTGTACCATGAGCGGTTGAGGTAAACAATAAGAGGTAACGTCTACATCCGCTCTCGCATACCTATCATATTATCTGTCTTGTGTACAGTCGAAATCTCAGGAATAAACAATTCCGAAACTTGGCCCATAAATCTCGAGAACAATGTGTTTTTACAAGTACAATCTGTTTCGAAACATGAAAAAATGATTTAAGAATAAGAGATTCTCTTCTAGTTTTAAAGTAGTTGGTACTGTAAATACTTTTTTCAAGGAAGTATGTCCATGGATTTAAAATGAAGGCAATTCAAATTTAGAATACCGTTAGACTATGCTAGTTGAGCAACAACCAGATATGTAAAAAAATTGTGTTTGTTTTAAAGTACCTACCTTATTTTTTGGGACACTTAAATATCGAGAAATCCTTTCAGGGGAGTGCAATCAAAGAAAATTGAGAAGTCTCTATGCGGCTGTCTTTACTATTTAATACACCCTTCGAGTTTTTATCCATAAAGCAATGAAATGGAATAAAGTTTGAGTTATAGCAATAGAATTTTATCAAGCAATACCGTTATGCAGATGATACGGGCACAAGACTAAACAATTTATTTGATATAGAATACAACATAGAAAAATATAAAATATTACAAGTAATTCTGCAAGAGTTTTATTTCTATGTAAGAAAATTGCAAAAATATGAGCATTAATGTTATAGGTTACCCCAGCAAGTAAAGTGTGGCAAAATATGAGAAAAATATCTGGAAAAAAATGTTCAAACAAAATACCTTTCCTAGCAAAAGATATCAAAATTATAACCGACCGAAATGAAATTGCTGAACTATTCGTCAGTGAATTTGAGACCAATTCAAGTAACTATAACTATCCACCGGACTTAAGCTTAAGAAAGAAGGCGCAGAGAAAACAAAGTTTGAGTACCACTCTCACGAGTATAATATACTTAATGTACCGATTACAATGCAAGAATTCAAGGATGCCCTAATGTCAAGTAAAAATTCCGCTCCAGGTCCAGACGGTATACCATTATTTTTTTGTTAAACCTACCAGAAAATGGAAGGTCTTGGCTATTAAAATTGTACAATTTTATTTGGACAAATCAGGTTTTTCCATCTGTATGGTCAGACAGCATTATAATTTCTCTGATCAAACCCAACAAAGACAGAACAAATATAGACTCGTACCGTCCTATATCACTCACTAATGTAGCATGCAAAGTTCTAGAAAAAATTATAACCAAAAGACTGTTGTGGTACTTAGAACAAGAAATACTTTTAATTCTTCAGCAAAGTGGCTTCCGTCAAAATAGATCATGCGTAGACAACTTAGTAGATTTAGAGTCAGAGATACACGAAGGTTTTGCAAATAATCAAGAGACCATCGCAGTATTCTTCGATATCACCAAGGCATACGACACGGTTTGGAGATTTAATATTATATCAAAATTACACAAATGGGGAATCAGGGGTAATATGCTAAGATTCATAGAAAACTTTCTTCAGTCAAGAGCTTTCTCTGTTCGCGCCGATAATTCCACTTCATCAAAAAAATTCAGAAAAACGGAACACCTCAGGGGTCAGTTATGAGCCCAACTCTTTTTCTCGTGGCTAACAACGATATACTGGATCAGTGCTCCCCGCTAGTTAAGGGAAGACTATATGTCGACGATCTGGTTCTATTTGCAAAGGGCAAGAATATGAGAATGATTCAAAAACACTTACAAGAATTTATTTATAAATTAGAGATATGGTCAATGTCAGTAGGCGTACAATTCTCCCCACTAAAAACAAAATGCATGCTTTTCTGAAGAAGGCACCGGCCACAAAGAACATGTTTAAAACTGTATGGCGAGCCGCTCAAATTCTCAGAAAAAATTAATTTTCTCGGAATGGTATTTGACCAAAACTAACATGGAAACAACATATTTTAGAAATAAAAAAGTCTTGCCAAAATGGATTAAACGCAATGAAAACATTATCAAATGACAGATTCTGTCTCCGGCTTCTATATAACCTGTAGCTTCTCCTTTTTAAAAATTTTAAAGTGTTTGTTTGTCTTTGTGTATTGTATTGTTATGAAGTATCCACTTTATTGTGTATTGTATTGTTATTTACATGTATGACATTCTACTCATGTCGGATAGGCCACAACTGGCGAAATGCCCCAGAAGATGATCTATTGATCGAAAGTACTTGGGCAAGATTTAATTAATCACTGTGTTCGATAGTTGCCTTGTATACTATCAAAGAAAAAATATTGTTATGACTGTTTTCATATTGCTTAAAAATGAGTTCTAACATTGATTACTTAAATAGTAAAGAAGAATTGCGGTTAATAACACAAAAATCTTAATAGCAAAAAAAGTCATGCCACAGTCCTATCTTAAATTTGGATGTCTTCTTGGTCTCTTGACGCCTCTTGGATTCCACAGTGTGATTCTAGTGGACCACCTATTGCCAGTTCTTCTCGGTAAATGTCCCGCCCACTACCATTTTAAAGATTTAATTCTATGGATTACAGCAATAACCTTGGTTTTCTGTCTGATCCATCCTATTATTTTTCAATCTTTTTTTTATACCTAACATGCATCGCTCCATTGATCTTTTAGTTGCTTTGAGTTTCGATAGTATCTCTTTCTTTAGTGTTCAAGTTTCGCAACCGTACGTCATGATTGGTAGTATAGACTGATCAAATGCTTTTTTCTTCAAGTGGGTTGACATCTTCGATTTGAATATAACTGAATCTCTACCAAAAGATGTCCAAGTTAGTTTCATTCTTTTATTGATTTCTTAAGTGCAGTGTTGTTTATTATTACATCTTGGACATCCACTAGCTCGTTGTATATGTTTTTTGTTTTTGTCAAGTTTATTTTTAGGCTAACTTCCTTGCTAGCTGCATTTAAGTCGCTTATAAATTCTTGTAGTTCTTCAGGATTATTAGCAATCAGAACGATAACGATATTCAGAGAAGCATTAGATCAGGTCCAAGGCGGAGTTAAGATTAACGGAATCAGCATAAACAACATCAGATATGCTGATGATACTGTTTTAATAGCAAGCAACGCACAAGAACTACAAAATATAATAAATGCGGTAGTTCACCACAGCGAAATGTTCGGCTTACATCTAAATGTTTCCAAAACGAAAACTTTAGTATTTTCAAAGACACCAATAAACATACATGTGTATGCCAAGGGTCAAATGATAGAACAGGTAAATTCTATAAAATATTTGGGAGCAAATATCAATAGTCAGTGTAACCCAAAAAAAGAAATACTATCAAGAATCGAACAAGCAAGAAGAACATTCATGAGCATGAAAACATTTTTTACAAGATCAGACCTTAGTCTGCAGCTTAGAATCCGAATGATTAGATGCTACGTTTTTTCTGTCTTACTATATGGCTGTGAAAGTTGGACAATGGACTCCGAAATAGAAAAAAGAATAGATGCCTTTGAGATGTATGTATACAGACGAATATTGAGAATTCCATGGGTACAAAGAGTTACTAATGTTGAGGTACTTCGTCGAATGAGTAAACAAAAAGAATTACTAAGAATAATCAAAGAGAGGAAAATGCAATACTTGGGTCATGTGTTGAGAGGCGAAAAATATAAATTACTTCAAGTTATACTGGAAGGAAAAGTACAAGGCAAAAGATCAGTAGGAAGACGTCAGAACTCATGGCTGAAAGACCTAAGGAGATGGTTCGACCGCTCATCCGCAGAAATCTTTCGCGCAGCAGTTTCCAAAACTACAATTGCCATTTGGATCGCCAACCTTCGAAAGGAGACGGCGCCATAAGAAGAAGAAGAACGATATCGTGCAAATCTTAGATGACTGAGGTATTCTCCATCAATCAATATTCCTTTGTTCTGCTAGTTCATTTTGCTGAATATATTTTCTAGAGTTGCAGTGAAGAGCTTTGGTGATATTGCATCTCCTTGTCGGACGTCTCTGGTAGTGGGAAATTTTAAAGTGTTTTCATAAATTTTCACCTTAGCTTTTGATTGTCTGTAGATATATGTTAAAGTTTCCATGTAGGATTTGTCAATGCCATAATGTCAATAAATTTTGTTCCAAACAAAATGTATATGAAGTTAAATGCAACATGTTATACAAAAACTATGACAGGAATGTCGCTAATAATAACCATCGGGTGAATGCGACTTTGTTCTTTAAATAATAAAATAATATTACTTAGTAAGGTAAACCAATTATGCTAGGTACGACTTTAATGAGCATTTCTTTAGCGTTCTACCGTTATCCACAATGTAATTTTGAGAAAAAGCGTATTTTTGTAGTTTCTAAAACAAACCCTTTTCCCTAACAAAAAAGATCCCATGTAATATCGCGTTTTATCTTTCACACCACCTGCTGGAAATAATTAACTGGGGTATAATCGAGTTTTCAAACTTTTTACAAGCCTGTTTGTTCTCATATCAACTTCATTGTTATTTTCAGTAATTATTCGACATTAATCTGTTTAGTTAGGAGCAATGAATACCGTCGGACGGTAAAACTTTTATGGGCAGTTAAACTTAAAAATAGACAATAAAATACATTTTATTCGCCTCGCTTGTCACTTCATTGAATAATACCAGATCCATTATTGCATCCTCCTCTATTTAAAATGTATTTAAAGTTAAATTGGTAGACGTTTCTAGGGTCTACAAAAGTTACAAAATTATATGTATACAGGGAGTTACAGTAGAATCTAAATCGATGCACCAGATAAAAACAAACACTAGAAGTTTTCCGTTTTTAATATTCTCGAATTATACGAGTATAACTGACTCTCAGTACAAGACTGCAGTAAGTCACAATAAGTAAGTTTTGAGAAAGACGTTTTTGTTTATTTTTGTGCTAATATCGGTGAAATAAGACACAGGTTTTAGGAAAAATTAACATTTAATTCTGATTGTGCATGCTTTTCAGTCCATATTACAATAACCCTCAATAGAAATTAAAAAAATAATATTAATGCTAAAAAATAGGAATTTCAAAGTTAGAACACTTTTGCACGGAGAAAATTGTAAAAAGTCTAGTCATATTTTCTGTTAATTGTTTTGCTCTTCTCGTATATCATCTTGGACCAAAATATTTTTATAAAAACTATCGTGGGTGATAAATCATCAGCAATCGGGGTGTACTATAGTATTAAACTTTACATTTAATACATTCCAGGAAATCAGATAGCTAACGAGAATAAATAAATACCTAATAAAACGGCTAATCGCTAGCGGAAATTTAATCTTTCTATCTCTACACATGTTTCTGATAGCCACAATTCCTTCGCTTTGCAATGACAATGTCATAACAAGCTAGAAAATTTTTTTGTAAAACTTTCAATATTTTTATTTAAATTCAAAACAAAAGGACTATAATAAAAATACGCAAATCAGGCTACCTTGAGTACTGTGATTAACAAAAGGAATGGAATTCACTACCTTAGTAAAAGTTGGGAATTACGGGGGGACAATATGATAAGACAATCGCTTCAAAACGTTACATGAAGATTTAATACAATTTGGGATTAAGTTTTTATAGAACAAGTTTTCTGAGAATAGATATTTTTAACCAGTCAGTATGGTTAATACACAAGTTTTAAGATGTTTGACTGTTTTTCCTTTCATAAGAAAAAATACTTTTTGGCAGTAAATACTTAGTCTTAATTAATGTGTTTTTAATTCAATCTAATAAATATATGGTCAAACGACATTGCACACATTTTATGGAAAATATAATGTCACACAAAGGACATAAAACTTTTTTTTTTTTTTTTTTTTTTTTTTTTTTTTTTTTTTTTTTTTTTATTGGCATAGACTAGGTGTCAATCAGCCAGTTACAACATGACTACTACCTTAAACATAAGAATTTTATTACCGTAAGGTCCATAAAATATCAATAACGAAGAGCTGAATAATATGCTTTAAGAGCTAAAAATAAAATAGGATAAAAGTTATATATATATAGCATCTTTTTAACATCATCAGTGTGTTCAAAAAATGGTACACATAATATAATTCAAAATACTAATTTTTTTTTGTATTATCTCACTTTTATCTATATTTACATACAAACAAGATGATGAGGTTCTCAGAGTTCCATAGCAAACTCTTGAGCAGCTATCTACTCAATTCGACAGCTGCTTTGCTATGGACTGTCCAAGTTGCTCACCACAAGTTTGCATATACATATATTTTTTTATAGTTGTCACTAAAGACTATTTTGGTACCTGACAGAAATTTTACTAATGCATTATAAATTCTCTCATTTCCATTAGCTAAGAGACTAAGGATATTAAACGGAGCCTGTACATTGAGATCATGTAATTGTTGAATAAATTGATCTGTTTCATCCTTATATTTTTGGCATTCGAAAAAAATATGATCTAAATCACCTTTTTTGCCACAATTTTGACAAAGATCATTTTCAAGAACATGAATTTTATGGAGATGTGTGGGATAACAGGCGTGACCAAATCTAAGACGTGTTATCGTTGTGATATGTTTTCTGGAATAATTATATTGTTGGAACCACGTTTTATTCGGTATTTGATTTTGTATACTGCAGTATCTAGAAGGGTTGGTATAAGTATATTGTGACCAACATTTGTTCCAAATATTAAGATAATTCATTCTAATATAAGCTACTGCATCACAAAAACTTACATGTAGTTGATTTGTCAAACCATTTTTTACACTTTTCTTTGCCAGCATATCCACATACTCGTTATGTTCGAGACCGATATGTGCTTTAATCCATACAAAATTAATGTGTTTGTTAATATTTTGCAGTTCTAAAATCCGTTTTTTAATTGCATATATGATATAATTGGAGCTGTAACTTGGGTATTTTGCCAAAACCAAGGAATTTAAAACAGACAGGGAGTCCGATATAATTACTGCAGAATCAATTGTAGATTGTGATAAAAATGTCAACGCTTCGTAGATTGCAATAGCTTCAGCACTAAATATAGAAAATATGTTATCTAGTTTGTAGGAATAATTAATATTTTTAGAGGGAATATAAAAAGCACATCCCACACCATCCTTGGACTTTGAAGCATCGGTATATATTGCCACAGATTCCTCGAAGCTTGCAAGTATTGAGTATAATAAGTTAATGTTAATGTGAAGATTTTCGCTATATGCAGGTTTTACAATCTTTATATTTAGAAACAATGCATTGTAATCATAAAGATCTAACAAAATTGAGCTGGGATCATATAAATCACTAATGATATCTTGATTAGATTGAAGTGCGATACACAGTAGTGGAGAATTTTTCTTCGACCAATATTTATTTGTCAAATCTTGTTCATTTAATACTACTATATTTGAATATAGATTACTGTTGGTTCTGGATATTTTAAAAAGAAATTTGTCTGCCAGGAACTGCCTCCTGTGATTTAAATGAGGCTCAATAGCTTCTACATGAAGAGGTTCGACTGGGGTTGTTTTCATGGCACCAAGACATACACGTAGAACTGAGTTCTGCAAGATATCTATTTTGTTTAAAATCTGTGAACTAGCAGAGCCGTACAAGATACATCCATAATCCAATATGGACCTGATATAGGCACGATAGAATAGTAAGGCGGTTTCAACGCCAGCTCCCCACCAAGTCTTAGTAACCATTTTTAAAAAATTTAAACCCTTTATACATCGGTCTAACATGTAATTAATATGCATTTTCCATGTCAATTTCCTATCAAGTACCATTCCAAGATATTTAACGGAGTCTTTAATGGAAAAAATTATATGAACCTAGGACAATGTAACTTAATTTAGGTATGTTGTGTCTACTGAAAACACAAACTTCAGACTTGGAGTAGGAAATCTGAAATCCATTTAATATTAACCATTCATGAACAACACCAAAGATGTCTTTGAGAGAAGTCATAGTGGTATTAAAATTCTTATTTTCAGTATATATGCAGAGGTCATCTGCATACTGTACTATTTTAAACGGAATGTGATTAAAACTTAATTGATGTAAGTCAGCAGTATACATATTAAATAGAATAGGGCTTAAAACTGAGCCTTGTGGAAGTCCGTTGTTGTTATTTCGTGGACCTACAATTGTGTTATCAAAATTTCTTAAAAATATTTTTCTATTAGTGTAGAATTTAATAATCATGTTGATTACCTGATTTGGTATATGAAATAATTTCAACATTTTATCTCTTAAAATGGGGAGGCATATATTATCATACGCACTTTCCACGTCTATAAAAAGCGCAGAAAGGTAATTGTTTCTGCCAAAATTATTGTTTATGTCTACAACGAGAGTACTAAGAGCATCTAGGGAACCAACTCCTTTTTTAAAAGAGAACTGATTTTGGCAAGCTAATTTATTATAAGTTATCCACCATTCTAGTCTAACTTTGATAATTCTTTCCAAAGTCTTCAAAACACACGACATCAAAGAGATTGGCCTATATGATTGTACCAAGTTGGGATCTTTATTTGGTTTGAGGATTGGTATAACAATAACAGTTCTTAATACATCAATGTCTGCATCTTTACAAAGAATATCATTAAAAATATCAAGTAATACGTTTTTCGTTATATTGGGAAGTTTTTTAAGCATAGGATATTTAATATCATCGTAACCCGGAGCGGTGTTAGACCTATTAGTTAGCGCAAAGTCAAGTTCTTCCCGTGTAAATGGATTTAGAAGAAAGTGACTTGAAGTTATAGTATTATTTTTAATTTCTATAGCAGTGTTAACTGATGGAGGTGCTATTTTGTCAAAAAATTCTTGAATCAGTTCATCATTAAAATGATTAGTACTTGGAGTATACTTCCTTTGCATTTTCCTTGCTTCATTCCACACATTTTTAATAGGCATATTTTTATTTAATGATGAACACCAGTTTTTCCAAGTTTCTTTGGCTTTTCGTTTTAGAACTTTTTTTGTTTTAGCCATTACTTCCTGACATCGTACGTAATTAGTGAAACTAGAGTTATTTTTATATGTTCTTAAAGCATCTTTCCTGTCAGAAACAACTTGTTCACATTCGAAATCCCACCACGGAGGAGGTGGTCGTTTAATAATTTTAAAGGGTTTATATGTCGGAATGGATTGAGAAGATGCATTATTAATACTTTCCACTAGGAAGTCATATTTCTCTGAGGTAGACAAGCTGTCCGAATAGTTAAGAAAGTTTTGTTCAATTAGATCAGAGTATTGGGTCCAATTAGCTTTATTAACATTCCATTTGGACTTTGGAAGAATGTATTCATTACGAGAAATAACAGAAGAAAAATTCATGAGAACTACATAATGATTCGATCCCAGTGTATCATCCAAGACGTCCCAAGTAATTTCTTTTGCTAAATCAGGAGAACACAACGTAATATCAACACTAGATTGTTTCACATCCGGGCGGGTCAGACAAGTTGCGTTGCCATTATTAAGAACAACTAAATCAAGAGTATCAATGGCATTAATAAGTTGGTGCCCAATGCCATCATTCTTAAGTGAACCCCACAAACTGTTATGCGCATTCATATCACCACCTATAATGCAAGGAAAATTAAATTGTTCAAAAATTTGACACCAATCTTTGGAAGTCGATCGAATATCTGGAGGTCTATAAATTGAAGCAAAATTAATATCAGAGTTATTAAATTTTAACGTGATTCCACAAACAAGTATATCGTCATTAAAATTTTGTGTAATACAAATTTCTTGAAAAAGAAGAATTGATTTTATAAGTATAGCCACTCCCGCGTAACCATCATATCGGTCGCGACGAATAATCTTATAACCCTTAAAGTTATATTGTTTATCGGGTTTAAACCATGTCTCACTCAACAAGGCAACATCAATATCATTTTCATTTAAAAAATGTGTTAAACTGTTTTTGTTGGCGACAGCAGATCTACAATTCCATTGCATGATTTTTAATCTATTTAAGAGAGTGAAAATTATGTAACCTTTTTTGTACCCTCCAATACAGAAGTAATTTCATGATTTATTATTTCATTATCTAATGATTTCAAATCGTCCAATGTACGTATATTTTTTAAAAAACTAATTACAAAGTTAGTCATAGCTCGAGCAATATCTTGGTTTTCCCTTTTTCCACTATGGGAAGTGGAACGGGGTGGATTAGCAGGTAGAGGTTGAGATGGTCCAAATCTGAAGTTAAACATAGGAGGTGGCTGAACAGAGTTAGAAGATACAGTAGGAGAAGAATTGGCTTTCCTCTTTTTGTTAGGAACTGAGTAATTGTTCGAGTTTTGGCGAAAAGTTGGATTAAAATTGTTACTCGTAGTTGCATTAGAAGTAGATTGCGCAGATGTTAGGGACATTTTATTTTGTGTAATATCAGGAAAATTTTTATCGTAGTTCGCTAAAATTGAGAACTTATTTTGGCCTAGGGCCTCTGAATACGAGTTTTCATTAATTTCCTTGGCTTCGATAAAGGAAATTTTATTTTTAATCATAATATTTTTAATTTTTTGTTGTTTTTGATAAGAAGGACAACTTTTTGAAACCGAAACATGTGCAGTACTCTTACAATGAATGCAACTAATCTCTGAATTTTCGCAAGAATGATTTTCGTCTTTATTCTTTCCACATCGAATACATAGATTTTGAGAACTTCTACACTGTTTTGAAATGTGACCGTATCTCAAACACCTGTAACACTGAGTAACCCTACCTACAAATTGTTCGACTGGACAAAAAACTCTATTTATAATAACATACTGAGGCAGTATATTACCTTCAAAAGCTACAATAACAGTTCGTTTTGCAACATACTCAATTGTACCATTTTTTTCAACTTTTCTATTCATACGTTTAATATTTAATATACGTGAAGGAGATTCAATATTTTCCTGTAAATATACAGTATCAAATTGAGTATCAATATCCCGAATTAAACCCTTGCTTTCTAATAAGTGACCGGGAATAAAGGCTTTTAAATTTTCTTCCTTTAGTTTAGTATTATTTATAAGATTATTTGCATCATGTATAGAAGCTACTACTACCTTAATTCTGTTTCTACCAATTGCCCTTACTTGAATTATATTGGAAATTCCTAATTTTTTGTACAAAATATGGCCTATTGTAATTGGATGTAAGCGACCAAGATCGGTGTTATCTATCCTTTCAATATACACAAAAATATTTTCAAGATTATACTTATCTGAATTTACGTTAAATCCTCTATTTTTTAACGGTACCACGTTTTCTTCAGGCTCCATTACTTCAGATGACCTAACAATATTGTTAGAGGCACTTAAAAGCGTCCTTGAGTCAATTCCAGTCCCCATAGGGGACGCTAACACATTTTTGAGCACTATGCGAGTATGTTTTTATTAAACACTACAATTTAAAAAACTAGCCGAATAAAATTAATTTTAAATTACTCAGTATTGCTTTAAATTCAATGAAATAAACTTTAAAATGTAGAGAGTATTAAAAATACGTATCCACACTTTTGGACATAAAACTTACATGAATAGATTGATCTCGTAAATCTTTGTCTCGGCCGTTAATGGATTACGCAGACACGCTGTATATTAAAATTAAACACTAGAGATATAGATAATAAAATAACAAATATCTTAATTTTTTCGTGCCTTTCATTGCTTGTTATAGAAACCATTGCAACGTTCCGTGCAAAACTATTGCAATCGTACAAAAACGCAAAATAGTTCAACTGTTTTGTTGTTGTAATATTTAGCCGATGAATTTAGCATATTAACGTTACTAAAGGTTTACAGGGGATAGATATTCATGTTTACAATTGAATTCCATGATTACTTCATTTTCATAAAATTTTGAGTTACTTCCACTGAGGGTGTGATATTACTGAGAATTATATTTACACTGAATTGCAAATCAACTGAAAATTACATTTTATAATTTTTATTTAACTTTTCAACGTCCACTGCGAAAATCGTTTACAAAAAACAATTTCTTAAAATAGTGTAATGTTTTTATAGCCAAGTTGGCCCGAATTTCGAGGCGTATAATTATGCTTCTACTTGACAATTTCTGAGTTTCCTAAGGATGTTTATGTAGTATGTGTTTTTAGATGCATTATGTTGTTTATGTGTTATCTGTCTATGTATTTTATATTTATGTATCGTGTGTTCTATACTTTTTTTAACTAAAAAGAAACATTGCCGCCAACCAACAGGTTATTAGCGGCGTTACTGTATTCTATACTTGTATTGTGTAATTTTATGTGGTGTATGTGTTATATGTAATCGTAAATGATGTATCTCTGGCTTTCCATTAATTCGGTAATGTTACTAACTTCTTCTTTTATTTGCACAACCAGAGCTTGCTACATTGTGCCAATGGTTTTACAAAAGGCGTATGATAGTGTACCATTAACCAAGTTGTGGCAGGTGCTAGAAGACAAAAAATTTCGACATATTTATATAATTGCTGTGAGAGAGTTGTACGAAGATATGACTAGTTCAATAGAGATGAAACAAAAAATAATACAAAAGATAAAGGTAAACAAAAAACTTCGCCAAGGCGGCTTTGTTGTGCTTACGCTCGTTAAGATTTATTTGCAGGGGGTTTTAAACATCTAGAGAAGAAAATATGAACCTGTGGGTATTTCAATTAAAGCTCACAAATAGTACAGTTTGCAGTTTTCAGAAGACTAGTAATCATTAGGTATCATTTAATTATTATTATTTCATAAAAAAGAGTACGTAGTTGTGGGAGGTAAAGTAAGGTATGTAGAACCAGGAGGCTCTTAGGATATACAAAAGTACCTTAGACGATATTTCTACATATGGTTTAGTGCTTCGGATAATACATAAAAGAGACGCATTCAAATAAAAGCAATAAAAATAAATTATTATTGCCGTAGACGTCCAACTTACTAGACAAAATAAAGTTAGGAATACTGAAATCGGAGAGCGTATGGGCATAGACTATGGGCAGATATATGGTCATGTATAGATGTCATGTATGGTTATGATAAGAGTTAATGATTATCAAGGGCCAAAGCAAATATAACAGTGTATCCCCCCAAACTGCAACACAATGTAATTACCAAGAAGATTATAGAGGCAAGAAGTAGACAGCAAGACGATCGATAGAGGTCAACAAGCAGACGTACAAATATTAATAAATTAAACAAATTTTTTTAACTTTGTTTAAAAAATTAAGTTTTTTGTTACTTGGTGAAAAATTCTTCTAATAATTTAATTTTATATAATTAACTTATTCATATTGACAATTCAGAAATATATTATACATTTTAAAGTACACTTTAAAATGGCCAATATTGCTGAGTTCCGTTTCTAGGACAACTTTATTGTAAAATAGTTCACACAATTACATGAAATTAACATTAACTTGAGAATATCCATCAGAAAAAATTATAACATGTCATTCGTCTTTAAAAAGACAACCACATCCAATGATAACAGTATAATTGTTATGTTAGTGATTCAATATATTCGAAAAAAAAAAACAGAAAGAAAACCTCATAATACCATCCCTACATGGTAAGTATGTCGTCTACCATTTAGTTTATTCTAAATAAACATCAAACTCTGATTTTATATATATATATATATATATATATATATATATATATATATATATATATATATATATAGTGAAAAGGAGATAATACTGGGAAGTACCCTTTTATAACTGAGGAAGCAAAATAAAACTAGGGTGCTTCGTTCGATGTGCTTTTAATTAAAGGTCTAAGCTTTCGTCAATGATTATTGACATCATCAGAGTAAACCTAATTCTAGCAAGTAACTGAGTGACTTGGGTTGAACACAAAGAAAGTATGTTCAACCCAAGTCACTGAGTTACTTGCTAGAATTAGGTTTACTCTGATTATGTCAATAATCATTGACGAAAGCTTAGACCTTTAATTAAAAGCACATCGAACGAAGCACCCTAGTTTTATTTTGCTTCCTCAGTTATAAAAGGGTACTTCCCAGTATTATCTCCTTTTCACTACATAGTACTCGTACCCGTTATCATCCTTTTGGTTATATATATATATATATATATATATATATATATATATATATATATATATATATATATATATGTTATTTAAAAACATAGATGATGTATTCTCAATATGTTATTGACTTACTAATAGTGGTATTTTCTTTTATTAATTTCCTGTAATGTTTTAATCCTCCTTACGAACTGCCTATGGTCAAAAAGCTTACGGTAACACGAGAGCTCTTTGCACCTTAACAGAGAGGATAAACCTCGCTGGGCGGCCCTACTGTTGTTCGATGTTAGGAATGCATTCAAAACGCTGGTAGTGGAACGAGGTAATGAAGGCAATGAAGAAGAGAGAATGTTTTGGTTACTTGATGAATGTGGTGGCGGAATATCTATCCGAGAAAAAGATTATGGTGTAAAAGGGCACAATCGTGGACATGACGGCTGGGGTCTCTCAGGGATCCGTCTTGGGCCCGACGCAATGGAACCTAGCATATAACGGGGTTATGAACTGGGAATATGGATAGGGTACAATCGTTTACGCATTCGTGGATGACCTCGCTGTACTGGTAGTGGCCCAGGATGAGCTAGATCTCAATGCAGGCAGCGTCGGAGGGTTCGGAACGCAGGCAGCGTCATAAAGAAATGGATGACTAGCACGGACTGAAACTTGCGGCAGAGAAAACCAAAGCCATTATTCTTCAAGAAATACGTAAAGTACCTAGGAATGGTATTGCACTAGAATAAAACATGGGAAGAGTACGTAGATACAGAATTGAAATGACACGGTCTACATTTATAAAGTGCTGCAGTGATCTCAGTTTGGGAACCAAGATGCGGATAGTGAGGTGCTACATTCTTCCAGTGTTACTATATGGAGTTGAAGCCTGGACACTGACGCAAGCCACTGAAAAACGAATCTAACCCTTCGATATGTGGATATACAGCAGGATACTAAAAATATCTTATGTGGACCATGTCACCAACGTTGAGGTCCTACAGCACATGACAAAAGAAAAAGAAGCGCTTAATTTAATTAAACAACGTAAGATTGAGTACCTCGGCCACGTGATGCGGAACGAAGCAAAATATCGAATTCTTCAACTCGTTATGCAGGGTAAAGTATTTGGCAGAAGAGGACCGGGACCTTTCGTATCTCGTAGTTGAAAAATCTCCGACAATGGTTTGGGATGACCTCAGCGGAGCTGTTTCACAGAGCAGTCAACAAAACCATGATAGCCTTGATAATCGCCAACATCCGGATCGGATAAGGCACTGAAGAAGAAGAAGAGAGTACGTACGGGAGGTGGCCCGGAAGGCTGCGAATAGTGCCTCTGAGTTTGGGAGGGTGATGCCCAACATTGGTGGACCCAAATCCGAAGGGAGGAGTGTCTTACACGCTACTGTATAATCGATCGTCCTTAACGCAGCACTAGTCTGAAGCGGGGCGGTAGAGATAACAGCCTATAGGACGCTCATGACACGAGTGGACAGAACGAGTCTGTTGCGAGTGTCATGAGCCTACAGGACTGAGTCTGCGATAGCCTGGTGAACCATCACTGGATGTATTTCGTTGCATGTTGTGGCGGTGGAAAGAAAGAGAAGAGAGCTCTCTGAGAGAAGAGGCCCAAATCTTACTATGGCCGATAAAAGACAGGAAAATAAACTGCCAATAAAAAAAAGATGACAAGATGAATGGCATGCTGATCCCGAACATAAGAAATTGGGTGGACTGTGGACATAGGCGATTGGATTATTTTCTGATGCAGGTGCTCACGGGACACGGGTGTTTTAGGGCCTACCTCTCTAGGTTGGAAAAGGCAACACAGATGAACGCCTATACTGCGGACTCTCGAACACTGTGACACATACAATGTTAGAGTGCGACAGATGGGTAATAGACATTAAAAGAATATAAAGAGAGACAGGTATTAATTTTATTACAGTGAGAAAAATGATTAAGAGAATGATTAAAAATAAAGCAGGTTGGACTAGTATATACAACTATAGTCGTGCAGTTGTCAAGAAAAAGAAAAAGGAAGAAAGACAGCTGAATCAACGGCAAAGGTAAGAGGGACAGATGCTGGACCTTGAAGGTGGAAAAGTGGTTCAGAGTGTATAAGTAAGACTCTGTGAGTCATACTGTAAGAAAGGGGGAAATGCCCGTCTGAGAGTAATACCTTATTACTCCCAGACGGGGAGCGATGACGGTCTTCCACGCGCTACCTAAAACGAGACATGGAGCCTTTTTGCTAACAGTCTGTGGATGAATGAAGGTAGTACTTGGAAAGTGATGGCGGCCTTACAGCAGCCATTCCGCTTTCCGATCGCTGAATGACAGAGGAGGATCTGTTTTAGCAGGTAGGCGTTCAGCGTAGACCAGGCGACGAAAGGTCATTTTTAAGTACCTCGGAAACTATCGTCAGGAGTACAAAGATCGAAATCCTGTACTAAGGTTAGTCAGGCGGCGTCCTGGACTGAGATGTATTTTAAAGATTCCAGATCCCCCCTCTATACAGACAAAAAAAAGGAAAATGTGACTCATAAATTATATATGAAAGAAGGATTGCATCAGAACTTATTCAGTATATTTTATACTAAGAATAATTTAAAGTCAAGACTGGTACACTAAAAAGAAACTCATAAAAATGTTTAAGACTTGGTAGAATACAAAGTTAGAGAACAAAGTATCTAGTTATGTAGAAAACTAAAAGGAAAACTCTATACAATTTTTATAAACTCAGCTAAGATGTACGAAATCGAATTTTTAGTAGCTGTTGTGAACTGTTTCCCTTTCTACATTAAGTAGAGAGCTAGACGTTTAATTAAATAGTTTAATTAAATAATACCTTAAATAATTTTTAAGTCGAAGTGGTAATAAGAAACATAACAAAAACAAGGTTCATTCAATATGCACAAAAAGGGTAAAAAAACTGCAGGTTTATACAAGCCTAGAAAAGTGGGATGTTTGGCAGACATTTTTTAAGATAATTCAATACTAAGTGTGGAAGAGAGACTAGACTGACAGAGACATAGACAGAGACAGAGACAGAGACAGTGAGCCACTTACTTAAAACGTTTTTAAAAGTGATACATAACAGAATATATAGAAAGTGCTTATCTAGAGATGCAGGAATGCATGGGCTTCAAAACCTAAGAAAGTGGTTTAATACATCTACAACCGGAATGGATAGGTACCGTAAGCAGAAGACGATATGAGGCAAGGAGAATTGGCAGTTGTGACGATGTCCTCGCCGTTCAACAGTTAGAACCGTGGGAGTGTCAAGGTTGGCGCAGCCACCACTACAGCAAGATGGTCAGTGGGGTTCGGAGCGGCTATATTTAAGACAAGTAAGTAATGGAATTCATCAGTCTTTGGCTTAGCGCCTTAGGCTCCTCTCTTCGCCAGTGTTCTGAACTGGCGAGCCCACCCGGACGGAGGTAGTTCCGCTTTGAGGTTCACGCTCCATCCATAATCAAGCAGAGTCTATCGATATCGTGTTTTGAACTTTATCGCGGACCTGCATAAGCGATTGTTGACGAGTGTGTTCGGAGCTCCCGCTGAATTGAAGCGGAAGCGAGTATAAGTCTGAGTGCGATTGACTTCTTCTATTTTATTAGTTTTGTTATTAATAATTATTCTTTTCTTTCTTTTGTAGACGTTCGCCGGTGATTCCTTCATCGCGGAACCCAGACGGAGCGCAGAGTTAATTTTTATGTTTATTTTTATACGGCATAGAATTTATTTTATTTTTATTTATATTGTACATACATTAGACCAATAGATATATTTTTATTTTAACCTGTGTTTTACTGAGTCTGTCGTCCTGAAAGAGCTACCCGTTACACAGTAATATAATGTCGAAGCAGGTTTTCCTTTATTAATTCTAACGGAAAGAATTAATGCTTATGGAGGATACGTTTAGACTTTAACAGTAGTAAAAGACAAAAAAAAAGAGTAAATACATGTGGTGCAAATAGCAAAGCTTAAATGGATTGGATGAGAGATATAAAATGAAAAAGTATAAAGTGCAAAAAATGTTTGGATTTTATAATTTTGTATGCAAAAATGATTAATAAATTACTCAAATAAATTAAATAAAAATAATTACAATATTAGTAATATCTAAAACAAATAACATCACACATTCCAACAATTTTAAAGAAATGCAGCCAAATTCTCAAAAATATCGATTAGAAATCTAATTATATTTTACGGTCGAACAAAATATGTAATTATCCGCAACAGGTTTATATCGATATCGCCTAGTTTCATATTAGGGCGCAAAACAGCATGCTCAATATGTAATAAAGGAGTTCCTGGGAATTTTGCCGTGATGATACGGCAGTATTAACAGCAAATACGTGGAAAACTGATCATAATTGCTAGTTTGACGGAAAATATTTTCTTTATCTAACTTTTAAAATGAGATTAGATATAATATTAATAAAAGAGTAACGATAATTTTAATTTAAGATGAAAATGAGGAATTTTAAAAATGGCAAAAGTTTATTTTAATTGTAAGTTTTAAAATGTAGTTTAACATTTTGTTCATGATAAATTGTATATGAAATTACAAAATATTTTACTTTAAGTGTCTCCGTAAGGATAAAGATTTTATCTTAATATAATAACTACAAGAGAAATTAGAAATTCTTAAAATAAATACAGGACATAAAGTCATAACATAGTTAATGCAAACTATGCTTCCCCTCTAATCTATACTCTTTCAAAATTGTTTCTCTTGTCCTCAGACTCTGTTCTTATCTGGTACTTGAACTAAATAATGGAATTTGTTTAGCTGAGTACCTGATTTTTTCTTATTAAACATAATGGGAAGTAGGGATGGGAAAAACCTACCGGTTTTAACCGAAAACCGGTTTTTTTACTTCGAAATAACCAGTTTTATCGGTTGTTTTTTTGTCCCGGTTATAACCGGTTTTTTATTTTTAAAGTAAAAACCGGTTATTAGGTTTTTACAGTAATTAGGATTAGGTTAGATATTATTTTGGATCCCAATCAATCATAATTATTATTCTCAAGTAATTATTCCAAACAAACTAAAATTCAATTTTTATTTTATTTAATACAGAAGTAAAAGCTCACATTAGCCAGAAACAATTAAATTTTATTATAGTATTTCGTTGAAAAAGTATTTGTAATCATAATATTTTTACATAAGAAGTGATCTGGTATTTATTATGGTTATTTGACTCTTGACATTGAAAGTGGGTGAATAGCTTTTTCTGATTACCAAAAATAATGACTATGAATATCGAATTACCGATTACGAATATAAATCTACAAGGATTTCCCTACGTTTTCAAAACGATTTATACCCATACCGGAAGTCGTAAATGAGTTAAAAGTAATACATGATAAATTTTTTTGATGGTAGTAAAAATAAAAGATGAATTGCATTATCCAATTTATTTTTAAGTAAAATATTTATGTTGATATTATTTTCTTTAAATCCAATTTGAAAGAGTCTGAGGAATTTTTTTCTCACAAAACACAAAAAATTGTGTTGCGAATGTAGTATCGCAAACTAAAGCGCATTGTAAATGTAACTTTTTAATCTATTTGATTAAAAAAACCGAAAACCGGTTTTTGGAAAAACCGGTTTTTTTTTGGCCGGTTATAACTGCCAGGTTAAACCGTAAGCAAAAAAAAACCGGTATAACCGAAAACCGGTGTTTTGTCAAAAACCGCCATCCCTAATGGGAAGTCTTGAGTCGATGTTAGTCACTAGAAAGCGGAATATATGCAACACAAAATATGTGCATATACACTCCCATTACTTTTACTAAAAATGTAGCTATTTTTTCTAAATTTGCCTAAATATCCCAATAATATATTAAATAAAATCGTTTATGTTTAATACGTATTTATTGTTCGCATAAAAATAAATGAAAAGACATACAAAAACTGATATTATCATTTAGAATCTAAAATAATACAGCATGAATTTATAATTATACATTTAAAAAAATTTTTGTTATACTTTTGCTGAAGTTATGGGGCAATATTTTAATGTAGACTGTAAACTAATTTACCAAGTCGTAAATCATCAGAAAAGTTGCCTTCAAAACTAACTTTCCTCAAACAACCGAAGACCTTATTTTAATCTAATATATATTTTCTAATACATAGTTCAATTTATTTCTAATTTCAATCCCTGTATTTCCAGGATTTTTTTGACAATGACCAGAAAAACTAAGTAAATAACTTTATTAGATCAGGTAAAAAACAAAACATACATTTATAACCTAATAAGCTCATCATGGCCGATAGAGTACTTTAAAGTTCTTGAACTTCAGTTACACACTGTCATTCTAAATCATTCAGTCATTCTAAATCTCTAACACAATATCGTTTATGACATCAAAATGATTTGAGTATGTCTGTTTTTTAGTGTACCTCCAAAAAGTTGTCGTTTTATCGTTTGTGTAGTCTTCCTATTCGCTTTTCTATTGAGGAACCATCTCTTGCCGTATTTACTACTCTATTTGTTGTCATTCGGCTTATATAATCGTTCCATTCTACTCTTTATTTCTTACTCAATCCTTGATGTTCTCCACCTTTTATCTACGTCGTATATCTGTACTACTAGCTCTGTCATACAGTGTTTGACCAACATTTTTTAAGTGTTTTCATCTCTGCTGCTTCCAACATTAATTTTCTTCTTTCTTTGTCAGATTGTGTTTCTGCCGCGTGTGTCGTAATTAGTCTGATGACTGTTTTGTAAATTGATTAAAATCATTAGTCTCGTTAGACAAGAGATGAAGAATAATGATTGAATGGCTTTAATATTTTTATCTTTTTACCTTTAGTATTTTTTAAACAATTGCAGTCTACATGATTAAGTACCCAAAAATTTGCAAAAATGCTTTAAAATCCATCAAAGTCAAATAATAATTGAGATCATTCTTGCATCTCATAGAATAATAATTATTGGTTACTATTGCCTCTCATTACTCAGATTCTAGTAATTCTTAATGTAATAGTCGACGTTAACCCTCTATTGCATGAATTTATTTTATTTTATTTTTTGACGGAATAAAATAAAATTATATTAAATTACTCTTAATAGATGTATGTAGATGTATTTATTGTTCGCATAAAAATAAATGAAAAGACACACAAAAACTGATATTATCATTTAGAATCTAAAATAATACAGCATGAATTTATAATTACACATTTAAAAAAAACTTTTTATTATACTTTTGCTGAAGTTATGAGGCAATATTTTAATGTAGACTGTAAACTAATTTACCAAGTCGTAAATCATCAGAAAAGTTGCCTTCAAAACTAACTTTCCTCAAACAACCGAAGACCTTATTTTAATCTACTATATATTTTCTAATACATATTTCAATTTATTTCTAATTTCAATCCCTGTTTTTCCAGGATTTTTTGACAATGACCAAAAAAACTAAGTAAATAACTTTATTAGATCAGGTAAAAAACAAAACATACATTAATTTATAACCTGATAAGCTCATCATGACATAATAAGTTCTTTAGCAACCGATAGAGTACTTTAAAGTTCTTGAACTTCAGTTACACACTGTGAGTCATTCTAAATATCTAACATAATATCTTTTATGACATCAAAATGATTTGAGTAGAGAATTGCTACTTCAATCCAGGCTCCCCATCTTGTAATTATGGGTCCCCGAGCTAAGCTTTTGTTTCCTTTTTTTATGTAGACATGACATGTCTGTTTTTTAGTGTACCTCCAAAAAGTTGTCGTTTTATCGTTTGTGTAGTCTTCCTATTCGCATTTCTATTGAGGAACCATTTCTTGCCGTATTTACTACTCTATTTGTTGTCATTCGGCTTATATAATCGTTCCATTCTACTCTTTATTTCTTACTCAATCCTTGCTGTTCTTCACCTTTTATCTACATCATATATCTGTACTACTAGCTCTGTTATACAGTGTTTGACCAATATTTTTTAAGTGTTTTCATCTTTGCTGCTTCCAACATTAATTTTCTTCTTTCTTTGTCAAATTGTGTTTCCGTCGCGTGTGTCGTTATTAGTCTAATGACTGTTTTGTAAATTGATTAAAATCATTAGTCTCGTTGGACAAGAGATGAAGACTAATGATTGAATGGCTTTAATATTTTTATCTTTTTACCTTTAGTATTTTTTAAACAATTGCAGTCTACATGATTAAGTACCCAAAAATTTGCAAAAATGCTTTAAAATCCATCAAAGTCAAATAATAATTGAGATCATTCTTGCATCTCACAGAATAATAATTATTGTTTACTGTTGCCTCTCATTACTCAGATTCTAGTAATTCTTAATGTAAGAGTCGACGTAAAGTAATGAATGAGATAATATTAAGAAAAATTGTTTCAGAATGCACCTCAAAACATAAAAAATTTCTCTACTTCACTAGTTAAAATATAAAATAAAACTGATATTGTTTCTCTTATTGTTATATTATTCTGTATAATTTTCAAAGAAAGTTGTAAACATTTTATTTTTTTTTTTAGAAAATGGACCTAAACTCTTTACAAGACCTTCAACAACATTTGAACACCAGTAAGGTTTACTTTGAATGCGGATCACAAAACTCAACACCTGGTAAGTAAATATAATGACATATACGAGGGTGGATTGATATAAAACCATCCTTTGATAAAAAAAAGTTTTTTTTACATACATTTAGTACGACGATGTTCCCTTTTTTTTTTATCCCATCCGAATAGTACTTTTGCTCGAGCTCTCCAAAATAGACCGAAGTTTCAGCGACGACTTCATCATATGTTGCGAAGCCGAGTCCTCCGAGCCATTTTCTTTAGGATTCGAAACAGGAAAAAGTCGCTGGCGGCAATATCTGAAGAATACGGTGGGTTTTCTACCAATTCATAGTACAATTCATGAAATTTTGCCATGGTGACGGCTGATGGGTGAGCCGGTGCATTGTCTTGGTAAAAGAGCACTTTTTTGCGTTTCAAACCGGCGATAATGCTGCGTAGTACTCACCATTAATGGTTTTTCTTTTTTTTAAGTAGTTGATGTAAATGATGCCCTTTGCATCCCAGAAAACAGTTGCCATCACCTTGCAGGCCGAATATGCACTCTTTGCCAATTCGACGGCCCTTCGCCGCGTTTGAGCCACTGTTTCGACTGTTCTTTAGTTTTCGGTGTGTAATAATGCACCCAGGTCTCATCGACGGTGATAAATCGGCGAAAAAAATCGCCGACTTATCACCGTCGAAAGCGAAAAAAATTGTCACACGTTTTCGCATTTTATCAATTGTCAACAAACGCGGCACCCATCGCGCGAATAGTTTTTTCATGTCCAAATGATGGTGAATGATGTTGTGTACGCATTCGCAGCAAATGTTTAGGACCTTTATTTACTCGCGGAACTTAATTCGACGATCTGCCATCAATCGCTCATTATCAAAAACACTTGTATGACGACGAACAAATTCAGCTTGCCAAAATTGTACTGTTGCTAACGAAGGTGCAACCTCACCATAAACTACTTCCAGGTTGGCATTGATTTGCACATTCGTTATACCCTTTTTGTGGAGGAACTTAATCACCGAACGATACTCGACTTTTTCCATTTCTTCGAAAACATAAAATTTGCTTGCTTTTGACGGCTGTAAAAACCAAACTAATTGTTTTTAAAATTTAAAAATGAATGGCAAATGTCAACACCAAAACCAATTCGGTATAAAGTAATGCCATCTATCAAAGACTACTTTTATATCAATCTATCCTCTTGTACTTTGTGGTAGGTTGAATATCTTAACGTGTCATCGCTATTTCCAAGCCCGAGAAAAGAAAGAACTATACAACTGACCAGTGACTACATAGGTATGCAGATAATTATTCAGTTCTATAAAGTATGGGTAAATAGTGGGAACTAGTCATAATTATAAAAAGTCGTAAACTTGAATGTCCGTGCCATATTCTTCTTCTTTCAGTGCCTATTCGTTCCGAATATTGGCAATCATTCTGGCTATAATTATTTTATTAACTGCTGCTTTAAATAAATTGGTTGTTGTTGTGGAGAACCATTTCCTCAGGTTCTTCAACCATGATATTCTCCTTCTCCCAATTCCTCGTTTTCCGAATACTTTACCCTGTAGGATTACCTTCAGTAATCTGTATTTAGTGCTGTTTCTCATTATATGTCCGAGATATTCCAACTTTCTCCTTTTAGTGGTATACATCACCTCTCTTTCTTTGCCCACTCTTCGTAATACGGTCTCGTTGGTTATCTTGTCTGTCCATGATATCCTTAGAATTCGCCTGTATAGCCACATCTCGAAGGCTTCAAGTTTTTTCTCCATTGCTTCAGTTAGTGTCCAGGATTCAACTCCGTATTACAATATTGAGAAGATATAACATCGTGGGAGCCTTACTTTTATCTCCTGATTAAGATTGTGGCTTTTAAAGAGTTTGGCCATGTTATTGAATGCACTCCTAGCCTTCTCTATTCTACATGTCTGATGTCCATGTTCACAATACGCGGAACTGTCACTACCTACGAACAAATCGCTATAGATTAAGTTTTTCAGAAAAAAATAGTCTTAATTATAACTATTACAATATTTTACCAAAAAGTATAAAAGAGCTAAGCTGTAATAGTTTCGATAAAGTTATAAAAAAATATCTTTTAAAACATTGTTTTTACTGCTCAGAAGAATATATGACTCATTGCAGAACATCCACTGAACTGCTTACCGTAACTTTGCCATAAATATTTTTCTGTTTAATATGTTTTCATGTTTGTATTATTTATCTGTTTAATATGTTTTCATGTTTGTATTATTTAATGTTTTATCATTTAATACTATGTATGTTTTTTTTTTGACTTGCTACAAACAATATTTGTATATGTTATGTAGTTAAATAAATACTCTACTCTACTCTACATTTTATTTCCTGTGAGTGATCCCATTGTTCATTTACTGTTGTTCCAAGATAGTTATACTGTTTTATTCGGTCCACTGGTGTATTATTGATAAGTAGTTGAGCGTCTCTAACTTTATTTTTGCTGATGATCATAAATTTAGTTTTTGTTATATTTACTTGAAGTCCAAATCTTTCACTTACTTCATTTACTTTGTTTATTAGTTGCTGTAAACTGTTCAAACTGTCTGCAAAAATAATGGTGTCGTCTGCATAACGGATGTTGTTTAGGCGTTCTCCATTTAGAAGTATTCCATGTTCGCATTTTTCCAAGGCTTCACTAAATATTTCCTCTGAATATAGATTAAATAATATAGGTGAAAGTATACAACCTTGTCTAACGCCTCGTAGAATCTGGATCATTTCCGTTGGTTCACCTCCAAAATTCGTTCTTATTGTGGCTGATTGGTTCCAGTATAAATTTTGTATTATACGCCGATCTTTATCATCCATTTGGGCTTTTGTTAGAATATCCATCATCTTTTGGTGTTGAACTGTATCAAATGCTTTTTGGTAGTCCACAAAGCAGGTGTAAATATCGCAAGTCATATCTCTGCATCTTTGAAATAATACTTGTAGACTAAACAGTGCATCTCTTGTACCTACGCCTTTCATGAATCCAAACTGTGTGTCTTGTATTCTCTCTTCGCATAGCTTGTATATTCTACGATGTATAATTTTAAGAAAAAGTTTTAATGTATGGCTCATTAGACTTATTAGCCTATATTCTCCGCATTTTTTTGCTCCCTGTTTCTTTGGTAAGGTAATAAATTCTGAAAGTAGCCAATCTTTTGGGATATTGCCTGTGTCATAGATATTATTGAAGATTTTACATAGTACTCTTAAAGATTCATCATCAAGAAGTTTAAGAAATTCAGATTGTACTCCGTCTGGTCCTGGAGCTCTACCTTCTTTTAGTGATATTATGGCTGCTCTTATTTCTGCCACTAGTATAGGTGGTCCTGTTTCCGTAGGTATTGGGGGCTGATTCTCTCTCTCATCAAAAAATAAATTTCTTATGTAATTTTTCCAGGTATCATTGATACTCTCTTTGTCCACGATTATCTCTCCATTGTCAATAACAAGTTTACTTACTCTTTTGTTTTTACATTTACCTGTAATTTCTCTTACCTTCTTATGCACGTTGAAGTCGTCGTATTTACTTTGGAGAATTTCGATTTCTTGGCATTTTTTCTCCAGTTCTTTCTGTTTGGCTTCTCTGATCTTTCTCTGTATCTCTCGCTGTAATGTTTTATACATGGAGTTATCGTTCTTGTTTTTCCTTCTTTCTTCCATTAGTTGCAGAATCTCTGTCGTCATCCATGTCTTATTCTTACCTTCTTCGTTCTTCATAAAATTGTCTTTAATGTCGTCTATTGTTTTCTTAAGGGATTCTATCTTATCTTCTGTGCTTTCCGTTGTATTGTCGATTTCTTTAAATTTTCTATTTAATGTTTTGCTGACTATTTCTTTTACTTCGCTACATTTCAGTTTTCTCATGTCATGTTTTTTTACAGTTTTTCCGCGTATTTTCTTTAACTTAGTTCTATACACGCCCACTAAAGGATTGTGGTCAGATTGAATATCAGCGCCTGGGTAGGTTTTAACACTGTTGAAACTATTTCGATATCTTTTGTTAACAAGCATATAGTCTATTTGATTTCTAATAATAACGTCTTCTCCGTTGTCTCTAGGTGATTTCTACGTATACAGGCGTCTAGGCGGTAGTTTGTAAAATGTGTTTAACACGATTAAGTCATGCTCAGCTGCAAAGATACTCATTGTTTCTTCGCGTTGATTTCTCTCTCCTAATCCATGTGGACCAATATGTTGCCCTTCTTATGCCCGTGCCATATAAAGCGTAATAAACAACGATAAGATTTATGTACTTCGGACCATATATTTTTGGGTAAGGTACATGAATATACTGGTAGCATAACCTACGAAAACTGTTTAACTTAACCGATATCGAACTTTTTAGGGCAGCAGTCAATAAAGTCAAAATAGCCATACGTAATGCATATGCACATAATAAGAATAAAATGTGCCATTGTCAATATGTATTTAATGTCTTTGTTAGGATCTCTTATATTTTTAGTTAGGAATTTGAGGTAGTTAAATTTATTAATTATTTCTTAATATGTAACATTTCTGATATTGGGCACATTATAAATTTATTATCATGCTTTGGATCTTTTTTTTTTTTGTTTAGCATAAAACCACATTCCCAGCTTACCTGCTCATTGTAGTTCAGCTTGTTCATTATTGGGAGGAGTTTTTGTTCTAAGCAGGATAATATTATTAGAAGATCGTTTATATATCCATGTTTCGTGATTCGTTTCTATCAATCGTTTTTCCTTGTTCTCCATCCATGCAATAATTATTTCATAGTACAGTTTATATTTTATTTATTATCATATCTCTATATTTATTAAATAGTGACACCATAAAGCCTTGTTTTATACCAGATTTTGATCTAAATGATTGAAGGGAAAGTTTTTAGTCTGTTAGAAAGTAGCTTTATATAGAGATTTTTTTTCTCTGTGTGCCTTGCCCAATCTAAGAAGAATAAGACGATCAGATACTCGTTCCTTAAAAAAATTGACCTAAAACAGAAGTTTTTTTATATTTTATGATAAAAATTCTCGAATAGTATTACATCTTTGTAGGACTTTATCAATTGATCACTTTTCCACCTCTGGTAACCGTAGCAGAGTTCTGTGAATCTACGTCTCTAGTGTCTCTAGCCGATTTATAAAGGCAACTTTCAGAGTTCAGATTGCAACGCCGTATAAGCTGGCCATAAGCCTTGGCCATATGTATAATTTTACCATTCAATATGGCTGTTTTAAATTTATTTTATATATACAATAGGCGAAGTTTCTACAGCTGGCGCAGTTTTTTGCATCCTAATCTCTAGCGTTTTCTGCTGATACAATCTTTAATTTTTAAATCTCTAGCAGTTATTGCATCTTTGATATCTTGTCTTCTGTACTGTCTTAGTACACGTCGTTTTCTTCTAGTACGTTAAGTCTATTTTTTTATCCTTTTTGACCATCTATTGTCTGCAAATGTCCATACCACTTTAGACTTTTGATCTCAGATGTATCTATTATGTCTAGATCAATTACTCTTTCTCTTTAAAGATCTTCTTTCCTCGCTGTACAAAGTCTCCTGAGTGGGCAACATCGTGGCCAACACTTAGTCTCATGGCCTTAAATTTTGATTTGATTCTTTGATTTTTTTTCGGCTTCGGCTTGAGTTCGGCTCCGTACAACTTAATACTTTTTATTGTTCTGAAGCTATTTTCTTGTGGCATTTTAAAGTAATTACTATTTAAATTGGAATAAGCCACAATTAAAGGTTAAAGTAATTTTATTGACGTTTTAATTTTCACTTCGGAAGTCATTCTCATATCATGATTAAAAATAGAAAGATTTCCAAAGTGGAAACTGAAACGTCAATAAAACTACTTTAACCCTTAATTGTGGCCTATTTCCATTTAAATAGTAATTCTAATACTTTTTATTATTATTTTGAATATCCTTTTTTTATTTTCTTTTGTTATTTTATAGTTCAGTTATTTCTTCGTTACTGCTTACTTTGTAAGAATATACTCAAATACAAGTATTTGAAAGTTTCAGTTGGATTTGTGTGTATTTGAGCTATGTTTATTAATTACAGACCATACTATTCACATAGGTATTACTCACTTAAAATTAAATGTATTATAATATACCCACTTTTAAAGATTACGGACTTGCGTATCGATTGTATTTTAGTGACTACCTCAAAAAATTTTAAGCTATTTATGTTAAATATTTATTTTTGTTTTTTTGAATAATTCAATTAAAAAATCATGCACTGATTTATTAAATGAAGCAATTAAACACGATATATTAAAAGGACCCGCAATGTGTAATTTATACAATTTGCATAATAATTCTTTGGATGAGCCCAGGTGTTTGGTACATTTGTAAAAAACATAGGGCTTAAGTCTCCCACTGAACTGTTGCTACACTCGCGGAAGGGGCTTTGAAACACTCCTATTTTTAATACGTAGGCTGAAAAACAACTATGAACAATTTTAATTCTAGTAATAGTGGAAAGCATATAGTTTCGAAGGAGAAAAGGTTATAGTTTATTTTTATGAACGAGAGAGTAATTAGCATAATTTTAACTGGTACCTCCGCCTACTCCATGGGCGTGCTCAAGATTAATTGAAAAATTACTTTGAATAATTGTAAAAAATAAATGAATTATTTCAGTGTTATAAAGTGTTATGTGTATGTAAACAAAAGTGACCTCTTTTATCACACACTATATTAGAACTGACTGGCCTACATTAAAAAGGGTTTTTAAAAATTCACATTTTTTTTAATTTTTAAAAATTATAAAAGAGAAAAAGAGTTTTTTAAAACCGTCTAAGGTATGTTAAATAGATAAATAAAAATATTAATATAAAACTTACAGCTACTTGTTACAAATCCAAATCAGATTCAGAAGATGAACTTTCAGAACCAAGATTTATAATAACTGGCTCGATCATTTTATCAGTAATATTGTTCAGCTTCCACATTTTTTCCTCTTCTTTAATAGTGTGATTTACTGCCTTTTCCCAGTTTTCAGGTTTTACATTATTTACGGCCTCCAAAAACAACTGTTTAACATCATGAATTTTAAAAGCGGTATTTTTTCTTGAAACTTCACTCTTTATCTGTGCCCATACCAGTTCAATCGGGTTTAATTCACAATGATATGGTGGGGATCTAAGTACTGTCATTCCACGATTTTTGGCAATTTCATCAATTTCGTATTTTTTAAATTTTTCTTTATGAAGGGCACACAACGAATAAAGTTCCTTTCTTATAGATCCGGGATGGTACGTAATATTTTTTGATTTCAGCCAATTCTGCAAGTCTTTTTTTAACCACTTGGTTGTGGGCAGTCCTTCTATAAGTCTGGAGTGATAACTTGCATTATCCATTACTATTACACAGTTCTTAGGAAGAAGATCTATCATTTGTTCGAACCATTCTTGAAAGACATCAGCGTTCATGTCTTCATGGTAGTCACCGGTACGAGTTGATTCAAAAGTTAATAAACCACCTTCAAAAAAAACCGTCTAAACTGCCAATGTGTACTATTATCAGCCTGCGTCCTCTCCTGATGGTGGGTTTAAACCAGTAGATAAGTTATTTAAAAAAGCGTGCCTTTGACTTGTAACAGTTTCATCCTGCCAAAATTTATTTGGTGTATGACCCTCGTTGATCCATGTTTCATCAAGATAAAATATTTTTCTTTTTTGGTTTCTCATTTCCTTTATGGTTTTTAGAAAATGTCTTCTCCATATGACAATATCGCTTCTTTCTAATAAAATAGACTTTCTGGGATTCTTTTTCCAGCGGAAGTCTATTTCTTTTAAAAGTTTCCATAACGTATTGCGACTCATTTCTGGGTACTCCTTATCATCTCGAACTGAGACAAGAACTTTATCCAATGTTGGAAATTCTTGTCTAAAGAAGAATTCATGCACTTTCAGTCGAAGTCCTTTTTTAAAATGATATTCTATTTGAAATTTTGGTTTCCCTGGTGCATTACGTGGCATTTGAAAACTACCACATTTCTCTTCTTTAATAACTCTGTAAATCGTAGATTTCCAAACACCAAGTGTACTACTAACTAACTCAATGGTCTCATCAACACTTTCACATAAACGTTTGTCTGTAAATGATTTAAAACAATTAAATATTAATGTTTTTTCATTAACTGTTAAAGGACCAATTTTTCCGCGTTTACACGGCACTTCCAAATTTTTCATAACACTAGTATACACAATAAACTGCACCTTGCAACTGAAGTACCTACTTTTAGTGAACTGTTAAGAATTTTGAATACGCCACTTGGACCTTCCTACAAAATGGAAAAACCCACTATCACATTTTCTGTGGAATGAGTTTAGAAGGTAATTATCTAGTCAATTACTGTCGTAGATTCCTGGAATTAAAGAATTAAATGTTTGATTGTTGAAACCCTTACTTCGTGGAATGCACTCATTACAGATAAAATAAAACGTTTGATTTTATCTAAAGAATTAAACTTTATTTTGCAAATAGGTAGGTACTTATTAAACGTTTATTGGTTATATATAACCAATAAAATAAACATCTTACATTTCTTGCAAATTCATTAGTACCTGTTAACCTCCATCACTCCGACACTGGCAACCTTATTTAGGGATTAGTAACCCTCACAAGTATTGTATTTTATTCTGCTCCAACCTTTATACCTTGTGGTCATACTCAATTTAAAATTGTTTTCCTATATACTTCTGTAAACTTGTTGACAAATATCTGTTTTTCATTGAGTCACCCGTATTAACAGTTTAGGGATTTGCATACATAATTTATTGTTTTAGTACTCTCTCATACATAAAAATACACTATAGGTGGGGAATGGTATTGGGCAGAATTGGATAAATTGAATAATAGTGACTGTTATGAGCATTGATTATACTTTTATACTTTTTCTTTTAACTAGTTTATAAATATATCGCATACTTGTTTGGTAATGACAATGAGAAAAAAGTTAAAAATAGTTTTATTGTACGATTTTTCACAGTCTTCTATATGAGTGCAGCCACGTGAGCATGCGTTCTAACGGTAAAGCCACCACTGGCGAACTGAGATATTTTTACTTTTTCGTACGAATATTTGTTAATTGGGCTGTCATGCTATCCCAGCTTTTATACATCTATACCGCTATTTCGTTGATTTGTAAAATTTTTTTTTACTTTTAGTAATCGTTCCTAGCACATTCGCTGCTGACTTCTATGATAGATAAGTTGCCGGTTGCGGCATTTTTTTTTCTAAAAATTTTAATATTTTGGGCTTTATAATTGCTTTAGTACTAAACTAAAGCCCATATATAAAGAGTTTAGTTGTTTTTTATCAATGTCACGCATGCGTGTCGGGCGCACCTAGGTATAAATTTTTTACCATGTACTGACTGACACGCATGCGTGTCAATATTTTTTTTATTACTTTCAAAGTTTATTGAAGTTTATTGAAGACAATTTTAAGAAAACTAAGTAAAAACAATTAAAAACAAAACAAAAAGTAATAAAAACTTAAACACTAGACGAACAATAAAAAAACTTCAAATTCATAACATACATAACTACGTAATTTGTTTATATGTATAACACACAATGTTGCACTATCGATGGTAAATGTTAAAACATTCAACGCATATTCCGGGCATATCCCATATATATATATATATATATATATATATATATATATATATATATATATATATATATATATATATATATAGATATATATATATATATACGCTATGACCTAATGACCTATAAAAGGATGGGAACACGGTATAATCTAACTACGTTAAGTACATCAATGTATTTAAATTAAATTAGAAATTTCGTTCATTGTATTACTGAAGTTTGGTACCGAACACATGCTACCTTTTTTGGAGAGTCGAGTGATCAGGCAAAAAATTATCTTATAATTTTTTATCGGATGTATTTCGACCTAATAGACTTCTTCAGAACGTCAATTTACAGTCGCTTTGAACATAAAAATAAATCTCTTCTGTCTTAGAAAGCAACTCTAACAGGGCTTCGAATGGACGCACATAGCGACATCTGATAGTAAATCCATAAACTAATTTTCGAAACCAAATTCCGGCCATTCTAGAGTAGGGGATACAAATTAGCGCGGTCAAGTCAGACACGCGTTCAAAGAATTCGAGCAGTGTGATTGTATTGTTGCAGTGGAAGGCTGGTTGTCGACTTATTTATTTTGTTACGTTCGCATATCGACCGTTTTATCTTATTAAAATGGCGGACTTAATACCGGGACCTTCAAAATGTAAGAAACGTATAGTACTGGTGAAAAATCCTAATAAACTAAGTGAAAGTGAGATGTTAGCTTTATTATATGAATCTACTGACGAGGAGGACTTATTCAGTAATCAATCTATTGGCAGTATTACTGATTCTGATTTCGAGAACGTTTCTTCTGAATCCGAGGTGAAAACAATATTATTAATTTTTTTATTGGTACAGTAAATGAAATGCCGATTCAAATCCAAGATGACGTTCCCAACGAAACAAAACTGTGTTAGAACACTCATTTCCTGACTATACAAATATTCCTATGAATATGAAAGATTTCATGTTTTCGAAAACAAATGAACTTTTGGTTCAGCCAGGTGACAATGACCCAATCGATTATTTTTAAATGATATTTGATAACGACATTTTGGATTTAATCGTTAGCCAAACCAACTTGTATGCAGAAGAGATACTCCTTTCTAAATATATACGAGAAAAATCAAGAATAACAAAGTGGAAGCCAGTTTCAGGATAAGAAATGTTAAAATTTGTTGCACTCTTGACTATGGACTATGGCCAATCGGGAACGTGCGCCTGTGAAACGTGCTTGTAGCAGAACATGAGTGCTAAATAAGGAGGCTCCTCACCTGCAACCTTTTAAATGTGCTTGGTGGTCCGGTATTTCACCGGGATTCCAGCGTGTAACTGTTCGCCCTTTCAGGGAGCACGGACATCGGTACTTTCGGCAACAGAGATACAGCAAGGAAGAAGGAACCCCATAATATGGCTATCGTGTCATCTTCACTAGAGACGGACTCGCAGGGGCATTGGTTCTGCCACAATACGATAGATTTCCTTTTGGATGTTGACAGTAAGCTTTATGCGCCTACTTTATGACCAAACGGTTGTGTATTGGGTCGCCAATGCCAAGGGGTCTCTGTCCTTCACCACTAGGGTAGCAGATCATTGGTGGTTAAAGGGTCCAGATTTTTTTGAGTTTCCTGGGCTTTGAATTTTGTCTGCTGCGAAGATATGTCCTACCATCGCGGGATGCGTGTTTAAGATCATACCGCTGCGGAAAATGTAATCCAAGTAATGAATTCGCCTTCCAATACCCGTCAACCAGCGATTTCGATAAGGATGGGTCTGAGCACTAGTGTAACCACCAAACCGGCAAAGCGTCGATTTTGCTAGCAAGTTAAAAGCTCTGTAATTGACCGCACTCATCTTATAAAATGGAACATTTGAACTTTTTGGCTCTGGGAGGCTCACGAGCACCCCCCAGAACCACTAGTGCGGTCTAGCTATGACTATTTTAAGCTTTAATCTTCGGAACTTAAATAATGGCCATATAATATCTCGGTGATTTAAACACCATTTTGTTATAATCTACTTAGTTCTTTACTGATTATCACTAACTTACTTGTTTACAGGCATCTTTGTAAGAGGTATGTCTTCATGCCCATTATTTTATTCCACAATGTTTTTCCAAGTTTTTTCCTATTATACTCAACAAACAACCTTCGGTGTCTGATTTCCATCTATGAGTGTATGAGATTAGGCTCGCAAGAACCCTCACTATATTTAAAACTTCTCCTTCAAGTAATCTGGGATAGACAAGACCCAGCTTTACATCGAGAAAGGTAGAGGTTATATTCCATATAACCAAGTACGTGTTACTAGAATAAGAACACTTTTTAAACCATTACAATATCCTTAATAAACAGGTTTGATGGGTCTATATATTCACAACTGCAACAACTATCATAAATTAACTGATATTAACTACGTTCAATATATAACGTCTATTTTAATGCAGCTTAATTGAAGTTATATAAATATATTCACGGTGAAATGAATTTATCATTTCCTTTAATGTAATTACTGATTATTTTATATAATTTAATTTTAGAGGTTTGGTGTGAAGGAAATTGAACTCCTGTTTATATTCTATCTATATTGAAATTAGATCAATTTGTGTTACTCAATTTGTGTAACTATAACATGATTAGAGATTTATCATTTTTTAATTCATGTTACCTATAAATTTAACTTAGGGAATATAATTATTAGCAAGACGTGATATGAAAATTTAACTCAGTATTCGTTTACTCTAAGATATTGACTTAATATGTCGTATACTACAGGTGCTATTACTAACTGGTGCTATGTATAAGAAGACGGAAGGATTTCGAAATATAGACCTGTAGAGGACAACACAAAATTCCGCAGATTATGAGTAAAATTCTCTTGTGGTGAGTGTATGGAATATTTACATCTATCCTCAGTAAGAAGCTTCAACTATTAAGTGCAAATGTTATCAGAAAATACTAAACTGACTTTTGACAACTGGTTATATATTTAATGTAAATGATATCTTAAATAAATCTTAGGAACACGATATTGACATTTATAGTATCTTCGTTAATTTAACACAGAAATCTCTCTTCAGTTTTGCCCCCAGAGGAAGTGTAGTGGTCATCGTGATGTCATTTCTTTTAACTCATGCATAAGTCTTTTGCATATTCTTGTAATTTGGTAAATCCATCTTGTTGGGGATCTTTCTCTTGATCTTTGGCCTTCTATCTTTCCTTGGACAATAAGTTCTTTAGTGTTTCCTGCATCTACTCTTATAACTCTCGTAACATGTGTACTAACCCTTAGTTCATTTAAAATTAAATTATGGGTAAGATTCAACAGTTAGGGAAATTTAAGTGTCCTTCCGTATTTTGGTCGTCTTTCCTAAGGCGATTTTAGTTAGATCACATTATATTACGTTATATTTCTTCCGTAGTGACTCTGTATTTTGTGATTAGTGATCTTAGATACAAGTATAAGCTTACAACCTCAAGCCGATCCCTCGTGGTTATATGTGGATGATTGCTATGTAGTCTATCCGCCATCATGATATTTGTGTTTGATTTCTTTAACTACAGACCCAATGTTTAATTATCGTTTTTAATAGTCGTATGAGACCAATTAAATCTTAGATTGAGAATAATGGGTATATATCAATAAATAGATTTTTTCAAAATTTATAAGTGAACACTGACATAATAATCACTTTCTGAACATAATTTTATAATTACATATTCTTTCGTAGATCAGTAAATTGAAATTAAAATCAGTAGATCTACTAAAAAATCATAACCCTGTGAGAGGTAGTAATGGGCAATGTACAGGCACCAATCATGGCGGTCATATCGAAACTGGCTTCACTTTTCGAAGGTTAATTAAATGAGTTGTACTTGTCCCCTCTCTTTCCTTGTCCAAGAAACTATCGCTCACAGCTTTAAATTCTACGACAGATTTTAGTAATTTTGGTGAGACCAGAATGCCAATACCTGTAGAGTTCTAAATCTCACCACCAGAGAAGTAAACATAATTAGCATGATGTGTTCTAAAATGACCCTCTTAACAATGCATTTCAGCTAGTCCATTGATTTTATTGTTAGACTTTGCTAACTGTCTTTCAATAATTGTCAGCTAAACTGTTAGTTTCTTTAGCCCTTGTAAGTTTCATGAACCGACATTCATTAATTTGTCGAATTTTAATTTTTGTGATCCAGTAGCTGCACCAGGTTATACGATTATTACCTAATAAAAGAAGCCAGTTATACAGTGTACTACAAATTATTGTTAAATAACTTATTTAAAACCCTTTCTAAATATAATAGTCAAGTGAAACAATGATGGAAGAGGGGTGTAAAAGGGTAAAATGCGAAGATATAAAGTATGTTTCCTTTTACTCCACTTAGCCTTTTCTATTCAAATTCGACTCTTACTTCACGCTAGTGGTCCCTGTTGGTAACATATTGTAAAAATAGAAAAATTAAAAATGCGGCTCTAATTATGCCTAATAAGAACAATTGCGTCGCAAATTTCTCTGTGAAATATAGTAGGATCTGGTTACTCATATTACAAAAAGAAATCAATACTGAGCAGGAGAATAAAAGCAATGTGAAGCAGAAATAAAAACAACTATATAAATACCATGTATCAAGAACTGCAGCAACATGCAAAGTGCCATAAAAATTATCAACTATTTAAAAAAGTTGAATATTTGGTCCAGAAGTTCAAGTCACAACTTCAAGACATTCAAGACCATACTAAAGAAGTTAAAACTGATATAGAGAGTATAGCAGAGACATTGAAAAACTACTGCTCAGAACTGTACAAAGACACTTTATAAAATTCATTTCAGTCTCAGAACACAAGAAATATACAATCAGAGGGACAGAACCAATAATCTTATGAGCAGAAGTAGAGAAGGCTCTAAACCAATTAAGAAACAAAAAGTCTCTAGGAAACGATGGCATATCAGATGGGCGAGATTGGTGTAGATGTAATACTGGATATGTGCAACAGAATCACTAACAGTAATGATAGAACCATTACCCTTATTCCTCATGCAAGCAAAGTCCTGCAAAATTTTATCAATGTACGGCTAAATAACTTTCTATTCCTATATCTTTCTATTCTATTCAGAGATAGCCGAAGAACAATGCGGATTCGTACCAGAAAAAGCAACGCGGGAGCAGATACTAAACACCAAACAGATAATATAAAAAGCAAGAAAACACAACATACCAATGCTGCTTTGTTTTGTAGATTACACAAAGGCTTTCGACTGAGTAAAATGGGAATACACACATAAAGGAACTAGACAGCGCTGCATACTATCACCATTATTGTACAACATATATTCTGAGAATATAATGAGAAAAGTACTAGACAGATGGGATGGACGAATCATTATAGGAGCCAGAAATATCAGCAACCTAAGATACGTAGATAATACACCTATAGTAGCAGCGGACTTTAGATGAACACAGGAAAAACAAAAACAATTATCGCACACACACACACCAAGCAGCAAAGTAGCAAATTTTAAAGTAGTAAATAGATTTATATACCTATATACTTATCTGGCTCTCGGATAACCAATAATGGCGATTGTTCCTCAGAAATAATGTGTAAACAAGCAATGGCCCTAATCGCAATAGCTAAACTGATTAAAATATGGAAAGACCTAACAATAAAAAGAAATACAAAGTCAGGTTGGTCATTGCACTTATTTTTTCCTACTGCTACATACGAAGCATATGTAGCAATTCTACGCGTATCCTGGACAAAATGTAAAATCAACCTGTATATTCCGGAAGAGCTTCATATAAAAAAAGGCTATTAAAATAAGTAAACCGAGCATATCTAATTTTCTTCGGTTAGATAGTAAGAAGAGCGGAGACCATTAAACTATTGGTAGTAGAAGGAAAGGCAGAAAGCCGAAGACCAAGAGGAAGACCTACAACACGATGAGCAGACCAAGTGAAGACTCTGGTGGGAAAATCCCTACATAAAGCCGTCCATAATTCACATAATCGCAGCCAATGAAAGCACCAAGTCAATAATATTTAGAGTGTCATTATATCCTTATAAGGGCTTAAGAAATACGGAGGAGGGATAGACATAAAGAGAAAATATTAGTAAGTTAATAATATATCGAGTATGCATGAATTGTATGGACGCTGACGCAAGCCAAAAAAAAGCGGATCGAGATGTTGATCTACAGAAGGATACTAAAAATATCGTATGTGGACCATGTCCCCATCGTTAAGGTCCTACAGCGCATGAGAAAAGAAAAAGAAGTGCTTAATTTAGAGAAACAATGTAAGATTGAGTACCTCGGGAATGTGAAGCACGTAAAGTATCAGGCAGGAGGGCACCGGGACGCCGCCGTATCTCGTGGTTAAAAAACCTCCGACAATCGTTTGGGATGACCTCCGCGGAGCTGTTTCGCAGAGTAGTTGACAAAACCATGATAGCCTTGATGATCGCCAACATCAGGACCGGATAAGACACTGAAGAAGAAGCAGAATGAATTATATTTTAAAATAATATAAATATTTAATCAGAGATTGGTGTGATTATTAAGAGTCAACTAAATATAAGACTAAATACTTCCCATGTCGAAATAGTATAAGGAGATTACTTTCCTGGCTTTTTTCTTATGATTTACTATGCGATCACGAGCACGAGAATTTTATTGTCATTATCGCAGGTGGTTGTCTTTTTAACGACAAATCACATAGGTACCTACTATGATTTTTCTGACAAGTATTCTTAAGGTAAAATTGATTTTATATAATCGAATGAACTATCTTCCAATAAAATCGTCCCAGCAACGCAATTCAAAAATGTTGACAATATAATTCATTATATAAAGTCATTTATGTTAAAATGTATATATCTGAATTATTGTTATGAATGAGTTAGATAAAACTGAATTATTAAAAGCCTTTTTTACCAAATAACAAAAGAAATTGTTTATTTATTTTTACGCACAGCAGGCCGTTAAGGTCTAGGGCATTTGTTTTAAATATAATCCTAATAATAACTAATTACAATTATTTTAAACAAAACTTTAACTTAAATACGTATATACAACATTCTTAACTACTCTAAAGAACCTGGTGGACAATATTTCTCTATTCGCTTCTATTTTGAGCTTTTCTTTTCCAGTCCCTCACCTTCACGTGTTAAAGGTCTTCCTCCACTTTACTAATCCACCTCGTTGTGGGTCTACCTCTTCTTTTGGGACCGATTAGTTTTCTGGTTATTACTAGTTTGGGCATTCTGTTTGCTGTCATTCTTTCTAAATGTCCCAACCATGTGATTTTTTGTGACTTGACAAACTTGGTAATGGTAGGTTCTTTGTATAAAACCTCTTCCTTCTTATTTAATATCCTTCTTACCTCACTGGCATATGTTACTGTGGGTCGAATTACTGTTTTATATATTCTGAGTTTACCTTGTCTAGAAACGTATTTTGAGTTCAGTAGGACTCTTGCACTACCTAATTTTTTATTCCTTTTTTTTATTCTGGCTTTCAGCTCCCATTTCTCTTTTCCATTTTCATCGAAAACTACACCCAAGTATTAAAATTTATCCACCGTTTTAAAACTATAGCTTTTACCACTTACAGACCTCACACTAAAGTCTTCTTTTTTCCCTTCCGTTCCTCCCATGATCATATATTTGGTTTTGTCTTCATTTAGTTTCAATCCGAATTTTTGTGCTTCTTCGATGATTTTCTTCATAACTCTTCTTAATTCTTTCTCGGTTTTTGCTAGGATCGTTAAATCGTCAGCAAATGCCAAGCACTGGTGCTCATTTTTCATGATTGTTGCTTTCACCTTCATGTTGCTTTTTCTGATTACAGTTTCTAACACTAAGTTGAATAATGTAGTGGATAAAGGATCTCCCTGTCTCAAGCCTTTTTCAGGCGTAAACTGATCTCATATATGACCCTGCAAAGCAATTTCACACGCAAAGTTATTTAATGTCATTTTTACTAGCCGGATCAGTTTCTTTAGTTTACCCAAATGCTCCATTGCTCGATACATTTTGACTCTATCGACTCTATCATATGCTTGTCTAAAATCCACAAACAAAACATGCAGGGGAACTTTACCTTCATAACAAGTCGTTTGTATCTCCTTTAATTAGAAGATTTAGTCTACAGTAGATTTGTCCTTTCTAAAGCCGGCTTCATACTCATGTAAGATTCTTTCCGTGTAGCAATTTAGTTTATTTCTCAATATTCTTGCCAAGATTTTGTATACCTTGTCTAGTAAGGCTATACCTCTATAGTGGTCACATTTAAGTTTGTCTACTTTTTTATGCAGAGGGCATATGCGGACTTCATACCACTCCGATGGCATTATTTTCTTTTCCCATACTTTCACTAGTATCTGATATATTTTTCTTTGTAGTTGGTCTCCACCAAACTTGAGTATTTCTATGCATATGTCCTTTTTACCAGGACTTCTGTTATTTTTCATTTCATGTATTGCTATACCTATATTTTTACGCCTTTTTCCATTTTCCAAACTTTTGAGCCGTTGTTCTATTTGAAACACTACCTTTTTTAGTTTTGTGTTTTCCTCTCTTAATGTTACATTCTTTTGTCTTAACTGTCTTATCTCTTCTCTACCTATCTTGTCTTTGTTCTCTACGAATTTCGCTGAGTTCTCTTGATTATTCTTCGATATTTATACTCACTCCTGTCATCATTTCCATAATTTTTTGTACATTTTCTTTCATCTTCTCCTTTTTGTTGATGGGAGATCTCCCTTTTTTGCGACTTTTGGTGAAAGCACGTTGTAACTCTTCCTCTTGATCTCCTTTTCTTTTCTTGTCGTTTTCGTCTGTTGTGGTACCGTCGCTTTCGAGATCGAAATTCGAAATTCGAAAACGATATTTGTCCTTATCTTCACTGCCCATTAAAAATATTTTGTTTCACCTCGATAAAGGTCTCGCCCGGATCGTCTCCTTTGAAGCTTAACCCTTCTCAGTGTAACGTCTAAATTTATTTTCTTTATTTAGGTCAATAATTGTATTGAGCAGTGTATACTATTTCGAAACTCCCTAGTAACTTCGCTTCTCTGTAGACTTGGCAATACCGCTTCCAAATCAATCAAGGTTCAACCAAGTTCGACCCAATATTCTTGACGTTTTTATTGTTTATGTTTTTATTCTTACCTTGTTTTTTACCAATTTCAAACACACTATTATGCGCCAAGATTTCTTAGTTAACTTTCTACTTTATATTTTAGATATAATTGATTTACTCTGTACTTCGCGAAAAATCAGGTTTAATACAGGAACAAATAAAATTTAAAAGAAATTTTAAAGAAAATTTGTGTCTTATTCCCAACACAAATAGTAAATTGCATTAAGGACTCAGTATTATAAGGTGTTACTATAATAACCCCTTCATGCTTCTTATTATAAAAAAAATCGAGTACCTTGAAAAAAATTATAATCCTTTTTTCCTCAATAAACCCCTTCATCTTAAACACATACGCTACTTAAAAACCATAAATCAGATTTTTCATACTCAGTTGGTTCGTAAACAGTTGCCTTTAACATTTTCTCGATATAATAAATTAGCTACATTTCAAAGATACCATCAACAAATACAATCGTTTGCAATATATTCCTGTCGATATAGTTTATTATTGGTATATTTACTGAAGTGTGAATTTTTCCTTTAAGTTGACTTATTGGTCCGCTAAAAGGATCAGAGACGATAATAAACAATACCATACAATACGTACTCTTGTAAATAGTTTTATAATTTTGAATATCGGTTTCAATATCTTCGTAAATAATAATATAACATAATAATAATATAAATTTCTAACATTAAAGTAATTGATTGTTTCAGTAGTAGAAAACAATGCAACGTGACTGAGACTTCCATTCAAACTGATCTTTATTTAAAGTGACGTAGGCATGTCGTAGTATTATTGCTTATTTTGAGTTTGGCAAATAAAACAAATTAGGAAAACTACACAAATTGTACTAGAAATCTGTAGAGAAAATATTTATTGCGGATTTTATATCCTTAGTGTACTCCCACTTTAAGAGCGGGTATACGGAGAAAGTAGGATTATTTACTGCTCTTCTTCGTTTTTTTGTTTCGAAATAAAATGCATTTCTTTGTGTTTCTATCTGTGGTATATTTTGGGTGTGAGATTTTTCACACTCTTTTCCTAGAGAGTGAAAGTAAAGAATCTGCTCCTCAACTACCATTTAGATTCAAGTAAAAAAAGTTAAATAGACCATAGAAACATATGACCAGATAATACCCACCGCCATCTGGAATATATGAAACTTATTCATGTCCGGAAAACTGGCAAATACTGAAGCCGTGATAAGAAGAATTAAAATAGACATGTTGGAGAAGAGTAAAGTAAAATGGCCAGGTTCAAGAAAATAAAAATTAAAAAATGATATATTTATTATTCAGAAGGAGCCGACCTAGAAGATCAATATGAAACGGCTATGTTAGTATCGGACAAAATTGTAAAACCGATGATATATGTAGAAGAATAAAATGGCTTTGGTGGAGGCAGATCGTGTATAGACAGCAGCATTCTATAGACAGCATATTTTGTCCGATGTAGGTTATTAAAAAAATAATTATTAACTCACAACCTTTTAACTCATATACTTAGTGCTCTGAATTACAATGAAAAAAAAATTGTATAAAAGCAGTACAACAGGTTTTAGAAAAGATGACGACAAACAAAACTAGCAAAAAATAAACCAAATAAATTCCTTTTGGCAATGGTCTAAAGCAAGTCTGCTGGATTGCACCTACAATCTTTAAAATGTATCTCAATAGGGCACTCTCAGTGTGAAAAAGAAGTATTTTTCTAACTGAAAATAATTAAAATAATTTTAATATTAGTCTTTTCTTTCTCGATATATCTCGGCATATTTAAAATATTTTTATGACAATAAATACAAAATTAAATTTTCACTGTAAAATGTCTGAAAATGCTAAACTGGAATGACAATTATCATTTTATCAGTTGACATTGTGAAAGTACTGTCACGATCGAGACCATCTGCGTCAAATTATATTTATGCCCATCATTGATTGGATATCTATTTAGCGTATTCTAAATTCCAACCAATTATACATCCGTAAGTAGAATTCGCTTTAATATGCAAATACCCGTGAACGATATATAATTTTCTAAGTTCTATGTATAATATAATCACAGACTTAGGTTTTTTTCTGTTACTTCTAGCTTAATGCTTTATAGAGAATTCCAAAACTGAAAGAAGGGCTTGGAACGGACTATAATTAGTTTTTGACTAAGACGATAATGGTCTTCTAAAAGCCAATTTTTATAAAATGAGCTAATGAAAAAAAAAAATATGAAAATCAAATATTCTCATTTTTTCATGGAAAACTACTCAGAAACATACAATAGTTTCTCTATATTGTTTTTGGAATTATGCTTATTGTGTTTTTCAAATTATATTCCATAATTGGATATGTAGTAAAACAGATCATTAATAAATATACATAATTAGAAAAAGCTGGTAATAATATCCTCATTGTATACATTTGTTATTGTTGGAGCCGTTGATATTTTGTACGTTTTATATTGCAGTGTATAATTATATTTATTGGAAAGCTCCAATGTAATTAAAACTTTCCTACGAAATTAATGGCTTAATAATTTCGAAACATTAGATTTTTTCGAAACTTCTATTTCAGTAATAGTTTTTTGAAGCAAACTTAAATTTTATTTAATAATTGAAAGTTGCTGATGAAGAACGTTGTTTTTTAAAATTTATGTAGCATTTTAGCAGAAATTGGGAACTTTCATCAGTTAAATGGTCAATTATATTTTTAAATCTACTAAATTGTCCATACATAAAAAAGCGGTTCTGGTCGAAGTGGAATATGAAAGCATTTCTTTATAAAAATAAATTCTTATATGAGATTTGAGGGATACTTTTTTATGCTTGATATAGAGTTTACTAAAGGAAACTAATTTTTAATTTCTTCCGCAACTCTGTTTATAGTGTTCATTCCATGTGCTAAACAAGTGAAGTGTAATAAATTGATATAAAAATATTTTTAAATTTTGTCCTGCCTTGACCATATATGGTGAAGCATCGGATAAAAAATCAATAATGTCTGACTAGAAACAGCCGCAGGAAGAAAAACTTTAAAATTTTTTTCTTGTACAAAACATGAGATTCTTGCACAGTTGGTTTTTTATAATTGCTTGCATCAAATTTAATTGCATTTTGGTAACATCTGATCTTTTAGAATATCAATCATTCCAGGAACGATATATCTTTAATAATAAACCTTTACTAATGATAAATCCTTTAATAATAAACCAGGAGATGTTAAAAAATTTAAAGATCAATAGCTTCCCAAGGGACGATAGCCAATACGCTCGATCAAATAGTGAAAAATAATATCCCGTCCGGACCTCAATGTTAATGAGCTATTAAACACTTTTAAAATAAAACATCCTGACTACACCACAACATACAAATTCTATAAGAGAGTTTTTATGAAGGATTTTCCGAATCTCTCTTTGATAGGACCCAAAGTTGATACCTGCAAGACTTGTGATTTACGTTTTTTTTTTTTTATCAACGATAATGACCTTAATGCTTAATGTATCCAGCAAAGGTAAAACTGAGTTGGAATTACATAATAGAAAATCAGGTAAATTATTGTTATTTAAGAAGACAGTACTGGCAGTACTCTTCCAGGTAGCGATACTTATACTGTCATCAGGTGCCACCAATTACGCAACTCGATGTGCATAGTCCTTCCTTCTGGAGATTTTAATAAATTCAATTGGTTAAAAATCAAAAAAGTTTCATATAAAAGTTAATTTTACTTTAAATATGGGACATTTTCGGACAAGAGTCAGTGCGGTTTTACCCTTAGAGGGTAGCCCCAGAGCTTCTCGCTATAAGGACTCTGCAAAAGTCAAAAAGACTCTGACGCTGAGTTTTTTTCCACTCAGAATGTGTGTTTTATTTATTCTTCAATAAATAAACCATCAGGCAATGTCTTTTTAAAGACAATGCCCAAAATAGAGCGTATCGGCAAACATTCGCAATGTTGTGCAATATTGCGCAATGTTTGAAAAGCAAATTAATAAACATGGGAAATGCACATGGTTGCTACAACGATATTTCCTATTTAAATACTTATTTCTTTGGTACCGAAGACGACAATACCATTACCATGTCATGATCAACAAAAAGTATTTTTGTTTCCTAAACTGTCATGTCTTCTTCTTCTTCTTCTTAGAGTGCCGTCTCCCTACGTAGGTTCGCAATCATAATAGCTATTTTTATTTTAGAACTTGCTGCTCTAAACAAATCAATCGATCTCTATTGATACCAATCACGTACATTCTTGAACCATGAGTTCTACCTTCAGCCAACAGATATTGTTCCTTGAATCTTTCCCTGTATTAGGAGTATCAAAATTTTATATTTTGGTCCCCTCATCACGTGGCCTAGGTATTCCAGTTTTCTGGTTTGTATAGTGGTGATTAGTTCTGTTTCTTTACCAACCCTCTCCAGTACTTCTTTATTTGTAATTATATCAGTCAATCAATTCTATCAGTTCATATTTTCAATACTCTGCGCTATTACCAGAGTTCGAAGGCCTCGATTCTTTTTAAATTACATTTTTTTAATGTCCAAGTCTCAGCTCCATATAATAATATATAATAATAATCCGTTAGGAGTGGCTTCATTCGCATAAATGCTGATCTGGCAATCTCTATTCGCCTGTTTATTTCTACAGCATGATCATTGGTTTCATTGATCAAAGTTTCCAAATACTGATATTTTTGTACTTGTTCTATCACGTTACCATTGAATGTCAATAGGTGATGTATATTTTGTGGTCTTTTTGTAATTAACATGTACTTGTTACATGTTGATGGTTATAAATGCTGATTTCACCCACTCTTGTGGTATTATTTCCGTATCGTACATCGTGTTTTTCGTTGTTATTGAATTTTCTGCATTTTACCTCTTTCATCTTGGAAAAGTTCTCTAACGTACTGCTCCCATCGCCCTAACTTATCTGGGCAATCTACTAGTAGTACTCCTTTTTTGTCTTTTATGTGTCCTTGCTGTCTATTTCGACCCATTCCAGTCACCCTTCTAATTTTTTTGTGCATATTTCTCATATCATATTTTGTTTCTAGTTTTTCTATCTATTTACATTGCTTCATCAAATAGATTTCCGTAGCTGTTTTGATTTTTTGCTTAATTGTTCGTTGTATTTCTTTATTCTTCTGTAGATCTTTTCCTTTATATTTCCTTCTTTCTCCCATCAGTAATAATATTTCTTCCGTCATCCAGTGTTTTTTAGCCTCTGACCTATGTTCTATTAAACTTTCTTGAGCTGGTTTCAGTAATGTGTTTTTTATATTATACCACTTTTTATTTACATCCATAATTTGTTTGTTGTCAGTTAGTGTTTTTTTCATATTAACATTCACATTATTTTTTAAATCGTTTTTTATTTCCTCGTTTTGTAGCAATTCTTACGTTAATTTTTGGTTGTTGTTTTCTGAGTTCAATTCTTTTTAATTTTATTTTCACGTCCGCAACTAACGGATTGTGGTCTAAGTTAACATTATTGCTCCAGGATAAGTTTTAACTGAGGTTATAGAGTTTTTATATCTGTTATTTACGAGTATAAAGTCTATCTGGTTTCTGACAATGTGGTTTTCTGTATGTGAAGGATACGTCCATATATATAGTCTTCTTTTAGGAAGCTGAAACCAAGTATTGGCAATTACCATATTCTTTTTCTCTTCTCTCGTTTCTACTTTCTAGTCCGAACTGTCCAACTATATTTTCAACTGTCTATCTATACAGCCCTTAACATCCATCCTTGGATATAGGCCTCCTCCTCCTTCTTCCATGCCTCTCTATCTTGGGCAATTTGCATCCATTTTGACCCGGCGTGTTTCTTCAGGTCATCTGACCATCGCATTTGTGGCCTTCTCCTTTTACGTTTGTGATTCCATGGTCTCCAATGTATAATTGTTTTAGTCCATCTTTCATCTTTCTGCCTTAGGGTGTGTCCGGCGAACTTTCATTTAAGCTTTGCTACTTGGGTTGAGACATCTTTCACTTTTGTTTTATTACGGATCCATTCGTTTCTTTTTTTGTCTGATAGTTTAATGTTCAGCATTTGTCTTTCCATGGATCTTTCTGTCTTTGCTATTTTTTCCATATTTTCCTTTGTAAACGTCCATGTCTGAGAGCCATATGTGAGGACAGGGAGTATACATTGATTGAAGACTCTCGTTTTTAAGTATTGGGGGTATTTTGAATTCTTTAGAATATAAGACAGTTTTCCGAATGATACCCAAGACAATCTTATTCTTCTCTTTATTTCTTCGGTCTGATTTTCTTTATTTAATTTAGTGATTTGGCCTAGATATATATACTCTTTTACTTGTTCTATTTTTGTTTGTGCCACTGTAATTATAAGTTCTTCTGGTTGATTAGTCATGTTTTTGTTTTACTATAATTCATCTTGAGTCCAATTTTTGTTGATTCTTTATCTAGTTCTTCCATCATTCTTTGTAATTCTTCACTTTTTTCTGTTATTAATACAATATCATCAGCATATCGTAAATGATTCAGATTTTGCCCGTTTATATTAATTCCCAAGTCATCCCAGTGTAGTCGTTTAAAAACATCTTCTAGCGCTTGGTTAAATAACTTGGGCGAGATGGTATCTCCTTGTCTTACTCCTCGGTTTATTTTAATAGGCTCCGTTTGTTTCATTAGCTTAATAGTTGTTGTTGCCTTGTTGTATATATTTGTAATTAAGTCGGTATATCGGTAGTCTATTCTGCTGTTTTGTAGGGAATTCTGTACTGCCCAGTGTTCCACACTATCAAATGCCTTCTCAAAGTCAATAAATGCCATGTATAGCGGGATATGATATTCGTTAGTTTTTTCGATTAAAATCTTTATCGTTAAAAGGTGGTCACTTGTACTGAAGCTCTTTCTAAATCCGGCTTGTTCTCTTGCCTGGTATCCATCTAATTTAGTTGTTAATCTATTTGTTAATATTTTGGTTAATAGTTTGTACATCACATTTAATAAAATTATGGGTCTGTAATTCTTTAGATCCTTTTTATCTTCTTTCTTAAATAGTAACAGTGTTATTGCTTCGTTCCAACTGTTGGGTATTTGTTTTGTCATTAAAATTTTATTACAATAGAGAGTTTGTACTACAAAACTTCTCTAGTTGTTTTCCCACCATGTTTTAGCATTTCTACAGTCACCCCGTCTTTTCCTGGCGATTTATTGTTTTTCATCTCTTTGAGTGCTCTTCTTATCTCGTTCTTACTGATCTCTGGTTGTAAGTCGGAAATAAATTTTTTATTTTTATTTGTAGTTGCTTAAGGATTTCTTGGGTTGGTTTCTGTTTTGTATTGTAGAGGTTTTTATAATATTCTTGTGTTATCTGTATAATTTCTTCTACATTATTGGTCTCTGTACCTTCTTTGTTCTTTATACTATTAATTTGTATGGTTCCAAGCTGTGGTTTTAAGCACTCATGTTTTTATTTTGTTCAATTGCTTTTTCTATTTTTTCTTCCTGTACTCTCCTTTTATAATCCTTGATATTCCTTCTGATAGCTTTGTGTACCTCTTTGTAATCTACTGTGTTTCTCTTATCTTGTTCCAGTAATGTTTTTCTTTTACTCATGAGATTTTTTGTTTCCTGGGATACATAGTTTTCCTTTTTTTATTCTTGTTTGTGCTACCTCTTTTCCCGCCTTTGCTAATGTATCGGTTAATAGCTGATTTATTTCATCGATATTTTTGTTTTCCAAATCTCTAGTGACCGGTATACTTTCCTTTATTTTTTGTTTATATTCGTCTTTTGATTGCTTAAGTTTTTCCATATCTAGTTTCGATACATTTTCTATTTTCTTTTTTGTTTCGAATTGGCTATTAATCCTGAGTTTGGCTCTGACAAGTCTATGATCGCTACCGGTTGAGAAGCGGTTCAGTACTGTAACATCTTTGATGATGGTTTTTTCTGTTGTAAGGATGTAATCTATTTCGTTTTTTGTATTACCGTTGGGACTTATCCATGTCCATTTTCTTTGTGGTTTTTTGTTAAAAAACGAGTTCATAGCAAAAAGTTGTCTCTCCTCCAAGTAGTTCATTAATGTGTGTCCTCTATTATTTCTTTCGCCATATCCATACTTTCCAATTCTGTGTTCTTCTCCATCTATTCTTCCCCCTAATTTGGCATTGAAGTCTCTAATTATTAGCGTCAATTTAGTTTTCTTTTCTTCCATAGCGAGTGTTAGTTCTTCGTAGAAGTTTTCAATATCTTCATCTGTATATGAACTTGTTGGCGCGTATACCTGTATAATTTTCAAAGACGTTCTTTTTAATTTAAGCATAATGTAGGCTACTCTGTCTGATATACCCTTGGTGGATTGTATGTATCTGACGACTTTCTTGTTTATTATAAAACCAACTCCGTTGTTAGAGTTATCTTCATTGCCTTTGTAGTACAGCATGTTTCTTGAGTTTAATAGTATTTTTTGTTCACCTTTTCTTCTTATCTCTGACAGACCAATGACATCCCATTGTATATTATTTAGTTCTTCTTCTAATTCGTGAAGTTTAGTATCATCATTCATGGATCTGATGTTATATGTTCCTATGTTTAGTTTAGTCAAATGTTTGCCTCCCCCAGAATCCTTGAGGCAGACCGGTTTGTCGGTGTGGACTTCGAGATGTTATCTCTACCCACCTGGGGTAATTTTCCGTTTGTTTTGTGATTCGACATGTTTGTTGAGGAGGGTTTTTTGACATTTAAACGCCACGCTTGTCAGGCGGGTTGGCGAGTGAGGAAACTTAGGAGTGTGTGAATGGGAAAAGGCGCAAGTTACGCAGTTTGTGTGTAGGGTGCGCGGCATGTATATGCCACACACACCCCCCGCGTAAAATGGGCCTCTTTCACTCAAACACGGTTAAGAGGACTCATCCAACACTCGGGGTGTGGGTGAGATAGGTTCTAGGTAAATAGATGGGTAAAGAACGAGATGGGATGTTGGGTAGGGACAGCGGTCAGCTGCTCCTGCAGTCGCCTCTTACGACCAGTAGGAGATCCTGTGGGTGTATTCTTCTTAGTGGTCCGCATCCCACACGGGACTTTTTTTCAACTGTACCTACTCCAATTTTTGCATTAAAATCTCCTAAAATGTAAGTAATATCTCTAGATTTTGTTAACTTGATTGTATTGTGCAATTCTGAATAGAACTTTTCGGTCCTATCAGCAGTGGGACCGTAGACTTGCATTATAATAATATTACAGTTTCGTGCTTGAATTTTTACCATTATTATTCTTTCTAAAATTTGAATCACACCTAGCACTGATTTTCTAATAGTGTTGCCTATAATGAAAGCTACTCTGTATCGATGATCAGTTTTGTCTACTCCAGTATAATAAATATTGTGATTATTTATTGATATCTCTCCATTTCATAACCATTGTACATCGCTAACCCCAAGTATATCTATATTTAGCCTCTCTTTCATTCCAGGTAGCTATTTTTATCTGAGAGGGTTATGTTTTTTGTAGTATTTTGTGCAACGGTTTTGCATGTCGACGACCAAGAAGGCCTTGCATTCTGATGGTTGTCTTTCCCTGTCGGATTTTGGTCTTCGGTTACCACAATCAATAAAGTTTCTTGCGCAAATAGTGCTAGCCATTATAATTTATACTAGAGATGGCATCAGGGACCTTTAATGCAGTGGTTTATCGTTGCCTTCTGCATTCTGATGCCGTTTGAATCAGTTTGAACAGAGTGTCCTTCCACTTACTAGCTCATCCGCCCTGAGCAGTAAATTCTGCTGATTCTCCAAGGGAACGTAAATAGTAAGGGAGGACCGAGAAATAGACGCATTTCCTGAAAATTTACGAAAGTGGTATAACACGACTACCACTGAACTGTTTCGCGCTTTAAGGATAGGCGGAACGGATAGGCACTTTAAGAAGAAGATAGAAAATAACAGAATATCCATACACAATTATGTATTTGTTTTTTTTTTTTGGTTTTTTAGGTTTTTTTTTTATTTGTGGTAATTTGTAATTTAAATACTTAGTACTTACAATTTTGCCACAAACTGAATAAAACACTTTGTTATTAAAACTGAATAAAAAACTTTTTTAATATCAATAGATAGATCTTTGTAGAGTTTATTCCAAGTAGCGATACTAACTATTTTCGGCGTTTTCAAATTAAAATAGTTCATAAATTAAACAATCTCGACTAACGATGCTTAAGTTTTCACTTCCACTTTTGAGAACAAAATGATTTGCAAAAGGACAATTCCCTTTATACTCCACGTAATAAACTTTTGAAACACCCGTTTATTACGAGATTATATTCGGTTACCTATTACAACAATACTAAGAATATTAGTTAGTATTTTCTAAAAACAAAGTCAGTACACCAATATCATCATACCTATATAACCAATTACTACTCGGACATAATAGGTCAACGCATGATTACTGAATTAAAAAGTGGGAACCGCCGAGATTTAAAACGTGTTAATAGGACACTAACACTAAGGCACATACTATGTGAATGTCCCCTCTACAATCAACAACGAAGTAACAACAAGATACCAGGAACACTTTTAGAAGCTCTAGGTGCAGACTGTAATTTTAAAAAACTCTAAATTTCTTGAAAGACATTAAGAAGTACTACAATATTTAATAAACCAAATTGTAATGCAGTAATTGTACCTAATGTAATCCATTAATTTTTAGTTAATGGCCATTTGGTCTATGCGATTTTCTAAATAAAAAAAATATTAGTTAGTATTTACATGTACTACAGTTTATTTTTATGAACGAGAGAGTAATTAGCATAATTTTAACTGGTACCTCCGACCACTCCATGGGCGTGCTCAAGATTAATTGAAAAATTACTTTAAATAATTGTAAAAAATAAATGAGTTATTTCAGTGTTATAAAGTGTTATGTGTATGTAAACAAAAGTGACCTCTTTAATCACACACTATATTAGAACTGACTGGCCCACATTAAAAAAGGTTTTAAAAAATTGACATTTTTTTTTAATTTTAAAAAATTACAAAAGAGAAAGAGAGTTTTTAAAACCGTCTAAGGTATGTTAAATAGATGAATAAAAATATTAATATAAAACTTACAGCTACTTGTTACATATCCAAATCAGATTCAGAAGATGAACTTTCAGAACCAAGATTTATAATAACTGGCTCGATTATTTTATCAGTAATATTGTCCAGCTTCCACATTTTTTCCTCTTCTTTAATAGTGTGATTTACTGCCTTTTCCCAGTTTTCAGGTTTTACATTATTTACGGCCTCCAAAAACAACTGTTTAACATCATGCATTTTAAAAGTGGTATTTTTTCTTGAAACTTCACTCTTTATCTGTGCCCATACCAGTTCAATCGGGTTTAATTCACAATGATATGGTGGGGATCTAAGTACTGTCATTCCACGATTTTTGGCAATTTCATCAATTTCGTATTTTTTAAATTTTTCTTCATAAAGGGCACACAACGAATAAAGTTCCTTTCTTATAGATCCGGGATGGTACGTAATATTTTTTGAACTCAGCCAATTCTGCAAGTCTTTTTTTAACCACTTGGTTGTGGGCAGTTCTTCTATAAGTCTAGAGTGATAACTTGCATTATCCATTACTATTACACAGTTCTTAGGAAGAAGATCTGTCATTTGTTCGAACCATTCTTGAAAGACATCAGCGTTCATGTCTTTATGGTAGTCACCGGTACGAGTTGATTCAAAAGTTAATAAACCACCTTCAGCAAAACCGTCTGAACTGCCAATGTGTACTATTATCAGCCTGCGTCCCTTTCCTGATGGTGGGTTTAAACCAGTAGATAAGTTATTTACAAAAGCGTGCCTTTGACTTGTAACAGTTTCATCCTGCCAAAATTTATTTGGTGTATGACCCTCGTTGATCCATGTTTCATCAAAATAAAATATTTTTCTTTTTGGTTTCTCATTGCCTTTATGGTTCTTAGAAAATGTCTTCTCCATATGACAATATCGCTTCTTTCTAATAAAATAGACTTTCTGGGATTCTTTTTCCAGCGAAAGCCTATTTCTTTTAAAAGTTTCCATAACGTACTTCGACTCATTTCTGGGTAATCCTTATCATCTCGAACTGAGAAAAGAACTTTATCCAATGTTGGAAATTCTTGTCTAAAGAAGAATTCATGCACTTTCCGTCGAAGTCCTTCTTTAAAATGATATTCTATTTGAAATTTTGGTTTCCCTGGAGCATTACGTGGCATTTGAAAACTACCACATTTCTCTTCTTTAATAACTCTGTAAATCGTAGATTTACAGAGTTATTAAAGATCATGAAAGTTGATTATTATCAACACCAAGTGTACTGCTAACTAACTCAACGGTCTCATTAACACTTTCACATAAACGTTTGTCTGTAAATAATTTAAAACAATTAAATATTAATGTTTTTTCATTAACTGTTAAAGGACCAATTTTTTGGCGTTTACACGGCACTTCCAAATTTTCCATAACACTAGTATACACAATAAACTGCACCTTGCAACTGAAGTACCTACTTTTAGTGAACTGTTAAGAATTTTGAATACGCCACTTGGACCTTCCTACAAAATGGAAAAACCCACTATCACATTTTCTGTGGAATAAGTTTAGAAGGTAATTATCTAGTCAATTACTGTCGAAGATTCCTGGAATTAAAGAATTAAATGTTTGATTGTTGAAACTCTTACTTCGGGGAATGCACTCATATCAGATAAGATAAAACGTTTTATTTTATCTAAAGAATTAAACTTTATTTTGCAAATAGGTAGGTACTTATTAAACTTTTATTGGTTATATATAACCAATCAAATAAACATCTTACATTTCTTGTAAATTCATTAGAACCTGTTAACCTCCATCACTCCGATACTGGCAACCTTATTTAGGGATTAGTAACCCTCACAAATATTGTATTCTATTCTGCTCCAACCTTTATACCTGGTGGTCATACTCAATTTAAAATTGTTTTCCTATATACTTCTGTAAACTTGTTGACAAATATCTGTTTTTCATTGAGTCACCCGTATCAACAATTTAGGGATTTGCATACATAATTTATTGTTTTATTACTCTCTCATACATAAAAATACACTACACTACACTACACACTTATATATGTAGGTAATATTGAAGACTTAAATATTGCAATGGAATTTCGAGTTATGTACTTAGTCAGTTACGTAGGGTTAGATAAATATTATTTAAAATTTGCAATTTGAAATAAATTGATGTTTATGAATTTAATACAATTTTTTGTATAAATATGCAAAATCCCCAGATATTTGCATAAAAGATGCAAAATATGCAGTATATCCATTTTCCAAGTCTAGCCATAAAAGTGCCAATATCATCATGCCAATATTATTAGAACAAATGGGCAAGAAGTGCGGGAATCCCAGCTGGACCCCTAAAAGTGCAAGAATACGGGAAAAAGAAAACCTATATATAATATTATTTAATAGTATTAAAGATATTAACTCAACTTAATTGAAATAATTAAAAAATATTTAAAAATATTTTTTTTTCCAGGATATTGTCCAGAAACATTTGACACCTACCTTTATTATATCGCAGACTTTGAAATATGCTGGCCAGAAACTCCTCCTGGGAAAATAGTAAATCACTCTTGTCCAGAGGTGAATGGTTTTGACAGTTCTAAGTTTATTTACAAAGAATGTCTGCAGAATGGCAGTTGGTTTATTAAATCTATTAACGGAACGCTTATACCTTTCGTAAATTATTCGCAATGTTTCAATATGGATGAACTGGAGGTAAGTGTTTATTGATTTTCTATTGTTAACTGACAAAATAACGATTATTGGACATGAAAGTAAAAAGCAAGTACCTGAAACAGTATTTTCATTGACACGAAAAACGGACATCCCAAAACTACTAAAATTGTTATGTAACGTTTTTCCAGAACTATCACGGTGAAGTATTAATTTGGTTTTTGTTGTTCTACTTCTTGTACAATTATCTTGTCCATCCCAAAAATTACCATTATTCTTTTATTTCTCACTCTCCCACCTAGCTCTTCCACATGACCTTCACTAAATATCTGACTGCTTAGCACTGAGTGGGTTTTTATCATATTCTGTCTATCTACATGTTATTTTTTCTTTATTTACTGATGTTTTTCTGCCACCATATACTATTCTTTGTTCCTTGTTCATTTGTTGTTACTCTCAGGTATTGTTAATCTTCTCAACCGTCAATTTTGTTGTAAACGTCTTCATCTAAAATTAGATCTGTTGTTTGACCTACTTCAGTAGATGTATTGGTAAATTTTCTTTCTTTTTTTTTATGTAGAGATAAGTCTGTCTGTTTTTTAATGTGCCTTCAGTAAGTTGTCGTTTCATCGTTTTTGTGGTCTTTTTACTCCTATTAGGAACCGTCACTTGCCGTCTTTACTACTAAATTTGTTCTAATTTAGCTTAATATGATCTTCCCATTCTACTCTTCTATTTTTTACCTAGCACTTAATGTTCTTCACCTTGCATCTACGTCGTACATCTGTACTTTTAGTTCCGTCTTATAGTGTTTTACCATCAAGTCTTTTTCTCTGCTGTTTCTAAGATACTTTTCGTTCTTTCTGTGTGAGGTCGTGTTTCTGCCACATATGCCATCATTGATCTGATTATTGTTGTGTAAATTCTGCCTTTCATTATTTTCCGATATATTTATTTTTTCATATTGTTTCATTCTGGTAATCTGCAGCCCTATTTGCTCTATTTACTTGATCTTCCACTTCTGTTTTGATCTTTTCTTAGCTAGAAAATTTGATGACTAGATATTTAAACTCCATTACTTGTTCTATTATTTGACCTTCAGCTCCAATTTACATTTTTACGTTACATTACATTACATGCAGAGATAAAATAATAATTACTAAAGACTATGCAGAGAACTGATAGTAAATATATTGGAATTAATGATAAAGATACTTCTAGTTTTGTCTCTCATTACTCGTTAACTCTCATAACTCTCATAACTTTAACTCATTGTCATTTTCGATTTATATCGAAAATAGTTTAGTGTTATTATTGCATTAAAATTTTTTAATATAGCAGTTATTTATTTTTGTTAATTTTTTGTGACGACCTAATTTCCTCCAATTCTTTATTACTTGACAGTGTCGTTGAGAGCTGTAGGGAATCAGGTCCAGATCTGAACACAAGAACCAAAATACTCATAATAAGTAAACAACAAAATAAAATGCCATATATGTATGTAAATTGTACCAAACTTAAGCAAGTTGATCAATTTGTTTGCCTTGGATATCAGTTAAACTGTAACGAAGAAAGTTTCATGGTGAAATTATATCCTCTCTTGTGCCCACTCCATTCCGAAATCCAAACTGGAAATCACTAATATCCATCTCCAGCTTAGCGCGTATTTTATTATGGATTATTTTTAGCTTAGTTTTTAGCTCTAGTTTTTAAGGTATGTGATCTTAGACTGATCGTTCAATAATTACTACATTCTTTGGCATTTACTTTCTTTGGTAGACAAATAAATGTTCATGTCAGCATTTCACTTTGAATGATTCCTGTGGAATAGATTGTGTTCAGTAGTTGGACTAAAAGATCTATGTTTTTTTCAATAACCAATTTTAGCAATTCATTATTTTTTATGGACTTTACTGCATGTATAACTTCTGACTTTGTTATTTCGGGTCCCTCGTCTTAAATCTGATTATCTTTATATATATTTTCTTATCTCTGGTCATGGAATAATTCCTCTATAATATATTCTTTCCATCTTTCTAATTTTTGTTCAGTCTTCACCTAAATTTTTCCTTGTTTGTCCAATAGTATGCTTGAGGTTTTTTGTTTTGCTACCCCAGCTAATTCTTTAACTTTCTTATGGAGATTGAAGTTATCATACTTGTTATGTAAGTCTTCTATTTCTTGACATTTTTCAGTGAAATAAGTCTTTTTAACTTATCTCATTTCCCTTCATATTTGATTATGCAGCTGTTAATACTGAGTTATGTTGATACTCTTTTGCCTTCTTTTGTCCTCTATCATTTCCAAGATTTCTTTTGTCATCCAATCTCCTTTGTTGCATCTGGTTGTTGTAAGTTCTCTGCGACATGGTTTGATAATTGCATTTTTAAAGAATTGCCACTATTGTTCTACATTACCATAAATTGATTCTGGTGGGGATTCTAGGTTTACATTAATTTCTTGTTTAAATTTTTCTTTGACGTCTTCTGATTTTAATTTTTTATGTTTAGTTTATTACTTTTGTAGATGTTTTGTATCTTTTTTAAATGAAGTTGGAATTTTGTTATAAGAGGATTGTGGTCCGACGCCACGTCTGCACCTGGGTACGCTTTCACCGATTGTATTGCGTTTCGGTATCTGTGGTTTATTAAAGGATAGTCAATTTGGTTTCTAACGATTTTATCGACCTTGTTAGCTGGTGATTTTCAAGTGTAAAGGTACCGTTTAGGCAGTTTGAAGAAATTATTTATTACCGCAAGATTATGTTCTAGGCAGAATTCTATAATACGTTCTTATCTCTCATTTCGAACACCAAAATATGGCCAATATGGTCCTACAGTAGAATCACATCTTCCTTCTCCAACTTTGGCGTTTAAAATACCCATGACTACTGTTATATCTCTAGATGTTGTGTTTTGTAGGGACTTCTAAAGTCAAGAATCACTAATAAAAACATTGCTGTTTCCAGAATCTCTTTAACGCAGCTTAATAAAGCTGTAGACATAGGAGATCAATTTGACATAAAGCCATGAATATAAAGGGAACATAATATGTGCAACGAATAGTCCAGGATTTGACGGTTTTCTGCTCAGAATTCTTTTTATATTCAAGGATTTGCTTGAAATTTAAACAGTATATAGAAAATAGCTCAAAGATCAAAATATACACTTCCTATGTCAAATTTTACTTTTTTCTGGGGGTAGTAATCACCCCAACTCAGCAGTAGAAAAAGTTTATAAAAAAAATTTGGTGGCAACTAGAATACTAAATTTTATAACAAAGATGTTCTTTAGAGTGATTTCAAAATGTTAATGTTTCTTGAGTCGTTAGTGACTGAATGTACAAATTTCACTTTAAGAAAGCATGTTTTCAAACGGTTTTTCGCAAATAACTCCAAAAATTTAGATTTTATCAGGAAAACTGTTTGAATATACAAAAAACCTTACAGAACAAAGAGATTTATTTTTGTTATTACCGTAAACATAATAATAACAAAATTAACCGCTGGTAAAAGTGGTTTGCATGAAAATTAAGGTAAGTTATACCCAAAATAAAGCCTACTTATAATTTTTGTGGTGCAGAAAATAACAAACTCACCCGCGCGAAAACTACCATGGTTGAAAATTTTCTATTCATTATTCATTTACAATTTACCTAATTTATATACAAACATTACATTTTGAAAATTTAACTGTTAGTTAAAATGACAGTCAGGTAATGTTTTTGTGGATTATCTAAACGACTTTTATGAATCCGGAAATCCAATAATAAAGTCTCAACGTGTAACAAACAATGTAAACATCTCTTGGATGTGAACATCAAAGAGAATGTTCACAATAGGTGTTATATCTATTCTAAATTAGTTTTAAAAACTGATAATCATTGTTGGAAGGCAATAATATTGTTAGGTAGGTACCTATACATATTTTGAAATAAATAATGCATCTTTTATCAGTCGTTCAATATCGATGTTAGTGTTGACAACTAAGCTCCCAAAATTATATTAAATTACAGTAAAAGTAGATGGTGCTAATAAAATGTCACGAAAACCACTATCTGCTAAAGAACTGCAAGATATTGTTAATAATTTCGTGGATTCCGATGATAAAGAATCTTCTGAAGTAGGAAGCATTGAAACTGACTCTGAAATTGAAGATCATAACTGAAAGAGTCAACCACAACCGACAGGACGTATGCGATCCTGCGACATAATAAAAAGCAAAGTGCACAAAGTAATGTTAGCCCTCCACAAAGTGTAGATGATCCTTTTGATTCCTGTTGAATCATTTTATTTGGTTGCGGACGAAAAAATTGTTAACGACATAGTGGAGTGTACAAATAAAAAGTTTACCAAAACTTTCAGAAATACTGTTTACCAGAAAAAAACATAACGATAAATAAGCAACTTGTTCCGTATAAAGGTAGGTGTCTTTTCAAGCAGTATATGCCTTCAAAGCCAGATAAGTATGGCATGAAAATAGGGTGGGCGTATGGCTCGAAAACATATTACACTTTAGGTGGAACACCATATACAGGAAAAGACGGAAATACAGTAGGCAAAGGTCTTGCATCTCAAGTTGTAAAGCAACTCGTTGAGCCTTATTATAATTTCAAGGGGAACGTGACTTACGATAACTAATCGTGCTCTTGCACGATTGAAGATGAATTTGTAAAAATATTGTACGTAAGTACAATTTGTTACAGGGAGAAGGGTTAAAATTTTGAAAAAAATTACATTTTTAAAACTCGGGAACAGTAGTTAATCTCCAGATCTAGTCTGTCGACTTTAATAAACCTTGATGCATTAAAAAAAAGCGAATAATGGTTAGTTTTTGAACATTTTTTTCAAATCTCCGACATTTTGTTTCCTTTTTTGAATTTTCAATTTTTCTGGAAAACTATCGCGTAAGGGCAATTCTTGTTTAAAACCATTCTTAAATTTATTTCACCCAGAGATTAGCTGTCCGCCATGGAACAGTAATTTTTAAATGGAAAATTTTTACGTTTAAAATATGATGATTATTCAACGTCACATGTGGGACAAATTGGGACAAATAATAAAGCATCCTATGTAATGAAATGTTAAAATTTAAACGTTATTGTTAACAATATCTAGGCTAATTATATCGCCGATTTTTCGTAATATGTAGCACGGTATACTTGATTATAATTGTTAAAGTTTTCAATTTTGGAAATCTTTAAATATTTTAAAATTGAAGGCAGACAGGTATAGAAAACTCTAATAGAGAAAAGCTGAAATAAAGAAAATTTTCCACATGACAGACTAATAAAATATATGGTGTTTTATTTAAAATAAGACTTTATTACAGCTTGAATTGGGTAATAGAACAACCTAATATTTTGAATACCCTGTAAAAAATTTTTCTGTAATAAACATGTTTAAATATGAAAAATAGTCTACTATTAAGACTTAAGACAAAATTTGTCTGTCCAATTCTTAGATTCGTAGACATTTATTGTTTTTAAAACTTTATTTTTATAAAAATTAAAATAAATCAAAATCCCCTGTATTTAGGTAAAGGAAATACTTATAAAAGTAAAGCTTAATTTTATGGACAATTTAAACAAGTCATCAAATATGTGGTGTTTAATAAGAAAAAATATAACTTTGATATACCATTAGATGTACCACTCTTTTTTTTCAAGCATCCTTTATAATTCACATTATTTTTAAATTGTAGTGTTAATGATTCTGTATAGTTCTTTGAAGAAAAAGCTTTAAATATTAAGTCGTTTTCTGTACAGAGACTGAAGCGTATCTCTGTAGGCACATGGTTTGGTTAATACCCTTTCCATTCTTTTCTGTTCGCTAGGTACTTTACTTTTCAAATTTGTGATTTTAAAATTTTCTGTCTTTTTTAAAATCCTTTTTTTATCTGGTAAAAACGCAATAACAATACACAAATATTATAAACTCAAGAAATGTTAAAAATGATTAAAAATCATATCCTTTATTTTAAGTCACAAATATCTATCTACCAAACAGGTTGATCAAGATCTTTAAATGACGGTTTTCCATTACCTCCTTTAGGAGGTTTGCTTGTCGCTTCCCGTCGCCAAAGTCTTGGTTGAGGTTTCCAAGGTAGAGGTATCCCTGGAAAGGGAATGTTGATCCAAGGAGGATAAAAAGTCTCCTCCACTGCAATTAAAGCCCAGGAATCAGTTGTACCTGCGTGTTTTGGACGGGTTGGTCTTTTTGCTGGAACAGAAGTTGGAGTTGCTGTATTTATGGGTTGTTCTGTAGAATCAGGAAGAGCTCTTGGTTTTCGAGTATGAGCAACTACTGTTGCAGATGGTTTTGGAGTGCGTTTTGCATCTGCATTATTAAATAAACAGCAGGTGAAACCTGAAATACAAAGCTTTCGATTATCTTCTAGTTTTATAAATCTTTTTTTATATTATATGAAATGGAAACAGGGTTCAATGTAGTAACTATTTTAAGTTCAATGTAATTACTTTACAGTTAAAGAATGAGAAATTTATTTACTAAGACCGATAAGAATAATAATTTAAAAAACTAACTTCAAATGGTTAAAACGCTTGTTGTTCATTTCTTGACAATCTGCAAATCCATTATTATTTTCGTCATTTTACATCATTTACATCATGTCAATAAAGTCACGATAGCGAATATGGTAGCCAACATGATATCCAACGATCGATAACGGTCATGGAACTAGAAGAAGAAGACCTGTTGATCATCTAATGAAAACACATGATTTTGGATAACCCAAAAAAAATCTAAGGGACGTAGGTCCGGAGAACGAGTGGGCCACTTTATGAATTATCTACATTCAATTTATTGATTTCAAATTCACACTCACAAAATTTTAACACACACATTCACAAAATTTCTAACCCCTCACTAATAGTGACCATTCTGTTAAAGTGCAGAAATAATTTGGATATTTAATAAATCTAAATATTTGTCAACAGTCAAGTTTCCATCTATTAAAAATTGGTCTATATGCCTGTTTTGCTCAATTTCCATCCAAACATTCAACTTTTTTGGATGCTATTCTAAAACCATCACCATAATCGATCTTTGTTAATATTTTAATACGATCTTTTTCACTAGGGATTTACTGAATTGTACTACACCAAACCTGTTTTATTCGATTTTATAATTTTTTTTTAAGTTCAAATGTATTTTTTGTTAATTTTTCCAAGTGGGCCACAAATTGTTGTTGACAAATAACTTATAACAAAACAACAAAAACAATTCTTCGAATCGCTTTTAGTAAAATTTTTTAGGCATATCTTATCAAAAAAATACTTTTTCTCTCATGGTAGTTTTTCGAAAAATGCTTCGTAGTAGTATAATAAGCTTTACTTTAATTTCGAAAAAAATATACCAATTCACAATAATATAAACCCAAGTAATAGTAACAATGAATAAAAGTATATCCTTTATTTTAAGTCAAAGATATCTATCTACCAACTATGTTGATTAACATTAGCGAACGATGGTCTTCCTCCACCTCTTTCGTGAGGTTGGCTTGTCACTTCCCGTCTCCAAAGTCTTTGTAGATGTTTCCATTGATGATGATTAAAGATCCAAGGAGGATAAAAAATCTCCTTTACCTCAATTAACGGACTGGAATCAGTTGTGCCAGCGTTTATCGAACTGGTTGGCGTTTTTACTGGAACAGATGTTGGAGTTGCTGTATTTATGGATTTTTTAGTAGAAGCAGAAGCATGTTCTTCTCTTCTTTTTCTAACTAGTAACGTGGAAAAAGGGGTACCGATTGGTAAAAGCGATCGTGGTTTTCGAGTACGAGCAACTGTTGTTGCAGACGGTATTGGTGTGCTTTTTGCATCTGCATTGGTAAATAAGCAGCCGACGAAGCCTAAAATGCAAAGCTTTAGATTGTCTTTTAGTTTAATAATATCTTAATATAATATATAGAATAAAAAGAAGATATAGAATTTCTAAGTGCACTAGTCGGTAATTGACCTGAAGGTTTTGAATTAATCATCGTAAATCAAATGAATATGTTTATAATCTCGTCTAAACTAGCAAGTTGTATCTGATGAACTAAAAACAGTAAAATGCGCAATAACACAATAGCAGGTAGAGGAGATGTGGATATTTCTGTTCGTGTATTATTTGCACCAATTACAACAAGTAGTAAATCAAGTCAGAGGAAAGATGATAATCCTAATCATAATTATAAAAGGCAATCAAGTAATACACGGCATTAAAAAAAAAAACATAACGAGAATGTTAAAAACGAAAATGAAGAATTGATGATCAACTTCTGCACGAATAACGAACTAAGAATAAACAACAAATTTTTGACCACAAAGACCAACATAAATATACATTTAATAACACCCGCCAACAAAGATATATGCGACCATAGCCTATTATGTAAAATAAGAATAATCCTGAAATACTTCCCACTCAAAAAAGCGGCGCCAACACAAACAAAAATCAAAGTCGAAGGACTAAATACGGAATCGACGGAATACTTATATAGTTTTATGGGAAAAGAATATCAGAGAAGATTGCTGGAGATGCAATAATAGAAAACGATAACATCGAGGAAAGCTGGAAAAAACTCAAAAATAATATAATTAACGCAGCAACAGAATCACTTGGAGAGAGGAAAGTATCACAAAAGACACACCATGGTTTAGAGAGGAAGTGAAGACAAAATGTGAAGAAAAGAAGAGAGCCTTTATACAATACAGTACAAAAGAAATACAACAGACATACCATTACTATAAACGAATCATAAATAAAACGAATACTTTAGTTAGACAAATACAAAAAGAACACTGGCAGAGTTTCTCTAAACAGATGGAACACAACTACTACGGAACACAAAAAGGAACATGGAGAATGATAAGAGGACAAAGAAAAGAGATAAATAAATTAATACAAATAAAACACATTCAGAAGGAAACATGGGTAGACTACTTTTCATCCCTATTTGCAAAGGTGACGATGATGAACCACCAACACCAGAGGTGACGACAAACGAAGAAATAAATATTGAGGAGAAAGAGGTAAAGGAAGCATTAAGGAAAATGAAAAATAGAAAAGCACCAAGAGAGGACAGAATACCGAACGGACTCCTAAAGTACGGACGACCATATCTAACCAAACAACTGTTAATCCAAATCCAAAAAATAATAGAACAAAACAGAATTCCTCAAGAAAGGAGATCAAGCATCCTAACATCTTTCTTTAAAAAGGAAGACAAATGGAACCCGAAAAATTAGAAAGGAATTAATTTATTAAACACAACACTAAATTAACAACGAAAGTGATCACAAACAAATGGAATGAAATTATAACACTAGCAGAAGATCAACAAGGTTTTAGGTTGGGAAGGCCATACACCGATGCTATATTTATAATGAGAGAAGTGAACAAGACATCATTAGAATACAACAAACCTGCATATCTATGTTTTATGGGCCTTACAAAGGCATTGGACTGGGTCAAATTAAAATACGTTATCTACTTACTGTATCCAAGACAGATGCCTCTAGAAATAATCAAGACGATCGAAAATAACTACCAAAACAACGCAATAAAAGTAAAAGTAAAAAAGAACTAACCGATCCCATTGAAGCCGGCAATGGGGTAAGATAGGAAGATTTCCTGAGTCCTCTATTGTTCAACCAGATTATGGATGAAATAATAAAAAAAGTAAGAACTAAAAAAGGATACCAAATGGGAGAAAAACAGAAGACGTAATACTACTCTCTCAAAATAATCATGATTTACAACGTATGCTGACCAATTTAATATAACCGCCAAAAAAATTAACATGTTCATTTTTCCAAAAAAGACAAACTTAATGGTTACAACAGTAAATTGTAATTGGACGGTCAAATAATTGAACAAGTGATGGAGTTTAAATATCTAGACATCACATTATCTATCTATGGAAAGCTCGAAACCGAAGTGGAAGATCAAGTTAATAGAGCAAACAGAGCCACAGGTTGCCTAAATCAAACAATATGGAGGAATAAAAATATCAGGAAAGAAACCAAGGGTAGAATTTACAAAACAATCATCAGACCAATAATAACACGCGGTAGAAACAAGACCTAATACAAAGCGGACAAAAAGGATGTTAGAAATAGCAGAGATGAAAACACTTAGAAAAATTGATGGTTAAACACTATGGGATAGAGCTAGAAGTAGAAATATACGACGTAGATGCAAGGTTGAGAACATCAAAAACTGGGTAAAAAATAGAAGAGTAGAATGAAACGATCGTATAAGCCGAATGACAACAAATAGAGTAGTAAAGACGGCAAGAGACGATTCCCCAATAGAAAGACGATCAGTAGGAAGACCACGAAAACCATGGAATGACAACTTACTAGAGGCACATTGAAAAACAGGCAGAGTCATGTACATATAAAAAGAAGAAGAAAAAGAAGAAGAAGTATGTTATTTGCATATTATTTTGTACTTTGTTTAAAGTAAAAAGTTGCAAATTATTTCTACATGACGGGTGTTCTTAGATATTTTACAAAAAATATCAGAGGCTTTTTACTTCACTTTTAAGAAAAGGGAGATAGAATGCCGCACCTAGTATATGCTTAAGGCCGTTTTTTTATAAGTAATGATCTCTTATTACTGTACATGCCATCGATCCACAATATAAAAAACTATAACATATCGTAAGTAGCAGGAATAATGTACAAGTAAATAACTTTTTAATGGAAACTTTAAAATGTTTTTTATATTTATTAGGATAAAAATAAAAGTGGTATACCATGAAGCAAAATATATACCTACTCAGAAAATTATGATATTTTTTATTAGGTAAGTATGTCATTTAAAATTTATAATAAATAATATTCCAGTAGTTAAATGTTCCCTGTCCCTAAAAACCAAAAACACAAAATGTTTCACTGTGATGTTTTTTAAGTGTGTACATGTACCAACGATGTTTGGTTTAATCTCCTGAGGGCAATGAAAAGCGCAAACATTTGTTAAACGTAAAACGAAGTTTTACGTCACATGAGTTTTTAGAAATAAAGAAGAACTCCGCCTTCGGTAAAGTACTGGGTGAATTGAGTAGCTCAGTAAATGCCGATGCCGGTCCCAAGCCCGGATAAAGGAGGAGGGTTGAGGCGATGGGCTAGCAACTCGTCCCTTGTCAAAAGAAATTAATGCTAAAAATTTCGACCAAAAGCCTCGGAATATAAAGGATGAATCAACACAAAGACGACTAATGCAACGAAAAAGGAAAATGATATTGGCTACATGGAATTTACAAGGACTGAGAACCAAACAAGCAGAAGTATTCAAAGAATTAGCGGAAAGAAAAATAGATATATGTGTTCTCACAGAAACCAAGAAAAAGGGAAAAGGAAATGAAGAGATAGGAGAATATATACATATCTACAGCGGAGTGAGTAAAGATAACAGAGCTAAGAGGGGAGTCTCTATTGCCATTCGAAAAAATCTTAAAAACAACATTAAATCGTGGACTGAAGTAAATGAACAACTACTAATACTGGAAGTGAAAAAGAATGGGCACAATATCGTAATTGTCGGAGTATATGCCCCAAACGAAGATGCAAATCCAGAAAGTAAAGACGATTTCTACGACAATACGAATGAAATACTCTCTGAAGTTAAAGAAAACTGTGAAATCTTTATACTAGGAGATTTAAACGGCAGAGTAGGGACAGAAGAAAATAGCAGAGTCGTAGGAAGATATGGAGAACAAATAACCAATGACAACGAAATGCGTCTTAGAGATTTTTGTGAAATAATGTCTCTCAAAATTATGAATGAATTTTTTCAACATAGAGACATCCACAAATTTACATGGATACAACCTACTAGGAATCTGCGCTCGATAATCGACTTTGTAATCCAACGTCAAACTTCCCAGCTGAAAACAACGGACGTAAGGGTATACCGTGGATCAGAATGTGGATCCGACCATCATTTACTTATGGCCAATGTGATAGTTAACTATCGCAAAAACAATAACACTCAGGTACAGAATATAGAAAAGGGACAAAAAGCAACATCTCCTAAATATAACCTAGAAAGCTTAAAAGAAGATTCAACAAAATTTCTTTACAAATTACGACTGGCCACAAAATTACAAAATGTGGATCGAGAAAATATAACAGCGGAAGAATTATACCAACAACTTAAAAAGTACATTCATGAGGCTGCAAGTGAAGCTTTGGGATATAAAGACAAACATGAAACAAAAAATCAAGAATGGTGGTCGGAGAATATGCAAACGTTAGTAAACAAGAAGAAAACTGCTTATCAGAAATGGATGTCAACGAGAAAGGAGGAAGATCACAAGGTATATACGAAATTAAATCGAGATGTAAAAAGAGAAGTAGTGAAAAGTAAAAATGAGATGTGGGGTTGAAGATGTGCAGAGGTGGATAGGTATATGGGTGGAACAAGAGTTGGGCAAGCGTGGAAGGTGATAAAGTCTCTCCGGAGGGAAGGAAAGGAAAAATCTAACTTAAAATTAATAGATCTAAAACAGTGGAAACAGCAATATGAGGTCTTATTGACAGAGGATAGCCGTAAATTCCAAGATATCGAAATGGAAGAAATATCTGAACATACACAAATAATTGAGATAACAACCGGAGAGTTAAGCGATGCCCTCAAAAGATCGAAAATCGGTAAAGCAGCAGGACCTGGAGACATCCCAATTGAGTTGGTAAAGTATGGACCAAAAATATTACACGAGATGATGGTTAAACTATTTAATAAATGCTTAAAAGGACAAAATATCCCTGATGATTGGAATGTTGGATACATCAGCTCAATATACAAAAAAGGGGATAAACGCAATTGCTCTAATTATAGAGGAATAACTGTTACTAGCTCAGTTGGGAGGTTGTACGGTCGAATAATAAAAAACGAATTGAATCAGAATATGAAGACATAGAGGAACAAAATGGATTTCGGGCAGGAAGATCGTACATTGATAATATATTCGTTCTGCAGCAGGTAATCGAAAAACGGAAGGCAAGGAATCTATCTACCCACCTATTGTTTGTAGATTTAGAGAAGTCATATGATACGGTACCTTTGAAAAAACTATTTTATACATTGACGAAAGTAGGTCTCAGTAGAGAGTATGTGGATGCTATCGCAAATATATACAAAAATGCAAGAAGTGTCGTTAAAGAAGGAAACTTTATATCTGAATCATTTCCAATAACCCAGGGGCTTAAACAAGGATGTTGTCTGTCTCCGACCCTGTTTAAAATATATATTCAATCATCGCTAGAGCAGTGGAAAAAACAAGTATCCGGAATGGGAATAGACATAGGCGGTGGTGAATGTCTAACAGCTTTATTTTTCGCAGATGATCAGGTAGTCGTAGCGAATGACGAGGAAGACATGGACTACATGTTTAGAAAACTAAAGAAAGAATATGAAAAATGGGGCCTCAATATGAATATGGCAAAGACAGAGTATCTTAAAATAGGAGATGTTGAAGAAGATCCAGAGTTAGAAATTAGAAACACAAAAACATGCAATGAATATAAATATCTCGGATCTATAATATCTAAAGAAGGCACTACCAAAAGAGACATCGAAAACAGAACACAGCAGGGAAAAAAAGTGGTAAACATTCTAAACTCTCTGCTTTGGTCTAAAGATATTAGACAGGAAACGAAATTGACAATCTATCGAACCTTGGTAGAGAATATTATGACTTATGGGGCAGAGGTTTGGCAGATAACGCAGAAGGATAGAAAAAGAATAGAAGTAGTAGAAATGGATTTTATAAGGAGAGCTTGTGGTATATCCAAAAAAGATCACATCAGGAATGAAGATATTAGAAGGAGGACAAATGCTGTATATTCCAGTGTAGATAGAATTGAAACGAGACAACTAGTGTGGTATGGTCACGTGAAACGAATGAATGAAGATAGATGGCCAAAGAAAGCTTTAAATTACATACCACAACAAAGAAGAAGAAGGGAAAGGCCTTCAGTTGCCTGGGAAGAAAATGTACGGCACATAATGAGAGATAGAGCCATCAGAGAAGACGAATGGATGGACAGAAAACGATGGCGGTCGAAATGCGAGAAACGGCAGAGGCTGTAGGAACCTCGCTTATATATATATATATATATATATATATATATATATATCTTATATATATATATATATATATATATATATATATATATATATATATATATATATAAGAAGAACTTTAAAGTTTCTGGTAAAATTTTAAAGAATGGTTGAAAATGTACCATCTAATTTATTATCAATGGTATCGGAGTACCAATATGATCAAGCATTTGACAAATTACTAAACTGGATGGATCAGGAATAACAATTGAGTAGATCATCTTTATAAAAATGTGCTATTTACAACTTCAATTTGGGTCTCACTAAATTATTGTATCCGATTTTCTTTTATTATTGTATTACCTGAGGTAGTCTTCTGTTCTTCCTAGCTGGCCTTAGGACACCTGCATTATTATTTGACTGATGTATCGATCAAACTCCCCGCCTGGCAGTGTCCTTAAATCGAATCAGGCTTGAGGTAAGTTGAAACTATGAAATCGAAACTATGAAACAAACGAACAGCACAACGCAACAAAACGTCACTCTGTGCCCTTGTTTAAAAAATACTGTGACAGTCTCCGCCTCGTGAGCGAACGACGCACAATTTAGCCTTATCGACTAAGTAAAGAACCAATAAATAACATTCGTTATGCTAATGATACAGTCATTATCGCTAAAAGTGAGACAGACTTGCAGACGTTACTAAACACAACTTGGGATACTGAGGAATCGTTTGGTTTAATAATAAACATGGTTATCAGTAACAAACCATGGTTATCAGTAAGACGGGCAAAGTCTTTATTTTGATCCAGATAAAAAATGAAGATATTTAGCAAGTGGATAAAATGAAATACTTAAGAAACTGGATAACGGATGATCTGCCTTTTGATTACTCCTTTTTAAAGATGAGGAAATTTCTGAGTAACCAAAGACTCAATCTGCAAATTCGATATCGGATAATAAGAAAACTGAAAGCTTTTGAGATGTGGCTTTTAAGGAGAATTTTGAAGATACCATGGACCGATCATATTACGAACGAAATGGTTTTGCACAAAATGGGAATAGATAGAGATTTTTTGACCACCATTAAAAGACGAAAGACAGCATATTTGGGGCACATATTTAGAAATGATAAGTACGAGTTGTTGCAGTTGTTTATAAAGGGTAAAATCGAAGGAAAAAGGGGACCTGGTAGAAGACAAATATCCTGGCTGAAAAACATTCGCGACTGGACCGGGTTAAACACACAGACGCGCTTAAGAAAAGCAGAAGATAGAGACAAATTTTCAATGGTTATATCCAACCTTCATTAGTGAAGAGGGCACTAGAAGAAGAAGATCCATTGATTAGATTATGTTTATTTTTTAATGGAAATATAATGTGTTATAGCACCATACAGTGATTGCTCCTCTATTTTTCCTAGTACAATGAGTTTTTTGTGTCTTTTACGTGCAACCTGTGATTTATTAACAAAGAGAAATAAACGTAGTTATAAATAAAATAGTGTTTAAATGTATACTTGCGTAAATAGTATTTACGCCAGTATAAAAATAACAAAATTATGATCGACTATGGTGAAAAAATTTAAAACAGTATTTGTTCAAATTATTCCAAATACAGATTATTTCTTTTCCCGCTTGGATTATCTTCTAACTTCTCTTACTCTCTTAATTTGTACTTTATATGTAAACGATATCGTTTAAAACGCGCCCTTGTTTAAACATCTTTATTTAAACACTGGCGAAAAGAAAAGGCGCAAACCTGGTTTAAATTTTGATAGTGATTGCTATAGTGTGATAAAACTCAGTTTTTTGGCAAATTTTACACCAGTACCGGAATATTTTTGGGTCGGATTTATAAATACCAAAGATATTCAAATTTAAAAAGTATATTTTTGTAGAAGGATATTTAATTAAATACACTTGAAATTTCTTAAGATATAAAAATGTGTTTATATTGTTAAATTTTATTTCAAGTTGATTCTTATAAATGGTAGATTGAATTACAATGAAAAATTGGTCGCAAATATGAAGATTTCAAACAAATAGAAAAAACAATTCGAAAACCATATCCAAACCAAACTGTTCTTAAAAAAAAAAAATTAAACACCCTTATACAAAAACATATATGGTAAACTAACATCCATAAAATCAATATATTATTTTGTCTAGGTTACTTTTAGGCACTTTCTTGAGGCACAACTAAAGAACAATAAGGCTCCGGGCCCAGATGGAATGCTTGTAGAAATATTGAAGTAGAGACGTGCAATTATTCTTGAAGAATTGAAAATTTTTTTTAACGAATGTTTTCACAGAGGAGAAGTCCCGGATAATTGGAATGAAAGTTTGACACTACTTCTCTTTAAAGAGGGAGATAGGAGAGATCTGAAGAACTATAGGCCAATCTCTCTGCTCTCTTATATGTAAAAACTGTTTATGAGAGTAATAACTAACAGGTTAACGTCGACGTGTGATAGCTATCAACCGGTAGAGTAGGCAGGATTCCGAAGGGGTTACAGTACAGTGGATCGTCTTTTTACAGTTAGCTTACGTTATTTTACGCTAATAGAGAAAGCCAATGAATATCACTTGATGTTATACATTGGCTTCGTTAATTATGAAAAGGCATTCGACTCCATAGAACTTTGGGCAATAGAGAGAGCTATGAATAACTGCAAATCCAACTACCAATCAACAGAGAAGTTTGCCAGGGAGATGTTATCTCACCAAAGCTACTCACACTTGGACTGGAAGACGTGTTTAAAGACAGTAACTAGACAAATAAAGGAATAAATGTTAGTGGAATAAAACTGATTCATTTAATAAACGCTGATGACATTATAATATTCGCTACAAGTTTCAAATAACTACAGATCATGATGACTCAACTATTTCAAGATTTGGAAAAAGTAGACCTTAACGTGAACTTGGAAAAAACAAAAATTATGACAAATACACCAAACATTTGAAAAATAACGTTGAACGACATAAATTTAGAAACAGTAAGCAAATACATCTACCTGGGGTATATAATGAAAGTTAACAAAGACAATCAAACTGCCAAAATTACCAGAAGAACAAGGTTAGCGTGAGCAGGATTTGTAACACTGAGTTGGTTCTTAAAAAGCACTCAAATAGAAAAAAAATATTGGTAAGACTTTTTATAAACTTAATTTGCTATTGTCTGTAAACCTTTTATTACATGTCCTAATTTATTTGAAACAGCCCTATATAATACAGTCCACATACACAGAAATTATATTAATAATTTCCCACATATGTACACCCTTTTTGTACATAAACGATGCTGAAAAGAAAAAACTGTGACTATGTTAAAACCAATAGGAAAAAGAAAATGTATAACGAATTTAAAAAAAATGCAACATACGATAAATTTTAATTATATAGATGTTTAGATTTGTAGCTTATTCTCTCTCCTATGGTGCTACATCCCAACTAAGGCCCTGCACTCCCCTAGCATCCACCTTCAAGCACCATTTCTCTGGCTGCTCTCCTCCACTCTCAATATCTCTTTAGCATCGGTTCTTATTTCTCTATCCACCTTTTTCTTGATCCTTCTACTTGCCAATGTCCCACAAAGTTTTTCTAAGTATTCTACTAGGTGTTCTGATATTATCCCTTCATTAAAGGTGACCTGTCCAGCGCTATCTTTGAGTTCCTTATAATATTGGTAAATCTCGTAATTGAACCTTATTCTTTGTATACCATTGTCGCAAAGGTGTCCCAAAATTATTCTCAATCTCTTTTTTTCAAGAGTTTTCATAAAATTTATTATCTTTTTTGTCGGTTGCTATTGATCGTATGATGGTTTTATATATCTTGAACTTTACTTCTTTATGGATATCTTGGGGTTAAAACACCTACGACAAGAAGAAATATGCTTTGTTAGCAAGCATTATCCTTTCCGTATTTCTTCCTCCTTATTCTGTTCTCAGTTACCTGTTCACCTAGGTATATAACCTGTTTTACTACTTCAATATTTGTGTCGTCTATTCTCCAATTTTGCAAGATTTATTGGTTCCTTGCTTGTTTCAGGGCAGTTGACATAATGTTCTTTGTTATACCAAATTTTCGCATATAAATCATAGGCTTCATAGGCTTGTCGAAAATTTATTAAGATTTGGTAAATATCTATATCGTCTTCCCAAACTATAGTTAATATTTGTTTCATGTTAAATAATTTTTCAATAGTATACCGTCCTGGTCCAAATCTGGTCTGGTATTCTCCTATGATTTGCTTTTTAAAGTCACTCAATCTCCTGGTTATTATCCACTTAAACATCTTACAGCTCAAACAGAGTGAGGATATGCCTCTGTCGTTTTTGTGGCTAGGTTTCTCACCTTTCTTACAGATTGGGCATATAATTGTTTTTTTACAGTCTCCTGAAATTTCTTTCTGTGTTCCACACGTCCGTTATTAGTTAATAAATTTTATCTATTTGTGTGTGTGATTTGACATTTTGCGAATTTAAGTTGGAATGTTGTCAATACCTGGGGCTTTATTATTCTTCAGTGCTTTAATGGGATCTATTATCTCCTGTTTTATGGGTGGGTATATTAATTTATTACTCTGGTTTTTATCTTCTCTTATTACAAAATCCACTGCATGGGCTATATATGTTTGTCTTTATATGAGAAATAAATAACTCTAAAAATGTGAACAACATAGACGGAAATCAAACATTCTGCTATAACGACACAAAACGAAATTCAACAAAAAATAGAAGCAAACCTTGGATGACCCAAGATATATTGAAAACCATAAATCAAAGGAGTAAATATAAATATAGAGTAAAAGTTAATGAAGGTAACATGCATTAAAATTAAAGAATTGCAGATAAACAAAATACATGATCATTATAACTTACATAAAAAAAGAGAATTTTCGAGAAAATCATGAACAAACACACCTAACCAATAATTAATTGACAACAACAATAAACCTATGAAATATCAATTGAAATAAAACATAAAACAAGTATATATATATATATATATATATATATATATATATATATTTATTTATTTATATATATATATATATATATATATATATATTTATTTATATATATATGTATATATATATATATATATATATATATATATATATATATATATATATATATATATATATATATATATAGCTCAGCTCAACAGGCCTCAAAGGCCCAAGGCTTCAACGGTTTTCTTCCATTTCTTTTTATCTTGTGCTAAGTTTTTTCAATCTTTTACCCGCAGCGACTTCAGATCTTCTTTTGCCGACTCCAGCCATTTTCTTCGGGGACGGCCTCTTTTTCTTTTTGTACCAGCCTCCGGTTTTATTAATTCATTGGGAACTCTTCCTTCCTTCATTCTTGCTATATGTCCGAGCCATCTTAATCTTTGAATTTTAGCGAGTCTGATTATTTTTGGTTGCCCATATATTTGCATTATTTCTTTATTCGTTTTTCTACGCCAGATGTTCCCCTCTTTTACACCTCCATATATCCTTCTAAGAATTTTTCTTTCCTATCTATCTAATTTTACTTCCATATCTTAATTTAGTGTCCAGGTCTCGCTAGCATAGAGTACTGTAGGTCGGATAACTGTTGTATATATTCGTTTTTTTGCTGTTCTGGATATTATCTTCGACCTCAGTATCTTAGTCAGGCTCCCAGTACTCTTACTACCTTTGGCCATTCTTTTTATGATTTCTTGGTTCTCTTCGTTCCTATTTATTAGTGTCACTCCCAAGTAATCGAATTGGCTCACAATTTCAAAGTTATATTCTTTACTTGGGCTTTTTATCTTAAAGGACTGTCCTAGATGATTTTCGTTTCCCCTTATCACCATATATTTTGTTTTTTCTTAGTTTATTTCTAAACCATATTCCCTGGCTATGCTCTCTATTCTAGTAAAGATTTCTCTTAATTCTGCAGGTCTCCTTGTTATTAAGGTAACATCATCTGCTTATGCTACACATTGATGCCTGTGATGATATATTTTACCTCTAGTGTAGATATTAAATTCTAGTAAAATCTTCTCTAAGATCAAATTGAAAAAATCTGTTGATAACTGGTCACCTTGTCGCAGACCTCTATTGGTGATAAAGCTATCCGAAACCCGTCCTTCTAACATGAATTTACTTTTAGTATCATTGATTATGCATTTAGTCAGTCTTACTATTTTTGGTGGAAATTCAAAATATTCTAGTGCTTCATATACTTTATTTTTTTTTATAGTATCATATGCCTGTCTAAAATCAATAAACAGCATGTGTAATGTTAGGTTGAATTCATATGAGCTAGCTAAAATTTGTTTCATTGTAAAAATTTGGTCTGTTACCGATCTTTTTGCTCTGAAACCTGCTTGATATTCACCTAAACAATTTTCAACTTTTGTTTTAATTTTATTTCTAATTGATATGGCCAGAATCTTATAAACTGTATCTTGTAGAGCTATTCCCCTGTAATTTTTACATTCTGTAACTTCTCCTTTTTTATGCACATAAGATTGCTTCTTTCCACTGATTGGGTATTTTTTCTGTGATCCACACTTCGCATATTAACTTTCTTCGAAGCGATTTCTTCTTGTACTATTTCGCCACCTTCTTTTAAAAACTCAGCAATGATACCATTTTCACCAGGTGCTTTAAGTTTTTTATGATCTCTATAATTTCTTCCTTGGTAGGTACTTCTTCATTTACATCTGGGTCCTTTACTTCTTTATGTTGCAGTTGCGATAGTTCTCTTTCATATTGGTCGTCCGTACATAATATGTTCTCGAAATAATTGGCCCACCTTCTTAATTTTTCATCTGTTCCAACTAACAGATTCCTTTCTTCATCTTTATAATATCTTGATATGGTTTTGTACTGGGTTCGGCCTCGTTTTATTTCTTGGTAGAAATTCCTGACTTATTTATGTAAAAAATATTCTTCAATACCAACTACTTTCTGCTCTTTTTACTCTCTTCATTATGTCTTGTTATGCTAATTATTCTAGCTTTCTTTCGGTCACTAATGGCTTTCTTACAATTCTCATCATACCAGTCCGTTTGTTTATCTTGTTTGTTTCTTGGTTATGCTGAGTCGGCTGCTTCTTAAATTTTTTCTTCTAGTTGTACCCATCTGCTTTCTATATCATTCACTGTTGTCTGGCTTTTCAGTTTTTCTTCAATTTGCTGCCTGAATTTCTTCAGGCAGCAGGCAGTTCTTTCTGAACTTCTCTCTCCTAAAGTAGTGCACCGTTATATCTTTTTATTTTTTTACAACTAGTGTTATTAATTGTGAGTATTATTTGCTCCATTTTAACTTTGACCAAAAAGTGGTCCGAATTTGCATCAGCACCTTTGTAACGTCGGCTATCTGTTATGGCTCTCATATGTTTGGCTTCTATTAGTAAATGATCTATTTGGTTTACTGTTTGTCCATCTGGTGATACCCAGGTACCTTTATGAATTTCTTTGTGATCAAAATAGGTGCTCATAATTCGCATATTGTGTTCGAAAGCAAAATCTATTACTCTTTTTCCATTCAGATTACTGTCTCTATGTTTACTTTTTACAGCTGTTATTTGTTTGTATACATCCTCCCTGCCAATCTTGGCATTTAAATCTCCTACAATTGTTTTTATGTCATATTTATGAAGTATTTTGTAAAACATATGTTCTAATTGTTCATTAAAGCTATCTTTAACGTCTTCAGTTGTAAATAATAACAGGATAACGTCTTTATCTGTAAATAATAACAGATAACATCAGGAAATAAAACAAGTATGTGTTAATTATATTGAAGATATTGAAATAGACACAAGAAGAGAATTAACAGAAATTGATGACGAAGAACGAAGAAAGGTCCAATAATATTAAAATCTGAAGGCCAGCTATAAATAAATAACTATAAATAACTAATGGCTACTATCGATCTTTGTTCCACTACCAAAAACCAATAACTCCAAATACTCTGTAATGATTATAGATTATTCAGCTTAATGTCACAATACATGCAAGAATATTCATACATGCAAGAATAATCATAAAGTCCCTAGAGGATATGAGTAATAAACAGTTTGGCTTTTCTAATGGTTCGGAACAATAAAAGCTCTGTGTAGTATTTTGGCTCAAAAATATCAAGGTCAACAAAAGCATCTTTTCGTAACATTTATAGACTGCGAGAAAGCTTTCTACAAAGTTAAAACAGAATATTCTCATGGAATGTCTAAAGCGAAAAAACAAAATTATATTAACATAGTAAGAAATTTGTATTGTAAACAGGCTGTAGTATTATTAGATAGAAATAGCACAGATATAGCACAGATGAGCAACAGATAAGTAGAGAAGTGAGATCAAGAGCAGTTTTTTTAAAGATAAGGAACTTTCTAAGTAATCAAATACTCAATCTACAAATCCAATATCGAGTGATAAAATGGTATATTTATTCTATTCAGTTTATTCTTCTTTAAGATGCGAAAGCTTGGACTGTTAATGTTGATGGTTTACTAACGTGTAGGAGATAGTCAATTTTCACAATCTTAGTGAAGTTTTTATTGTAATAAAATTGCAGGCTACAGGTTTCGAGGCTTACGGTATATACCCCATCATCAGGCCATAGTACAAAGGTCTTAGATTTAATCAACACCAAAGGCTAAAAATAACATAAAACAAACAATGAACACACAATACAAACAAAAGTTAAAGTCAAGACTAAAGTAAATCAAAATTATACCAGCAACTACAACCTTAATTAAGTATGTTATTCAAAATTGATTATTATAAGTAGTTATAATTAATAAAAATTTAATTTGTAAGAGAAATGGCACAATATGAAATATTACTATTTTAATGGGAATTAGCACAATTAACGTTTAAAATAAATTTATTGACGTTTCAATTTTCACTTAGGAAATCGTTCTGAAAATACAAAAGTTAATAATTAATACTTATTTAGTCAATAAATTTATTTTAAACTTTAATTGTGGCTTATTTCAATTAAAATAGTAATCACTTTAAGGTACCACAAAAAAAATAGCTTCAGAACATTAATATAAAATATATCAAGAAATTAGTGGCAATGGTTATAACCAGTCTGATGGAAACTGTACTATTTAACAATACCATATTAAAATATTACCTAAAATCACCAACGTACAAAATACTAAAAACTTCATAGTGGCAAACTTTTAAGGATAATTGCAGATGCTATTTTCGTTTATATACTTTTACTAAAACACACTTAACATAAATTATACAATATTTTGATAATATTTAAGTCGTCACAAAGTTTTAAGTGCAAATATTATACGTCAAAAAGGTTTACCCTTGGAAATCATTTAAATATTTAATGAATTAATATTATAAACGAATTCCCATTGAGAAATAAATAATTGTATAAATTTTAGGAAAGACAAGTTTAAAAATACCGCTAACTTTGCATATCGAGGAATTTAAATAAACTTTTGATAAATAGTCTCCTCTTTTTGTCACTCGATATCCGGATACAGGTATCGAATTATCATACGATATCATAATTTGGTATAGGCTGATGTTCCTCCATTTTTCCTGATCTTTCATCAATCTTGCACATTCTGATAATGGAATGCCAATGGTTAGGATAATGTGTTCACTGTAAATTATAATTATGTGACCTGTTTATTTTTTCTTTTACGCTACCCTACACGGTGAGCTTTTCAATACTATTTCTTCGAAAGACGTGCCCAAAATTTAATTATATTTTAAGTTTGTGTTAACCAGCAGCCACGTACTATCATTAGAAACCACAGAGGATACCGGACCACCAATATTACAAGAAGAAATCATATATGCTATCAAAAACACAAAAGGGGACAAAGCTACCGGACCAGATAATGTGCCCATCGAATTATTAAAACTCATTGATGAAGATGTTATTGATATAATCGTTGATTTCTTTAATCTAATATATCACACTGCCACAATCACTAGAAAATGGCTGCAGTCGATCTTTGTGGCAATACCCAAAAAGTCAAGTGCAATGTCCTGCTTAGACCACAAAACAATAGCTTTAATGAGTCACACATCGAAAACATTCTTGAAAATAATAGACAGCAGAATTATTAAAACTAATAAATATGAAATTATTGATACACAATTTGCCTTTAGGAAGGATGTGGGCTTATATGCTTTGATCGGCTTAAATGTGCTGGCCCAGAGGTGCATGGATCAGGACATGTACTTCTATCTATCTATAGCCCAAAATCTATTTATGTATTGAATATAGGCCTCTTCCATTTGTCTCCATTTATCTCTGTCTTTTGTTACTGTATATATATGTAATACGGACTATATATATATATATATATATATATATATATATATAATATATATATATATATATATATATATATATGAATTAAAAAAAAAACTAAATGCATGACTAAATCAGCAGATTTAGCAAACTTCCAATTGATTATTGAGGACGCTGTAATTAAGGGTGTGGATACCTACAAATGCTGCTTAGAAACATGGATAAAATCAAATGAAGACTAAACCATAGAAATTAAGTTAAATAATTAATTTAAATAAATTAATGAAATAGCACGTGCAGCCAGAAGAATGGAGACAATCGTATATATCTCCAATACACAAGAAAGGCACAAAGACGGATCCTAAAAACTATAGAGGGATCGCAGTTATTACTAATATAAGCCGACTATACTCAAATGTACTACGAAACCTAATAGAAAATGATATTAAAGATAAACAACCCAAGAGAGATTTAGAGCCGGACGCACCACTATGGAAAATATTTTCACATTAAAAATTGCAACGGAAAACGAGTGCAGTGAAATAGAGAAACTCATATAGCTTTAATAGATTTGGAAAAAGCATATGACAGTGTACCGATCTCCCAACTATGGATAGAAATGGGTAACTTAGAACTAAACCCAATTCTTATTAAAGCCACTCAAAAACAATACGAACAAAACTTTGCAAAAAATAAAATGAGACAAGAAATCACCTCTCCTTTTCAAACAACAAAAGACTAAGACAAGACTGCTGTCTGTCACCCACCTTATTTAAAATCTATTTGGACAGATCCTTAGCGAACTGGGTAAAACAAATGTAGAAGTATGGGAATAGCGGTGGAAGAAAACATTCTATATATATTTTCTTTCCGGACGACCAGGTAGTAATTGCCGAAGACAGCTACAATCTTAGCTATATGGTATGAAAACTGCAAGAAGAATATGACGTGGCAGGTCTACGCATGAATATGATAAAATGTGAATATCTCTCGGTGGGGGCAGATGAAACATGTGAACTAGTCTTGGAAAACGACAAAATCAAAGGCATGCAATCCTGCAAATATTTGGGGGTCATTTTCAACAAGAAGGGAAATAGCGCAGATGAAATTAGGCAAAGAATAAACAAGGGTTGAGCAGCGACCTGTGCTTTAAACTCTCTTCTCTGGCAAAAACAATACGACGAGAAACCTAAAAACACATTTACGCTAGTATAGTCCTATATAGAGTAGAGTATTATACTCTACGGTTTGGAAGTATGGGAAGTCACCAAAGCTAATAGACACAAACTTATGACGACAGAAATTGATTATCTGAGACGAAGCTTCAGTAGATCGAAACTAGAGAGAGTTAGAAACGAACAAATAAGAAACTAAATGAAAATGGAGCGAAATATCAATGATGATATAGAAAGAAAACAATTAATCTGGTTCGGACATGTTAAAATAATGCCAGAGTACAGATGGTCTAGAAAAGTACTAGAATAAATCCCTGCTGAAAGAAGGGGAGGACGACCACGGAGAAGTTGGTGCAACGTATTGATGAAGCAATGGCGGCAAGAGACTTGAAAGAGGCAACTGCATAAGACAGAAAAAGATAGAAAGTGGGGGCGAAGAAGTGGCCACAGCCATAATCAATCCGTTATACAATTGGCACACGGTAAAGAATAAACACCAATGTAACAACGTATATATTGGAGAATTATCGTAATTTTCACAGTAGAGTGATCTCACATCGCAGCGACATAAAAACCAAAAAAAAATCATGCTTCTGCACTCACAGAACATGCATTAGCGTTGAACCAGAAATTTAATTTCGAGGATTTCTGTATAACGTAGATTTATATATAAGTTAGTGTTTTTGTGCATATTTTTCATTATAGAATCATATACTACTATTATTTAATTAATATCACCAATCTATCTTGAAAAACAATAATTAATATTATAATAATTACATTCTCACACTAAGTTTAGAAACATTAAACATTATACTGATCATACTCTCCGATTTTATTAAATCTTCTGATATCGGGTCCATGTCTCTCACCCACAATAAATGAAAATATTTAAGTTATATTTTTAATTTGGCCATAACCTACAACATAATAACAAACTACAATAAACACGATTTATTTTCCAGATAACTTTTTATTCGGTACTTTATTTGGCAAATAAATATTTACATTTTATCTGTTACATAATTTTAATTTATGTGTCAGTTAATAGTTCAGATTTCTTTTCCACAGGGTGCTAGGTGTTTAAATCAAAACTAACATAAAGCTTTAAATAATTTTGTTGATTAAATCTTATTTAAAAATTACTTCAATCATTATTTTTGGCAATTTTTCGAAGAAATTAATTGTACTATTAATTGTATTTAAATGTAATTATTTTATTTTAGTATTATTAATTAAAAGTATCTTACTGGACAACTGGAAAGTAAGATGGCTTAGTTATCTTACTGGACAAACGGTGTGACTTGTCGCACTAGCCTGTTATATTAGAAAAATTTTGAATACGTGACTTAACAAACTGATGGTTCTTTATATAATATATTTTATATATGCAATAACATTGCTCTTCTATAATTTTTATCTACAATATAGTCCTGCGCAGCTCACGTCCAAGATCTCATGTTTTTTTTAAATTGTGCGGGCCCGCTAAGATATTCCTTTCCCCACAAAAACGCCTGCACAAGCGAAATATAAGAATAATTTCAAACTTCTGCTGTAATCACTAAGCAGTAGTTATTACATAGTCATTAAGCATGAAATATCCAAAGTTAACTAAGATAAGGAGTCACACGAGGGTGTATATTTTGACATCTATTATTTAACGCTACTTTATTCTCTTGGATGCTACTGAATCAGAAATGGCAGGAATAAAAGTAAATAAGTTTTTAATTGCCAATATTAAATATGATGACGACACTGTAATTGTAGTCGATAATTTAGAAAACATAGAAAGAATGATCAACAAAACAACAGCAAGAAGCTTAAAGAATGCGTAGTTTCCTTATTATAAAAAAACTAGCTAATGAGCTAATTAAAATAAATAGAAACAATAATAACAAAACCCTAATGGTGGAAAGCCAGTAGACCGAAAAGGTAAGGAATTATAATTACCTAGGGACACTAACAACAGAAAATTACGACGAGACTGCTCTGAAATTTGGCATTTTTCCTAAAAATACAATTGATCAAATGTTTTTTAAAGAGAGTTTTTAAAATTTAAAAAGTTAAATAATGGACGCCTAATCGAGATGCGATATAAAAACTTAAAACCTTTGAGATGTGGATATATAGAACGATTGGAGAAATTGTGACATTTTTCATCGCTAAGGCAATATAGCAGGCCGAACGAGCTTGGACAGAAACCGAATATCTTGGCTGACAAACTTAATATAATAGTATGTTTGCAGCTTAAGACAACTCTTTCGAGTAGTTTCTTAATAAGTTACAGTGGTCATGATAATTGCTAACCTTTATAACGGAGATAGCACTCGAAGAAAAAAATATTACAACATAAAAATGTCCTACCTAACAGTATTTCTTTTAGATTTGTCCGTTTATACGCCTTTATAAATTATTATAATTTGCAGAGAAATACCCTTTTATCCCCAGGGATAGATAAACTAAAGAGCACAGCCGTATTTCGGCGTTTCTCCAGAAAATATTTTTTATTTAGTATGGTTCATACGGCAATGACGGTCCTTAATAGAAATCCCAGTGGGGTGTAACAATGCGATGATATATTTTAATCGAGGATAGCGATCTAGAAAAGCTTTTATTTGCTTTCACTTGGAAAATATTGTCTTCCTTGAATGACTCTGATTTCCATGAAAATGTAGGCATGAAAATATACGCTTAGAAATTTGACCTCTATCTTACGGATAAGCTGTTTTATTGTGTCGTAAATTTCGTTGTTTTAGCCAAAAGATCTTGATTTTAGGCAAAGTAAAGAGAGAAAACAATTATGTAATAATGGGTTCTAAAACTGTTTTCTTGTGGCATGTCTAAGTTAAATAATGTTATATTTATATAGGATTAAGCCACAATTGATTATAATGAAAATTACATTTTTATCTACCTAATGTTTGATGTTTCGATATCCACTACTATCATCGTCTTCAAAAAAATATTATTTAAAAATATTCTGAAAAGTGTATAACTAATAAGTCGTTGTTAGTAGTTTATGTTTTTCAAATATGAGATTTGTCACAGTCTCTGTTCTTTATGTATGTTTCATCCACGTTTAACCTAATACAGTTGCGGTTTCTCCCACATCTCTCTCTATCTCTCTCTCGCTCTCTCTCTCTCTCTCTCTCTCTCTCTCTCCTCTCTCTCTCTCTCTCTCTCTCTCTCTCTCTCCTCTCTCTCTCTCTCTCTCTCTCTCTCTCTCTCTCTCTCTCTCCAATGGCGCTACAGCCCAAATCGGACCTTGGCCTCCTCCAAACTATGCCTCCAACCTTGTCGGTCCAGCGCCGATCTGCTCCAAGTTCTCACGTCTACCCAATTTTACGCGTCCGCTGCCACTTCATCCTTCGATCTTTTCCGTGGCCTTCCTTTTGGTCTTGCGCCCTATTTTACTATCTAGGGCTCTTTTCGGCAATATTTTTGTCTCCATTCTTACTACTTGACCAGCCCAGCGAAGTCTCTGAAGTTTTACGAATTCTGAGATCGGCGTCTCTTTGAACAGTTGGCAGAGTTTATGGTTGTACCTGGATCTTCATATTCCGTTTTCGTTAATAGGTCCAAATATCTTTCTTATTACTTTTCTTTCGAAGACTTTCAGTTTTCTTCTTTCTCAAACGCATGATCAATTTAAAAATAAGCTCTGGTTCCCTTTACTATTCTACTTTGGATTTCTGGTTCTTCTGTTCCATCCGTGTTTAATACAACTCCTAAATGTGTGAAATTTTTTACCGTTTCAATATCGTCCTCTAATTCAACTGTGCGTCTGTTTCCCGTAGCTCTTGTCTGTAATAACGGTTTTGTCTTTTGAATATTTATTTCAAGTCCGATCTCTTTTACCTTTGTTTTTAATTGTAAATATATTCCTGACACCTCTTCTGTTCTGCGAGACATTTAATATGAAACCTTCTTGCCATAAGAGTAAGCATTCATCGATTTGAATTGTCAATGGTCATACCTTGTATAAAGTTATTGAATGTGTTTATATTAAAAACAAACAAACAAAATTATGGCAGAAAGGTAAGATTATGAAAATTTTAAGTTACTGTACTTGTATGTAATAATGATGTTATAAAATTTACGGATGTAAATGATATGAGAAAAGACAGAGGTGACGATAGAATCCTAGATTCTGACGAGATCCAAAAGTATTACGTGACAGTATTACAATTGAACCCACAGTGAATCCAAATTCGAGACACGAATCGGTTCAATTAGAACCAAAAGAGCCCATCCCAAGGCCATCACAAGAGGAAACAACCCCATCTCTACCCAGAGATAAAACATCTATGGATTGCAATATTAGAACGCGTTTAGGAAGATTAGTAAAAGCTCCCATTAAGCTTGATCTCTAACGAGGGAGGAAATGATATATATTAATTCTGCATCGGAACAGAGGACTTGTTTTCTTAACAATATTCCCCTTATTACGATTTAAAATATAAGAACGTTACTTAAATATAAGAATTACACTACAAATCATTAACCACTATAAAGCAGTAAAGTCTTTATCAATATTACGTTTTATGGCAATTTTACGAGCAATAGTGTATTTTAATGGTTTGTTGCGTTTTCACGTCCTTTTTTAAATCATAAAATTTATCGCCGAACTTAAAGTATCATCAGCTGCATGCGTTTGACAGCAATAGAGCATGTTAACTCCTTGGAATATTTGGATATGATTATACAACAGTAAACGGTGCTTTATTTATGGACTGTAAAATTTGATAATGCAGTTTTAAGATCCCATATCGACGTTTAAGATTATTAAACTATAGAATATTTACAAAAATATGTCAAAATAATAGGAAATAAATAAAATATACAAGCAATTTTTATGAAAATTTTAAATTTTACAACCCATAAAATAAGATTTTTTAAAATTACTTAAATAACTTTGTTATGTAGTACAATGTCTTCTCTACTCATGTTAAGGCTACTAGTTGATAAAGTTCGGTGAACTTTTAACTTTTGTTAAATAATAAAGACAGAACTGAATTGCACGTATACCTGGTATAGAAAGATGAGACTTAAAATAAAATAACTCGACTAAAACTACCTTGAAAACAATTAAAACAAAACGAAAAACTCAATCTTAAAATTAATTGGGGTTTGAATATCTGAGCCTCAGCTAGATGAAAAAGATATTAACAAGACCAGAAACCCCAGTGGTATTCAGAACTATTTACTCAGATAATAATTTGGGATGTAACTAAATCCTTAGTTGGATGTACACGGTAATAGTGAAATCAGCCATTACTTCCGGACAACGGCCTGGGGTAGCAAAGCAAATCTAGGCAATACGAAAAACAGTGATGTGAAGATTAACATACTAGCCATAATATGAGTTATAATTGCATTGAGAACTAGCATGACTGCAATAGAAGTCGGCTTTATTAAAGCACTCCCATGGTTTACTACCATTCCAAGATAGGTATAAGGTATTAAAACAATCCATAAGATTGTGCTGGTACCTTAGGTAATAACTGTGACAGTACCAGTACCATCTCACAAACGATAAAGGATGTTATTTCACAGTTTGAACTGGATACATCTATATCTTCAAGTAAAGTAGATATTCCAAATTCAGTGGATGAGCTGACATGAAAACTAGTCCAAGGTAAATATCTAAAATCGTTTTCATGCTCCATTCTGAAGCAAATGCTGGCATAAAAGCGGAAGTATACGAACAATTTTATAATAAATCACCATATCACTTTTATAAACTTATGATATCCGATGACATCATAAACCATATTGTGATTGAAATAAATGCCGACAAGTGCAAGCAAAAAATATTTTACAAATATCAAGAATAAACAAATGGGTAGATACCAATCCGGAAAAAATTGAGAGATGTTTTGGAATTATTGGATGGGGCTTATTCAGATGACAAGTATCCAAGCGTATTTGCAGAAATCATTTTTATACCACAATAGAATAAAATCGATGATGAGCATAAATAGATTTCAAGAAGAGCTTTGCATAGATGAGACGCTTGTGCTCTTTAGAGGGCGCTTATCTTTTAAGCAGTACATATAAAACAAACGGCACAAGTTCGGTATTAAGCTTTTCAAATTATGTGTCGATAAAGGATACACATTATAACCTTATCGTATATTGTGGCACTGAAAAATTTAAACAAGTTAAGTGATATTGCAAAAGAAAACCTAACAAATCGCTATTGGAAACTTAAAAATTCTCCCCCACTCGCAGAAACTTTTGTTGAGACTAATGCTGATCACATTTCTTTTAGTAAAAATAAAAAATTGCTTATGTATACTGTACCCTTTAGAACACTAATAAAACCACACAGAGATATAATACCAAATTATACAGAATATAATAATATAAACCATACCCTTTTAAAATCTATATTGGATGGATTAATCAATAATATATTTATATATACAGATGGATCCAAAGCAAAACACGGAGTTAGTTGTAGAGTATTTATTCAAAATAGTTATTTATGTATAAATTACCATCAATACGTAGCATATATACTGCTGAACTTATAGCAATTTTGAAGCGCATTACTTGGTTTATATCAAATAATTTACGAGAGGGGGTAATACTAACTGATTCTAAGTCAGCCTTGGAGTCAATACAAAGTATAAAATTTGAAAGAATGAAATGTCCTATATTATGTAATTTAAAAAAATTGATAGCAGATTTAAATATAACATTTGTATGGGTCAAAGGTCATATAGTTATACTAGGTAATGAAAAAGCTGATAGTTTGGCCAAGAAGGCAGTACAAAACGACGTTCATTGTAATATTTGTACAATACCAGACGTCTTTAATTTGATAAAAAATAAAATAATGTCCAAATGGGAAAGACAGTGAAAAAAAGTAGAAAACTCACAAAATACGTATTTTAAAATACATCCAACCCTCCCATCTCCACTCCAATATATTTTTAACTATTCCACTTTAAAATTCTTTTCGGCATCTGTTTTTCGACTTAAAACAAATCATAGTCAATTTCCATCGCACCTTGCTAAGCTAGGCATTATACAGTCATCGGCCTGTAGTTGTAATCAGAACTCTTACGGAGATCTAAACCATATATTCTTCGGTTGCAAAAAAACATTTAAAAAATCCGATGATTTAATTCGTAAACTCCTTAAGATGAATTAATATTTTCTTCCATTAAATCTATCACACATTTTGTTATCTGCCAATAGAAACGCCTTAGAACTTTAAGTAAATTTTATTAAAGAATTAAAAATAGAAATTTAAAACAGCATAACCCACAACTCTGTATTTGCATTATAAGGAAAGTTTTGCATCCAACATTCTGTGGCAATGAACTTGATTCCGTGTCATTATCTTTCCACACACACACGTAGAAGAGCTGCAAAATTTCAAGTCACTCAAAGTAAGTTTAGATGTGTCCCATGCGAAAAATATTATTGTTTAGCGTGTGTTTTCGAGACCCACAAAATGCTTTATAAACTGATATTTTTTCTAAAAGATTTTTTATTTATGTGGAGAAATAATTATTTCGTTTTTGTATATTTTATAAAAAAGAATATTACTTAGGTTAGTGTTTTGAAAGCCATAAATATTTTGTATTTATTATTTTATTTATCTAGAAACAGTTTTATTTCGTTCATTTTATCGAAAAATACTATCTTTTAATTTGTTTCTCTTAACCTACAAATGTTTTATTATATACACATTTTCTTTATGTATAAAATAAATAAACTGTTTCATTATCCTTTATTTTTTATAAAAATATGTCTAGGCAAAAATCATGACAGTACCTGCAGGCCAACCACAGTTTTCTGTTTCGTAGACCACTACTTGATATTTCGCCCTTATCCATAAAGATATTTAGACGATGTGTATCTGATGCGGATGTACGCGGCTTAAAATACAAAAATATATGTGCATCCATATTGGATACACGCGGCCACTAAATTAGTGTGACGCGTGTATCTATGTTGGATACATTATGGCACTGAACGTGTTAAAGTTTTCTGCAAAAGACTGTGCCGAACAAACCCCGTAAACTTGTGAAACCTTTTAATTGATCTATTATAAATATAATTGTAGAATGCACAAAAGAAACAATTTGCGATCTGTCATGTTCATATGATAGTAGGTACAGCTTCTTTTGTTGAGCATACGGACTTTTTAGAAATAACAGCACTTTTTGGACTTTTATATTGTACGTTTGACTTTAAGTCGAATCATGAGGATTTTAAATTACTATTTGCAAGTGACGGCATGGGACGTGACACGTGACATATTTCGTACTACGATGTCATTAAAACAATTTTTATTTCTGTTAGCACTGCCTTACGGTTTGACAGCGCGGCTACAAGGAATGAGAAACTTACTGATAAATTGCATTATATCAGTGAATGTATATCTACCAGGTGTTATATACCAGTAGACTGTTTAACTATGAATAAGATGCTCATTGGTTTTAGAGGTCGTTCAAAAAAAGTTAACCTAATAAATATGGTCTAAAGTGATGACGTGTTCTGTGATGCCAACACTAAATATTTATTAAGTGCCTTTATTTATGCAGGTATAAGAGAAGCACCCAACTACTAGAACCTTTCTGTTTCAACAATACTAGTGTTATCACTTATTAAACCGGTACAGCCAAATGGAAGGAACATAACTGGAAATAACCGGTTTACCTCAATTGAACTGGTAGACCAATTACTCGCACAAAATCTAACCTATGTTGAAACGATACGTAAAAACAAAAGATATATTCTATAGTATACAGGGTATTTCAAAAAGGTATGTTATAAATTAAATCACGCATTCAGGGGACAAAAATAAATTAATTGAATCCAACTTACCTACCTTAGTACAAAAGTGTACACAAAAAAAGTTACAGCCCTTTGAAGTTACAAAATAATTTTTTTTTGCATTATCTACTAAACTGCTTGACATTTTGTAATAAAGATGGTCACGTTACTTTTTTGTTTTGAAAGCATTTTTCATACAAAAGAAACAACAAAATCTAAGCGTACAAAAAAATTTTAAGGAGGTAATCTGTGTCAAATTAAATTAATTTTGTGGCATTATTAGTTTAACACATTATTTTTAAAACTTTTTGCCTTCTATCACTTTTTCGAAAGATTAGTTTTTTCCTCGTTGGCCATAAAATTACAATTAGTTTCTAGGGATACAATAATTACAAACAGTACAATCAATAATAGTCATAACTTGAAGCTATTATATATTGTGTGAATAAGATTAATATTAGAAATTTTGATATTACAATATCAAAAATCATTTCGTCAGAAAAATATGATTTTTCAGTGCATTCGGTTTTCCTTATTAAAACGATGCCAAATGTGTATTGAAGAAAATGGGGGTCATTTTGAACATTTATTGTAATATCATATTTATATACCTTTTAGATATTTTTTGTACTTGTTAATTCATTTAAGCCATTTATTTAGTTGCGCGTATTTTTTTAAAGGTTAATGAAAAGGGGCGTAATTCAGTAAAAACTGTTTTTTGAAAAAAGTGATAAGAGGCAAAAAAGTTTTAAAAATAATGCGTTAAACTAATGATGTCACAAAATTCATTTGATTTGAACGTACTCAAAAGTTTGGGGGAGTTATAGCTGCACACCCTCCTTAACATTTTTCTGTGCACTTAGATTTTGTTGTTTCTTTTTTATGAAAAATGCTTTTAGAACAAGTGAGTTACGTGTCTATTTTTATTACAAAATATCAAGTAGTTTAGAAAATAATGCAAAAAAACAATTTTTATTTTGTATCTTCAAAGGGCTGTAACTTTTTTTGTATACATTTTTGTACTAAGGTAAGTTGGATTCAATCAATTCATTTTTGTTCCCGAAATGCGTGATTTAATTTATGACATACCTTTTTGAAACAACCTGTATAATACTGATTAACAAAGATGCACTTTATTTGTCTAAATTTGTTTTTACTTTATGAAAAACAATTGTTTTTTCTGTAATGAATCAAAATAAGTATATACTTCTCCTTTTATTTTTATATGCCCTTAAATTGGAAGTTTTGGAAAAGCTCACAAAATGTCCATCATTGTGTTAAATGCATTGTAATTCATAATCCTAATCCTAATGTCTAAATGACCTACTTATATTATTAAATATTATGAAAAACAACAAAATCCAAATCCTAATGTCTAAATGCCTTACTTATATTAATAAATTTTATGGAAAACAAAAAAAAACTAAAATTGCTATAGCCAATGTTCCTTAAATATTGATGTATGGATTAGATGATGGTAGCCTACAATTAAATGACGAAACTTCTAGTAATTCTGCGAGGCAAGAATTTTCTGGTGGTAAAAGCAGCGATTTTAAGTGTAGCTATACTTAAACGATAAAAAGAAAGCCTAATAACAACTTTACTTTTATTTCTATGCCTAGCACTTCATGTAGAGTTCAATATTAGATTTTTTTTTGTGAAAACCGACATTCAACAAAATCATTCATTTCAGCAAATAATAACTCAGCCTGGTTAAAATGAAAAAAGGAAATGAAGAAGTGTGTTTTTAACAAGTTGAAAAGCGAGAAGCTGGACAAAGCACACTTTCAATTTTACTACGAGTCTCAGAGGCAAAAATAGTCCTTGCTTGTTTTACTGTATCTAATCTTCGGAAACGTACTACAAAAAGGAATATTTTGCATATTGTTCAAGGACCATCTGAACAGGCACAAGATGCTAATACACCATTAGATGTATTTCAGTGTTTAATGAACGGTTCTATGTTCGAAAAATTATGTTGCATACCAATATTCAAATCACCCTGAAATCTAAAAATTTTAAAGTTTTCAAACATACTAACTCTCTCGTAACAACGGATGAATTAAATGCTCTTATTGGAGAACTTATATTTACTGGAGCACAAAAAGATAACCATCTTGATGGTAGAGAAATGTTTGATTCCAAAATGTCTGGCTCCGTTTATAGAGCAACAATGAGCTGCGAAAGATTTGCTTTTCTTATACATAATCTTAGGTTCGATGATAAAATCACATGGAAGGAATTTAGTTTTAATTGTAAAGAGTCCTATTGACCAGGTAGCTATGTAAGCCTGCCAAGTATGGACTTAAAACTGTCATGACTTGCGACGCTGGTACCATAAACATACATACACAAATCTAAAAGGTGAGGTAAGTGTCTATTAAACATAGACACTTACCTCGGCAAGCATACATACACAAATGGAAAATCTCTAGGAGAATACTGAACTGTTTTTATTAACCTAAATTATTCCCATATTTATAAGAATCCCATACATCTCGGTAGGTAGGTTTGTCACGGGCAATGACTTTTGTTGCCAGGTAGAAAAGGTAACGTAATGCATCTTAAAGTTTCAAGGCTTTCCGGGGAGCTGGCACTTGGCATTAAAGTTCTGCAACTCGACCGAACTTCCTTCGAACGACGGATGCCAACCCTGGTGCGTCTTTGATACAGGCCAAGATGGTAAGGGCCAGTGAGTAGTCATTGGAAAGTGCGAGTAGATCCTGCTTTTCTTCAGTGGTAACACTATATCTTGCTTTACCGGTGCCTCCGTAGGCCCCCATGAATTCCTCAAACGTGGGGTCAGACACACCTTGTACTTAGTTTACTTCCACTTCTTCATCTACGTCGTGGTCACCTTCGAAAAACGCCAGCCAGTTGTGGTTTACTATCATCGGCTTTCCCATTGGAATCTTGCTTATTCGGTAGATTCACAGTTTGATTACATAATCTTCACCTGCTACATATTCTCCAGGTCGACACTCAAACTCTAAATCACAAGGTAGTCGCATCTCGCGTCCGAATAGGACTCTGGCTGGTGTCTGGCCTTTTGATTCGTTAACAGCAGATCTGTAGGCCATTGTGAAAAACGGAAGATATTGGTCTGTCTCGCTGATGATCGGATACCATCTTTGTCAAATACTTGCCAACTGTCCTATTCATCCGTTCTACTATACCATCTGATTGCGGATGATATGCTGTAGTTCTTGTTTTCTTCATGCCTAGCCTATCACATATTCCTTGAAATAGATCGCTTTCAAAGTTCCTGCCTTTGTCACTTTGGATCTCTGAAGGAACTCCGAATCGGCTGATATATTTTTCTTTCGACTGTTTGTAACTGTAGGGCGTATATTGGTTCCAGTCGCTCCGGTATCCACCAACAACGTATGCCTTTTACCATTTATTTCTCTATCTACATATACACTTTTTTCACGACATTTCAAAGAAGTTCTTAGTATGAGAGGGACTTTGGAATAGTTCCGGGTCGAAGCTCTCCCCTAAGGCCGACCCGTTTTAGTTTTCTTAATGGTGAATTTCTTGATTTTCGTCGTACCTAGGGTGCTTACATGAACTTCTTACGTGTCCTATTTCGCCAGAATTCCAGCATCTTATGGTCTTCATTTTCTTGTGTGTAATACTTTTCATGATATTAACGAGCTGGTCAAGTTTATCTTCATCTCCTTCCTCTTTTACAGTCCTAACTTTACTGTACCCGCCAGAGGCCTGCGTAGCTGACTCGTATTCGAGGGCGGCAGATAAGACATCAACCAGCGTTTTATGACGAGCTAATCGCAGTGTCCTTTGCATTTCATGATCACGAAGTCCATCAATAAACGTTTGAACGGTCAACTTTTTCATCATGTCTTTGGGAGCTGTTGGATAAGCATATCGTACTAATCTGACAATATCTACCACATATTCTTAGAGAGCCTCATCTCTCTTTTGTCTTCGATTTTTAAGCTGCGACTGATATACATGATCCAAATATTCTTGAACATATTACATATTAAGCCTCTTCTTGAGTTGTTCTAAATCATCCGTCTCCTCTACGGCTATAGTCTAAAACACATCAAAGGCATCTCCATTTGCTCTCCATCATCCATTTGCTCTTGCAGCTGATTGAAACTGTGTCATGTAGTTGTTTCATGACGATTTTCTGTCGAAAGTTTGGACTTTGACATGAACAGAACCTCCTGTTCCTTTAAATTTCGGCCGTGTTTCCAATTACATTTGGTCTCGTCTTCTTTTGTCTCTACTATAATTGGATTGTTTTCTCTCTCTGTCCTCCCTGTTTCCTCCATCTTTCTTTCCATCTCTTTCCATATATTTTCTTCGAATGCCAACATATCGGCAGCAACTTGGTTTTTTAACGAAGACATTCTATCGTCGAGGGCAGACATATCAGAAGTGATTTTAGAGATTTCCAAAGAGATGTTAGCAGAAACTTTGCTTCTAGAGAAGAAATCTCGTTAGAAACTATGTCTTCTAAAGAAGCGATATCACCGGAAACTTTGTTCTCTAATGATGCGATGTCACCAGAAGCTTTGTTCTCTAATTTCTAAATCGGCGAGATGACAGCAGCATGTTTGTCTTCAAATATATAAGTTTCTGGGTCCAAACCTTCTTCCTGCAAAGCGTTCTTTAGTTGTTGGATTAAATCAGCCTTTTTCCGGTGGAAGCTAATTCTCTCCTCGAGATGTCTTCTCAAATTCGTAACTGTGAGCTCATAAATCGTTGTTGTTTTCACAATTTATTTCAAATCTTCCACTTTTGATACCAAATGTACTATTTTTATTAATCTAATTTGTTGTCTTTATTTATTATTAGAGGTTCTACATTTATAACACTTTCAAGTTTATTAAAATCTTTATATATTTATTAAAGTTTTACACTTATATCTAAAAACTAGAACACAACTACTTTAATTTATATTATTTATTTAAAATATTTATTTCCCGGTACAATTATATTTTCGCGCTGACTTGTTTTACAATAAAATGTTCCATATACAGTATTGGAAGATTCAAAACGGAACATACGAATTATTAATACAATTATTAAGATCCCCTGACCTGCAATTACCCAGTGTAAATTTCAATATAACGTCGCGATGTCTTATAATTAATTCATTTGTTTGACTGGATTGCTACTCCTTGGCGATTTCTAGTAGCGTATTCGACAGGTGTACGTCGACACTGTTGTCTATCGTCCACTGATTTTCTGTGTTTTTGTGCAGATAATAACAATGTTTTATTAATAACAATTTTTTTGTGTTCATTAGATATTATTTGAATTGGTTAGTGTATAGTTTAATATATTTATTATTATAAATATTGTTGATAATTTAAAATTTAAAAGGATGTATATGATACATCAAAATCTACAGATTTTTGCCGAAGGTATCTATCGATTTGGCAACAGTCCCAAGGAACATCAGTGGCCGAGCAAAACAAATACATGCCCTTTGCATTGCTTCTCATTATAACGCCATAAGCTGAAATACAAGTAGTGTTTCTAACCATAAACCATGTATACAAACAAAGAAAAAGTACACATTTTAAAATGGTATTATGGGGGCAACTCGTACCGTGATATTATAAATTTATTTACTTGTGCGTATGAAGATAGGACAATACCGACACAATCAACTATTAGTCGTATTATTAAGGTGCGCACGTGCGCAGCAGTCGAAAAATATCGACTGGAGAAGGAGTCCAGTCGAACAAATGAATTAATTATAAGACATCGCGACGTTATATTGAAATTTACACTGGGTAATTGCAGGTCAGGGGATCTTAATAATTGTATTAATAATTCGTATGTTCCGTTTTGAATCTTCCAATACTGTATATACTAAATAACCGTTAGTTCCGGAGTCCCCTCGAGCGGACGACGACCTTCTAAAATAGCAAGGAATCTCATCGAAAGCAGACAGGTTTTTTTTATTCGACCCTGTTCTGGAGAGTTCGAATCGCAGGTATAATAGGGGACCCGTGGGTCGGAGAATCTAGAACATATCAGAATAAAAAAGAATGTTTACAGTTTAATGAGACATTATTTATCGTAATAATGATATGTTAAAAAGTTGACTAAAACTATTTACGGAAGTTACCGAAACGTCAAAATGGACAATGGATTCACTTCAGTTAACCTTACGGATAGTTTTTTGATGCCTTCTTATAACCTTACTTTGCGGCAAAATAAACGAGGAATACCCTCTGAAATGATTAATCTTAAAAACGGAGAAATCAGAAATTCAAGATATTGCTTTGACCGAGAGAAAATATTCGTGTAGTATAAATCCAAAAAGAACAAGACCATTCTAGTTTTATTGACAATGCACGAAGGTTGAGTTTTTTGTTTAACTATTAAAATACCAAAACTAATATTGCACTATAACCAAACAAAGGGTAGTGTGGACACTACCGATAAAATGTGTAGCCACCGAAGTTGCTTCCGAAAAACTGAAAGATGGCCGCTTTGAATATTCTATGGTATGATCAACATCAACATAGCGTGATCAAGAAATCACATCAAATTTATCAATCAAATTTATCATTAAACTCACAAGATTATGGCTTGAAAAGCGTTTTGCGATGCCGACTTTGCAACGCTCAGTGAAGCTTCTAATCAGCGATTTAGTTAAAATTCCTTTAGAAGTTGTTGATCTCAATCAATCTTCTAACAAACGTACTACACGCTTCCTCTTCTGTGCCTATTAAAAAAGAAGAAGGACGTCACTTCATTGCAATCACTGCAAACGAGCATTTTGCGCAGAACACCATGGTCCTTGTTGAGTTACCTGTGATTTTTTTGCATATTTAAGGCATATAAATGTTCCTTTGTTCATTTAAAAAATTAATTAAAATTTCATCCTAATTCTTTGTTTTACTTTGTTAATCAAGGTTAGTGTTCTAGGCTTAATGTGTTTTATATTGACAATCACTCTTTCATAAGGTATTTGTAACCTATAAGATACGTAAAATTTTTTTTCTACTCTCTTACTAGTAAATTGTATATTACCTACTATCTGGATGCTAAGTAAATATCATAACAGATACTGACACGTAATGACTAGCACGTAATAAAAAAAATTACGCTTCAGTTTTATAAAAATGTGTAATATCACATAAGCCTCGTAAGTCAGTTGGTCCTGTTACCATGGAAACGAATTAACAGACGTTATTTTGACAGATTAACAATTATTAATCTGTCAGTATAAATATAGTGGTAATTTAATTTTTATTTTTATAAACGAAAATAATCGTAGAAAAAGTATAGTACACAACTTCAGTTGTAAGCTTATTACATGCTTGTAAAATTACTGCGCTCGCCGCTATTGCATATTATTGCGCAATGTATATTACCTACTATTTGGATGCTAAGTAAATGCATCATAACAGATACTGACACGTAATGACTAGCACGTAATAAAAAAAAATACGCTTCAGTTTTATAAAAATATGAAATATTACATAAGCCTCTTAAGTCAGTTGGTTGAGTTACCATGGAAACGAATTAACACGTTATTTTGACAGATTCAAAATTATTAATCTGTCAGTGTAAATATAGTGATAATTTAATTTTTATTTTTATAAACGAAAATAATGGTAGAAAAAGTATGGTACACAACTTGAGTTGTAAGCTTATTACATGCTTGTAAAATTTCTGCGATCGCCGCTACGCGGCTCGCGCGCAACTTTTTTACTCGCATGTAATCAGCTTGTTATAACTCTCGTTATATAATATACTATTAATCATTGTTATTTGGAAAAAACAAATTTCTCTTAAAAATTTTGTTTCTTATAGAAAGCTCTGAATATAGCACGTTACACGCCAAAAATATTCTGCTGAATTTTTTAAAAATTTTAGACACTATGATGAAAAATCTCAGAGAAAACTGTGTCAGACTTGGCCTAATCAAGTGATAACCAAAGTTTTGAGGGAGTATCTGTCATCATTTTTTTACCGACGGACACTCTAACTATATGTTTTTGGCTTATAGTTTTCACGTATATCCTCTTTTCTTGGTATGACCGCTATGTAGCTAGGGTTACTTTTTCATACCTACCATACATTTATTACAGGCCTTTATTACGTTTATCGTTTGTTACAAACAGACCAAACAAAACTACTATTACAACATAAACATATCACCTAAATTTCCTTTTGTTCACGTGTATAGTTATACAGCTTTAATCAAACACAAATGCTATAAAAGGACCGGAATTTTATCGAAGTAATCAAATTTTCAATAAAACAACAAAGGGTAAGTCATACAGAAATTTGCATTTTCCCGTTGTTTTGCAAAATACAAATTATATCGGCCGATTGATGTGTTTTCGTGTTGGGAAAATTATCACGTGCTGGATATAAATCGGCATAAATATTTGAACCGGATCAAATATGAATCTATTTCAAAATTTGTATTTATGATTTATTCATATTTGAATTTCATATGGTAAATACATATCGAAGCATACAGACAAATCTTATACAGAGTTGGAATAAAGTATGGAACCAAGTAAATATCTTAAGAAAAATGATAGTCGTGACTTTCCAAGTAAGTGCAATTACTTATAACGTATTTTATGATATATTTTTTATTATTATTAACTAAGGGTTTCACCGAAAACACCCTAATAAAAGTTATTTAATTTGAATAGGACGTCGTGTATATTTTTCAGATTTTAAATCAACTTAATATTCTTAATTTATATAGACTAAGTCCGGTAGAAATTGTAGCAGCAATTATTTATTTATGTACAACCCTGATTGAAAGTTTACTTCGCAAAGAAAATGAATTGTCGTTAAATGATAGAAGAGCTTACACGTATGCAACAAAAATTAAGGACAATGCAAAAAATTATGTCAATAGAAATACTTTTACTGATAATTTCCCAAACCTCAATGCAAATCACCGTTGTGTTAAACCTTTCTATAAAAGAATAAAAGACCATATGCATCTCTTGATACTGTCATACCTGAATGTATTCCATATACATATTACCATAATCCACCTTAGATTAAAAACGTAATCCACTAATCATAATTTAATTAATTTTACATTTTAGAAAAATCCTTAATCGTTATAAAAACCATACCCAGATATACACTGATGGTCCAAAGGCAAATGTGTGGGAGCGGCTGTAGTAACTTCAGAGAAGGGCCTTAAATTATACAGCTGAACTATATGCTCCCTATCGGGCTACAGAACTAATTAATCTGGCAACAAACTGCTAATATATTATCTTAACAGACCCACTTATTGCCATAAAAGGGATCCTACAACCGATCCAAAAAACACGCTTTTAAAAAAATTAAAACGGTTCTACTTGAGGCTTATATCAATCATATTGAGATAAATTTCATCTTGATTCCATCCCATATAGGAATAAAAGGCAATGAAACTGCTGACCATAGTGCGAAAGACGCGATAGTAAGTGATGTTTCCGAAATCGTAAACACATCAGTATCAACGGATATAAAAGCTTATATAAAAAAATCAATCTTAAGTGCATGAAAAAATAAATCGAATGTGTCGAATTCAAAATTAAAACAAGTGAAACCTAGCACAGAGACATGGAATGTGTTACCTATGTCAAGAAGCCAAGAAATAATAGTAACGAGCCTCAGACTCGGACATACTAGGTTAACGCATGATCAATTAATTAAAAAGTGCAAACTGCACTTTTTAATGCCGACGATGTGAAACGTGTAATACGGCACTAACAATAATGCACATACTATGTGAATGTCCCCTCTACAATCAACAACGAAGTAACAACAAGATACCAGAAACACTTCTAGAAGCTCTAGGTGCAGACTGTAAGTTTAACAACACGCTGAGTGTCTTGAAAGACATTAATAAGTACCACAATATTTAATAAACCAAATTGTGTGTGTGTGTGTGTGTGTGTGTGTGTGTGTGTGTATGTGTGTGTGTGTGTGTGTGTGTGTGCAGCGATATTTGTGGTAACCTGTGTGAACATATTCCTGTATTATGGTAACTTCATAAATTGTGGTAACTTACACACGTTACCACAATTTTTTTTCTCAATATCTTCTTTGTTTTAGTAGTATTTACTATCAAAATAATTTTATATGCTCTTGTTTTCATTTGGCTTTCGATAGGTATTTTTTTTGCTAGGATAGGACCGAATAGAGCTAAAATAAAAAATGTATAACGCTGATTCTGCGTATGTTGCCAGAAATCAGGATGAGGCAGATTTAATTTACACACGCAATTGTGGCATCATGGGCGTGGTCGTAAAGTAGCGCCCTCTAAGATGACCTTGCGGTGTTGCACATTTCAGTTGAAATAAAACTAGTTTTATTTCGCATTTGGGAATAAATGGCATTAGTGTGTTAAAGGTGCCACAATAGTGCAACAATTTTCTTATACGCGATTTCGATGTTGACCATGTTAAGGATAATAATTGTAGGACAGGTTAAAAAAATATTAACTTTAAGAAAAGAAGCATTTTATCTCTCCAAACATTATAGTTAGCTTGAGTATCACATACTATTAATTTAAATAAAGTTGTCTATACTCAGTGATGTGCTCTGGTCATTCGTATAACTTTTCACATCTATTTTCTATGCAAATTATGTAAGTTTGTAAAAATCATAGAATTACTCGTCCTTTGGCGCGTATGACCCAATTGCGAATAAAAATTACTTGAAAAATAAATTTTGAATATGAAGGACAGTAAGAAAACCTAAATACTATGTTTCAAATTTTATCATTATTATCAAATTACAGCACCTATTGTGAGTTTAAGTTGTTAATTTAAAAGGCTTATCACAAGATTTGCATCCGACCAGCTTGAAGAGAAAAATTGTGGAATTGTTGTTGGTCGCATACTCATTGTACTTTTTCGGATACGTGGAAACTATTTTATTTTTAAGTGAAGAATACTCTTTTTTAAATCTCAGAAAACTATGATTTCAGAATCAAATGATTTAAAGTGCTTTTCAAACATCTTCTTCTTGAGTTACTGGAAATAGAGATTTCAAAACGCTAATCTTGGACCTTTTTTAAACAGAATGGTATATCCTATGATACCTAATTTTTAGAGCTGTATATAATAATTTAAAACACAAATCAAAGCGTTGCCACAAAAATAACGGATGTCAATTTTGAGCGTTTTTCTACATTATGCCATTTTTTAACTCAACGGCCAATCATTAAAACACTATTGTGTTTACAGCAATTATTGTTTACTTTGTAATCTGATGGAGATTAGTATCAAATGGCATTTTAAAATTCAAATTGAAAAATCAGGCTCTGTATGCTAGACAAACCCATTGTAGACCCGGATTTATCTTTCCCAATTTCCTAATGTGATTTGATACCGCTATAGCAGTTATATCAATCCTTCTCTCAGAAGTACCCATACATTTATATAATAAAGTATGGAATATTCCATTTAAAAACAATGTTCAGAATCTGTCAATGTTCCTCAAGAAACAACTAAACGTTTGCAGAAAAAATGATAATAACAAAATAAATAAACAAATCGTCATCGCGTTATAAAGCAATTTAAACAAAAACTATGAACTTAAACGGCTTCTAAATCGTCTTTTTAAAAGTAGGGATTTTATGTTCAGTAGGGTCAAGAGACAAGCAGGTATCAAAATGATGTCAATATTAAAGGTCTTTCTTTAGCCGAAAACTTGAAATTTTCAACTCTTGTTTTTGTGCTAAAATCTTTTCATGCATCAACATTACCGAATTTAAGCTTGCTTAAGTAGGTAGGTACTTTTTAGAAAGTACTGTATAGAAATGTAAATACAATCGATTCAAAACCACTGTTCTAATTCGGAATTGACTATGAATGAAATAAAGGACGACATTTTATCCCGAAATGTGTGTTTAATGTGGCCCATAATCTGTATTGCAATTTCTAAAATTTTAGAGTATTAACCTTATTTATGTGAGAAAACGAACTATGACAAATTTGTTATGGAGTGAAAACTTAATAATTGTCCAATTTCTTCAAAAATAAATGGATATTCAATATTACAAACTCCTGAATGTTGACAAAACTCCTAGCTGCTAAATTAAATCAACTATGTGGAAATTACTTTTTACTGATGTTTCAGCCATTCCTTTCTCAAAGTACTGATCAAAATGAAAAAAAAAGAATTAATTTCATATTTGATATTTGTGACAGTTTGTCTGTTTTTGATAATACTATGAAATTTGCGCTCAACTGATGTCAATGGGAGTGTTTAGCCAACGTTAAGCGATTTAATGCTTTTATGATGTATAACAGCAGCCGCAGCAGTACCTTTGACAGTTTTCAACAATTATCAACATGTTATCAAATCTCACAGCCAAACTAATTATGATATTTCATAACTAATTCGTGTTCTTATTCTCGTTCCAAGACCATTACCTATTGTCGGGTATAATGTTGGCTATCATATTCGTTATTGTGACTATTAACACTAGCTTTAAACAATGATGTAGTCAATTTTCCGTACCTTTGCCTTAAATTTTTTAGCCATGATGTTCTTCTACCAGGAGCATGGTTATCTTGGTCCCTGATGAATGATCACATGCAAAAGTTCATATTTTTCAGGATATCTCGTAATGTGCCAAGTATTCCAGATTGCATTTCTTTATTAAATTGACCAATTGTGTTGTTTATTTCAGCCATCTATATAGCACTGGAAAGATATAGCAAGATGTCATACGTACGCGAAGATTAATTCTAAGATCGCATTTATTGCTATTTAACATAAAAATACTGGGCTGCTGCATCCCTTAACGTTTGCTTGACGATTCCAATTATTTTCTAATTTGATCTGTATTTTAATCTTTTTACACTGGTCTGCTAATACTGGTATATGTTATATATACACTAGGTCTAATCTCCGAGAAACAAGTCATCTAATGACACTTTCTAAATATTCATTTTTCAAATTTAAGGCAAATTGATGTAAAGGAAAATAATTACCATTAAGAAAAATCATGGCTATCATAAATCAGAATGTTATTTTCAGATAATTCAGATTTTCACGGCCGAAAACTCTGCGTTTAGGTCCTGACCGATTGAGAAGCCCGGGTGTGCTATTGATAAAACATAGCTAGTGATAGATTGCTCTGATGAGCTAATTTTTTTTAGACCAAAACCTCTATAAGGTTTTACCAACACCACCTGATTAGGTGTTTGAAATAAATAAATATTTATGTTGAATACCCTTATATTTGTATATTAGAATATTTTACAATGCATATGTAGGGAAATAATGTGGATATTTAGAGCAAACTAAGCTTATTTATCAAATACACATGTTATAAAACCTACTATTCTTTAAATTAGACCTGCTTGGAGGACAAAGAACAATGTGACAAATGCATTACAGAAAACAGAGCTGTAGAAATCGGGAAACGTAACAGATTGCTTTTGTAATCAGATCAAAACTTGAGGTCCCTTAAGCTAGCGGGGACACATGAGCGGAACCCAATTTAACCTACGTCATATTTTTCACCCATATTTCACTAATTTATTTCCAATTCGATAATTTTTGACCCCCAAACCTACCTCTGATGGAAGCGGTTTCGCTAGCTTAATATTCAAGCTAGCAGAATTCTAAAAACAATATTTATGATATACTACAGTGTTTTGTTACGTTTTTACAAAATTTTTACCACCATAGGTAAGTATTTACCCCTCCATCACCCCGTACGAGAAGTCAATAAGTATGTTATGTTAAAATTTAAGGTAAAAAAATCTTCTTTTACAATTCTACTCTCCTCTACCTATAACTGAAATAAAAAAAGTATTTTATTAAATTTTTACTTGGCCACCCTGATAATTTTCCACTCCTAAACCAATCTTATTTGAAAACGTTCCCTCTAGCTTAATATTCAGTGGAGTTAGAAAAATATGTGGTATTTTTGAAATACAATAGTGTTCTGCTAGGCTTCTACGAATTTATTACCACTCTAGTAATTTTTTACTCTTCAACTCACCCCTATAGAAGTCAATAACTATGTTATGTTAAAATTTAAGGTGAAAAAATATTAAATATTAAATATATTATAACTAAAATAAAAAAGTGTTCTGTTTTCACTAAACTTTGACCACCCTGTAATTTTCGTCTCAATTGAATATTCTTAAAATATTTATCTCCTAAAATGTTTTCCAAGTAATATAAATTATTTATGCTATACAACTAATACTCTAACTATACAGTATGTTCTTCTTCTTCTTCTTCTTCTTCAGCCTGTGTTCGTCCACTGCTGGACATAGGCCTCTTCCATTTGCTTCCATCGATTTCTACTTTTGGCAATTCTCATCCACTGCTTGCCCGCGACTTGTTTGATATCGTCTGTCCACCTCTTCTGCGGTCTGCCTACTCCTCGCCTGTTCTCTCAGTATGTTCTGACCAATCTTTAATACCCTTCTTATTTGAATATTATAATATTTAATACCTAAACTATTTTCGAAATTTTCAGGTAGGTACCTAATAAATACAAATATTTTAATCTTTTAACAATAGGTGCGCAAGGTGTCTCGATCCGCCTTTATAATTAGCTAAATAATGTAATAGTCGTAATAAAACTATTGCAAATTGAATATTTCTTACCTGGTTATTATTACGTGAAATATAATAATTCAGTTTTATTTACTAAAACTCAACGTTCTTATTTTATATTCATAAAAGGGTCTAGCGACTCTAATCCCAGTAAATATTTTAAAACAGTTAAAATTTATAATTTTTGGAATAAAATACTTTCATATTTTCAACATTTAAACATTTAAAAAATATATATTATTTAACGCAGACTAATATTTCAAAATGCTTTTCAATTAGGGTAGTCGAGAAAAATTACTAGTCTGGTAAAAATATAGTAAAAATCTAGCAGAGCACTTTTGTATTTCCAAAGAGATTTTGCATTTAGCTAGAGTGAATGTGTAGCTCATGGAATATTTTCCAATAACTGTCGCTTAAGGCGTCAAAAATTATAAGGGAAAGTCAAACTCAGTAAAAACTAGGCAAGCAATTTATACTTTCAGGTACAAGTAGAGTACAGTAAACTTGTAAAAATAGATTTTATATCACCTTAAATTTTAACCTAGCAGAACTATTGGCTTCTCATAGAAGGTAGTTGAAGGGTGAAAAATTACTAGGGTGGTAATAAATAAGTAAAATCTAGTAGCACAACGTTGGATTATTTCATATTTTCGAAAAGATTTTTCTTTTGTATTCAGCTAGCGTAAATGTGTGGCTGGTAGAATTGGAGTAGTTGGTTAACATTTAGTAAAAACTAACAGAGCAGTTTCTTATTTTAAATAGAGTACAGTATAATTACACAAAAAAGTCTTCACCTTAAATGTTAACTTAGCAGAATTATTGACTTCTCACAAGGGTTTGTCGGGGGTAAAAATTACTATAGTGATAATAAATTCGTTTAAACCTAGCAGAACACTGTGGTATTTCGAAATTTTCTTTTTAAATCCACTGGCGCGAATATTAAGCCAGTGGAAATGTTTACAAATAGGAATGGTTTAGGGTAGAACATTATCAAGGTGGACAATGTTTAGTAAAAAGTTAACAGAACAATTTTTCATTTCAGTTATAAGTGAAGGACGGTGAAATTGCAAAACAAGATCTTTTTACCTTAAATTTTAACCTAACGGAATTATTCACTTATCCCAAAGGGCAGTTGAGTTGTGAATAATTACGAGAATGGTAAAAACTAAGCCAAACACTGTGGTATTTAAAAAGTATTTTTTTAAATTCCGCTGGCTCGAATATTATGCTAGCGGGAACTTTTCCAAAAAAGAAAAAAAAATTACGTCACATTTTAACCTAACAGAAATATCACAAGGGATAGGTAAGGGCCTAAAAATTACTAGGGTGGTAATAAATTTGTAAACACCTAGCAGAACACTGTGGTATATCATAAATATATTTTTTTGGAATTTTGTTAGCTTGAATATTAAGCAAGGGGAATCGCTCCCATTAGGGGTAGGTTTGGGGTGAAGAATTATCGGGCTGGTAATAAATTAGACAAAAATGGGTAAAAAATGAGCCATAGGCAAAAAGTTTTTTTTAATTCTGCTAGCTTGAACCTTAATCCAGTAGAATCGCTCCTCTTAAGGGTGGTTTGTGGGCGAAAAATTATTAGGGTCATAATTGTTGCGTTCTGCACATACGATGACCTCAATATATCATTTAGGGTCATCCTGAAGGGGGAGAGAAGATCTTCTGTTCAATCTAGAACTCGCTAGTTTCCCCCTTTCGAAATGGGTATGTATATTCAACTGTATAAAACACTATTTTAAAAAGGTGTAAAATTAAACATAAATATACATAACTAAATATACCATTATGATTAAAGAAGAATATACAAACTTAAAATTACGCAATACAAAACGACATACCAAAAGACAACCAGAAACCAACTAAAACAAAAATGTCGATTCTATAAAAAACCACTGACAAAACAAAAGATAAAACCTACCATAGTCGCAAACATACTATACATAAAAAGATAAAAGCCAAATTAATAATCTTACCAAAAAAAAAATCAACCTAAATAAGGATATAATATTTTAACGTTTTAAAAACAAATTAAGAATGCGGTGCATACAAATAATTAATAAGTACAATTATTAAAACAAAACATACAAGAAATAAAATCGTGTTAACAAAATATAAAAAAAATATACAATACAGTAAATAAACCGAAACAAATGCAAAATGTCCAATTGACGATGTTCAATCGCGATCGCGGCACAAATGGTATATCAAATAAATATACCAAGTGCACGTACTTGATATATGCAGCAACAAATTAATATGGTGTATTGTTCCTTACCCCATGAAAAAGATACCCCCAACCCTATCGCAAATTATGTCTTCAGCGACACTTCAACTACCAAAGTTTGTGATGCACATTAGCGCCTTTCTTGGCCGATGCGGAATCAGGTACTCTTTATCTTCTCATTGTTCACATACACATGTTCATCGTTTGAGAGATACTTTTCGACTCTGGTTTGGTATGGAACGCAAACCCTTATTTTAGGTACACACACATGTGCTGATATTTCGCAGATGGCCCGCCTTGCAATCTTTAGCCCTTAAAACGGCTGTGTCACTTACAGGCAAATCTGGTTTAAAATATACGAGGAGAAAAGAAATTATCAAAAAGTGTTAATACATTTACAAATATTTATATACAGTTGCGAAACTGCAACAATAATAAATTAGTGAAAAATGGGTGAAAAAATATGGCATAGGTTAAACTGGATTATGCTCATGTGTCCCTGCTAGCTTAGGGATCCTCAAATATTTCATTGTTACCGTTCAAATTGATCTGACGAATTTTATACGTATATACCAACTGTCAATAAAAAGTATGGAATATATGGTTTTTTACTACGCGTAGTACTAAATTTAAGGTGGAAATCGCTTATAGAATAAAATTAGTTCTGGCCTTGTTTAAAAAAATTATAAAATTGCTGGAGCACGTCTATTATAAATATGCGTTTTTTAAATATAATGTACAAGGTGACTCACGCAAGTCTACCATAGTCCAAAAGATTTGTTTTCATGGAACACCCTATATATTTATATATTCCTAAAAGCTCCTTAAAAACTTGACCTCAACGAACTATATCCTGTAAAGTATATTATGAACATTACAGGGTAGGTAGTATGTTAAAATTATATAGTGTGAAAACAACTTATGGAATACATTTGTCTTTGTCCTTATTTTAGAAAATTATTAAAAACGCCGAAACAGGTCAACTTTTAAATTCAAATTTACATTTTTCAAACATAAATTTAAATGTACAGGTTAGGTTGAGTCACGCATGTCTATCAGAGTCCATTATCTTTATTTTTAGTGGAACACCCTGTATATTTATGTTTTTTAAATCTCTTTAACAAGCTGATTATATAATGTATGATTTGTTATGAATATTATAAGGTGAACTTTTAAAATTGTATATAACATTTGTCAAGAAATTAAATACAAAACTCAATATATTGATACTTAGTTCACAAAATGGATGTCTGTATTTAGATTATTTAAAAAAAGCAATATTTGAAGTATAATTAATGATTAATTTAAAAATTTTGTTTATTTAATGTCTTCACAAAAATTATACATAGTTTTAAAATTTCAGCTTGAATTATTCATACTAGACTCTACATAATGTACTTTTTTGAGATGAGGCTATAGCTTCTAAAAACATAAAAATATACAATGAAAACTAAAGATGATGCACTATGCTAGACTTACATAAATCATCCTGTACATTTAAATTATCTATTTAAATGTTTAAACAGTACACATTTGAATTTAAAAGTAGACAGCTCCCATCGTTTTTAATAATTTTCTTATAAATAAGGACACAAAATTTTTTATTCCATAAGTGATTTCCACACTGTATAATTTTAAAATTCCACCCTGTATTACTCATAATAGACCCTACATAATACATGATACACTGTCGTGCACTAAATTAAAAATTTAATAGTAACCAACTGAGTATCCCTATCACAGAAAAGGTAAAGCAGAAACTTGTTCATATAACAAATATGGCAACATGGCCTTCAAACACACTGTCTATACAGCCATGCTTGTGGCATCCCGAAACACAGATATTTGTTACGGATATATTTGTGGCATCTTTTTCACACAGTTTCTGATTACAAGATAATTGTGGAACCCGGTGCCACAATTATATTCGTCGATAATATTCATACCATGGAGTGTATCGAAATAATTCCTATCCATAAACACTCTGCTCGAAGGGTGCCAGTACCATAGTATGTCTACTTCGATGTGCCACAATTGAGGATATAGTATGCGATGCCACAAATATTGCGAAACGTGTATAGGTGTGTGTGTGTGTGTGTGTGTGTGTGTGTGTGTGTGTGTGTGTGTGTGTGTGTGTGTGAGAGAGAGAGAGAGAGAGAGAGAGAGAGATCGCATTAGACAAAGAATATTTTTGCCACTGAAAATTGTTATAAGGATGTTTAAATTTTTGTTTTAGAATCGTTTATAAACTTGATTTGAATATTATATATAGATTTTTCAGAATAGAATAACACATTGCTGATGTTAACTGGTAGGCTAATATTGAGATTAATTAAACCTAAATACAGGCTTCGAGTTTGTTCCCTATGATTAGAACAATCGAAAAATAAGTGGTTCAAATCTCCGATAGATTTATTATTACAAGGACAGAAAGGAGTTTTATAGAGTCCAATCCTATACAGATGCTCTGAAAACAGGCCATGGTTAAGTTTTAGCCGTGTTATTAACGAAAAATGTACTTTATTAAAGTTGAAATTAAAATGGGGAATATTTTTTGGTAAGCATGAGTGAATAGAAAAGTAATGGTTTCTTGAAATAAACCAAATTATAATGCAGTAATTGTAACTAATGTAATTTATTAATTTTTCGCTAATGGCCATTTGGTCGATGCGATTTTCTAAATAAAAAAATATTTATTTATTTACGGGATATTCCCAGTAACAGTAAAAATCACATAAAAATATTAAACTTATGAAAGTACAAGGGACCTTTTAAGTAAAACTCAAACTATTATAGTGTTATTAAAACTGTTAGTAAAACTCAAACTATTCAACAATCTCATATATTTGTGTAACGTATTGTTACTACCATATGATATTGTAATATAATTTGCTTATAGGGGGTTGAATGGGAGAACTAAACAATCTGGGCTTGGAAATAGGGTAAGCAAACAAATTGTAACGTTTGCGAACAGCTACTCGTGTTTTGGTTGGAGAACTGGATTGAACTGGTTGAAATCGTGAATAAGGATTCCTTTATTTTTTGGGATACTGGAAAAACTAACTACGAAATAGAAATCAAAAAGTACTTACAAAGATGTCCTGAGCAATACTAAACAAGAAGATTTCTGAATACACCATATTCATCGTTAGACTGTAATGCGTTCGGTCAATTGTACTCACCAAATAAATAAATATTAACTAATGAAAACAGCTAAACAATATTTTCAACGAAGTAGCAAGTGTTAAATATAATACTCACGAGGCATTTAAGGAATAATTTAAACACCCCCTGTAACAAATTGAGATCCATATACTGGCACAAAATGTATAGCTGTTCTATATTGGTTGTTCTATGGTTTTAACTACGTGGGTTATACCATTTTGAAATCCACGATTAACTTATGATCATGAAGAGGTCAACCTTAGTTTAAGTATCTCCTCTTCACCACCACAAAGACAAATATGACAATACCTTCTTGGCTAGTTCTTCACAGAGGTAGTTCGGCTAATCCCTACGACAAACAATGGTAGCAAGGGAGATCAAAGCATAATACAAAATTTATACAAACATTATATTTAAATATATAGACCTTCTACATTACAGAATACACTTGCCTCTGTACGAGTTATCTTTTTAGGTACCAACCATAGAGGAGATGACCACGGGGTCGGAGTATGTAGGGGCTCTATGATACCTGGCTTTAACATTCCACCTACACCGTCATTTAAAATTTTATACATAGCAGGAGAGGAAGGATATTGGCTTTGTTTATTATGTTTTGCATCACCTGTATCAAGGTAGTGAGTATAAAGATGGGTTCTACCGATAGAATCCACAGGGCCTATTTCTTTAAATAATTTAATATCAGAACTAAGTTGATCTTGCTATAATACATATAAATTGTTAACACTAACAATTGTGTTTATCATATAAGTAGAAAGAAAGGCTTTATCATAAGAAAAGTTTAAAAAATTTAGAAGAATTTGAAACAATTGCATACAATCCATACATAAAATTGGGTCATGAGAAATGAGCCACACAACTAATATCTTAAAGATTGAATATTTCTTAAGAAGAAATTACTATGAAAGAACACCCTGTCATATTCAAATGGACAAAAAACAAAAACATCATAATGAAGTTGTAAATTAAGCTTTTTTTAAAGGAAATAAAGTATAATTAAACAATAAATCGAGATATCCATTAATACCCAACGACTTGATAGTAGAAAATTTTAAAAATGATTATATATGGCTATGTAGTTTAAGCTGAAAGGTATCTTTGGTTTAATAAAAGGAAATTGGTCTATACAAAGATACACGAAAAGGGAAAAGGGGAAAAAAGTGACGGCGAAAAGCTCAATCATCTCCGTTTTACAGATGACATTCTCGTTATCACAGATAATTTAGGAGAACCACAGATACGTTAACAGGTTGGATGCCTTTGACGCTTATAAGAGTCACTGTGTATTTTGCTTGGGTGCCTTCGTCGCTTATAAGCGTTCGGTACGTATTTATACATTTATTTACATTTCTTAGTCGGCACCGCAGTTGTGTTGCATTTTTTTTAGTAGGCTCTCAAGCAAGGATATTTATTATTCATAAATACACGTGGTTCAAGTTTTTCAAATATTTTTATTGTTTTATTATCATGCAAAATGAGTACGTTGAGGCTGATCCCTCCAGACCTAAAGGGAGTCGTCATCATAATTACACTGAAGCAGAATTGTTAGAAATGTTGGAAAATATAAATGAGTTTAGTCATTTTGAATTAGAAGAGGAATTTGATCGCGGATGGACAGGACCGGACTCGGAGAGTGAGAATGAAATTGGAGAACTAATATCGGATTCACAACAACCTGCGGCGGAAGAAAATGTAGATTTACAACAACCTGCGGCTGAAGAAACTGTAGATGAATGTTGGGAAGATGTACCAGGTGAGATGAAAGAGTTTCTGTTTCTAAAAAATCAGTCATTCAATACAGTTCTACCAGAAAACCTTTTATACCAGAACTTTTACCTCCTTATGCGAATTTAAATAAAAAAGCATTAAATATCAAACGTAGGCTAATAAAAAGGGTAAAAAACAACTCGACAGAAAAAGATGTGAAACAAAGCTGTTCCAAAGAAAAAAACCGACGGATACAACATACGTGTGCGAAATTTGTCCTGGAAATCCAGGATATTGTCTAAATTGCAGCATCATAATTCACAAATAGAATATAGCAGCCAAAGTTTTATTATTATTTAGGTTTGTTTTTGTTACATATTTTGAAATAAATAATGTTTTACTGTGGAGTATAGGCAACGCTTATAAGCGTCAGCGGTACACGGATATGAATGCCGAAACTCAGTGCCACTGCCGCTTATGAGAGTCAATATTTTTTTACCTTTTCTTAAATATTTAAAATAGCAATTACATATAAAACATCATTATTCATAATTATTGGCAACAGCATACCGTTTTTATTTTTCTATTTTTTTAATTTGGGACCACGTAACAGTAAGTCACAAGATAATGACATCCAACCTGTTAAATGAATTTGACTTTGCATGTTCGAAGGTGGGTCGCAGAATGAACTTAACCAAAACTATGTTTATGACAAAAATATGGTCGCCAATAACCATTCAAATATTTAAGACAAAGTGGTAGAACTGGTGGATAAACATACATATTTGGATCATGAAATAAGGATCAGCAAATATAACTGCGAAATCCAAAGTCGAATTACTTTATCGTGGGCAGCCATTGGAAAACTGCCAGGAGGAAAGAAAGGGTGTTCTATTTGAAAAACATCTTGTAATATTCAAAATAATTTTGTGATATAAACGTTAAACTTGTCTACATTTTTTGTTATTAACTTTTATTTCTATCTACTGAGCTTTACCTCAGTAATTAATCACCCTGTATAAAATGAAAATCAAGTTTCTTATGTCCGGGATAAAGTCACATTTTATTTTTATTAGCGGACGGACGTATCCTGATTTTTTCTGGCCGGTGGAAACACAAAACACAAAAACAAAACGCAAATAATCAATTTAACGCTCATTGAAATCTAACAGCAAGTAATAATACCGATCAAAATGAAAATACCATTGTTAATCCCCAAATTGATACTTCACATATATAACTTTAATCCTTCTGACATTTTGTGCTGTTAATTAAAAAATATTCAAATTCTACTGACGATTAAAAGGTTAAATATTTACAAGCAATAACCAACATTTAATAAGTAAAGATTTGTTAAGTTTAAGAACTGTGTAAAATTTTTTCACAATAAATTTACCACATATATTACAATATTATAGTCAATTTACAAAACCAAAGATATATATCCATAAAATAGTAAGTGTGAATTAGAGTAAAATTAAAGTATCCACTTTTAAACTCACAATATTTTTTTTTAATTTTACAAAAATTGATACAGAATCGATCTATGTGATTTTCAACACTCTTCTGCAGCTCTACATCATAATCTCCAATATTTAAAGTGATGTTTCGATTGGTATCGAAGATTCTAGCCCCTAAAGATGAACCAAAACTTATTACACCGAAAATACTGAAGACAAATTTTTTGTCTTTAATTGACAAACCATGGGTCATAAAAATTTATTTTAACAAATGCTGCTCTAGGCTTCTCACAACTTCTCACAAAGCAGCGAAGATCAGAGTGTGTGACCCCTTCGGTAATCAAAATTCGAGATACCTACAACTTAAGATATTATTCGCTGTGTTCATCTGTTATCCGAAATTCTAGCTATGTGCCCCGCTCAGTTCTACGTAAGGGTCATAAGGTAATAATTCTTTCTACGGCATGCATTATTCCGATATCAACTTATGAGGCACAAACATGGACAATCACAAAAAAGAATATGAATATACTTAGAGTCACTCAACACGCGATGGAAAGAGCAATGCAAGGTATATCACTTAAGGACAAGAAAACAAACACATGGATAAGACAGAAAACCAAAGTCAGCGATGTGGTGCAAAAATCATTTAAAGTTGAAATGGGAATACGCTGGACATGTAGCTAGGAGCGATCTAAACAAATGGCCTGGAGACCATACCAACACAAAAGACCCAGAGGCAGACCTCCTATGAGATGGACAGATGATCTGAAAAGGACTGCTGGGAAAAATTGGCTACAAGTAGCGTACAATAAAAAACAATGGAAAGGAAGACTTGAAGAGGCTTACGTTCAGATGTGGACGTGAATGGCTAGACGAAGAAGAAAAAAGAAGATGGCATCTGTCACTCCTGTTCTCCGTCTTATTTCCTTGTTCGTGATCTGATCCCTACGAGAAATGCCTAACATCGATCGTTCCATGGCTCTTTGGGTAACACAAATTTTATTTCTTACTTTCTTGGTTAGTGTTAATATTTCTGCACCATATGTAAGTACTGGCAACACGCACTGATTATAGACTTTTCTTTTAATACAAATAGGCAGTTCTGATTTAAGAACATAGCTCAGCTTGCCAAATGCCACCCAAGTGAGTCCTATGCGGCGGCTTAGTTCGCACGTTTGATTATCTCTTCCTATGCGTATCTCATGTCCTAAGTACTTATAAGAGGTGGTTTCTTCAATATGCGTGCCATTTACTGAAATCTTTTCAGTTAACACAACATTTGTCATGATTTGTGTTTTTGTGTGGTTTATTTTTAATCCAACTTGTAGGGAGGCTAGGTATAGTTTCTCCAGTTGCGATACTGCATCATCGATTCTGTCAACAAAAAGGACAATATCGTCAGCAAACCTCAAATGACTAAGCATTTCTCCATTGACATTAATTCCTTTTTCACTCAGATTTGCGTTCTTAAACATATGCTCTAATAATGTTGTAAACAATTTTGGCAAAACTGTGTCTCCCTGTCGCACTCAACCGTTTTATTTTAAATACGTTGGTCTTTTTATCTGCCAGTTTCACGCTTGCTGTCCCATTTTGATAGATATATTTTATCATGTTTATATAGCGATGATCTATACGGCACTCTGTTAAGGCTTTTAACATCTTTTGATGACTTCTGATGTCGAAAGTTTTTTCGTAGTCAACAAATATTCAACACTCTTTTCTATTAAGTTCCTAATTACTTGTAAATGATCATTCGTGCCATATCCTGCTCTAAAACCTGCTTGCTCTCTTGGCTGATAGAAATCCAACTTACTTCCTAGCCTGTTGGTAATAACTCTTGTAAATAGCTTATATACTTGTGACAACAAGCTAATGGGGCGGTAGTTTCTAAGGTCGCTTCTTATGAAGTAAGATGATTTCCGCGTTGTTCCACTGCGTCGGTGTTATCTCTTCGCACAGACATTTATTAAACAGTTTAGCAAGTGTCAGTAAGAGCTTATTTCCTCCTAGTTTTAGGCTTTCGGTCATTACCCTGTCTTCACCTAAGGATTTATTGTTCTTCATCACTCGAAGCGCATTTTTAATTTCGTCAACAGTTATGTTCGGCATTAATTCTGAGCCTTGATTCTCTATCTTTGGTAAAGGGCGTCTTTCATCGGATTCATTTATTTCATAGAGTTGTCTGTACAAGTCTTCCACTGTTTTCACTATTTCTCCATTATTAGTCACAATGTCGGCTTGTTTATTTCTTAACTTATGTATGTTCTTTTTTCCTGTGGACATGTTGTGTCTTAGAACTTTCAGACTTCTATTTTTCTCTATCACTCTTGTCACCTCTCTCATGTTATGTTGCCGTATGTCTTTTCGGATTTCTTTGTTTACTGTTTTACTGAGTTGACTAAATTTTGCATAGTTTGTGTTATACCTGTTCTTTAGCCCCCTTCTTTCTTCGATCAGATTTTTAGTGTTGAGACTTATTTTCTCATGTTTTTTCTTTATTTTAGGAGAGCACAACTTCTCCGCTTCTTTAAGGGCTTTTACGATACTTTTGTTTAAAACTTCGACCTGTGTTTCGTCGTTGATTTGTTAAAGGTTATGGTCAATGATGTCACAAAAGTGGTCTGTATTTTCTCGCGGGGTCCATTTACGATTGTCTGATTTTATCATTTTTGTTCGTTCATTCTTTAAATTGAACAAAATTTTTGCTCAAATCAATCTGTGATCGCTTCCAATTGTAAATCTGTTTAAAACAGATACATCTTGTACAATTTCTTTTTTATTAGCAATGATAAAATCTATTTCGTTTTTGTGAAACCGTCTAGACTTTTTCACGTCCACTTTCGTCCACGAGGCTTTTTTTGAAAGAATGAGTTCATAGAAAAAAGATTTTCTTGGTATAAAAAATCTACAAGCATGGTATCTCTTTCATTTCTTTCTCCATATCCGTAGTTTCCTAGTGCTGTTTCACTTTGGTCTTCCGTATTTCCCAGCGTAGCATTAAAATCTCCTGTTATTAGAGTATAAAACGTCTTAGTACTTTTTAGGGCTTGTCTAATATCTTCAAAGAACATTTCAATCTCTTCATCTACATGGCTTGTCGTTGGTGAAAACACTTGTATCAATTTTAATTTATATCTCGAATTTAACTTTAAGATTAGAGTGATAACTCTCGAGCTTACACTTTCTATTTTTAATATGTTTGGTACATGTCGTTTGTGTACGATAAATCCAACCCCACCATTTGATAAATTGTCTTCTCCCTTGAAATGAAATAAGTGACCAGATTTCAGAGTATATTGTTCTTCTCCTCTTCTTCTGACTTCGCTGAGATCCATTACGTCCCACTTTGTTGATTTTAGCTATTCCTCCACTTCTAACAATTTAGACTCTGATGCCATTGTTCTCACATTATATGAAGCAATATGCATAGGTTGTCGTCTATGGTAGCCTAGTTTAACCCGGGGATTCTTAGCACACTGTAGTCCGTCTTTCTTCTGACCGCTACCTTGGTTGGAGGTAGTGAAGTCGCTGGACACTGAGGGCCGTGCGTTTCCTGAATTTTGCATACATGAATAGAGGAGGGGGTTTAGCCGTTTCACTACCGCGCGGGTCAGTACGTATTGGTAGTGGCTTAGGATGTGTAATGGATATTTACGAATTTGATGGAAATTTTTTGGTTAGGACATGACTTCTCCTTGGTAGGGGACTGTGGAGAAAGTCAAGGCTTGCTTAAGGCAGCGTTGCGTTCCTTTAGCAGTGTGTCTTCTACCGGGGTCGTAGAAGTGTATCTACTTGATACCTTAGGCTGACTGCAAAGGTTAAAACACCTTTGGGCAATGGGGTCGCCACATCCCTACGCCTCCTTAAACTATTATTACAGCAACCTAAATGTGTCTGAGTTCATGGAACGTTAAAACTACCTATGCAGCAGAAAAGCTTAGTATCATCCAATACTCCATTCGTCAGAGACGAAAATACCACTGAACCTCTAAAAATCATACGAATAAGCTGAATTGAGCAATTGAGAATGTCAATTTTAGGACACCAACAAAGATACAAAAAAAGTTTTCCATTTTTACCCCCTGGCTTTCCCCTAAAACGCCGCATCGGATGGGTGTCATAACGGAAAAAATCAATTTAATAAAAATTTGTACGTCGTGGAAAAAACGTTTTAAATAAAAAATGTAGCTGAAATAATTTTGAACAAGCATATTTATTAGCACTTTTCGTGTAGAATGAACCGTTCTCTAAGAAACAACGCTTGGAGCGACCGGTAATTTTGAATGTAAGTAACAAAACTTTTATCAATTGGACGGTAAAAATTCAATATCTTTTGATCAAAATATTGATCAAAAAAATTAAAATACGTTTTAAAGGTCTATAGTGCAGCTTTGTATGCAATTTTTGTATTTCGCTACAAATAAAGTGAGCTTTCTTTCTTAACCGGTCGTTATTGAATTTCTATTGCTGGATCTTCAAAACCCATACCATGAAATTTCGATTTTGGGTTTTAGTAATAAATGTGAGGCATTTACCTTAAAATATACCTAAAAAACTTTGAATTTAACCTTTTTGATTGCACAAGTACGTTTTTTAAAATTACCCAACTTCAGCTACAAATTTCACCCAGTACTGCTTTTGTGTAGACCATTTTTATGATGAAGTATGATCGTTTGTATTTTAAAAGTTTTGTGTTTTTTAGGCATATTTATAATGCCTCATATTTGTTGCCAAAACTTAAAACCGAAAATTCATGCTAAAGGTTATGAAGAATAAGAAAATAATATTTTGTTGATAAGATTTTGAAGAAAGTCGCAAAATTGACGTACTCAGCAAAATTTAGTTTGTTCGTATGATGATCAGGGGTCAAATTTCTGACGAAATTACACTATATTACACTAATAAGCTTAAGTTACCTTAAACTAATTGGAATTACTGCATTTATATGTAATTAATTATTACCGGTTGTAATAATATACCTTGCTTGAAAACAGTATCAGCCATTTTTATTAAACTTTATAAAAATATCTTATAAAAAATAAACTTATTCAATGATATGCAAAAGAACAACAACACAGTTAAACAATTACGGAATCCATTAACATTTTCATAGTGACTCTGTTTATTAAAATCTGCCTTATCTCAAAACTCACATTTTTTTGGATACCTTATGCCGTCTTGCTTATGACGGCAGTATTGTACGAAGTTTATTTTCATAAAAATTTCAAGTGAAAATATAATGTCGACAATTTAAAAGTATAAATAATTTCATATTATTAACACATTTCTTTTTTTTTTCAGTTTCTTACTTTTATCAACAAGCTCACAGTCATTGGATACGCAATCTCTTTGGCAGCTCTAATTATTTCTCTATTTATATTTCTGACATTCAGGTAAGAACTGTTTATCTGTAAGTAAAAACTATTGTTGTATAATGGCATATTTTATTTAAAAGTATTTTAAATTTATACATAGAGATTACAAATCTTTAAAACGTTTTTAGTTAAATATTTAAAAGACAAACACTAGGAATCCTGAGATTTCCTAAATGGTGAAACTGAATTCAACTCTTTACTAATGTGCTTTCTAAAACTTGCAAAGCAGACAGATTGATGAATTAGTCGGCAAGGGAATCTAAAATATACCTTTCACATGCCGTTCATCATGGTCAAAGTTCGTAGTAAATTCATTTTCTGGTATTCCAGAGTTTGGAAATCAGAAATGGAAACAAGAAATAAATCATAATGACGGTATTAGATTTTAATTTCGATGCAGGACCACAACAAGCCGCTTATATGTATTTCGACCTCTTTAGGTCTCATCAGAATGGCATATTGTGCTGCTGCTCTGCATATGCCGTTTTAGAGCAGCATATGCCATTCTGATAAGACTTCAAGAGGTCGAAATACGTAAAGTGGCTTGTTGTTGCCCTGCATCGAAATTAAAATCTAATACCGTCATTATGATTTAAAATAAGTTAAAACTAGGTACGAAAGTAGGTGTAAAAACCTTTGATTTACATTACAATCATAGATAATTGTAATAATATCACGACAGGAGGTTGATGTTATAGGATTTCATATAAAGAAAACATACATCTTCCCTGTTCGAAAGGAGGACGACTCTGTCCAACAGTTAAGAGACAGCCAACTAAGAGTCTCTGGATAGCTTTCTGCAAAGCCTAAACCGCTACCCAAATAAAACAACATCGCTTTATATAGCGATATATAACTGCCATCATCATCGAATGAAAAAGAGCACAGAAATAGCAAAAACGATAAAAATTCGGAAGTTACAATATTTCGGTCATGTAATGAGACATCCAGAGAGGTATAACCTTCTACACCTCATAATACAGGGTAAGATCGACGAAAGGAGAGGCCCAGGCCGACGAAAAACATCCTGCCTACGAAATCACCGAGAATGGTATCAAGAAACCACCGCTAATTTATTTAGAGCCGCTGTGAATAGGGTTATTATTGCCAATATGATCGCCAACGTTCGATAATCTGACAGGGTACTGAAAGAAGAACAAGATATATCTGCTGCTCGCTATCAAACCAATCCAGACTTAGAACTGGAAAAATAAACTAAACATATAAAATGGGACGTGTAGGTAATCAGCGAAGTTAGACGGAAAAAAGAAGATGTATTGAAATCACCGTCAGGAAACACATTTGACTACTTAGAAACATTAACAGGTAGAACAGGTTGTATAAGATACTTTTTTTTAATTGGTCATCGGTCATCAGTTTAAGTTTAAGTGCCCATCCAGCCAGCAGCAAATGTGTAATAACGTTCACTTAATAACCTAATCTAACTATACTAAATACACTACAATTATAGAGAGAGAGGAACTAGGATTACTTTCCGCACCTAGGGATCATTCAAGGTGACTCACAGACAGCAAGTGTAGACCACGGAAAGTATAGGTTAAAAGGTATGATACTTGGCAATTTAACAGAGGTAACGAGCTTAACACCTACTATAAAGTTTTAAGTTACACATTTTAATTAACTTAAGAATAATTTTATATACCTTGTACATATTTAATGGTATCAAATTAAGTAGATTCAGAGGAGGGTATAATTTTTGCAATATTAAACTATTAATAAGTTCCTGACTTTGTATTTCAAATTTACTACAAGCTTAAAAAATGTGATATTAGGCGCAAACCACATTGCAAGTTTCACAAAGTTCGGTGTTGACTACACCGATTTTATATAAGTTTTGAGGGTAGCTTGCATGTCCGAATTTCAGCCTACATATGGTCACAATATCACTTCTTGTAAAATTATAATCTCTTGAGTTTATTAGAGCAATATTTTTTACAATGTAATTCCCATTTTGCCTTAAACTCTTAGATATTATTAAATATTCTGGAGCACCTAAATTGTTCTTGATATGCTCTCCTGTTGTAACGCTTTCTTTGGCTAAGGAGTCTGCAACTTCATTGCCACGAAGTTCTATATGAGCTTATACCCAAGTGAATTTTAATTAGTATTAACTTTTTGTTAATTTATGAATTCTTACTTTTAATTCTCCAATAAAAAGATTTGTATCAGTAGTCATCACATTAATTGAATTAGCGATGCATTTAAGAACAGATAATGAGTCACTAAAAAAATGTATTTTTTTAACTTGTTTTTTTCGACATAATCGCAGGCTTTAATAATACCAATCGCTTCTGCAGAAAATATGGAAGTATTATTATTCAGTTTGAATTTTTCTTAAACGTTTGTTGATGGCACATTCCGTAACATTATTTTGTTTCGATGCATCGGTATTTATATTTCTAGAAAATCTGTATTAGGTACCTAATCAACAAGAAATGGAAATGAAGAGTAGCAGAAATAACTATCATTTTCGATAGAGTAGCTTGCTTAATGTTCCAACTATCAAAGAGATACAATATACAAATATACGCCATAACTATTACTCACACTGACAAAGAAATAAAAAAATTTCATAGTAACATAAATGAACCACTCAATATCAATAAAAGTATTTAATTGGTGATTTTACTGCTTAAGTGGCAAAAAGAAAAAAAAAAGAAACAAGTGATGGAAAAATATGGAGTCGGTGAAAATAAATTAAAAAGGAAAGAGGCGGATTCACTTTGCATACTAATAAAACATGCCCATAGCAAATACATTCTTTAAGAAAAAATTAAACAGAAAATGGACTTGGGTAGCACCAAATTGAATCACTCAGAACGAAATTAACTAAGAAGTACCAAGTAAGAGAGACTATTCCTCCTCCGCTATCTGTTATCCTTCGTAAGGATGTGGTGACGTTATGGCATTTGATGAAATGGTTGCTATCTATTCTTCTCTCCCCTGGGCGCGGTGTGCTGCCTCAGAGAGTAACCGGTAGAGCACTTTATTTGGTCTGACCATCGGAGTGGCGATCTTCTTTGAGTTCTTTTACCATCTACCTTGCCTTCAACCACCAACCTCTCCATGCCTTTCATTCGTGTGGTAAATGTATCCAAAGTACATCAATATATTTTATTTGATGGATTCGACCGTTATACGTAAATACATTTTGGTTGATGTTTGTGGTAAGCGGAGTATTGATGTCGGGTTCTGTCAATATTAAGACATTTGTGCGATTTGTTTGTTTTGTCCAGGATATGCGCATCATTCTACGATATACCCTCATTTTAAAGGCCATTATACGTCGTGAGTCGGACTTTTTAATGGTCCAAGTTTCTGACGCATAGGTAGATATAAAAAAGATAAGCGTCCGTACTAGATGCAGTTTCGTGTTCCTAGTTATGTCTGTATCTTTCCAGATTTTAGTAAGTTTGACCGTTGCTGATCTGGCCATTATAAGGCGTCGACGTAACTCTTATTCGTATCCACCATTGTTTGTAATAACAGAACCTAAGTAATTGAAACGGCTTACCACTTCAAACCATGCTACGTTTCGTATTTCCGGCTGGTTATTTCTAATTCGATCGATTATCATTACCTTGGTCTTCTGTACATTAAGTTTTAAGTCCATATTCACGACTAATAGTATCTAGTCTGTTCATGATGTATTCAAGTTCATTTGTTCATGATAATAGTACTAAAGTGTCGTCAGCGCGAAGATGGCTGATTTTTCGGCCTCCGACTGATATTCCCCTTAATATCCGTCGAATACAATGTTACACTACTATTGTCAATAAAATCTGCCACATCCTCATGTAAAACATAAATCCTGTATAATCAGAACAAAAAACATCTGTTGTTTAAAAATGTCCTGCTCGTAAAATTATTGAATACAAAATTAATTAAAACATTCCTACGAAAATGCAAACAAGGGAAGACGAGATAAAAATCTATTTAAAAAATTTTAATTTGATGGACAGTCAGATTAGTTATAATCCCGGGATTACACTTGCGTCGGAAAATGCTTACAGCATGAACCGTTCATAACTTTGTTTGAAATGATATTCCAATTATTTCTTTTAAATTTTTAGTGTATTATTAAAAAATCTAGTAAATGTTGATAGAATGGAGAAAGTTATATAAAAGGTATATTTTTTTTGTTTCACGGTAAAGTATTTGAAAAACCTATTGGAGTTTTCAACCCGGTCGATCAATTTTAAACTTGATTATTAATAAAAAAATTGGAATGTTTTACTATGATAATTTTAATGACATAATATGAACGCTGTCTCGGTAAATTTGGCCCGATACACAGAAAATTTTTTACTTTGCGTAATAGTAATCTAAACTATTTTCTGTGTCTTTCTACATATTCCAACAGTATATTTTTTAATTTGCAGTTACACTTCATCATATCATATAACGGGGGTCCTACGGCGATTGCCGCTTCCCGCATTTCAGCCTCCATCTTTTCCTATCTCTCCAATCTCCCTCTTCTAAGCCTCTAGATTGCATTGTTTTTTTAATTTCTCTTCTCCAGGAATTTGGTGGTCTTCCCCTTTTCCTTCTTTCTGGCGGAACATACATTAAGGCTTTCTTTGGCCACCGCTCCTCCTCCATTCTCATCACGTGACCATACCATTGTAATTGCCTTCCTTGTATTCTATCTGAGAGAGTATCTCTAATTCCTGTACGGTTTCGTATTTCCTCATTCCTGATTCTTACCATTCTCGATACTCAACATGACCTTCTAAGATAATCCATTTCCACAACGTCTAATTTATCTCGTTCATTCTTTGTCATCGTCCAACATTCGGCACCATATGTGGTAATTGGTTCTACAATTGCTCTGTATACGCGAAGTTTGGTATGCATCTTTATTTTATTAGACCACAGTAATGAATTCAGTATTCGGATGCATTTTTTCCCTTGGGTTATTCGGTTTTGTACATCTATCTTAACTCTGCCATCTGCTGATATGATGCTTCCCAGATATTTATACTGGTTGCAGCCTTTTATGACTGCGTTTTCAAGCCTCAGATCTGTGGTATTTCCTCCAATTTTTAGATATTCTGTTTTGCTTATGTTTACAGTAAGCCCCCATTTGGCATATTCCTCAACTAATTTTCGATTCATATAATTTATATCTTCCTCATCGGTTGCAACCACCACCTGATCATCTGCAAACAACAATGTATACAGAGTTTCTTGTCCCACTTCAATGCCCACAAAGTTACACTTGCTTTCTCTAAAACTACTTTCTTGTGGCATGGCTAAGTTAAATATTATGTTTTACTATGTATAATATGTTATGAAATTAAGCCACAATTATTGGTTGTGATTGTGATGAAAATCATTTTTAATTTACTAATATTTGACTTTTCGATTTCAACACCGGAAATCGTTCTCAAAAAGGGTTTGTTTGTACAAATTATGTAACAATGTGTATGATCAATGATTTTGTTATTGGCTATGTTATTTCAAAGTTGACATCCTTGACCTAGATCTTGTAGGCCAATAGCTCATAGGGGCCAAGGTTCATTCGCTTAGCTCGGGCATATTTTGACAGATTCATAGTCGGAAATCTTAACACAAAAATTTCTACTTCTCAGTATTATTAAATCAAATAGACTACTATTGCAGACTTTTTCCTTTAAAAAAAGAAGAATTATTCTCAATAGCGGAAGTGTATACTAAACCCATAAAATTCTCATCCAAAAATTACTTCGTCCAGTTAAAGTTTCTTGTTTAAATGTCTAAAAAAATACGTCTAGTTAAATGCTACATTTTTCCGATCTTAGTATATGTTATGGAGGCCTGAACGCTGACAAAGACGCTCACGAGAAAATTAGAAGCATTCGAAATGTGGGTGTACCGACGCATTCTTCATATATCCTGGACCGAACAAGTCACCAACATAGAGGTATTCCAAAGAATCTGAAAGAAGAAATAAATCGTGAATGTGATTAAACAAAGCAAGCTTGAAGATCTAGGCCACATATTGAGATACGATAAGTACCGTCTACTGCAATTGATTTCCCAGGGGAAAATAGACAGTAAGCGATGGCCAGGCAGGAGAAGACACTCGTGGCTCCAACTAGTGGTGGATAGTGGTAGTGATAGTAAGATAGCTTCGGCATAACTTATTGTTTGTCTATTTGGCTACTACAAAGTTCGCTGTAGCGTTGATACACGATTCCTGGGTTATCAGAGCTAAATAAGAAATATACCGAACATTATTGTAGAACTTATACACGATGTTCCAAAATAAGGTGAAACTCTCTTCTTAGAGTGCCGTCTCCCTACGGAGGTTGGCAATCATAATGGCTATTTTTATTTTAGAACTTGCTGCTCTAAACAAATCAATCGATCTGCATTGGTACCAATCACGTAGATTCTTTAACCATGAGTTCTGCCTTCGGCCAACAGATCTTCTTCCTTGAATCTTTCCCTGTATTATCAGTCTCAAAATTTCATATTTTGGTCCCCTCATCACGTGGCCCAGGTATTCCAGTTTTCTGGTTTGTATAGTGGTGATTAGTTCTGTTTCTTCACCAACCCTCTCCAGTACTTCTTTATTTGTAACTCTATCAGTCCATGATATTTTCAATAATCTGCGGTATAACCAGAGTTCGAAGGCCTCGATTCTTTTTAAATTACATTTTTTTAATGTCCAAGTCTCAGCTCCATATAATAATATTGATATATAACAGCGAATGGTACGTAGTCTGATCTCCAAATTTAGATTTTTGCACGTTAGGAGTGGCTTATTCGTATAAATGCTGATCTGGCAATCTCTATTCGTCTGTTTATTTCTACAGTATGATCATTGGTTTCATTGATCAAAGTTCCCAAATAGTAATATTTTTCTAATTGTTCTATCACGTTACCATCTATTGTCAATAGGTGATGTATATTTTGTGGCCTTTTTGTAATCAGCATGTACTTCGTTTTTTTAGCGTTTATAGTAATTCCCATCTTAGCACTATTTATACTCAATATTTCGATAAGATGTTGTAGATCCTCTATACTCATTGCTATGATCACAGTGTCGTCTGCATATCTTAAATTATTAATTAATTTTCCGTTAACGGTGACTTCCACTTTGATACTATTGAGCGTGTTTTGGAAAATTTCTTCAGAATATAAGTTAAACAAAAGTGGTGATAACACACATTCCTGTCTAACTCCTCTACAGATCCTCATTTCTTCTGAGTGTTGCCCATCATTTGAATTATGGCACTTTGGTTCCAATATAATGTTTGCACTATATTTATGATTTTACTGTCAATGCGCTTGTTCTTAAGTATTGATATTAGTTTTTCATGTCTTACTTTATCGAAAGCTTTTTCGTAGTCAACGAAGTACAAGTGTAGATCAACATTTACATCCCGACATCGCTGAATTAATATGTTGATGGCAAATAGTCAACGTTCTCGAGTACCCATTCCATTTCGGAACCCGAACTGCGTCTCGCTAATATCCTCCTCTAGCCTTTTGTATATCACGCTTAATGAACGTGGAGATAGACTCTTAGAATTTTGCCAAAATGAAGATCTGGTTATAGAAAATACCTTATTTGATCTACCTAAACGTAGACTATACACGTGGAAATCACCAGCAGACCGAGAATCACACATCGTCAGAAACCAAATAGACTTTGTCTTGATCAGAAATAGGTTTAAAAATTCAATAAAATCAGCAAAAACTTATCCAGGTGCCGATATATACTCGGATCACGTCCCTATTATTGTCGAAATGGAAGCAAAATTAAAAAAGTTAAAAAACAAAAAGATTAGAAAAGAATTCGATGTGACAAGATTAAAAGATACTCAGATAGAACAAAGAGTTAGACAGAAAATCAATGATAATCTTAAACCCATCAAGTCAAAAAACACCAACTCTAAAGACGTAAATGAAAATTGGAGAGAGGTTCAACAAGCTTTAAAAGAAGCGGGAGAAGAAATACGTGGACCAATACCAAAGAAAAGACATATGTGGATGACAGACGAAATACTAACTCTCATGAATGAAAGAAGAAAATATAAAAACATAAACACTAGCAAATACAAATCCTTAAACAGCAGGATTAGAAAAGACATAATAACAGCAAAAGAAAGATGGCTAACTGAACAGTGTCACGAAATAGAAGAATATGAAAAGAAATATGATAGTTTCAATATTCATCGGAAAGTGAAGGAAATGACGTCGGGAAAACAAAATAATATACATGTTATAAAAGAGTCGAATGGTAACATTCTCACACATACAAAACAACAACTAAACAGATAGACAGAATACATAAAAGAACTATTCGGGGATGACAGACAACAAATCATAGATGAGGACTCTGGTGAATCGGGACCAAAAATTTTAAAACAGGAAGTTCAATACGCATTAAAACAGACAAAAGGGAAAAAGGCCACAGGTCCGGATGAAATCCCGATTGAGTTTCTTAAATTGATCGATGATGAAATGATAGACATTCTAGTAGAACTTTATGATCATATTTATCAAACAGGTATTTTACCAAAGGAGTGGTTAGTATCCACATTCGTAATTATTCCCAAAAAGCAAAATGCAAAAGAATGCTCAGAACACCGTACAATTGCATTAATGAGCCATGTTTTGAAAGTATTTCTACGAATAGTCCACAACAGAATTTACAGAAAGCTGGATTATGAAATTAGTGATAGTCAGTTAGGCTTTAGAAACGGCACGGGAACCAGGGAAGCATTGTTCGGTATAAATGTGCTCATGCAAAGAAATCTGGATATGAACCAAGACATGTATACATGTTTTATTGATTTTGAAAAAGCATTTGACAAGGTACAGCACAATAAACTAATTAATATTTTAAAAATGAAAAACATCGATAGCCGCGACATCAGAGTAATCTCGAACCTCTACTGGAACCAGAAAGTCAAAATAAGAATTGAAAATCAAATGTCGGAAGAAATAGAAATTCTTCGGGGTGTGAGACAGGGCTGTGTATTGTCACCACTGCTGTTTAATATATATAGCGAAGCCATTTTCCACGAAGCTTTAGGAGAGTGTAACGATGGAATGATAATAAATGGTGAAATTATTAATAATATAAGATATGCCGATGATACTGTCATATTCACTTCAACTCTGCAAAGTCTAACAAACATACTGGAACGGCTGAATGAAAAGTGTACCATATATGGTATTAAAATGAACTTAAAGAAAACAAAATTCATGGTCATTACAAAACATCCAAAAGACAACGAGACACTCCATATTAATAATATCCAGATAGAAAGGGTAGATAAATACAAATATCTAGGAACATTGGTTAGTCAAAACGCAGAACAAACGCAAGAGATTAAAAGCCGTATAGAAATAGCAAGGGCAAAATTTGTAAAAATGAAACATCTATTGTGTAGTAGAGACCTAAGAATGGATCTAAGGATAAGGTTATTGCGCTGCTACATTTTTACAACTTTGCTCTACGGATCTGAGGCATGGACATTGAAACAACTGGAGATTAAGAAATTGGAAGCTTTTGAGCGTTGGTGTTATCGAAGGATGCTACGAATAGCATGGGTAGACAAAATTACCAATATTGAAGTCCTTGATAGGTTAATAAGAGGGAAGAAATTGTACAGACAATTAAGAGGCGGAAACTTGAATATTTCGGTCATATATTAAGAGGTCCTCGTTATGGGCTACTACGTTTGATTATAGAGGGCAAAATAAAAGGTAAAAGAGATGTAGGAAGAAGACGAACCTCCTGGCTACGAAATCTAAGGGAATGGTTTAGTCTGAGCTCTAGCCAACTATTTAGAGCTGCTGTAAGTAAAATAAGAATTGCCATGTTGATATCCAACCTTCGTTAGAAGATGGAACCTTTAGAAGAAGAAAACTTTTGTATATTCTCTTATGTATTATTTTTAGCAGAACTTTTAAAGTATGACTCATGAGGCTTAGTGTTCGATAATCAGAGCACTCTTTTGCTGCTTTTTTTTAGGGATGGTTATAAATGCTGACTTTAGCCACTCCTGTGGTATTATTCCCGTATCGTACACCGTGTTGAATAAATCTGCCAATACTTCCAAGTTCTCCTCTTCCACTAGTTTTAACATTTCTACTGGTATTTGATCTAATCCAGCTGCCTTATTGTCGTTAGAGTTTTTGATAGCATAATTTGATTTCATCTATCGTGATCTTCTGTATCCCTAAAGGATTTAATTCTTGTATTTTCTGCATTTCACCTCTTTCATCTTGGAAAAATTCTCTAACGTACTCCTCCCATCGCCTTAACTTATCTGGTAAATCTACTAGTAGTACTCCTTTTTTGTCTTTTATGTGTCCTTGCTGTCTATTTCGACCCATTCCAGTCACTTCTCTAATTTTTTTGTGCATATTTCTCATATCATATTTTGTTTCTAGTTCTTCTATCTCTTTACATTGCTTCATCAAATAGATTTCCTTAGCTGTTTTGATTTTTTCCTTAATTATTCGTTGTATTTCTTTATACTTCTGTAGATCTTTTCCTTTATATTTCCTTCTTTCTTCCATCAGTAATAGTATTTCTTCTGTCATCCAGTGTTTTTTAGTCTCTGATTTATGTTCTTGATCTGGTTTCAGTAATGTGTTTTTTATATTACACCACTTTTTATTTACATCCATAATTTGTTTGTTGTCAATTAGTGTTTTTTGCATATTAACATTCACATTATTTTTTATTTCGTTTTTTATTTCTTCGTTTTGTAGCATTCTTACGTTAATTTTTGGTTGTTGTTTTCTGAGTTCAATTCTTTTTAATTTTATAAGGAACTCTCTAGGATGGGTAAAAATCTGAAAAATAATTGGGGTTTGCTTTTTAAAAATTTATATCGCTTGTTTTTAATCGCAGTGATTCTACTCGTTATTTTTTTTATCCCAAATCATGTATGTATTGGCTTAACTAGTCTTTTAGCTGTAGGTTAAGTTTAAGATGTTTTTGATAATCGGTACTGTTTTTCATAATTTATTTAGTAGTTAAGGTTTTGTTTTGCAAAATTAGTTTGTTTCTTTGTATTTTTATTAATTACTATTTTTGCTGTTATTAATGTGTGGTCACTTCCTAGACTAAATCTATTGACTATCCGCACATCTATTAATATATCTCTGATTGGCTAATGTGTAATTAATTTCGTTTTTAAATTTCCCGTATGGGATTATCCAAGTCCACCTTTTATTATCTGATTTGCTAAAAAATATTTTTCTACAAAATATGTTTTTCTCCTGTACGTAGGTTAGTAACCGTTCTCCTCTTTTGTTCCTAATTCCTACATTATTGATTCTTCTATTTAGTATCTTGAGGGTATGCTTCTCTATTTGGCATTAAAATATTTCATTACTGTTTGAAATGAGCTGTTTCTGTCAATAACCCTCGAAAGATCCTCATAAAACACTCTCCAAGATTGCAACAGTTTTTGTAACCAGGTGTTTATTTCTTTTATGGACCAATAGTGCTACACCAGCGACTTTTGTATTGTATGTGATGGGTAGCTATTTTAGACTACAGTATAAGTAAAATGCATTCTTAATTTAATAAAAATATAATCGAAATGAATAAATAACAACCTAAAATTAGATTCTAGGTAATAATACAACAAAAATTAAATCGTCAATCAATCAATTCTGGTAACGTGCGACGACGGCATCCATGACGGTATGACCCACTGCTTTATATCTGCGAAAAAGAAAATAGAACTAATGATATTAATCTAAACGGCAGTTGTGCTGTATTAATACACTTACACACAGGACACAGGCAGCAGAGAAACGGATCAAAGAACTAGAGATAGAGCGGGCCAACCAACACTTGGTACGATGAGAAACGGACGGTATCCAATCAGTACTTGGAGAGAATAGGTATGTCTCAGATCAATACTCCAAGACCGGGTACGGAACTGCCACTACATCAATACTCCTGCCTAGCAGAAGCAGTTAGCCTTCTGTTATATTCCTTTATATTTTTACCTTTTACCTCCTCTAGAGCACGTCGATGGAGGATGCAAATCGTTATATGTAATATTTATAAAACTGACAAAACACATGTACAGACTGGAGTGTGGTACATTGATCTCCTGGTAGTCTCGTTTCACTAAGACAAGAACATCCTATTTGATCCTAGTTCATTTAGTCTCCCAGGTGATTTATGATATGAATATGTTGCTTCCGATTTTTTATTGAGTTTTTGCGTCCACCAGATTAAATGAGCCTGACTTCCTTAGAAGTGTCGAATTGAACATCTATCTGAAGACCAGATCCTGTTATTTAGAACTTATTTATGGTGTGTTAGCCATAACTCGCTAAGCTGGCAAGACGGGTTGGCGAGTCTTGGTGTGGGATATAGAGAAAGGATTTGAGGTTTGAGAAGAATAAACTGGGATCTGGGTTTAGTATCTTTAAAGTAGAGAGTGGACGAAAAACCAGGAAGTCGTGTATCGTCTATCGTGATCTTAGAGGAGTACCTACCTGTTACCTAAATTTGATTAATTATTTAGTTGACGAAAATTAATGTATATTTTATTTATTCTACCCTACCATTGATCTATTTTTGACCAGTGGGTTGCACAATTGTTTTTATGAAATTTAAAATATAACGTGATCACTAAATAGAGTAAAAGTGTCTCAATCGTTAGCTATATTTTCTACACAAATAGTTTAAACGTGACATCAAATATTACATAAAATAAAATCTTCACGACCTTGTTTTACATCAAATCGAATCCGCAGTAGCCAAATTGTGTTAAGTTCAGAGCGTGATTAACATATAAACCAAGTTATTCCGTATTTTATAATCCGAAACACCAGCAATTTGATTAAAATTGCTTTAACGTTAGTTAATAGACACAAAAGAACAGTAACGTCGGGAAATAATAAGGAAATTTCAAGGAATTAATTAAAATGAAAAGATTTATATTCTACCGAAAGACACTGTAAAACGGAACTTCTAGTAGGCAGTTTAAGTACAGACAGACTTTCATGTGTATTGAGAGATTTTATTGTGATTTTAAGTCTGTTGACTTGGTGTAGCTATTGCACTACACAAACTCGTTTATCACTTATACGGGGGTCGACATAAGTCAAGCAACAGTCTCGAAAAATCCTCATAAGTCCGGCAACGCTCATAAGTCTGTCACAATGCTGTCAAAAAATATTAAAACGAAGCACGATATATTTTACTGTGAAACGAAGCATGTTCGTGCTTTAGACAGTTGCGTCGGTGTCATACAATTGCGAACTCGCCGCTACCAAATCGTTTAACAGTGTGAAATATAATCAGAAATTCTTAAAAACGGGCTCTGTTGAACGATGCACCTCGTTCGACCAGTGCCCTGTCGTCGTGATACGCCGACGACACAGCAATAGCTGTTAGCTAAAGAAATCCAGATCATGCAGCTAATCATCTGCAGAGAGCACTTAATAGATTCGAAAGATGGTGCATCAAATGGAAAATAGCCTTAAACCCGGATAAAGCACAGGCTGTAATGTTTAGTCACAGAAGAAGTGTACCGAACCGAGAACTAACGATTGGGAACACCCCAGTAGAATGGACAAACGTGGCCAAATACCTAGGAGTGTTACTAGACAAAAAACTCACATTTACGCAGCACATAAATAAGCAAACGTATAGAGCCAAAGCGCTGAAAAATCAGCTCTCAACGCTTATTGGTAGAAGAAGTAAGCTAAGGTTTAAAACCAAAATCAGGATTGCGAATAGTATTATCCTGCCAGTCCTTTCGTATGCCTCTGCTGCGTGGGGACACACCTGTAAAACAAACAGGAAAAAAATACAAACAGCACAAAATCAACTAATAAGAGATGCCCTGAACTTACCGAGATATGTACCTCTGAGAAATTTATACAGAGACTCAGGACAAACAAGGATCCTTCACACAATGGACAAAAAGGTATACGAACTATTCAACGGACTAAACAACCACCCAAGTAGCATGTTAAGAGAGCTGACTAACTACAACGCAAATACCAGGACGGTACACAGAAGACCTAAACAGCAAATAGCCGGATATAGGGTCCCCATCGAATAAATGAAGAATGAGATGGTCGCAAAGACGTCAAATAAAAGAATGCAGTCATCAGAAAAACAACCACCAAAAAATATCTATTTTTAGGACTCTGGCGAGAGGATACAGGTGCCAAGGCACCCCAACACACCCACACAAATTAGCATGTAAGAATAAAAGGGTAAGAATTGTGCCGGCATTTTATAGTCCCAACGCCAAGGAAGACCCCCAAACCCCAAAAAAAAATCGGTTGTTTTTCTTTTAAATTCAGAACTTCAAAAATCAATTTCAATTCATTAAACGTAAAATTCATCCTATTTTTCTATATAGAAGGCCCGTCAGGCCTTTATACCGCTAATGCGGATATAGATATACCGCTGATGCGGATTAGGCCCTTAAGGCGGATCAAATGAATGCTGATCCTTTTCGCGACAACCCGAGCACTGAGGTCATGTGCGGCAAGCATGGGCTCGGTGGCCGGACACACTTCGGGCGCCCAGCCGGCGAGGAGAACAAAATTTACTTTTGCCAAATCGGCGGCTGAGTGACCGAGCACACACTTTTTTCCGGACATGAAGTCGACAGCCCAGGCTGTCGGCTTCATGGACGAAACACACGCTCTTTTTCTTTTTTTTTAGGGACTCCAGTCCCGAAGTGAAGTTAGAGTAAAATCTATAGTCATTAAAGTAAATAGGGAGAAAAGCCTAGATGTGGCTACCCCTACAGTCAGGTGGCATAACCACAGTAATTAAAAACAGGACGTGTCTCATTACCCAGGGCACCTCAAGTGACTTTCAGATCATAAGCCTCCTCACGTAAGTCACACGATGAGGAGGGGTGGTGGAAAAGCCTGGGGGTCAGATAGGTACCACTTCAACTAGTGAAGTGTGACCGGTTTGATCTTCGGACATGTGGATCCCATACTTAGTTTAGTATATACATGTTCCTAGGGGTAGGGTTGATCGCTTAGCGTGATTGTGTGTGTATGCACCTCGTTCTGGACAACCAGTTTCTGTAATACGGGCTTTACACCAACAATAAATTTATGAAGAAATTCGTGAAGTCTTTTCAAGTTCAAATTTGACCTGTGTAAAGCACAATTTGACATCCAATTTTGCCGTGAATAAATTCATGAATAACTTCGTGAAGAAATTGACGAAATAGAACATGTTCTATTTTTCTCATTTATTGGACGTGATTTCAGTATCACCAACCTGTGTAGATTTGGCGCGAAGTAGGGATAATAATTATTTTGTTTTTGATTATTGAACCAAATTGACTTTGCATTTTTAAGTCATTTGTCAAGTAATAGTTATGGAAAAGAGGTAAGTTTATTATTCTATAATAAAAGACAGAAAATAATAATATGTATTTTTTTTAGGATAAACATAAAATTTCGAGACAGAAAACTCTACTTTTTATTAAAATATTGTTTACTTTTCCCTTTCTTACATGTTTTTTTCAAATATTATTTATTTAACGCTTTGAGAATATATAGTAAATATTTGTTAATAAAAGATTATATAATTCTACCTTTTTCTTCACTCCTATCTTTTACTTGGTCTAGTCATTAGGTAAATGTTTTTATCATCTTGAAAGTTTAAAAATGGATTAATCATCGTTTTCCAAGAGATATGGATGCTATTGATTTCTGAAACAGGAAAGGATGGTTTTCTTTGAAATGCCAAGTCTTATAAGATTGCAAAATGAAAAGTATGGAGTGATATAGTACCTAGGCTGTCACATTCCCCTCATGATTCTCAAAAACAGCAATTTTCAAATTTTCAAACAGAGATTTTAAATTCTGATAATTTGGTGATACTCCCTGGAAATATTTTCATTTTGAACCAGGTATGGATAATATTGTATTATTGATAGGATTTTTTCATTAACTTTGCGTTGAGACCACTCATCTATTTTTTTGAAACAGGTATGAATAATTCTATATTATTGATTAGATTTTAAATTCACATTCAGACTGTCCACTAAAACAATTCACTAAGACATCCTGAAATTTTGTGCAATGAATTCAAGATATGTAACAGAATGGGTATAGAAGAAGAAAGTTTCCAATTTTTGCCAACGAAAGTGGCTGTATAGTTGAAATGATTCAATTGAAAAATCAAAGTGGAGACAATTTTGAAGATGAATTGCTAAATAAAGACTTTATTGAACTTCCTTAGGTTGAAGGTGTTTGAGAACCCTATAAAATATTTTTGTGTTATGGGAAACCTCGGAAGAATCATTAATATATATAGAACTTTTTTTTATTTTTTATTAAATTTTTCTTTGTCTAATTTAATTTTTAAACCTAATAAATCTATTTCTTTTCAATGCATGTCTTCACCAATTCCATTTCTCTGACATGTTTCTGTTGTGCTCATTTTCTACATGAAGCCGTTGGCCTGCTACTCATTTTGTTCTTTCTTATTCATTCTTCTTATTATCATAATTTATTATTCATAGTTTTCTTCTTAAATCGACTATCTTCCTTTAAAATTGCAGGTTTCATATCCTACGGATAAAATCTGTACAGTTTTTATTTAGAAAAAAATTATAGTTGTTTGTGTATAGCAAATATTAAAACTAGCTTTTATTCCTGTCATTATGATTCTTCATTTATTATTTAAATTATATAATATTTAAAAATTATTGTATTTTTATACACCTATTTAGTTTACTCCTAACCTACCCTACTATTCAATAAAGCAAATTGTAATATATATATATATATATATAGTCCCAAGATTCCTAAGAGGAACATAGGGCTTCCACAAAGTGTCTCCAGCGAACTCTATTTCTGGCTAGTGCTTTGATTTCAAGCCAGGATTTTCCCATTGTTCTCCCTTCGTCCAGTACTGTTCTTCTCCAAGTTCCCTTAGGTCTGCCTACTTTCCGTCGGCCTTGGGGATTCCAATCCAGTGCTGTCCTGGCAATGTCATTTGGCGGTCTACGGAGTGTGTGGCCCAGCCATCTCCATTTTCTTCGCCTTATTTGCTTTAAAAATTGTAATATATTAAAGACAAATCATTAAAATTGTAAAGAATCAGCTCACAAACTAGTGGTAAACTATTACTGGATATTTCCATGTTTTATTTATTTTAAGTATTCATTTATTTACAATATCTCTTTGTGATTAGAATTGTACACTCAATATTCTAACAATAAACGTAGCTATTTATTTATATTAGGTAAATATCTCTTGAGAATATATTATGATTAGTGGTTAAAAGATTATAAAAAGTATTGTAGCTTTCTCTCTTCTTTACTTCTACTTGGTTGGGGTAGGTATTGTATTTAAATAAAGGCTTTCATCATTCTAAAAGTCACAATGAATTGATTAACATTTATACTAATTACAGTTAATTTTTAGCATGTAATGAATGCTAGATTTTCTTGTTATTTCATATAAAAATATCAAATTACCACTTTTTCTGTTTCAAGTAAAAAGTTTTCACTAATTATAATGTAATTTCCACTTATTTTTACCTCTTGTTCAAGCTTTTACTCTTTACCAAATTCAGTATAATTTTTTGTACAATCTTAATCACTATTTTTTTTAAACGATATTGTTTTCTGATTCTGATTATGTTTTTAAATCCAAATATACATTTATTCAAATAAACAATAATAAATAACATCCAATAATAAAACCATTGGTACTACTGAAATAATGACACTTGATGTAAAAATTTATTTAAAGTCAAAGAAACTTTTACGTCCAAGAAATCCACGAATTTATTAACACAGAAATTGATGAATAAATTCATAAATTTCTTCGTGAATTTATTGTTGGTGTAAAGCCCGTATAATAACTATCGAAAAGATGGAAACAGTGTTGCTTGAGTTTGTTGAGCAGCCGAACCAATTTGCAGTGTGGCTATCGGAAGAACTTCAAACATCCGATCGTTTTTTACGACGAATGCTGAAACGCATACAACTTTACCGTTCGCCATCCGCTTCTTCTTTATACATTTTATGAGGATGACATCTATCACAAATTGGAATTTTGCGAGTGGTATCTCGGATGGAGTCAGGATGATCCGCAGTTACAGCGTTTAATTTTGTGGTTGGATAAAGCAACCTTCAAGCTTAATGATACGGTCAATCAGCATAATTGCGTGTACTTCAACGACCATAATCCTCACATCTTCATTAAGCAAGAATTAAAGCTGCCTAGGGTATGTGTGTAGGCAGGTATCTATGCAGCAGATCTAGTGGATGCGTAGTTTTTTAAGTGTAACGTGATGAAAAGAAATTATCTAGAAATGTTCAAAGATTTAAGTGGGCAAAGGACAACTGGAATTTCGTTGCACTATGCGGCATGTGCGTGGGAGTACCTTAATGTTCCTTTTAACTTTTCGACTCTACCGAAGTAAATATTTATTCCTTGTCTATGGGTATGTGTGGACCCAGTGGATAAAACTCATGCCTGTTGTAAATTAAATTAAATTTTTTTTTATTAATTCGTAGAAGCTTTTGCAGTTTCACGTTATAGATGTATTAAAGCTTAAAACATATTTCTGTAATAAAAAATATAATAAAATTTTAAATTCAATTAAAATTATATATTTATTCAATGTAACTTTTACAAAAAATATTTGAATGATTGACATCTTGTACAAGATTTTCTGTCTTTTTCCAATTCGCAGTCTTTACACCTTCCACGTTTTGGACCTTCATTTGCATTTCCACTTGTTCCAGCTACTGCATGTAAATATATTTGGATTTTTTGTGGAACGTTTGTTGTCATTCGGGTAGTTCGGCATTTTTCTGTTAAATTATATGCCAATTCTTTTATAAAAATCCCTCTTTTATGTAGTTTGATCCTATTGTATTGAGGATTTACATGCATACATAACACATGTGCGGTAATTACCGCCAAATCTAAAATATTATAAAATAAGTAAAGTGGCCACCTTCTAGTTCCTCTTTTTCAGGTATAGGCTGACGCTAATTTATCTGTTGTATCTACATCTCCTGTGGTTCTATTGTATTCTAAAATAGTGTCTGATTTCTTTTGTTCTTGCAGTGACACCTGGTCATCTAAATGCATCGAGGACAGAAGAATACGAGATTTATCCTTTTTGAGTCTATATGACACTAAAGTCACACTCTTCTAAAACCCAAAAATTGATGATAGGGCTTCTTACCTTTATTTGGTAAAAATTCAACTGGAATTAAAGTTTTGTTCTTTCGAAATATTCCAATTAGTGTTAATTTACGTTTTAATAATTCAGTCTCTAATAATGTTTTATAAGTCGTAAAACCACCACATTTTTCCTCATCACACAGGCTGATTTTCTGCTTTTTCTGTATACACTTCTGCACAATACACATACGCAGTTTTGACATCAGATAATATAATTTAATTTTATATTTCCCACATGGTTTTGTGGAAATATACTGTCTGAAGGGACACTTACCTCTAAATGGTAAAAGTTGTTTGTCGACAGTGAGGCTTTCATATGGAACAATCATTTTGGAAAGTTGTACTAAAAATAAATCAAAAAAACTTTCAATTAGAGCTAACTTGTCGTGCCTTCGTCGAGTAGGTCGTTTCAGAGACATAGTAACTCTAAAAATAGGCCTACCATCAGAATTACTCCAAAGTTTCTACAGGGATTCTCCGGCACCTTTATGAACATCAGTCCGAATAAGTAAACCTTGAATACAAAGGAAAAATTTCAAGTTAACTTATTTTATAACTATAATGAAAGTATTTACCTATAAAAGTTTCTAACTCTTTCAGTGATATATTTTTAACAGTAAACATTTTTTCATTACATATGTGACCACGTTCTCTTTACGTTAGTTTCTACTTAAGTAAATAGTAAATTGAGCATTTTATCGGTGAAAAACAATCTCATTAAAAATATAGATTCATCAGTAATTTGTTGAGTGGCATATCTGGTGGGACCTGGCACAGGATTTAGTATGTTGATGGATCTAAACAATACACAACGCAATTGGTAAAACCCACAAATTAAGTAAGAAAATATGTGTAGCACTTGAGCCACCACTTACCTGACACGTGACTTTGGTGGTAAATATTTGTTCCAAAGTGTCCCATCGCGAGCAGTATATCGTAAATATACTTCTTCAGGAACTTCTGTTTTATTTTCCGAATTTTCGCTTTCATCTTTGTCATCATCAACCGTAGATACATGATCTTCTTTATAAAATTATTTATCTATCTATCTATCTATACAGCCCTTCAAATCCATCCTTGGATATAGGCCTTCTCCTCCTTCTTCCATGCCTCTCTATCTTGGGCAATTTGCATCCATTTTGACCCGGCGTGTTTCTTCAGGTCATCTGACCATCGCATTTGTGGCCTTCCCTTTTACGTTTGTGATTCCTGGTCTCCAATGTATAATTGTTTTGGTCCATCTTTCATCTTTCTGCCTTAGGGTGTGTCCGGCGAACTTCCATTTAAGCTTTGCTACTTGGGTTAAGACATCTTTCACTTTTGTTTTATTACGGATCCATTCGTTTCTTTTTTTGTCTGATAGTTTAATGTTCAGCATTTGTCTTTCCATGGATCTTTCTGTCTGCTATTTTTTCCATATTTTCCTTTGTAAACGTCCATGTCTGAGAGCCATATGTGAGGACAGGGAGTATACATTGATTGAAGACTCTCGTTTTTAACTATTGGGGGTATTTTGAATTCTTTAGAATATAAGACAGTTTTCCGAATGATGCCCAGGCCAATCTTATTCTTCTCTTTATTTCTTCGGTCTGATTTTCTTTATTTAATTTAGTGATTTGGCCTAGATATATACTCTTTTACTTGTTCTATTTTTGTTTGTGCCACTGTAATTATAAGTTCTTCTGGTTGATTAGTCATAGTTTTTGTTTTACTATAATTCATCTCGAGTCCAATTTTTGTCGATTCTCTATCTAGTTCTACCATCATTCTTTGTAATTTTTCACTTTTTTCTGTTATTAATACAATATCATCAGCATATCGTAAATGATTCAGATTTTGCCCGTTTATATTAATTCCCAAGTCATCCCAGTGTAGTCGTTTAAAAACATCTTCTAGCGCTTGGTTAAATAACTTGGGCGAGATGGTATCTCCTTGTCTTACTCCTCGGTTTATTTTAATAGGCTCCGTTTGTTTCATTAGCTTAATAGTTGTTGTTGCCTTGTTGTATATATTTGTAATTAAGTCGGTATATCGGTAGTCTATTCTGCTGTTTTGTAGGGATTTCTGTACTGCCCAGTGTTCCACACTATCAAATGCCTTCTCAAAGTCAATAAATGCCATGTATAGCGGGATATGATATTCGTTAGTTTTTTCGATTAAAATCTTCATCGTTAAAAGGTGGTCACTTGTACTGAAGCTCTTTCTAAATCCGGCTTGTTCTCTTGCCTGGTATCCATCTAATTTAGTTGTTAATCTATTTGTTAATATTTTGGTTAATAGTTTGTACATCACATTTAATAAAGTTATGGGTCTGTAATTCTTTAGATCCTTTTTATCTCCTTTCTTAAATAGTAACAGTGTTATTGCTTCGTTCCAACTGTTGGGTATTTGTTTTGTCATTAAAATTTTATTCATAAGTATGTACAAAACTTTCTAGTTGTTTTCCCACCATGTTTTAGCATTTCTACAATCACCCCGTCTTTTCCTGGCGATTTATTGTTCTTCATCTCTTTGAGTGCTCTTCTTATCTCGTTCTTACTGATCTCTGGTTGTAAGTCGGAATTAACATTTTTTATTTTTATTTGTAGTTGCTTAAGGATTTCTTGGGTTGGTTTCTGTTTTGTATTGTAGAGGTTTTTATAATATTCTTGTGTTATCTGTATAATTTCTTCTACATTATTGGTCTCTGTACCTTCTTTGTTCTTTATACTATTAATTTGTATGGTTCCAAGCTGTGGTTTTAAGCACTTCATGTTTTTTTTTGTTCAATTGCTTTTTCTATTTTTTCTTCCTGTACTCTCCTTTTATAATCCTTGATATTCCTTCTAATAGCTTTGTTTACCTCTTTGTAATCTACTATGTTTCTCTTATCTTGTTCCAGTAATGTTTTTCTTTTACTCATAAGATTTTTTGTTTCCTGGGATACATAGTTTTCCTTTTTTATTCTTGTTTGTGCTACCTCTTTTCCCGCCTTTGCTAATGTATCGGTTAATAGCTGATTTATTTCATCGATATTTTTGTTTTCCAAATCTCTAGTGACCGGTATACCTTCCTTTATTTTTTTTTTAATTATTTAGATTAGATAAAATTATTTATCTACTAACTCTTTATCACTAATGACGGTTTATAAATTGGTAGATTCATCTTCATTTTCTGAGTCTTCTTTAAGGATTTTTCGTAATTTTTCTTCTGTGAGTCCTCTCCTGGAGCTCATTTTTAGCAAGCGCTTACTATTCTGTGTTTCACAAATGATTGTACACCAAACACTCAACTCTAAACTTCAAGCGATCAAGTCTGGTACAACACTAAAGATACTCAACCAACGCTTCCGAAAATAGACCCCATAAAATATTCCTAGAAAAATAAACAAAACAAACATCACGTGCATTTAAAAACACTTCTGGGTACAGGTGGACCCATAAACAACAGATGTATTTCTTTTATTTCAAAGAAAATTACATTGGTATTTTAAAAAGCAAATACGTTAAATTATATATAAATCTTATCTTAAGGATATCATGAAACATCACGTCTCAAATTTACGATATAATAAATATATAAACATTTTAATTTTACTACTGGGTCCAGACGAGATAGGTAGACGAGAAATCGTTGAGTGACCCGTGCTATCCACCTTGTGATTTCTACTTGTAGAGCTTTCTCAAGGACTGCGTTTTTGCAAGAGGACCATGCACCCCTCCCGACCTGCGAACTGCAATTGAAGAAGAATTTGAAAATTTTTGCGGACTTACCTCCCCATTGCGAAACATTGCAGTAAATGCATTGATTAAAACGGGAATCAATATGAACACTTACAGTAACCATCTTTCGAGTCATTTTCTGCATTTTTCTTTTAATGCAAATTTGTTGCCTGACTTATGGCGACCCCTGTACGTATAGATCAGTGTTATACGCTTATACAAGAAGGGACATTTATTTATATTTATTTATAAACATTTCCTAAAAATTATATGAAGTTCTTTATCAACATATGTACCTTTGAACTTGTACACGTTAAAGTATGTAAAACCTTACTTTAGTCCTGAAATAATTGTCCTGCATTTGGTATCTGAGTCCATTCAAAAATGTTCTTTTTAATAAACCTTCATTCTTTCTACATCCCTTCCGTCCTCTATTCTACCTTTAAGAATCAGTTGCAGTATTCCGTATCAATTTCACCTCAATGTGGGTTCCAGATAAGAGATTTTCAGATGATTAATCAATTTCACATGTGACTGAAATTCCCAAATTAAATGTAAAAAAGCATGATTTTAAACAATTTTTCGTGAATAAGTCTAAAAATTAAAAATTAATCGGAAAAACTGTTTGGATATAAAATAAAGCAAATAAAACAGAACGATTTGTTTTGTATTATTACCGTAAACCTAATATTAACAAAGTTATGGATGCCGAAATTAAACTTATATTTCTCGAACACAAAAATCCAAATAATAAGCGAAAAACAGTTTTTTATGGAAAACTTATAGAAATTTTTTTAAAGATTTTAAGAAACCTTTAAAATGACCAGCGGTGAAAGTGATTTGTATGAAAATTAAGCTCGGCTTAATTTTAATTATAACTAAAATAAAGTCCGTATTTATTTTTTGTGACGCAGAAAGTAACAAACTATTCACGCTGGTTGAAACTATTCATTGTTTATTTACAATTTACTTTATTCATATACATTCTGAAAGTTTAACTGGTTTAAAAGGTTTAGTTTTGAAAGAGACGAGTTTAAAATGAAGACACTGTTTTCGAAATTTTTCAAAAAATCCTCTTTTTCTCTACCAACTTAACAACTAAAAAAGATATTGGAAAAAAATACTAGAATACAAAAAAACATCTTTTTTTACTGAATATCACGATTTTTTAACTTCTTTATAGCAAAATATAAACGAGATACGATTGTTAGGGGTACTATCCACAAAGCCAACGCCACAAAGTGGTGTATATTCAATTTTTAGCAAAATTTTCATTTTGCTGAAACCACTGAAAGATTACATAATGGCTTAATTTTTAGTTTATCGAAATAAAAAAAAAATCCCCAGTAAAAAAACCTATATTTTTAACATTTTTCTGTATCTTTATTAGTTTTTGAGTTACTTTGCAAAAAACGAGATTTTTTAAAAACATTCCGAAAAAAATTGTCTTCACTTTAAACTTAGAGATTTTTTAAAACTTAACCTTTTAAATCAGTAAAACTTCCAGAATTTAATATTTGAATACAAATGAAGTAAATTGTAAAATAACACCGAAAAGTTTTAACCTGGATTGTTTTGGTGGGTGTGAGTTGGTTACTTTCTGCGCCACAAAAATATAAGCGGACTTTATTTTATTTATAATTTACCTTCATCATCATCATCATCCAGCCTCTATTTATCACGTCCACTGCTGGACATAGGCCTCCCTTAAACTCCTCCATTCCTCACGATTTTGTACTCTTTGTTGTCAATTTTTAGTGATACGCCTGATGTCGTCGGCCCAACGTGTAGGTGGTCTTCCTCTACTGCGTTTGTCTGCTCTTGGCCTCCAATTTGTAATTTTGCTCGTCCATCGTGAGTCGTGCATTCTCGCTACATGGCCTACCCAGTTCCATTTTAGTTCCGCTATGCGTTCCACAACGTCAGTAATACTCGTCCTTCTTCGCAGATCTTCGTTTCTTATTCGGTCCCTCAACGTCACTCCCAGCATAGACCGTTCCATTCGTCTCTGTGCCACTCTCAGTTTCGAAGCCGTGGTCTTGGTTAAAGTCATAGTTTCCGCCCCATAGGTCATGACCGGTAATACGCATTGGTCAAACACTTTTCTTTTGAGGCTGATTGGTATGTTGGCCCTAAGTGTGTCTCGCAGTTTTCCAAAGGCTGCCCATGTTAAAGTAATTCGTCTTTGGATCTCACATGTTTGGTTAATAAATATAATTTACCTTAATTTCCCTCAAATCACTTTTAACAGCCTCATTTTAAATGTTTTTTAAGAATTTTAAAAAAGTTACAATAGTGTTAAATAAAAATCTTACCGTTTTCCGTTTATTTAACATTATATGTTTGGATTTTTGTATTCCATGAATAAAAGTCTACTTTCAAACAGCCATGACTTTGTTAATATTAAGTTTACGGCCATATTAAAAAATAAATATATTTCTTTTATTAGCACCATTTATTATCCAAAGAGTTTTCCCGACAAAATCTAAATTGTTGGAGTTATTTGCAAAAAAACCATTTGAAACATGATGTCTTGGCGTGTTATTTTTGAACTTTCAGTCACAAATAACTCTACAAATGTTCACAAAAGTACATTTTTTCATAAGGTAGATTTTGATCTTTGAGCTATTTTTTAACCACCTTCAAAATTTAAGGCAAATCTAATAATATAAAAAAAAGTCAAAAATTTTCTACCATTTTCACCATCATATCCTGCACTATATGAATACACATTTATAATTCTTTAATTTGATTTACCTTTAACGTCAGCACCTCTTTTTTATACAAAAGTGCAGATAAAACATATTAAGATGGTTATTGTAAAGAAATGTCTTCATTTTCAGAAAAGTCGTTTAGTAAGTCATCGCTATTATTTGTTTAATTTATATTTCTGGATCTAGTTCGTTGGTTACGGGAAATATGTCATTTCATGAACTGTTTAAACTCCATTTACACTTTACATTTACAAAGCTTTACATCTAAATGTGAGTTCGGCTAAAGCCTTAAAATTTAGATTTTTTTATGTTATGCCTATTTCCTTTTTCACTTCTGAACATGATTAAGTATAATTTTATTTGACTTTTTTGCGTTATTTACCTATTTTCCTGTTTGTTTGCTTTAACTGTTGTGTTGTTAACGATCGTAAAGGTCCTTTGTTACTAAACATTTATTATCCATATCCTTCCCATTCCCCACAAGATCTTCTATTTTTTTATTCCACCATTAATTTCTAATCTTTATATTATCAACTTCCCCAATAGCTTATATTCTAGCTTCGTGAGCTTTCATAATTTCGTTGTACGTAATAATTAGTAAGAAGTAACACACACTGTGCAATTTCAAATTCAATCTCATTCGATACAGAAACTGGGTAGACTCAATTTCAAAACTTTGTAGATTATTCCAATTTGTCTAAAATCACGCCTGTTTATTATGCTATTTAGTCTTTATATTGTAACAATTAGTGTTTTGTCTATGTTAGTATGTCGCAAGGATTAAACTTGTATCTGTATCTGTTAAAAATCTTTCCCAGATTGTCAAAGAAGAGGGCAAGTTTATCATATTAAAACTTGAAGTTCGAGAAAGACTTGTGGGTTGTGGAGTCCGTAATGACAAAGCAGAATATGTTTTTCTTCTTTTTCTTTAGGTACTTTCTCCTCTAAGGAGGTTGGTAATCATCACAGCTATTTTCACTTTTGAGATTGCAGCTTTGAACAAGTCGATGGAACTGCACTTATACCACTTTCTTAGATTGTTGAGCCAGGAGATGCGTCTTCTTCTAATACTTCGTTTTCCCTGTATTTTTTCCTGCTATATAGTTTGTAGTAACACATATTTATCCCCTCTCATAATGTGGCCAACATATTGTAACTATCTTATCTATTCATGATTTCCATTTTCTTTGTCATCTTCATGAGGACCTCAGCATTTGTTATTCGGTCTCCCCAACTTATTTTTAATATTCTTCAGCAGCACCGAAAACATAAAAACATATATGAACGTAATATTCTTATTTTGAGTTGCAAACTAGAGTATCTACTGCATAATTTTCTCATCTTATTAAATGTTGCTCTAGCTTGTCCAATTCTCATTTTTATTTCTTCTGTATACTCGTTATTTTCATTAATAATTGTACCAAGATATCTGTATTTTTTTACTTTTTCTATTGGAACCCCTCTTATGTTTAAAATGTCTTGTTGTTGTGGTTTGGAAATTGTCATAAATTTTGTTTTATTAGTAGACTTCGGCAAATATGCAAATAAAAATGTAGAAAATATGCGCATAAATATGCACGTGTTTACCCGAAAATATGTAAATATTTTACAAAATATGCATACAAATAAATAAAAAAATCGTAAAATAGTAACAATTTTATTTAAAAAAATGTGTACATAACTAAATATTTCCTACTATTCATTAAGATTTACATTTATTTTAAGTAACTACATCATTTTTAAGTATAAATAAACTTATTTAGAATTATGGTAACAATAAATGACCAAGTGGTGTTCAAAATTTTCTAACAAAAACTTGTGGCTTCTGTCTGAGTACATATATTTATATATGGAAAAACTTCGTTCAACATCAACTGATGTAACGGGAGCATTTTTCAAACTAACCAAAACATTTGGTTCTAAATTAATTGTTTCCGAAATATTTCCAGCTAGAACACTAACTACTTCAGAAAGAATATGGTAACCTTTATTTTTCTCCATAGTAGCTTCAAATGTTTTTAAAATATCTTTTTCAATATTACGTCTAACGTTCCGACAACATGACGCAAATTCTTTTATTAATGCTGTACTTTCGAACAATGACAGTTTTGGTGATTCTAATTGAGTAATTGTTTTTTGAACAAAACTAAAATTTGATTTTATAAATGAAAGTTCTTGTTGAAGCAAGTTACTCTGAAAAGTTTGTTTAGAATCCAAAAGAGATTGGGAACTTTCATCTGTTAACGTATCAATTATGTTCTTTATTTTAACAAAATGATCTGCATAAAAATTAGCTGCTTCTAACCATGTTCCCCATCGCGTTAAAATAGGTTGTGGTGGAAGAGGAATGTTAGGTAGCATTTCTTTATAAAGTTGAATTCTTATAGGAGATTTAAGAAATACTTTTTTGACACTGGATATCATGGTATTTACAAGAGGAAACTTTTTTCGTATTTCCTCTGCAACTCTGTTTAATCCATGCGCTACACAAGTAACATGTATTAAATCTGGGAAAAATATTTTTAAATTTTGTCCTACTTTCACCATATAAGGAGCAGCATCCGATAAAATAAGCAGTAATTTATTAGAAGGAATAGTTGTCGGAAGAAAAAAAGTTGCTAATGTTTCTTGTATAAAACACGAAATTGTTAAAGCATTTGTTTTCTCAAGTTGCTGGCATGAAATAAGATGAGATTTTGGTAAGGTATCTTCTTTAAGAACACGAATCAATAAATGAGCAATATGCTTTCCTGAGGAATCAGTGGTTTCGTCTACAGATATGTAAAAATAATTATCTGCAATTTCTTCCTTAATATTAGTTAACATCGACGAGTATAGCCCGTTCACATTATTTCTTCTTAGAGACCGATCACTTGGAACATTAAGTTTGCAATATTTTTTTAGAAACGAACTAAAATTTACATTTGCTAATTTTGAAAGCGGTATGTTTGCAGACACTAATGCGCGACACAAGTCTTCATTAAAAGTTTCTTGCTCATCTAATTTTTTTGAAGTAGATTGGAAACATTTAGCCATTGAAGTTTGATGTTTTCCTCCTATTTTTCCATTTTTTGCAATGTGTGAAGCAGTTCTCACATGTTGGTCTGTCTGAAATTTCTTCTCACATGCTATCTATAAATAAAAATAAAAACGTTTATTTTAACCCAACCTTTAAAATATAAAAATATACAAGGTGTTTTTGGTTAATCAAATAACTGGTTTGGAAAACAAAACACTCACTAAGTGTTTTAAATGCAGTATTAATCCACAAATTAGTTTTGGTTACTAATCATTAGTACATTATATAACTTATTTTAAAATTCAACAAAAGTTTTTTTTTGTTAATTCAATTACAATAAAAATAATTGTGTTTTAGAATAGCTGACTTCATAAAAAAAAGTAAAGGTGAAAAATTTTTTTAAATACACACCATTGTATTGTACCATGGACAATTTTTTCTCACTAAAGGAAGCTATTTTTCATTTAAAAACAACCTACGAGTACTAAATTTCAAGTAAATACGTTTATTGGTTTTAAAGTTATTGTTGTTATTAACTAAAAGAATTTAATTTTTTTCAATTTTAACACCCTGTATCTCGAAAAGTAAATAAGTTTGACCCCTCATTAACTATATCGTTTTGTTCAATTTTTCGAGAAATATCTACAGTCTAACTTTGTAAGTGTCATTTGGAAACACCCTGTATGTATGAAATATTAGATATTTAATAGAAAATATTATATACTTACAACTTTGCCACAGACTGAACAATACATTTTTCCCATATCCGTAGACAGCTCTTTATAAGGTTTAATCCAAGTTGAAGCACTGGTTGTTTTAGGCATTATAAAATCACAATCTTCCTTTTTGTTACGCACAACGAGTGTTTACGCTTTGAATATCAAAACAAAAATGATATACAAATCTGAGCATCAAATTAGAAATGTTTAGGTACCTAATTCAATAAACTGGGAGATTTTGGAAAATCCCTAAATTAGGAACAAAACTATTAGCCGTTTACCTGCTGTTAAGATACAATAAATTGTAGATAGATTTGGGGATAAGATCATAAAATGCAAATGAGCGAACCCTTAGCTATTATCCAATACCTGAATGCCTCAGTGACCGAGACTTTCTAAGAATGTTGAGGGCTACTTAAATTGATCTTCTTTGAAATTGTAAATGTTTTGTACCTGTAGAGATTACGTACTTAGATCATGTCTTGATTAAAATGACTACAAAATTTTATACAAGAATTGAAATAAATTGGTATGTTTAAAAATTTTCAAATACAGTATAAAAATCTGAACTTTTATGCTCTTTATGCAAACTTTTATACAGATATGCCAAAATATGAAATATTTGCATAAAATATGCACAATATGCAAAATATGCAATATGCATATTTGCCGAAGTCTATTTATTAGCATTAAGCGTTAGTCCGATTTCCTCACTAGCATTTACTACATTATCTAAGAGTGTCTGTAGATCTTGTATATTCTCTGCAATTAGTATAGTATCATCGGCATATCTGATATTTGATGGGTTTGCCGTGGACTTTTATTCCAATTGTTACATTTTCGAGTTTTTATTTATTTCTTCCGAATATAGATTGAACAATAAGGGAGAGAGTATGGAACCTTGCCTTACGCCCTTTTTTATCTTTACTTTCTCCGAAAGTTCTTTTTCTACTCTGACTTTTGCTGTTTGGTTAAAGTAGAGATGAGTTATTATTCGAAAGTCTTTTTTATCAATTTGTATATCTTTAGATAACTCTATAAGACGGTTGTGTCGGACCTGATGTCTTTTTAGAAAAGCCGAAAACCAGGCGGAGTTTTCATTTCATGTTTGCCGTAATAGTTTATTTATTGATTTTTCATTAACATATGCAAGTTTTCTTACTTCCATATATGTAAAATCCACGCACATATCAAATGCTTATACATATGATAAGGTTAACTTTATTTAAAAGGGAGCTGAAATATGACAATTAGCTGATCCATAAAACTTTTTTGTCATGAAAGCAAATTTCTGTATATTAACAAAAAGTGTTTATTTTACTTAGAAAATTTAAGAAAACCCACTTTGCTTCACTGTCTGTGAATTTTTCTATTTACAGTTACAATTCATAGTAATTCACAATTAACGATATTAAAAAAGTTTATTACTTGGAATTGGATACAAAATAAACACACTGTCCCACACAAACTTTAAAATACCATTTTATTATTAAATGTAGCTCCTATCTTTCTAACTCATAGAATTAAACAAAAATTTTGCCGATTTTTTTTAAACTATCTACCGAGAAAGATCTTGCTCGTTAAGAACGCAATCTGCTTCTGCATTCTTTCAACTACTACTCTTTGCAAATTCGCGATGTTACAAAACTCTTCATGACCACAACAATGAAACTGATTGCTATCGCGGTACATTGAAGAGTGATATCCTGTAAAAATAGTTCTCTTGTTCTCACCAACCTAAGTGAAAATATTTATACTTTCATAATTTCATAATTTGCAAAAAAGCAATTTGTGTTATTATAAATGAACTAAAAGTGTTTATATTATCAATCTCAGGGACGGAAAGAGATTAATACTATTTCTTGGTGTTTGTATATACACTGGGTAAATCGGAGATGCTACAAGGGTAATATGTTGGGAAAGCGGACCATTCGAAGGAGACGAATTTTATGGCTAAGTTATCTCAGAATATGGTTTTATGGCTCATCTAAACGAGTTTTTAGAGCAGCACGAAACAGAGTTCAAACAATTATGGATCGTCAAACTTCGAAAAAAGGCGGCACTTTAAGAAGATATAATATATCTGCTACTTATTTCAGTCACATCCGTGATTTTGAATGTTGATTACTGGAATTCAGCAATAGTTCTAAAATATATTGTTAAGTCCATCTTCTAGACAAAAGTAAATAGCAAAGGTTAATACATTTGGAGAAAAAAAAATAGAAACGGAAAAAGTTTAATAAGTTTCTGTGATCATATGACGTTAAAGATAATGAATGGATACTATCAGCAGAAAAATATTCATAAGATCACGTGGACCCAACTACCGAGAAATTTAAAATAAATAATGGTTTACTGTATATGCAAGGTTACATTTAAAGCCAACGACAAAATGAAAATAAAAGTTCAATGATACTGCAAGATATTTCAACACAGAGATATAATCTATAAGGTTTTGAAAATGAGTATATCCAGTTTCTGTATTGAATGAGGTTGAATTTAAAATTACATAATGTTCGTTACTTCTCATTAATTAATACGTACAGTAACATCATGAAAGCTCTTGACAAAGCTGCAAAGAAAGCTGTTGGAAAAGTAAATAATATAATGATTAGAAATGAATGGTGGAATAAATAAATAGAAGATCTTATGGGGAATAAAAGGAAATGTAGGTATAATAAATGGCTAGCAACAAAGGACCCTTAGGATCCCCAACAGTACAAGAGTTTAAGCAAAGAAGTAAAAAAAGTAAATAAACCCAAATTCAAATACGGAAAACAAATCAAATCAAATTATACTTGATCGAATTTAGAATGTGGGAGAGAAAATGGGCATAACACAAAGAAAACTAAATTTGTAGTATTTAGGCAAACTCACATATAAATGACAAACTTCAATTAAATTGAGTTGAAAAGTTTACGAAACGACATATTTCACGTAACAAACTTAGTAGATCTAGACACAGAAATAAAACAAATACCGAATCCTTAATTTAGGAAGGTAAAAGAAAAAGTTTTTATCAGTAAGTGCGCATTATTCGGCATTTTTCCTGATGTGATTTCCAGTGAGAAAGTTTCTAATCCTTGTAAAGGGTAAGAAATTTATGAATGTAATAATACTTATACATATTATTGAAATAACTGTTCCTTGCAAGCAGAAGATTATAATTAAGATTAAATATTGTTAACCGAAAAAAAAAACTTGCCTTCTCTGCAAGCCGTCTTTTTTGACCAATCCTTGTATCAAAAATATTTTTGTGATTTATCTAATGAAGACATTGTAGTATATCAAAAGTTGGTAAATATTCTTCAGGACAAGTTTAATATATTTGCGTATCTCAAACCACACTCGTATCAAAGAAAGCCTAACATACGAATTGTAGAAGCACGTCACTGATTACAAGGCAGAACAAACATTGATTAGACACCGCCATTTTAAGCTGAAATTGAAGGAATTGAACAACTTCCTTAATTTATTCCACGCTGTTGAGAACCAATATAATTATCATTTTCTTCTGGAAACTTTCTCCTTAATATTCATCGAGAAATTTTCATTGTGTATTATTCTCGTTCCATTCGCTATCGGTTTGATGTAAGTTCCGAAGTTATTTTTTAAAACTAAATTATCTATTTATTGGAAGTGTACTGATTGTATAGGTTTTAATATTATTTTTTAAGTTGGTATTGAAAGACTTTTTGTAGTGATAAGAAAAGACTGGACGACTTTCATCCCAACAAAGAAAATGGAAATACAATTTGATAAAAGAAGTAGAGCCAGATTTGTCAAATCATAAAACAAATTGGAGTATGTTCAGATTTAATATTCAAAATACAATTAACTTAAATCTTCCTCTTAAAACAAGTGAAAATATTGAGGAAGTAGTTCATCACCTTACATCAATCATTCAACAGGCAGGTTGGAGAGCAACTCCAGATCTAAATCGGGGTAATAACTGTGAACCATATCCACATCATATAAAAATCTTAATCAACGAAAAGAGAAAACTAAGAAAACAGTGGCAAACTTCCAGATCTCCTGAGAACAAAACTGAACTGAATAGGGCTACTCGTTTGCTTAAAAGAGAATTACACAAATACAAAGATCAGGGCATAAATGAATTTCTTGAAAGTCTTACTGCGACGGATGACCAAACTACTCTATTTGGAAACTCTCTAGGAAACTTAAACATCAGATTAAGCATGACGGTCCCATTAGAAATAAGGACGGTGATTGGGCCAAGGCCGATGAAGATAAAGTACAAGCATTCGCTAATCATCTCAGCCAAGTTTTTCAACCACACTCCAGAACTATCTCAAAGGAAGAAGAAGAATTCATTCACAAGAACTTAGATGCACCCTACCAGATGTCACCTTCTATAGAAAATATCAAAATTAACGAAATAAAAGAGTTAGTTAAACATCTCAATACTAAAAAAGCTCCAGGGTATGATTTAATATCGGGAAAAATCTGCAAAAATTTACCCGAAGAAGGATTTCGGTTGCTTATGTACATATTTAACGCTATACTAAAGTTAGGCTATTTTCTGTTTCAATGGAAAATGGCACAAATTATTCTAATACCGAAACCAAATAAAGATCCACAAGAACTATCATCCTATCGTTCAATCAGTTTGCTTCCCATTATCTCTAAGATATTTGAGAGCATACTCCTTCAGAAAATGAATTCTATAATCGACAGACAAAAGTTAATACCTGATTATCAGTTTGGATTCAGGCAACAACATGGAACAATTGAGCAGGTACATAGAGTTGCCAAAGTAGCAAGAGATGCGATTGAAAAGAAAGAATACTGCACTGCAGCCTTTTTGGATGTCTCACAAGCATTTGATAAAGTATGGCATGAGGGGCTGCTATCTAAAATAAAAACTCACTTTCCTCATCCTCTGCATGCTCTCTGTATTCTGAGATCCTATCTTACCAATCGATATTTCCAGGTCAGATGCAATGAAGCAGTATCAAACATATCTCCAATTCTATCGGGAGTACCTCAGGGTAGTATATTGGGACCAACTTTATACTTGCTCTATACGGCAGATATTCCCACAAGAGTAAACAGCACAATCGCTACCTATGCAGATGATACTGTGATAATGGTTTCTAGCTCGGTTTATTACTGTATAAATGTGTTCTAAAGCCAGTTTGGACCTACGGTATACAGATATGGGATACAGCATCTAATTCTCACTTACTGAAACTTCAACGTTTCCAATCTAAAGTTTTGAGACATATTACCAATGCACCGTGGTACGTGCCCAATTATGTTATACACCGAGATCTTCAGATCCAAAATATTAAAGACACCGTTGTCTCACTTAGTGGCACTTACAAAAATAGACTACTAAACCACCCAAATACACTTGCCCAAGACCTACTTAAGCGACCAAGGAGAGGAAGACTAAAACGACGTGATCCTCTAGACCTCTCTATACCTTTATATACATAAACGTATATATCATTTTATAGCTACAAATGATACTACATATACCAACAACTTATAATTGTGTGTGTTGTTATAATTTTAACTATTGCTATTTTTTTTTTAATATGTTAGTAAAGTGTCTTTGTAGATTGTTATTTATATTTCAAATATTTATATATATTAGAAATTTATCTTAAGGATTTCTGTCAGTGGACAGCTCTCCCCTATGTTAATTACTTGATAAACATATTGATTATTGTTTTTTTTTTATTTGTAGAAACAGATTTCAATAAATAAAGGATGAAAAAAAAAAAGGTTTGTAAAGACTGAAATAGTGGACACTAAAATGCATATAATGAACATATTCAGATTTAGTTATTTCAGAATTTACTCAGCAGAACCCAAACAGAGCAGAAAATATTTTATATTTAAAAAATGTATAAAAAGGACAGCAAAGGTAACTGTAAAAAGTATCGAGATACAGCGGTCATAAGCTCACTCCAGTCGGGTATATTATACCCTAATTAAAAACATAATTTAAAAATGATGTAGTATATGATAATGATATAAAGCATAAATGTCCGTGGTACATTTTGGAATTAAAAAATAATAGTCCAGTCGTCAGAGAGTTGACTCCTAAAAATTTAACGAACAATCTGAATTTTGCCGAGAATATTTGAAGGGTAAAGGAAAAAACAAACGATGTCTACTTTACAGGAATTTCAGATAATCTTCTTCTTCTTCTTCTTCTACTTTTTGTAGATCTTTCGATCTGTTTAATTCTGAAGCTGCCTCTGGTTAATTTCTTGGGAGGTAGATTGCCAACTATCCCTCCATCTTTTAGGTGGTCTTCCGGGGGGTCTTGAATCAGGCGGATTGTTTCCTAGGGCAATTTTTGGGACTCTATTCTCATCCATTCGTCTTACATGGTTGTACCACATCCTCTTGCGCTGTCTTCCCCAACTTACAATATCTTGAATTTTGCACTGCTCTCTAATGTTTGTATTTCTCACTCTGTCCCTTCTTGTTTTCCCCATTATTGTTCTTAGGGTTTTCATTTCGGCAACCCTTGGCATCTGTTTCGTTTTGTTGGTATCTTCGCGCACTTCTATGCCATATGTCATGATCGGTCGTATGCAAGTCTTATAGATTCTAATTTTACTATCTGTGCGCATATACGGATTAGAGCAGACTATCTCCCGCAGACATCCTGACAGTGCAGATGCTTTGTTGATCTGACTCCTCAGGTCCTTTACTGGGTCATAGGTGCTTGATATATCTATGCCCAGATATCTGAATTGCATCACCTGTTCTATGGGGTTGTCCTCAACCACTAACTTACATCTGAGCGAATCTTTTGCTATTGTCATACATTTAGTTTTGTTGGTAGAAATGTTCATATTTAATAGTCGGCTTGTTTGAAATAACTGAAAGAGCTGCCTTTGGAGATCATCTTCTGATTCGGCAATAATTGCTGCATCGTCTGCGTAGCACACCATACCAATTCTTTTGTTGCCCATTCTATATCCGAGATTAAGAGATGTTACTTTGTTGATAATTTTGCCCATGAGAAGATTAAACAAGAAGGGGCTTAAACTGTCGCCTTGTCTAATTCCTCCCGGTGTTGGAATATTTTCAGTGAATTCGTCTCCTGCTCTAACTTTGGTTACGTTGTTGTTATTTAGGTTATGGAGTATCTTTGTTATACTGGTCGGTGTTTCATTTTCTATTAATATACTTAGAATGTCTCCCAGGCGAACTCTGTCAAATGCCTTCGTCAAATCAATGAAGCAAATATACTCTGGCATGCCGAAATCTATAGCTTTTTCTTTTATTTGTTTTATTACAAATACTGCGTCTGTTATAGACCGCCCTTTTGTAAAACCTTGTTGTTCTTCAGCATTAGTGATTTGCTTTTCCAATTTGTCCTTGAGAATACCCGTGAAAAGTTTCATTGTTGTATTTAAGAGGGTTATTCCTCTATAGTTTTGTGGGCAGGTTTTTTGTCCTTTTTTAAGTATGGGGATTGTGATACTATTATGCCATTCCTCTGGTGTTTCTGTTTTGTGTAATATTTTGTTAAATAGTTGTGCCAGTTTACTTGCAAGTTCCGGGCCTCCATATTTTAAAAGTTCATTGGGTATACCATCCGTTCCCGGTGATTTTCTGTTTTTTAGCTTTTTGATCTTTGCTTCTACTTTTTCGTCATTGATTGTAGCACTCACATCTGTTTCGCCTTCGTTTATATTCAGCGTTTCTTCAGCATCATATAGCTCTTTAAAATGTTGTTGCCATGTTTCTATAGGTACTCCTTTGGTCTGCACGAACTCGTTAACTGGTTTTTTCCTGTTGCGGAGCATTTTCCATACTTTCTTTTGGGCACCATATAGGTCGTAGTCCATGTCGCAAGTGAATTTGGCCCAATGTTCTCTTTTGATTGATTTTATTCTGGCGTTTACTTCGTTTCTTATTTGGACATATTCTGCATTTCAGATAATCAACTTATGATATTGACAATATGCGGTCCCAAACACGTGCTAAATTGTTTACTAATTGTTTGCTAAGTTTATTTCGTAACAAATAAAATAAATATTTTCGCACCTAAATAAATCCAATCTGCATAGACTTGTTTCTGGGAATGTTAATCTCCGCCCACGGCGCCGACTTGACCCTAGACCGGCTATTCAAAATGCATAAACAAAATATTTCAGCGGGGTCGAGGGTCGACACCGACAGTGAATTACCGACTTTCGTATGGCTCACATCTATCTTTTTATCTATCTATCTATCTTATGCTATTTTCGCTTTCGTTCGTAAATTGTAATTTTCAAATTATGTTCCTACGATAAGTTATGCACTCAAAGTTTATAAGTTCTATTTTTTGCCATCTTTTCAATTACAGTTTCTCTCTAAACAAGCAATTGTTTTATTTCACTCTATATCAATTCAACAGGCCAGATCAAAGCACCTTTAAAAGTCCATTTAAGTTTCTCTATTGAGCTGTCGAAGGCTAGCGTACCAATTGGACTTACAGCAAGTACAAAACCGCTGAAAGAGACACTGTTGGCATACAAGACTCTCCATGGAAGGGATGTTGAAAACCGGCATCCCTCCAGCATTAGAAAATATACCCATACTGGTTAAAAACAAACCTTGTCCACGCGGTGCTGGTAAACAACCGATGTAGTCCAACTAGTTGCCTAGCAACGACGGTTAACCGGGCGTGACAATCTTCCATGTTTGCTTCGTTCTTTTCGCGGCAATTTATGTCGAGATGTTCGAGTGAAGAGTTGAAAACAATGCTGCTCAAGAGAGACAAAACACATTGAATCAACTAGGATCAATAGATGCTCAAAACATTTTTTAGCGGGATTGATTTCTGTATTGCCAGTTGTAAGACGGGTAAGGTTACGGCAAATTGATGGAGAAGAACGTTATGATGTTACCTACCGCTACAGAGTACTGGTGAAGAGGGAAACATAATAGAAGAAATATTTGTCTGCAGTAGTGCCTTTACTGCAATGCATGATATCACTAGATCTAAGTTGGTCCACATTCAAAACCTCACTAAAAACTTTCGGAATTGCTCCTGTTCACAAAATAGGAAAGCATTTTTCAAAACATCATCAATTAACTTCCGATTTGAGTAACCAAATTCAGCAACATATTATTTTATTTCGGGAGATGTTGAGCCATTATAGCATTCACGACTCCAAAAAAGTGTATTTAAGTGTTAAGTGAACAGTTGAATATTATGAAAATGTTTCAAATGTTTAAAGAAAAGTATCCTGCTCGATAAAGAGAAAACTCGAATATGTGAGGCATATAATGAGAGGAAGCAGATACAGGATAATGCAGTTGATACTCAATGGAAAGATCGACGTAAGAAGATAAATTGGCAGAAAGAAATACTCATGGCTCCGAAACCTTCGTCAATGGATTGGCTTATCAGCAGATGAATTATTACATGCCGTGCAAGATCGAGAACGATATCGGCAAATTGTCATGGAAGCTACCCACGCCTAAAATTTGGGTACGGTGTTCAAAGAAGAAGATCCTGCTGCATATATTTTATATGACGCCTACCAAAATATTTTTAAATAAAAGTGTAACATTTTATTTGGATACCCTAGAGTAAATACCTATAGCAATTGTAATGAGTTTAATGCAAAAAATCAAGACTCTTCATTCTGTTGATGATGCAGCACAGATAAAAGCTATATCTATGAAAAACAAGCTGCCCTAATACAAGTTAGAAGAACTTTTGAATATGAATCAATCGTCATGGACTACTTATAAGAAAAACATTCGCTACCCAATATCAGCACTGACGATGTTTATTATAGGAGACAACTTTTTATGTTCTTTATTTTCAATGAACTACCAACAAAAGTCCATCATCTTCACATTTTCTGCGAATCAGTTGGGGAACAAAATATAAATTTGACGGTTATTCAGCTACTTTATTACATTGTCCACGATATAAAGCGTCTAGATAATATTCAAGTCACATACCCTATCAGAGGACATTCGTATCTAGAATATGATAAATATATCGTCGGTTTACTGCCAAAACTAGATAAGTGCATTTCTTACCATGTTTAAGTTAAGTGTATTTTCGTAATCAAAATCCGTATATAAATGTACTGCCTAAAACAGATAAGTATCGGACAATGAATAAGAGGTGAATTAGGTAGGCTTGTTTTGGCAATTATTCATTTTGGTCAAAACTGTACTACTGAAACAAGTTAAGTGCACATTTAACGAAAAGTACAAATTTCATATGCAAAAAGAAAATTAATTCTTCTAGAAAAAACGGTTAGATGCCATTTAACTTAATTTTGCTATTAAAGTATAGTAAATGTACACAATGACTATGCGTATAAAAAAGATAAATGCAATTATCTTGTTTTTGCAGTTTATTTTATCGTTACTTTAGCATGCCCAAGTTTGCAAAACCAGTTAAGTGTCATTTAACTTTTCATGTCATTCAGTTGCAGTGCTACAATTTCAGAAGTAAGAAGAGTGGTGTTATGCCAAAACTTTGGGCGATAGATTTTAACCGCCAAAAGGACTTCATTCTGAATAATGTAGAGAGTCATAGGCCAATAAGAATTAAAAGCAACCCGTCTGGTAAAAAAAGGAAGCGTATTGATTCAAAAGAATTCTATTTTAATTTAAATCATACAAAACTACGAGTCTGCAAAGCTTTGTTTACAAAAACTTTTGTAAACAAAGGGTGAGGTAAAAAATTTACAGTATTCTATAAAAGGGGTAGAGGACCGCCGAAAAAAACAAACATTGATGATATCAAAAGGGTAAATCAACTTATTGAAAGTTTTTCTATACTGGAGTCCCACTATACGAGAAGATCTACCAAACGAAAATATCTAGATTGTAAATTGAGCATAAATGTACCTCACCTGTATCTTCAGTCACTTATAGACGCATTTTTTGTAATAATTACAACTATTCTTTTTTCACTCCAAAGAAAGATCAATGCCAGCTCTGCACACAATACAAGACTAATGATAAAGAAAAGAAAAAGCAGTTACAGACGCAATATAAAGAACATGTAGCTCGAAAAGAGGATTGCTATACAGCAAAAGCAAGAGACAAAGCTAGAGCTATGAAAGAGGCCAATTTTGTGTGTGCTATATTTGACTTTCAATGTGTGCTTCAAATACCGAGTAGCGACGTGAGTTCAATGTACTACAGTCAAAAAATTTGCACTTATAATTTGACAGTGTATGAGCTAGCACCGCCAAATAATGCGTTTTGTTATAACTGGACAGAGCTTCACGGAAAAAGGGGTAGCTTGGAAATTGGCACCTGCCTCTTTACTTTAACCAAAATATTAGCGCTATGTTACTCTATTTGGTTTAAAAAAATCCCAACCTGATGATTATTGAGCAAAAGTTTCTGAAAAGTGGACACAGCTACATGGAAGTGGACAGTATGCACAGTGCCATTGAACGAGCTCAGAAGTATGTTCCTGTGTATACAATGCATGACTGACTAACAATTTTTAAGTCGAAAGAAAATGCAAAAAAGTATTTTTGAAGTGTGTATATTTTAGGCAATTCCTAGCTGAGCGCTTTCGGCTTTACAAAGCCATCATCAGAGCTATGCTACAATAAAATATTCTTATAAGTTCTAATTGGTAAAGATTATAATTTTTAACTTACGTTAATTTTTTAAATAACACTACAAAGGTGAGATCTCATTTCCTTATATTTCAAGATTATGATTTTTTTAGATGTTGAAATTTGTTAAAACATATAAAAAAACATATAAAAAGCCGACACTGGACTTCACAAACACGTTAAAAAATTGAAAAAATTTTTGTCATGGTGCGGGTGTAAGAACCCGACCATTGATTGATGTGAGGACGTAGACAGAATAGAACTAATAAAATCAAATGTCGGTCCTTTTAAACAATTTTTCAAAAGTGACAGTTGACAAATGTCATATATAGGAAATAGACATTGTTTTTTTAAATTCTTACAAAATTATTTAATAGTTTGGAATTACTAATAGTCATCAAAGACTTTCAAAAAATTAAGTTTTTAAATTAAATTTTATGTGTTCATCACAATGTCATAAGTGTGTACAAAAAAATATCAGTCTTTTGATTATTAACAATATTTTGCATGGCCAGAACATAATCATCAAAAAAGAAACCATTTGTTGTGCAAGAACTCAAATATAAAAATTTTCTTAACTTAGAAAGCCTTTCTAAGCTTATTAAAAATAAAACGTGAGACATGAAAAACGAAAAGGTGAACTGGTTTAAAGTCAAGTGTTTTTAATACCAAAAGGCTAAACCAGGAATCCTTGAATATAGGTATGATCATACCTCAGAATACAAAGAGATAAACGTTTTTGGGAGAAGTTGAAAAATACCTAATTTGAAAGAAATAACGCTAAAGGACGCGTGCACGAAGATGCGACCTATAAGTTAAAAAAAAACAAGATTTATTGAAGTTGTGCAAATCGGGTGTGATTCCAGATGAATTTTACTATTATTATAATTTACCATCCTCCAACGTTGTTCAAGACAATATCCTGAACCAGGACTAGAAGATAGTGATCCTAAAGTTGACATTTAAGTTCAAGATACTTTAAGACAAGTTTCAAATTATGTCAAACAGTTCAGAACAAAATGGTCTAAGTACAGTTTTTTTGCGTTTTTAAAACTTTTTGACATTTCCCAATTTTTTTTCTGATTTTTGGAGTTAATTATCTTTAAAGTACAACAATTTATGTTATTTTATTGGTTATTACGTGTTTCTTTTCATGCAGTAGTTTTACTGTAGTCTTGAACTTTTAAACTTGATTTTCACAAAACTAACCAAATGTAACTTATCTGGTTTTGGCAGTAAACCGACGATATGGGTTTGATAAATTATAATTTAAAGACTAGGATGGGACTTCCCGTAGATTAGATAGATGTGTTACAAGATGCAAAAAAAGCCGGAAAGTGTCCAATAGCTCTGCAGCAAGTAATAGGACTTTGAGCGATAAAAGAAAAGCGTGGATTGGATTTTTACCCAACCACTTATAATGGCAAATAAAGTAAACCAATAGAATCTGTTGTTTCTAGAAAAACGAAAGATGGCGACTTTGAGCTACACATTTAAGCTTACCATGTATTATTAACAATTTCCCAAGCTAAATATAACCATTTACAAGTTCGACAATGATTTAATCTTCCAAATGCTAAAGAATTTAAAGCGGTTCGATAACGGTAATTAACTTTTCTCTGTAAGTTACTTTTATGACATCGTTTGTTTTTTCCCATAATTATCCTTTATTTGTTTTGGGTGCCAAAAAAGATGCATATTTCTTTCTTTTTGTGTTCCGTAGAAATTGTGTTCCATCTGTTTTGAGAAACTCGGCCAGTGTTCTTTTTTTTATTTGTCTAACTAAAGTATTCGTTCCATTTTTGATTCGTTTATAGTGGTTGTATGCTTGTTGTGTTCTGTATTGTAAAAAGACTTTCTTCTTTACTTCACATTTTGTCTTTACTTTCTGTCTAAGTCCACGGGTGTAATTAAATGTATATTTGTGTTGGTCTTTATGGTAAAAAAATGTGTTGTTTATTCTTAGTTCGCTATTCGTGCAGAAGTTAATCATTATAGCAGAAGAATAACAAGGTTTTAGGTCGGGAAGATCATGTACCGACGCTATATTTATAATGAGGCAAGTGCAAGAGAAATCATTAGAATACACCAAACTAGCATATCTATGTTTCGTGGATCTTACAAAGGCAATTACAAAGGTCAAATTTAAAGACATTATCTACTTACTGGGTGTAAGAGAGATACCTCTAGAAATAATCAAAACGATCGAAAATATCTACCAAAACAACATAATAAAAGTAAAGGTAGAAAAGTAACTAACCGACCCTTAAAGCTAGCAATGGGATAAGACAGGGAGATTCCCTGAGTCCTCTATTGTTTAACCTGATTATGGATGAAATAATAAAAAAAGTAAGAACAAAATAAGGTTACCCCAAATGGGAGAAAAACAACTTAAAGTATTCTGCTATGCAGACGACGCAATACTACTCTCTCAAAGTGAAGATGGTTTACAGCGTATGCTGCACCAATTTAATATAGCCACCAGAAAATTTAAAATGTTAATTTCCCCAACAAAGACAAAATGCATGGTTACAATAGCAAATTTCTAAGATGTAAATGGGAACTGGAAGGTCAGATAATAGAACAAGTGCTGGAGTTTAAATATCTAGGCATCACATTATCTAGCTACGGAAAGAAACGAAAGGCAGAATTTACAAAATAGTCATCAGACCAAAAATAACATAACATAATGACGCGGCAGAAACAAGACCTGATATAAAAGTGACAAAAAGGATGTTAGAAACAGTAGAGTTGAAAACACTTGGAAAAATTGATGGTGAGATGCTATGGGACAAAGCAGAAGTATAGATATACGACGTAGATGCAAGATGGAGAACATCAAGGACTGGGTAAGAAATAGAAGAGTAGAATGAAACAATCATGTAAACCGAATGACAACAAATAGAGTAGTAAAGATGGTAAGAGACGGTTCCCCAATAGAAAGACGATCAGTAGGAAGACCACGAAAACGATGGAATGACAACTTTCTGGAGGCACATTGAAAAACAGACAGAGTCATATGTGTTAAATAAATAAACGTGGCGCGATTATTGTGATATCACAAGATTGGTCACTTTATTGATCAAGGGTAGTAAAATTTTCATTTTTAGAGATCAATCTTTTAAACCTATGACATGAAATTTCAATTTTAATTTGTTTCAACAAATATAAATAAAAACTCAAAATTTAATGTTTTATATTACAAACAATCGCACGTCATCAGAAATGCTTCCAAGAAGACGGTTTTAGGTGCAGTTTATAGCAGAAGTTTTGTTGCAATTGCACATTTGCAATTGTACATTTGTTGACAAAACTCAAAACTAAAATTCCATGCTATAGGTTGTGAAATTTAGGCTTTATTAATTGAAACTTCATAGTGGTCTCATGAGAATTATAAAAGATGGTAAAAATCGCGCCATATCTTTATAAAATCTGAGTTTATTTGAAAAACTTAACTAAATATTTAAAACGCATCTTGATTGTTGTTAATAGGACACTTCAATCAAACGATATCGAATTTTACCGTTAAGCTGATACAACTTTTATTGCATACTGATTTTGCGCGCATAACTGACCTTCAAAATCGACAGTCGCGATTAAGCGTTGTTTGTGGGAGAACAGTTAATTCTACATAAAAAGTGATAACAAACGTTTTTGTTAAAAATTATGACAGCTACATTTTTTATTTAAAATATTTTTTTCTACGGCGTACAGATCCTTAGTAAATCGATTTTTTTGAGTTTTACCCTCCTACAAGGGGGGTTTTAGAAGTAAACCCGGGGGTAAAAGTTGTAAACTTTTTGCAGCTTTTTTGAGGTCCTCAACTTAGTGTTCTTGGCAAAATTGAACTTCCTCGTATGGTTTTTGAGATTCGGTAGCATTTTCATCTCTGACGACTGGAGTATATCAACAAAAGCTTTTATCAATGCAACTAAAATATATCTCTCTCTTCAATCCTGACCCCCCAGGGGGAGTGTAGTGGTCGACGTGATGTCGTGTATTGTCTGTCTCCAGAGATCTCTGTCTCTGGTTATTTCTTTTAATTCATGCATAGGTCTTTGGCATATTCCTGTAATTTGATCTATCCATCTTGTTGGGGATCTTCCTCGTGATCTTCGGCCTTCTACCTTCCCTTGTATTATGAGTCTTTCCATGTTTTCTGTGTTTGCTCTCATAACATGCCCAAAATATTTTAATTGTTGGAGATGGACTTTACTAGAGAGTCGTTGGCTAACTTTTAGCTCCCTTAAAATTGAATTATTTGTTCTGCGGTCGGTCCAAGGAATTCGTAACATTCGTCTCCAACAGAACATTTCAGTGGCGTCTATCTTTCTCCTCTCCGATTGTCTCAGAGTCCAAGATTCACATCCGTAGGTCAGTATTGGGAATATTAAGCAGTTGATCAACCTCATCTTTATCGCTCTTGAAATTTGACAGTCCTTCCATATTTTGGTCATTTTTGCTGTGGCAACTTTTGCTAGATCAGATCTACGTTTAATCTCTTCTTGTAATGACCCTGTGTTTGTGATTAATGATCCCAGATATAAGTATGAGCTCACAACCTTGAACCGGTCAATTGTGGTTATGTGTGGATGATTGTTGTGTAGTCTATCCACTATCATGATCTTTGTCTTTGATATGTTTAATTGCAGACCAAATATTTGACTTTCGTTTTCGATCAGTCGTATAAGTTCTATCAGCTCTGCTTGACTATTTGCAAGAATCGCTGTGTCATCTGCGAAACGTAGGTTGTTTAGTTTATGACCATTTATTGAGATGCCCTTTTCCCATCCTTTAAGTGCTCTTCGCATAATATACTCCCCATATATGTTGAATAATTGTGGAGATAGTATACATCCTTGTCTGACACCCCGTTCTGGATGAAATTCGTTCGAAAGTGTGTCAAGTACTTTAACTGATCCAGTAGTGTGTTCATATAGTTCGGTTATAAGCGTAATTAGATGTTGTGGTACGCCTACTTCTTTTAGTATTCGCCATAAGTGTCTCCACTTGACCCTGCCGAACGCTTTACGGTAATCTATAAAACAGATGTATAGTGGGATGTTGAATTCCCTAGATTTCTCGATTATCTGTCTTATATTCAGCAGGTGTTTTCGAGTACCTCTACCTTTAGTAAATCCAGTTTGCTCTTGTGGAATTTCTCTTTGAAGGAATGTTTTCAGTCTCTCATTGATTATATGTAGCATTGTCTTGCTGGCATGGGATATAAGAGAGATAGTTCTATAATTGTCGCATTTATGGAAGCTGCCTTTTTTATGTATGGTCGTTATTGTAGATTTTGTCCAGTCTTCAGGCCATTGTTTGAAATGCCATATTTGGTTACAGAGTAGATGAAGTAACTTTACGCCGGTTACTTCTGTGGCTTTAAGCATTTCTGCTGTTATCATATCTGGACCTGGTGCTTTGTTATATTTGAGCTTGTTGATAGCCTGTTTTACTTCATTTTCGAGTTTATCAGGTTCTTCTTCCACCTCGTCAGAGATTTGGCTAACAAGCTCTTGGCGTTGATCATCTTTATATAGGTCCCTGCAATACGATCTCCATGTCTCTGCTATGTCTTCTCTGTTTGTTCTCAGGGCTCCAGTGTTATCTTCAATGGCCCAAGTTCTGGCTCTGAAGTCTCTTGTCAGGTAGCGTATTTTTCTAAATAGATCTCTCGACTGATTATTCTGACCATGTCTCTCAATTTCTTTGCATATACTTTGATAGTACTGTTTTTTGTCAGCCTTACATCTTCGTTTTATTTCTTTATTGAGGTTTCTTAAACTAGCTTTTTCCCTTTCACTATGTACACCACTTTTACAAAGATTTCTTCTATTCTCAATTATTTTAAGAGTTTCATCTGTTATCCAGTGTTTCCGTTCCACCGGATTATTTTTCTTTGAGCGATCCACTGGTGTTGTTACGCAATGTTTAACAGTCTCCCATATTTCTTGTGATGTTCCGTTACGAATAGAGGGCATACTTTTCTGTACTTCCTGTAGAAGGTCTTCTTTCTTTCTTAGTTCTATCCTCTTTATCTCTCTTTGTTTGTTGGGTGCTTTAAGTTTAAGCATTACTTTAGCTACGAGGAGAGTATGATCGGATCCGCATATCGCCCCTGGATATGATCTGACTGTTTGAATACACGATCGCCAGCGATAAACTAAAATGTATATTAACTCAAAAATCGGAGTAAAATAAAAAATAAACTGTCAAGAAATATCGATGTAACCAAAAGCTTCAAACAAGGCATTTTATGGGGTACTGCGACAACATTTTTTAAAATCTAGTCAATTTTTGATAAAAGAGACACAGTTTTCTGGTATTTTAGATTATTTTACCTAGAACCCTAAGCCCGGGTCAGAAATACTTCATGAGTTTTTAATGGCAATGGGGAGTATAATAAAATATCGATTTAAATCACTTGCAATTGTCTATATATTAGTCCTAAATTTAGTCCAATACGAGTCCTAACAACTATATGTTGGAGCAAGCACTTATTTTGCAAATAAAATTCCATTATACCGAAATTGTTTGATAATTATTTGATAATTGAAAAATGCTGACAACTAAATATTGAAACTAAGATGTTTAACAAATTAAAATAAAAATAAGTAAGGCGTTACGTCGCCTTTAGCTTGAATAATAGTCTGAACTCTATTAGGCAAAATATCAACTAGGCATTTACAGAATTAGGGAGTGAGCATATCCCATGTTTCTTGGAATTTAGCATGTAGTTTTGGTAAAGTACGCTGAGGATCATTTTTTTTTACGTTTATTCATTTTGAGCCAAACTGTCTCTATTGGAATAAGATCCAGGCTGCTAGAAGGATGTAACAAAATTTTAATGTGATATTCTCCCGTCTATTTTTGGTAGATTTAGCCGTATGGTATGAGGCTCCGTTCTGTTGAAAGATAAAATCTCCGAATGGATACAATTTTGCCGCGCAAAATAGGTTTTTTAAAGAACTTTAAAGAAAGAGATCGATGATTGACGTAAGGAAGATTATAAGGCTAGCAGTAATGTACTGCGATCACGAGATTTTTATTGTGGACTTATCGAAAGACAATAAAATGCTTACAATTTCATTGATCAATTCTATTTCTGCACCAAAAATCATTCTCGGTGCAATTTTAATTAAAGGATCTGCCAATATTGCTGCTATGTAAAGGTACATTAGTGTGAACCTTTGAAGCAATTCACACGTAGGTAGGCAAAATATGTCCAAATTTTTTCTCTAAATTCAGTATTTTTTTCAGCGGTAAGTTATCCAGTTTTTCTCTGGTTATTACTTAAAAAAAACAACCGGAAATACCGATTTTTTCGAAGTAAAAAACCGGTTTTAGGTTATAACCGGTAGGTTTTTTTCACCTTTAATAAAAAGGAATGTTCAAAGATATCTTGATATTTAGCTGCATTTACTATGCCTTCCATAAAATGTATAGTTTTCAACCCTTTTGGTCGACATACAACTTCACACTATGATTCCCTGTGGAAACTTTTCAGTTTATTTGAGACAATTCATATAGAATACTTATGTTTTGCCCAAATCACATGCTTTCGGTAATCTCCCACACATATATAAAACTGTTATGTTTGGTTAGAACGCGTAAGCGTAAGCGTAAGAACGCCAACTTTTCGAAACCATCAAGAAAAGGAAAACGGCGTATCTAGGTCACATCATGCGAAATGAAAAATACCAGTTCCTCCAACTTATAATCGAGGGTAAAATTGAAGGCAAGAGAGGAATGGGACGCAAGAAAATGTCCTGGCTCCGAAACATAAGGCAATGAACAGGGATTAACGACATACAATCTCTGATACATATTGCAAGAAATAGAGAGTTAATGGAAAATGTGATCGCTAACATCCATTAGTGGATTTGCATCTGAAGAAGAAGAAGATGTTTGGTTCACGAAAGTTTTCATTTGGTGCAAATGTAAAGATTTCTTTTTTGAGCTTCCGTCAAAAATGGTTTTTCTTTGGCCTACTCGAATACATCAAAAAACTGAAAATTTATATCGTAATGAAAAACCTGTCAAACATACTTTATATAAACTAAGAACGCTTTAGTGAATATTTGGGTAAGCATTCTCTAGAAACATTTATTGTCTTTCTCTATTTCACCATGTAGTTACTTCTCGTAGTGCACTTTTCTTTCTACTATTTTCCAACGTACATATTTTAATTAAATGCCTTACACTTCTTTGAGAAACTGCTTTGTACGGCCTGAGCTTTTGTCGCAAACATCAATACTGGCAGTTTCACCACATTTCTTAATTATATTAAACACAGTAGTTGTTGCTACAGTCAATTCACTGAAAATTTCTCACATTGCTTTCACTTTATGGTAGCGATTAATAATAATTTCTCACACTTTTGAATCAGTAGGTTTTCCACGTGCCATTATTGTATTTAACTAAAACTGACGGTTGTTAATTATGCATACTCAAATAACGCGTGACAATTTATTGTTGACAACACACTATTACCTATTATATGTTTGATTTCAAAGCCTACTTTGCGTTAGACTTAAGAAACGTGAGGAAAACCAAAAAAATGATCCAATATAAATTGTCAGCAGTTTTCGATTATCAAACAATTAATTAAATAGTAATCAATATAAAATATATAACGAAACCGTAAAAATAATTCCATACATCATAAAACATGTTATTAATTTCATATTTACAATATTAAAAATTGACATTTTATTTTCAACATGTTGGACTCGTACTTTATATGATTAACAAATTTTTAGCTGATTGCTTATTTCTTAGTTGACTAAATTATTAAGACTGATGACCTCCGGGATTCACACAATAAGAAAGGTTTTGTTCAAAACGTTTTCTTTTATTTCGAATCATTTGCAAAATGGTTGGTCTGCTTTCCTGGGCGTAAATCTTCCAAAGATGCAAGTGGTGTTCGATAAATTTTACTTTTCAGGTTCGTCCACAAAAATAAATTCAGTGGAGGAAATCTGGTAAGCCATTTGGTACTGCCTCTTCTCCCGATCCAATGCGTGAAATATGTTAGCAGAGTTAGTTATGACCTAAGAATTATTTTTTATTCACTTTATTGCTTTCAATAACATAGTTACATAGCGAGAGTAGTACAATTAAATAACAAACGTAAAAAACTATACTAGAACAAGATTTAAAATACAAAATAAAGTACCTATATCATTCATTGATTATAAATGCCTTGGGTTTAAGAACATTCGAGATAAAATTCATAATTGCTTTTCGATAAGGAACAAACTTATTTAAACTGGATAAACAGTTATCACTTTCAGGTTTCATTAATGCATAAACTGGACAACTAAATAAAATATGTTCGATTGTTTAGAATTCTTTACTATTACAAATACTGCAAATTTAATTTGGAATAATACCGTGAGTGAACCCACTTCTAAGTTTTAAATCATGAATATGTTGCTTGTGTGAGTCCATTTCAAATAGGTAAAGAAATAATAAATAAGACTTACTCACAATCAATTTAATTTAACTATCAGACGACCGGTTTCGCTTTCTACAATATGCAAAGCATCTTCAGCTCTCGATACAAAGTTAAACAAATGCTGAAATGATAAAAACCCATATTAGGGTGATGTCTAATAAAGATAAACAAATTAGATGTTATAAATTACAATAATTATGCCAATATTACATGTCTGTGGTTTTATTTAAATGATTGAGTTGAATAAAAGATATAAATTTTTTTTTTTTAAGAAGGTTAAAAAGACAAGGTAAGCCCCACAAATTGTTATAAAATCTCTTCTATTGTTAATATAATTATAATATATATAATACATTAAATTAATAAATGAGCAAATAAATAAATAAAATAAAAATTACTTACATGAGGGTACTCTATTAATAGATGGACGGTAGAACATGTTTGAAACTACTTTATATTGTTGAATGGACAACTCAATACTATTATTGCAGTTGTTTGACAGTAAACGGGAAGTTCTTGAGGAGATAGATTTGATCCAATGAATTTGAGATATGTGTGAGATTGTTTGTTAAATGTAAGTGGTGTAATATACTATTGTGTTATTAAAAGTTATTTATACTTATTCCAGAGATATATTTTTGAAATGTGTGTTATTTATTGAGTAATTGTTTTATGAAGGTGACATTTTATGACAATGAATAAGTGTAGATGTAAAAATTGTGTGGGTGTGTAATTATTTTCAAACTTGTAGTTATCAAATTACTTTGATAAAGTTCTATTGACAATGAGTTAATTATTGGAATAGTCAAGTGAATAAAATGGTAAAATACAAACACTTAAGGATAATTTAAACACACTAAAACAGAAAACACTTAGAAGGGACGAAACAAACATTGAATTTAAAAGGGGAATGACTTTAAAGCACTACATCATAGTCTTGGGCACAATGAGTTTTTTTATTGTTGTATCTATTAGATTTTAGTGGTAAATTTTGACAGATGTAGGTTAGCATGTGACAGTTCTTCTTCTGTTTCTCAATACTGTAAGTTAAGTTATCTAGTTTCATAAATATGCTGTTATTAATGAATGTCTATAAAACTGTTTCAATTTAGATATATCAAAAGTAAATTTTGATGTTCTGATGAGACCTATTAGGTCGAAATACGTATCAACAGATACAAAGGCGCTGTTTGCGTGAAATCAAATATTTGCTGTCTTTTTCACTTTTTTCGGATTTACTCTGTACGAGTACTAGAAACCAATTCGCTAAGGATTTCTGCTTAGTTGAAAAGATGTGTCGTGGAATGCAAATTTTAGATTCCCCACGTCTCTTCTAACACCTTTATCAACGTCTGTTTTGCTTTGCAATTTTTAGAAAGCACAGATAAAAGCAGAAATCTGAATTGTGTTTCGAAACTATTTTACGATTGTTAAATTAGATGTCGCTAGTGCGTCCGTATCGAAGCCATGTTATTGTTGCTTCTTAAAAGACAGAAAATATTTATCTTTCACGTTGAGAACATGAGAACACCTTTGAATAACTGTTCTGATGAGACCTATTAGGTCGAAATACGTATCAACAGATACAAAGGCGCTGTTTGCGTGAAATCAAATATTTGCTGTCTTTTTCACTTTTTTCGGATTTACTCTGTACGAGTACTAGAAACCAATTCGCTAAGGATTTCTGCTTAGTTGAAAAGATGTGTCGTGGAATGCAAATTTTAGATTCCCCACGTCTCTTTTAACACCTTTATCAACGTCTGTTTTGCTTTGCAATTTTTAGAAAGCACAGATGAAAGCAGAAATCTGAATTGTGTTTCGAAACTATTTTACGATTGTTAAATTAGATGTCGCTAGTGCGTCCGTATCGAAGCCATGTTATTGTTGCTTCTTAAAAGACAGAAAATATTGATCTTTCACGTTGAGAACACCTTTGAATAACTGTTCTGATGAGACCTATTAGGTCGAAATACGTATCAACAGATACAAAGGCGCTGTTTGCGTGAAATCAAATATTTGCTGTCTTTTTCACTAAATTGATGTGTTTAATATTGGCATACTTTAAAAATCTTTAATTAATCAAATTTAATGTAAAAATATGGTTAAATGAAATACATTCTACAATATAACTAACTCAGTCTAATGTTTAACTTACTGAACCAATTAAAGTAAATTCTTTGGCAACTGAACATGTACATTTAATAATCAAATGTATAATAAGTTTGCAAGGTATGAGTTATCTGTCCGGGTATTTTTTAATTATTAGAGATATTTTTTCTCCTTAATTATTAGAGATATCTAATAATATATCAGATTTTGAAAAAATATCTCTAATAATTAAAAAATACCCGGACAGATAACTCATACCTACATCAATTTCAAATAAAAAATAAAAACTTTGCAAACTTATTATACATTTGATTATTAAATGTACATGTTCAGTTGCCAAAGAATTTACTTTAATTGGTTCAGTAAGTTAAACATTAGACTGAGTTAGTTATATTGTAGGATGTATTTCAATTAACCATATTTTTGCATTAAATTTGATTAATTAAAGATTGTTAAAGTATGCCAATATTAAACACATCAATTTACTTTTGATATATCTAAATTGTAACAGTTTTATAGACATTCATTAATAACAGCATATTTATGAAACTAGATAACTTAACTTACATTATTGAGAAACAGAAGAAGAACTGTCACATGCTAACCTACATCTGTCAAAATTTACCACTAAAATCTAATAGATACAACAATAAAAAAACTCATTGTGCCCAAGACTATGATGTAGTGCTTTAAAGTCCTTCCCCTTTTAAATTTAATGTTTGTTTCGTCCCTTCTAAGTGTGTTCTGTTTTAGTGTGTTTAAATTATCCTTAAGTGTTTGTATTTTACCATTTTATTCACTTGACTATTCCAATAATTAACTCATTGCCAATAGAACTTTATCAAAGTAATTTGATAACTACAAGTTTGAAAATAATTGCACACCCACACAATTTTTACATCTACACTTTGTTCATTGTCATAAAATGTCACCTTCATAAAACAATTACTCAATAAATAACACACATTTCAAAAATATATCTCTGGAATAAGTATAAATAACTTTTAATAACACAATAGTATATTACACCACTTACATTGTGGCAGCCGTAGCTTAGTGGCTATGTTACTGGCTTAACAAGCTGGAGGGCCCGGGTTCAAATCCCGGCACCGACAAAAATTTAAAAATTTCTAATTTAACTGAGCTGCCACCGTGCTTCGGAGGGCACGTTAAGCCGTCGGTCCCGGCTACGAAAGTAGTCGTTAAGTCATGTTAGGGGCGCTTGCGCGACCTGAAAACCCTAACACTAGACCTTAGCCAGAAGGTTACACGAACTTTACTTTTTTTACCACTTACATTTAACAAACAATCTCACACATATCTCAAATTCATTGGATCAAATCTATCTCCTCAATAACTTCCCGTTTACTGTCAAACAACTGCAATAATAGTATTGAGTTCTCCATTCAACAATATAAAGTAGTTTCAAACATGTTCTACCATCCATCTATTAATAGAGTACCGGCATGTAAGTAATTTTTATTTTATTTATTTATTTGCTCATTTATTAATTTATTACAATAGAAGAGATTTTATAACAATTTGTGGGCCTTACCTTGTCTTTTTAACCTTCTTAAAAAAAATTTTATACCTTTTATTCAACTCAATCATTTAAATAAAACCACAGACATGTAATATTGGCATAATTATTGTAATTTATAACATCTAATTTGTTTATCTTTATTAGACAACACCCTAATATGGGTTTTTATCATTTCAGCATTTGTTTAAGTTTGTATCGAGACCTGAAGATGCTTTGCATATTGTAGAAAGCGAAACCGGTCGTCTGATAGTTAAATTAAATTGATTGTGAGTAAGTCTTATTTATTATTTCTTTACCTATTTTTCTAAGTTTTAATTTGTAATCATTGCAAACTCTTAACTGAGCTATTATTTGGATTATATGTATTAGTTAGAAGATAGCTTTTGGCATAGTGAAAAGTTAAAAAGAATAATCTTTGCAACAAAGTACTCTCGACTTCGTAAAGTTATTTTTAATTTTTACTAGGAGTGATGCTTTTAATTTACTTAGAGCAGAATAGATTTTAGAGAAGAAGATAAATCAATTTTTAATATGTAGAGTCCACAAGCGCACATTGACGTATGAATCAAATCCTAGAAAGTCGATTATTATTAATTTTTGGAATTTGCAATAACCACTTCAAGCACCATTTAATTACATTGTTTACTATTTTAACACGGCTAGTTTCTAATCTAACAACGTAGTCTGGTGTGTTTAAAGGGAAAAAGATTGGGAAAAGCCTAGCACCTGACATGTTTCCTGTAGAAATCCTAAAAATTCTAGATGAGCTGAACATTGATGTTTTAGTGACACTCTTGAACCAAATTTATAGTTCAGGCGTATTACCCAAAGAGTGATTAACGTCGATTTTTATTTGTTTTCCCAAATATAAAAGCGAAACAGAATAAAGCGTTTACCGCACCATTAGCTTGATGTTTCATGTGCTAATGTTACTACTAAACGTCATCCATAACCGAATACATCACAAACTGGAAGTTAATGATACACAATTTGGTTTTCGCAAAGCTCTAGGAACGCTTGAGGCTATTTTTTCACTTAATATACAAATAAAAAAATGCCTGGACGTGAATTAAGATAAATACGCATATTTTATTGACTATAATAAAGCATTCGATATTCGATATATGAACAATTAATCAATGCTTTGAAATTAAAGAAGATTAACGACCTCAGGATCGTATTAAATTTATACTACATATAAACAGCAAGCAAAAATACGTGTTAAAGAACAGCTGTCAGAAGAAATTGAAATTAGACGTGAAGTGAGACATGGATGCGTATTGTGTCCAACTCTTTTAATACGTACTCCTAATAAGAGAGAAGAGATCCTAAAAAGAAACTAAAAGATCTACACTAAAAGATCCTAAAAAAAGAAAAAAGAACTCTTAAGGGTGAAACAGCTGGAGTAAAGGTAAATGGAGTTCCCATTAACAATATTAGATATGCGGATGACACTGTGATCTTAACCGAAAATATTGAAGATCTTCAGAGACTGGTGACCAGAATAGCAGAGTAAGGATAAGAGTACGGTCTAACAATAAACTTAAAGACGACGAAATTTATGAGATTATCGAAAAGTAAAAGAAATAACGAGAATCTTCTAATAAACGGAACCAACGTCGATCAAGTGGACGAATATGCACATTTGGGAATAATGACTAACTCCAAAAATAATTACATTCAGGAGATTAAAATCAGAAGAGAAAAGGTTGGAGCAAATTTCAACAAAATGAGAAGAGTACAAAGGATTTAAAATTAATTAAGAGTTAGGTTGGAGATGTGCTATGTTTTTTGGATATAGTTTTATGGAATGGATTCTTGGACCTTGAATGCAACATCAATGAAAAAACTGGAATCATTCGAGCTGTGGGTGTATACAAGAATTCTGAAAATATCGTGGCAGAATACGTCAAAAATTAAGAGGTTCTGAGAAGGATGAATAAAAAAATAGAAATTTTAAATACAATTAAAACAGGAAAATTGGAATATCTCGGATATATTACACATGGAGAGAAATACACCTTGCGTCAACTAATTATGCAGAAAAAGATTCAAACAAAGAGAAGCATAGGAAAGAAGCATAGAATGCCATGGCTGCACAACCTGAGAGAGTAGTACTCTGACAAAAGTCAGAATAGCTATGATAATTGCCGACCTCTGCCCCCGAGATAAGACTTGAAGATGAACAAGATTACGGATTAAGAGTAGAAGACTTATTTCCCTTACACTCATAAATACATTCAATTTCAATTTAGAAGATATAGTAAAGAACCCAGACGTATGCAATTTTTAAAACTAGCTGACATGAGTACAGTATACGCATATATTATAAGAAATTTATGAATTTATGAAAGTGTTTTTTAACGGATATTAATTCTTTGTTGGATCGGTACTCTTCCCAGATTATTCCGAATATTAAAAGACTCTTGGTTAAGACAATAAAGTCGAATCTACTTAGTATTAGATAAAAATTATTATCTTGTTAATTAAATAATAAACAAAAAATATTGGCCAAAGTATTTGTATGCATGAGATAAATAATTTAAAATATAAATTACTTGATTATATTGTACATTTATTTGTAAATTAATAGTAACATTATGTTTTCTTTTCTTGCAGGACTTTAAAGTGTACCAGAATTAGAATACATACCCAATTGTTTATCTCCTTCATACTAAACAATATTGTATGGATACTCTGGTATGAGGAGGTAGTCCCATATGCTGAAGTTCCTTTTGCTAATCCTGTAAGTATATGTACGTTAATGAAGCCTAGTCTAAACACGATATCTGATAGTGATTTTTTAGGTATTGAGCTTATGTAAACATTTAAATATTCTTACTTATTATATCTTATTGCTACTTCTTGCTTTATGAGATTTTATATATTTTTTACCTTACAAATTTTTGATTAAACTACAGCAGGAGTGGTCACATTTTTGTTTATTAAACTTATTAAAATTTGTTTATTAAAATTTATTGGTTATTATCACTTTTTGTATTTATTTTTTTTTTGTAAGCAAGCAGTTTAATTTAACCCAACCTGTAAGACTTTTATATCCCTTAGAATGACACTGGATGTTACAGTGGAATCATTGGGGTGAGAAGGATTTACTTGTGTAATCAGGAATCATTCTATTACATCCCAATTCTCCAGGCCATCCCTTCCCCCCTTATAGCATTGTGATGCGCGACAGGAACTCTCTTTCAGCAAAGTGCTTGTCGTGTGGATACAAGAAACCTGGATACAAGAACTGCTTTCTGTGGCATTTTCTGGTTTTTCCGAGTTCCATTATCGGACGGAATTTGTCTTATCCAAACCCTACAGCTTTAGCCGCCCAAGTACGATGAGATTAGTCTGGTCGTGGCTTGGCTGTATCCATAACTTCTTATTTTTTATGTCAATATCTTGCGCGAGACTCTGTCAAAGGCTCTGTTTACGTCCAGAAAGGCTGCTACTGTATACGGCTTGCCATTGAATCCAGCTGTTAGGTACTTTGTTAATCTGAGTAATTATAGTTCTCTGTAGTGTTCTGCTGGAAATCTAAACTGAACTTCGGAGATACTTGCTAGCCTGTTTGTTTCTGATTGGAGTCTTCTTAGTATGACGCGTTTTTTTGCTGTATCCATATCTTCTTCTTTTTTAAATCAGTCTTTTACGCCAGACTCTGTCAAATACTTTACTTACGTCCAGGAAAGCTGCTTCTGTATACTGCTTGTCATTAAATCTAGCTGTTATGTACTCTGTTAGTCTGAGGGAGTCTGCTTAGTTTGACGACTCTTTCAACAATATTGCTGACTGCTGGAAGTAAGTATATTGGCCTGTCGTTTTGCGGAAACGTGTTGTCCTTTCGAGAGTCATGATAACGTGGGCTTCCTTCCATCGGTTTGGGAAGAGCGTGTATCTTAGTATCGCATTTCTAACGTTTGTTAAAAATGCAATTGCTTTTGTTTGCAGATATTTTAGAGCTCTTTTTGTAATTTCATCTACATCAGGTGCTTTGTTTGGTAATTAAATTATTTATATATATTTATATAAGGATTTTTACAGCTGTCGCCGCCTTCCTTCTTTCAGCCAACGTCTCCTGTCCTTTCTGTTCTGCCATTCTCCATCTCTAAGGTCTCGTCTTTCTATGGCCTCGTTCACTTCATCCCTCCATGATCTTCGGGGTCTACCTCTTTTTCTCCTTCCTATTGGGCTCCAATCCGAAATCTTTGCTATCCACCTTGTATGATCTGTTCGTCTCACATGTCCATACCAAATTAAACGTTTTTCTTCAATGTAGCTGACTATGTCTTGTTCTACTGCCATTCTTCGTTTTATCTCCTCATTTCTGATGTGATCTATTTTTGTCACTCTTTTTGTCAAAAAAAAGACAAAAATTAAATTATTTATAGTATTATTTTTAGAACCTTATTTATAGTATCCACTTATCATCTAATGTGACACGGATAAAGCAAGAATTGTAAAAAGAGAACAGAAAACAATTTATTATAATTATATAGTTGTCATCAAATTACGCAGATTACACAGATTAGAATACAATACTTCAGTTATTATAGCTGGATCATGTTAAGGGAATGCATGCAATACAGAGGATACCGAAAATCTTACTTCCAACAGAGATGACAGGAACGAAAGAACAACATAACATGAAAAAAATTCACTGTTGCCAATTAAAAATAATGCATATAATTCCAGATAATGAAAGGAAATTTTTATACAAATCAAATTAACACCTATAGAACTATTATATATGTAATAATTTAAAAACAGTGACTTTCATTTAATTAATAAATACTGCCTAATATCTCGATACTTATTTTCAACTGTATTTCAGTTAAATAATTAATTTATAAAAAAAAAATTTATTTTGTAATTATATGACTTGCGTCGTAGTTTCCGTAGAAAAGCAATTTTAAATCTAAACCTGAGATATTAACATGGACTGAAGTTTAATAAACCTTTTTTAATTAATTTTTCTTATAATTGCTTTAGAAATAGATTATATATCCAGCTTTCGTTTTACTCCTAAAGAAACTAATTTCGTTTTGAGATTTTTGTTTGTAATTTCCTCTTTGTTTAATTTACTAAAGTTTAAAATTAACCAAAAAACAGAAAAACGGGATGAACGTACGAGGATTAAATTTTCTTATTGATTTTACGGATTATTTATGATAAAGTGTGGCGAATCTTAATGAGTAGCAGTGTGTGAGCAAAAATTGTCATCAAAAATAAAGCTTAGACAATCCAATACACAAAATTAAATGACTTAGGTATAACTTACAAAATTATTATTTTGTCTTTTTATATAAATGAGATTTCAAGGTTCAAAGAAAGGAATCATGGATACGGCGTAAATGTTCGGCAGACTGGACATGTCAAAGATTACTGTTTTCGAGAAATTAAAATTTAACTTATAGGTTTTGTATAAAATCGGATATTAGCTTTCTATGACTGCAATTTTTATATCCTGTGTACTAAAAACGTTAGTTCTTAATCCCCATATTTAAACATTGTGGACTTTGAATAATCAAAATAATGTATTTGGTCACTTTGTTGTCAAAAAAACTAGAAATTTGACTTGGTCAATATAATCGACACCTTATTAGGAAATTATATTTATTAACTATTGTCAGTGCATAAAAAAAATTAAAATATAATCAGTTTTTGCGTCATCGCAGAAGAAGTTGGTTTCGGTATGAAAACTGTTTGTCTTGTTTTTTGGAATCGATTTATACAGTTTCATACACTCATGAAACTCGGGCGAATTTGTTTCTACATAATGGAAATTGTGTAGAAAATTGTTTCTACAAATTTAAAGAATATAGTCAGGTTTACTTTGCTCATAACGCATTACTTTTAATGTTAACCACGATCCTTTGTTTCCATTTTCATCTCTGACTCTGTTTTTTTTCAGAACACCTGTGCTAAGGATTTAAGATCGAAAAAGTCTGAACACCGTTCAAAAATTTAACTTTTTTCAATATTACTTGTAGAGTAATTACTATTTTAATGAGAATAAGTCACAATTAAAGGTTAAAATAAATTTATTGACGTTTCAATCTCCACTTTGGAAATCGATTTCAAAATAAAAACATTAATTTTTTTTTATTTAGCGTATGGCTACATCACAGGTTCATATATATATATATATATATATATATATATATATATATATATATATATATATATATATATATATATATATATATATATATACATATAATATATATTATCTCTGAAATTATGTCGGACCATCTGCCACAGTTCGTCCTTATTATATTGAGTGTGGTCCAAATTCGTCTCGGTTGGTTGAAGCACTCACGTTTGCTTGTAATACATGGCATGTTCCAGTTAGCTGGAAACATTCTCCCATTGTTTTCTCCACCGTTCAGTTACATTAAAGTTTTAATCTACTAGCCTTTTTGCTGTTTTTGGAGGCAGGTGTCTTGAACGGAGCCTATTTATGTCTCTGATGGAAGTTCCGACATGGGAGCGGAGCTCAGGATCAGTATTGATTTTTTTAAATTCTCTGACAAGGGCATGTTCCCGGCGGATGGGTGGTGGAGCTATATGACTCAAAGCTGGTAATCAGTAAGTGGGCGTGGCCTTGATTGTGCCCGATATAGTTCGCATGGCTTGATTAAGTTGGACATCAAACGGTGAGTATGTGGACTGTTTATCCATACTGGTGCACAGTATTCCGCTACGGGGTATACCAGTCCTAATGCTGTCGATCTAAGTGTGGGTGCTGAGGAGCCCCATGTAGTGCCGCAGAGCTTTTGCAGGATGTTGTTACGACTTCGGAGTTTTGCAGCAGTCTTAGTAAGATGCTCTCTAAAGTTCAGCGTTCTGTCAAGTGTAACACCTAAGTATTTTGGGTGTTTATTATATTTAAGGAGTCTATCCCCAAAATTGATTTGAGGTTGACAGTTGGCCATATTGTTGTACAAATGGAAGCAGGACACTTCTGTTTTAGTTGGATTGGGTTGCAATCTCCATTTGCGGAAATAATTCCCTAGGGCATTTAAATCGTTTGTTAGAATGCGTTCAGTGACCTCGAATTCTTTATGACTTGCGGCAAGCGTCCACTCGTCTGCGTATCCAAACTTTTTTGATGTGGTTTCTGGCATGTCTGCTATGTAGAGGCTGAAAAGCATGGGAGCCAGCACGGATCCTTGTGAAAGTACATTATACAGTTTTCTTTGGGTACTAGTCTTGTCTCCCAATATAACTTTAAAGCATGTGTTGGATAGCATGGCGTTAATAACCTCAGTGGTCTTTGTGCATGGGATTATTCGCATTAATTTAGATATTGCCCCTAAAACCAATATGGTTTTGCTGATTCTATTATACAACAGTGTTTCGAACAATTTGTACACCATACTTAAGAATGCGATGAAGCGGTAGTTTTTCGGTGAATTGTTACTTTTCCCTGGTTTTAAAATGGCGACGATTTTTGCATTTTTGAGTTGGTGGGGGACGTTTCCCGTTTGAAGGATGTCAGAAAAGAATTCTGCGAGCCATTGCCTAGTGAATCTGCCGCTATGTTTGAGGAACTCAGCGTAAATGGCGACGAAACCCGGCGCTTTTCCTGTTTTCATTTCATTTAGGGCTTGCGATATTCTTTCATGCGTAAATGGGTTGGAATATTCTGTTGACTGTGCAAGACTAGATTTTATGGTTTTGAGGTCTTTTTTAACTTTAATTGTATGTAAACGATTTTGAGGTACCCTAGAGGTTGACACTATGTGCGTAGCTATTTGGTCTGGAGTTACTAGGTTGGTTTGGCGAACGGGTGGGTTGCTACTTCCGAGTTTCCGCAGTAAGGACCAAGCTAGTCGACTTGACTTCTAGAAGTCAAAGTTTTTTACTTTCTGTGTCAATTTTTCACGCCTGGCAGCATCAATGCTGTCGAGTAGTTCGTCTGCAATCTCCTGTTTTCCATCTTCGCAATATTCTTCATACAGTTTTTTGCTTTGTTCTGTCCAACCAGGGATATATTCTGTGCGGTATCCTCTAGGGATTGTCACTTTTGCTGAGGTGATTATTGCTCCTGTTAGTCTCCCGTAGTTTTGGCTCTTTGGTGGAATCCATCCTAGGCATTTGTCTAGGTTACTGGTGAAAGCAGACCAGTTAGCTTTCTTGAAGTTCCATCTGGGGCGTGGGAACGATCTTATAATCGGAATGCTGATACCGATCTTGATTAGGACGAGCCGATATTGACTATGTGGAAAGTCAGGCATAACCCTTCATGATGCTGCTAGTGGTTGGCCTTTGTTGTCAATGGTACCAAAACAGAGATCAGGGTTATATTACCTCCTCCAGGCCGCAGATCTGAAAGTGCCTCTATCTTTGGCGTCGAATAGAAGGTGGGCACCATGTTCCTCTACCCATTCCACAAGGGATGTGCCATTTCTGTCAGTGTCTGAGTATTTCCATATCTCATGGTGGCTGTTGAAATCCCCTACGTATATGGCTGGATGTTCATAGGAATTAAGAACTTGGATAAGCCAGGTAATAGCAGGAGGTTTGTATATGTTAGCTATTATGACATTGCCTATTTTCACAGTTACCTCGTGGATGTTGTTCTCGGTAAAAGTGGCGATTAATGCTGCATTTTCTATGTTTGAACGGACATATGTTGCCACTCCGTAAGCTCTATCGTAGGTAGCGCCCAAAAGATCATAGCCGGGGATTTTTCCTCTTGAGCTTAGTTGACCTTCGTTTTCTGTGTGCGTTTCCTGAAGTGCTAGTAGGTCAACTTCTTTGTCTTTTAAAAGTCTGTGCAGGACTTGACATTTTGCCCTGCTTATGCCTTCTATGTTAAAATGGCAAACTCGTATGCTTGGTCCGAGTTCTTTGGACAAATGGTCTTGATAAGGTCCGTTTACAAGTTTCATTTCTGAAAAGATTTTCTGTGATATTTGAATTGCCAGGAGATTTAAGATTGTCTGGCGCCTTTTGTGCTAGTTCATTTAGCGTTACCCAGGGTACACGTGTAGTGTTCTACTACGGACGCTAACTAGCTTTACACCCCAAAAAAAAAATTAATAAATTTATTAAGAATGACCTTCTGTGACCTCCATAAAATAATACAGTCTATTTTTAAAGCCTCTTCTTACATTTTTAAATACCTCCGGTGCCAATAATAAATATTCGGCATTCTATCACAATTCTTTGTCGCAACTCTGCAAGATCTGCAAACGAAGTGGCGTATATTTTTGATTTTAGGTATCCCTACAAAAAAGAATCCAAAGACGAAAGATCCGGTGATATGATCGACCACTCTCTTAAACCCCTTCTGCCATTCCAATGCCATGGAAAATGTTGATTCAAAAATTGTCTTACGCGTATATCATAATGTTGGGATGCCCCGTCCTGTTAGAAAGTTAATTCATCCTCATCATCTTCAACCAAGATTATTATAAGATTCCAGTGTAACTGTGATCAGTGGATCAATAACGTCTTCTAACAAATTTAAATAGGTTATTCCGTTGAGATTTCCTTCAAGAAAAAATGTTCCCACAACGTGATTCCCTAAAATGCCAATCCATACATTTAATTTCTAAAGTGTTTGTCTATGTGTCTCAATGAATAAATAAGGATTACTGTTACTCCAATAGCGACAACTACTTTTAACTAAATTATTAGAAAATATCGTTGACTCGATGGAGTCAACGATAATTTCTAAATGGAGAGAGATAATTTTAATCCTTTAGATTTTTCCTCTGTCCTAGTTTGTCCTATGAAGTACGTATTATACTTAAACTCCTTAAAACCAGACAAACATTTTATTGATTTATTTTACACAGTTCTGTCTTTTACGCAGAAAAATTGTTCTCTAAAATGTCAAGCTCTACGTGCAAACGATATAATAAATTGTTCGTGTTGACGCTAAATTTTCTACTGCTGTATTTTTGCTTTAGGTTTGTAGATAGTTACAATTTTAAAATTCCATTCCTTACCCACCTTGTGCTCTGTTTATGCCGCTGTACTTTCATTAAAAGCTCGGATGCTTTTATACGCATTCTTGAACCAAAACCGCTGGGAAAGACTACATACTTTACAAATGGAAGAACTTACATTTGTTTGCTTTGTTTTGTTTAACGTTTTAGACGGTCTAGTATTATATGTATATTAATTTTTTTGTACTTGATATTATGTGAATATTATGTTTTATATTGCAACAATTATTTATTTAAATAATTTATCTAAACACTATTCCACCAAAACCTTATGGTTTACCTAAAACACACAAAGAGAATATACTTCTACGTCCTATTGTTTCCTGCATTCAATCACCCTTCGAAAATCTTTCAAAGTTCTTGAAAAACAATATCTCTAATGTCACAAATAAAAATTTTTATTATATTTTCCAATATAATAAGCCAATTCCAATATAATATTCCAATGTAATAACAATAGGTCCAATGACCTTATTTCTAAACTTAAAATCATTCACGTACCCGAAAACTATAAATTAATATCTTTGGATGAAAAAGACGGCAAATATTTTATTTCACGCAAACAGAGCCTATGTATCTGTTGATACGTATTTTGACCTAATAGGTCTCATCAGAACAGTTATTCATAGGTGTTCTCAACGTGAAAGATCAATATTTTCTGTCTTTTAAGAAGCAACACTAAAATGGCTTCGATATGGACGCAATAGCGACATCAGATAATAAATCCGTGAAATAGTTTCGAAACACAATTCAGATTTCTGCTTTAATCTGTGCTTTCTAAAAATTGCAAAGCAAAACAGACATTGATGAAGGTGTTAAAAGAGACATGGGGAATCTAAAATTTGCATTCCATGACATGTCTTTTCAACTAAGCAGAAATCCTTAGCGAATTGGTTTCTTGTACTCGTACAGAGTAGATCCGAAAAAATTAAAAAGACAGCAAATGTTTTATTTTACGCAAACATCGCCTACGTATCTGTTGATACGTATTTCGACCTAATAGGTCTCATCAGAACAGTTGTTCATAGATGTTCTCAACGTGAAAGACCGATATTTTCTGTCTTTTAAGAAGCAACACTAAAATGGCGTCGATATGGACGCAATAGCGACATCTGATAATAAACCCGTAAAATAGTTTCAAAACACAATCTGTGCTTTCTAAAAATTGCAAAGCAAAACAGACGTTGATAAAGGTGTTAAAAGAGACATTAGGAATCTAAAATTTCCATTCCACGACATGTCTTTTCAACTAAGCAGAAACTCTTAGCGAATTGGTTTCTTGTAGTCGTACAGAGTAGATCCGAAAAAATGAAAATGTGAAAAAATGAAATGAAAAAGTCAGCAAATATTTGATTTCACGCAAACAGCGCCTATGTATCTGTTGATACGTATTTCGACCTAATAGGTATCATCAGAACAGTTATTCATAGGTGTTCTCAATGTGAAAGATCAATATTTTCTGTCTTATAAGAAGCAATACTAAAATGGCTTCGATATGGACGCAATAGCGACATCTGATAATAAACCCGTAAAATAGTTTCAAAACACAATCTGTGCTTTCTAAAAATTTCAAAGCAAAACAGACGTTGATAAAGGTGTTAAAAGAGACATGAGGAATCTAAAATTTCCATTCCACGACATGTCTTTTCAACTAAGCAGAAATCCTTAGCGAATTGGTTTTTTGTACTCGTACAAAGTAGATCCGAAAAAATGAAAAATACAGCAAATATTTGATTTCACGCAAACAGCGCCTATGTATCTGTTGATACGTATTTCGACCTAATAGTCTTATCAGAACAGTTATTCATAGGTGTTTTCAACGTGAAAGATCAATATCTTACTGACAGAGACCTTACTTTGTCAAACTAATTCTTTAGGTTAATCAGACACAGAAATTCTGGTCTATTATACTCTAGTACATTATACTCTAAAGCACTTATTGACCTACACGATCAAACGTATTGGAAAAATCTGTGTATATTGCATCTATCTGTTTACGGTTTCCATTTGAGATAATATTCCTCAGATTGATAGCAAACCAAGTTTGTTGCAGTGAATTTTTTGCTATAAAAACCATGTTGTGATATATATATTAAGCAGTAACAGCGCCAAGAAAGCCATGTTATTTCCAGTGATCTGTTAAACAATATAACAAACGGCATTACAAGGCTACAAACACATTTTTTTAGTAAAAATTAAGAACTCAATCTGGGCCAGCAGTAAGCTTATTGCCAACTCACTTATGCCATTAAAAATTTCAATTATGGCAATCTCATAAGGATAAGTACTCGTATCAAAGTTACTATTTATTGAATGAATAGGTACGTAAAGTTTGGAGCTATTTGGTGAATATACCTGTTTGCAGGAAGTACAAAGATTATTTTGTATGTCTTCACATACAAAATAGGCCTTAAAGGCCTTAAGCTATCATTAGTAGAATCTATGGAAATTAATAAATTAAAAAATACAAACATAATTCTAAATGACCAACTTGAGACCAACAGTTCTCCCCTTCTCAATTTATTTAGTTAACGACTATAAATTGTTGGACACATATCAAAAATAGCTTATTTGAGAAAGGATCTCTGCCGAAACAGCTGTAGTGGTAATTATTTATAATAAAAATTTGTGGAAGTGTTGAAAACAAAAGATTTCAGTGTTCTATTGCTTAATAAAATAAACTTCCATTAAGTAACGGTCGAATCCATTACAAAATTATTAGTCTTAGAACAAAAAATCCCACGGGCGCTCTTTGGGACTTGTAGTGATGAATATCCAGGAACTCCAAGCACTATATGGAGAAGAAAACATAGTACGATACATTAAGGTGAATCGGATAAGATGGCAGGAACTGAGATCTAATGATGCAAGACTACTAAATATAACCTTCTGAAAGAAGCTAGATGGCAAAAGGTCAATTAGTCGCCTAAGGAAAAAGATAAAAGATGCAATAACGAGTGATCTGTACAAGATTGAGGTGCATTAATGGGAGCTTGCTGCACAAGATCGGTAAGAGTGAAGAAAAATAGTAAACGCGGCCAAGACTCACTTACAGTTGTAGAGCCAAGCAAGAAGAAAAGAAGAAAATCGTAAATATTACTAAAGTCTTGGATAAAACACAAAAAAAAAACATTTAAAATAAAAGTAATGGACACGAATTTATGGCGTAAATATTTCCAATATACTAAAAAAGATAGAGAAAGGACTATTGAAATAGGGGAGGTTATACACATACACATCGACATCATGGAAATTATAAAAAGGAAAACGCTAAAATGGTGTGATTATGTCGAAAGAATAAATTATCAACGATGATCAAAGCGAATGTTACAGTGAATTTTCGCCAATCGCAGGGAAAGGGGAACACCAAGAAAATCTTGGTCAAAGATAAGAAGTATAATAAAAGATAGGCAGTATAAGCAAATAACTGGAAAGATGGCAAGCATTGAATGTAAAACCGCGACAGCTGTAATAAACTCATACTGTTGTAGATCATGCAACAATTTCTTAAAAAAACACAATATAAAAATTGTTGTAAAAATAGTCAAATTGTACAAACTGACTATATGCATAATAAAAGTTATTATTCTAGCCTACTCTAACAAATTTTATTATTTTGCATAGCACATCCCCGTAAAGTTATGTAAAATATTTTACCGCTCACATAATTCAAGTGGTACAAGTTGAAAACCATATTACATCTATGTTGTTTTGTACTTTTTGTTATTACATAATCCCTAGAGCATAGAAATTGTATTATTGTAGGAACTAAATTTAATAAAGTTTGTTACTGGTGTATGTTATCCAACATTGTTGAGTTTATTTAGACTCATTGTTTTCAATAATATTTAAAATCGTCATGTAACATTTGTACATGAAACGGTGTTATATAGTGTGTCCCAAAAATAACGCTAAAGTATAAAATTCATAATTTTGTTACTGATAGAGTTTAAAAAAACGCAAAAACAGGTCAACCTTTATTGTCATTTAAGTTTTTTTGTGGTACATCTAATTGTTTCTCTTCTATTTGTTGAAGCTATGAAGTCATTGAAATTTTTTTTAAACGAGACACCCTATATTTATTCGATGGAATTTATACAATTTATTTTATAAATAAATATCTAAAAACTAATGTCTTCTTCTTCTTCTGTTTTTTTTATAGCCATGACTCTGTCTGTTTTTCAATGTCTTCCTACTGATCACCTTCTTATTGGGGAACCGTCTCTTGCCGTATTTACTGCCCTATTTCTTATCATTCGGCTAATATGATCGATCCATTCTACTCTTCTGTTTCTTACACAGTTATCGTATCTATTCTAACTCTGTCCCATATTGTCTTACCATCAATTTTTCTAAGTGATTTCAGCTCTGCTGTTTCTAATATTCTTTTTGTCCTCTCTGTATCAGGTCTTGTTTCTGCCGCGTGTGTCATTATTGGTCGTTAGAGAGGCCTCCAAGTCGAAGGTAACCGTATACCGTCATCTTTTTTATTGGAACAGTTTGGTCTTTTTTAAATTTCTATGGCTTCTCGGATAATTTTTGGTTTATAAAATGATACATAATATAGAATAGATGAGGGCTGTGGTTCTGGAGTTTTTAAAATTAATTTTATTATCTGTATTAAGATGTGTTGACCTAGAGCCGTACTTAAGTCGGAATTGCGAACAGCAATGGAATGTTCATAAATACTATTTTGGATCCTACGATTTGTTTGACCTATATAGAATCGGGGCATTCAAGAAATTGCATAAACTCTGTATTGTTCGCTTGGACTGTTGTCTTTGATTGATCGGACAAGAGATGAAAGTTTTTTTGGGAGGTAAATATTCTTTTTACTACTCTTGATTTTAGAATTTTGTCAATTTTGTCTGTGAGACCGTTAATGTAACTAAAAATAGCTTGCGTATGATGGTCTGATATTTTGGTTGAGATTCAGTTGAAGATTAATGTCTGTTGATGCTCCTGTTAATGTGATTTTTGCGATAACCGTTTTGGATCAGGGTTTGTTTTAAACTAGAGAGTTCAGTGGGTCTATAGGCGTATTGAACTGAAGACAAGCGTATAAGTAACTGAATTAATTTGTTAATGGGGATGATGAGAGTTGGCATGCAAGTAACAATTGGTATGGATGAGTTTTCGATAAAAGAGTGATGACCACTTTGGAATTGGTTTTTCTTTATATTAACGTCGACAAACGGGATGAATCAGTGTCCACCTTTATCGTGAACCGAGTACTAGGATGTATACCACTTAGATGGGGTCATATTTCGAGGATCTTCCAGAACACCTCAAATATATGGCCTACCCAAAATTCACAAACCCGACATTCCTCTACGTCCCATTGTCAGTGCATCCATCGTGAACTGAATACTGGGTTGTATACCATTCCGATGGGTATATACATATAAAAACAAATATGAAAAATTATGTTTTACTCATATATCTTTGACAAGAAAATATTTTTGTTACAGTTATGGTGTCAATTTCTTCACGTATTTAAAGAATATTTCATGGTAGCCAACTACATGTGGATGTTTTGCGAAGGCCTTCATCTTCATATGGCTCTGGTGGTAGTTTTCGTGAGAGAAGAAAGAACGATGAGATGGTTTTTTGGTCTTGGATGGGGAGTTCCGGTAATTATTGTGTTGGTACATAATTTAATCAGGATATTTTACACGAGAGACACTAGAAGGTAAGATTTCTTTTAAATATATACAAGATTTTACTGTATTTGTTTTATACTGTTTGTAAGACTATTTTCTGTTGGTGTATTTGTTATAAAATTAAATGACCTAACTTGTATGTATAATTGACTTATTTCTATAAAACACAGCTCCAAAGAAAATAAAATAGTCTAAGAGCTGCTTAAGTCCTCATGATTACTTTTGTAATAGGTATAATATATGTAATATAGTTGTTTTAAAGATTATTGATTATTTATAACTTGACATATTTTTACAGAAAAATTATATCCCGAACATAATACGGCAAAAAATTAAACAAATAATTATTTAAATAACAATAATATTGTTACGAAAATTCCTTAAGATTTATTTGATATGGTAAAAGGTCCTTGACGAAAAAGAAAAATTAAAAAAAATACAGGGGTACAGTAAGTGGTACTGTAGACTATTGTCTTTATAATTTGTTTTCTGTATTTTTAAAATTTAAATAATATTTTTAAAATTGAATAAAGTAATTTTAATATTTATTTATTGTTTTTGTTTTAAACAACCCATATTATATTAAAATAATTCCATAAATTATTATGTTTGCTGTATCTATGACAATAAATAAAATTTTAAACCGAAGACTGCATAAGAAAGCGCTGAAATTATAATTTCCATCAACAGAGAAAAAACAAGTACTTTCTGCTCGATTATACACATACAGTCTAGATGTCAACAAAAATAGCTAAACACTGAGTTTGGTGCGTCTGAGTTGTCTGAGTTTGGTACTTTGCCTTTCAATAACTTTTACGAAGATACTGCAACTAGAGTGCTATTAAATTAATTTTTACAAATGGTAAATATTGAGCAAAAATTCTGGTCAATAGTGACATCCTTAATAAATGGAAGTGATATAAAAGAGGTTTTAGGAATATTGTTAGTTAGTTAATATGAATCAGAGTTAACTTTCGTAGCACCTCTTTTTTGGAGGACGTTCTTTTGTGTGTTAGGTATAACAGAGGATGTGTTGAAGATGATTTTTCTGAGTAACGATTCGGGCTATGAATTATCAAGAAACAATTATAAAGGGATGTTGAGATTCCTATTTTTAAAAATAGTGTCCAATTTACAAAATATTGTGGTCCCTAGATTAACTTTCAGGCTTGACTTATGGTAGTTGAGTGATCAGCCAGAGCTTCACTATTTTCTATACCAATTAATTGTAATGATATTAGATTTTCCCATTTCTCGTTCCCTCCATCCAGATGTTTCACCTAAATGAAAATGTTCGAATTCATAAGGAATTTCAAAAATATAATTCGGTGTTCTTTCTTGTTTGATGTTAGGTTTGGTTTTGGAAAAAACTAAAAACGGCTCCAAAAGAGAGCCAAAAAGAGGACTCCTGGAATCGCCAGGCCAAAAAAGCATCCCAGCCCAACAAGGAGAAGTCTACGGGAACAATCCCCAAAGATATAAATTCCAAAACCTACGGAGAAGCCTGCAAAAAAGCGTCAGCTACAAAATGAACAAAAATAGGGACTCCTAAGCAACAGGAAAGTCATGCGCGCACTACACTATGTCCTACGACTCCGTCTCAAGGGCAAACCTAAGCCACCTGTAATAAAATTACAGAGTATATGGGAGACAGGAGCGATCGTAGACATCGCACAAAAGAAAAAGTGATAACTAAACAATTATTTATCTAGAAGTGGATGGGAAACCCTCATCCAGGCAAAAAGCCTGGAAGACTACAGGATAATGGTAAAACTCATACCATTGTTATACAAGTTGAGAAAATAAATCTTAATGTACTGAGATCTATGAACAATATTCAAAATAACATTTTGGTTTTTTAAACGGTGTAAATTGTTGTGTATGTAGTTGTAACGTAATGAAAAATGGTGAATGTATTTTATATTCCTTTATTTCACTTACTAATTAAACATGTGCGTGTTAACTTATGTATATCTTATATGCTATATCCCTATCTGTTATCTGTAAAGTGTCAACTCAACCGTCAACCGACAAGTGTCATGTTATGAAACTCCTAAAAGTCAAGAGTCAAGTATATGACACTCTCCTCCTCGTAAGGAATTACTAAACTTGTAAGGTTAGAAAAATAAAAACAATAACATAATACTTACAAGTCCAGCCTAACAGGTTTTTTTATGACCCGTTGGGACCTTTGTAGTACATGGGCGTCATTTGAGCTAGCTGCAGTATTTGTAGTGTCTAGTATTTGTGGTAAGCAAGTTGGAGTATTATTTGAATCATGTGCATATTTATCTTGAACTGAACTAGAACACGGTGCAGCTTCATTTGGCGCAAAAGTATTTGTAACAATTGGATTATTACCCAGGTCAAAATGTGTCGGTTGTATATTAATGTACACAGGTGTATTTTCCTCTATAGATCTGATTTGATCTATATGTCTTTTCCATATTCTTGTACCGTCTAACTGTATAAGGTAGTGCAATTTCCCTAGTTTACGTTTGACTCTACCAAATTCCCATTTATTAGCATGTATGTAATCACGAGTCTCTACTCTCTCACCCACCTCTAAGTTTCTTATCTTGGGATGGTTTTGATTTTGTACAGGTGTTTTGTAAAATAATTTCAATAAATCTAATCGTGTTCGGATCTCTCTTCCAAACATCAAATTTGAAGGACTGACACCAGTTGTACTATGTGGTGTTCTTCTGTAATTTAGTAAGAATTTGTTAAGCTGTAGCTCCCTTTCATTATTATCTCCTTTTTGTGCACGTAGCGCTTGTTTGAATGTTTGTACGTACCTCCCTGCCATTCCATTTGTAGCTGGATGGTAGGGTGCACTGAATTTGTGAAAGATTCCATTTTGCTGTGTAAATTGTTTAAATTCATAGCTAGTAAATGTTTGTGCATTATCTGAAACTAAACAATTTGGAATTCCAAATGTACAAAAAATTTTCCTTAGCAAGTTTATGGTAGTTTTGCTTGTTAAATCTTTCACTATATGTATTTCTGGCCATCTAGTATAGGCATCCACTAGAATAAAGTAGTATGAATTCATGAAAGGTCCTGCAAAATCTACGTGCACTCTTTCAAAAGGGGTTCTAGGTGTCTCCCATAGGTGTACTACTGTTTTCTCTGGATTATTCCTGATTTTGTTGCAGTCTGTACAATTTTTGCATATATCTTCTATATCTTTAGAAATTCCTGGCCACCAGCAGTATTCTCTTGCAAGCATCTTCATCTTGACTATGCCAAAATGAGCAGTATGTAATTCATTTAAAACTTTTTTACGTAGGTTAGTTGGAATAACTGCCATTTGTTGCCGAAAAATACAATTTCCTTGTAAAGAAAATTCTATCTGTGGGACATTGAATCTATCCCTAGCATCAATCAGTTTTCCAGTTCCTAGAGCATTGTAAAGATTTTGTAGTGTGGGGTCTCTTGTAATTTAAAAACTTAATTCCTTAAAAGTAACAGGTGAAGTTTGTATTTGACTGATTTCAAACTGATCTCCCATGTCATAATCAAATTCAGAAGTATTATCAAGAGGTAATCTTGACATTGCATCAGTATTTGCATGGACTTTAGTACTTTTATACTTAATTGTATAATTAAAACTTTGAAGAAACAGTGCATAATGTTGCATTCTAGTTGTAGTTAGTGTAGGTAAATTTTTAGAATATTTGAATTAAAGGTTGATTATCCACATAGAGTGTAAACTCTCTACCAAATAGATAATAGTAAAATTTTTTAATACCAAAAATTATGGCATATGCTTCTTTATCTATTTGAACATATTTTTGTTGTACTTTTGTAAGTGTTTGTGAAGCAAATTGAATTGGTCTCTCAGATCCATCCGGATATATGTGAGATAATACTGCTCCAACTGCATATGGGCTCGCATCAGTTGCAAGTATTAAAGGTAAACTTGGGTCAAAATGTGCTAAAATTTTATCAGAGATCATTTCTTTTTTTACTGCTGTAAACGCTTCTTGACATTTTCTGTCCCATTTGAAAGATACTCCATCTTTAAGAAGATTGTAAATTGGATGTAAAGTATGGCTCAAATTTTGTAAGAACCGTCCGTAGTAATTTATAAGTCCTACTTATGCTCTAACTTCTGTCTTGTTTGTAGGTGTTTTTGCTTTCTGTATAGCTTCCATCTTTTCTTTGGTTTTATGTATACCATTTTTGTCAATTGTATATCCACAGTATTTAATCTGATTTGCTAAAAATTGACATTTGTCATGATTGACTCTAATATTGTATTTTGCAAGTCTGCTAAGAACTAATTCTAGTCTTTGATAATGTAACTCATCATCGGGTGCTGTAATTTTTATGTCATCTAGGAAAACTGTCACTCCTGGGATATCTTTTAAAATGTTTTCAATTTTCCTCTGTCATATTGCAGGTGCACTGGAAATACCATACATTAATCTTGTACTTTTATACAATCCTCTGGGTGTACTAAGTGTTAAGTATTTCCTATCTTCTGGGCGTACTTCTATTTGTAGGTATGCTTGTTGTAAGTCAAGCTTTGTAAACTTATCGCCACCAGCCATGGTAGAAAATAGAGCTTCAATTGTAGGCAATGGGTATTCGTCTACCACTAAATGCTTGTTAAGTGTACTTTTAAAATCTCCACAAATCCGTACTTGACCATTACCTTTCATAACTGGTACTATAGGTGTAGCATATTCAGAACTATTAACTTTTTCTAAAATACCTACTTTTTCTAACTTCGTAAGTTCTTGTTCCACTTTTGGTAATAACGCATATGGTATCTTCCTTGCTTTAATAAAGAAAGGTGAAGTGGTTGGTTTAACTTTTAATGTGGCTTGTAAGCCTTGAATTTTGCCCATGCTTTCATGGAAAACTACCGAATATTTTGTAAGTATATTGTTAAGTTTTTTATTTGTAAATTCAGATACTTCTGAAATGTTATTAAAGATTATGTCTAACTGGCGTATCCATTCCCGACCCATTAATGGTGGTCTATCTGAGTTTACTATGTACATATATAAAAATTTTGTATCTCCCTTGTACTTGACATTCACCTCTGTAACACCCACCACATCTAATGCCTGTTTGCAATATGTAACTAATTTTAAATTAGTATTTTGTAATTTTAAATTAGGAAAATATGTTTTAAAATTATTCAAATTTAATAATGTAACAGCTGCACCTGAATCTATTTCAAAAGATAGGCTTACCTTGTTGACTTCAACTGAAATTGTAAATTTTTCCCTATAGTATGAATGATCTGAATGAATGTTGAAAATTTCTTCCACTTGATCTACCTAATTTGAACTTTTACTTTTCATGCATACTTTGCTCAGATGACCTCCTCGTTTACATTTGCTACAGACTAAATGTGTTTTATTACATTTGTTTGCAATATGTTGTGAAGATCCGCATCTAAAACAAAATATATTTTTAGCTTGGTTATGATGAATATCATTTCTTTTCCCATTTGTAGGTTGTAGGTGTCCTTGTTTATTCTTGACACTAGAAACTTTATTTATATTTGCACTTGTATTTGACTTCTGTAATCGAGCTGCATCTCGGGTTGATGTCTCCATGCTGACGGCAACTTCTAATGCTCTCTCTATCGTAAGGTCCTTGTATTCTAGGAGTCTGCTTTGAATATTTTGGTTTTGAAGACCAAATAGGAATTGGTTTCCCAGGGCTTTGTTTAAATAATCCCCAAATTTGCAAGTTGTGGCTAATCTTCGTAAAGCTGTAATGAATTCATTGGCACTTTCCCCTTCATGTTGTTTTCTTTGTGAAAATCTGAAATTTTGTAATGTAGTTTCATTGTATTTACCAGTTCATCATATGATTTCTCGTCTGGTTTTTCCGGTGAAATCTTATCACAAAGAATATCATATGCATCTGGACCCATTTAATGTAGAAGATATGCGGCTTTCTTGTCTTCTGGTACTGCAAAAACATTGAATGCACTCTGAAGACGTTGTAACCACCGGTCAAAATTCTTGGATGTATCGTAAGTTTCAATGCTAAATACGGTGTGAACTGAATGAATTGTAGTCTCAGTCATCCTTTTAATGTATATGTAGTTGTAAATCAGACAGGATTTCACTTATGTATGTAGATTTGTAAATTTTCACTCGTTCACCACGCTGCAGTTAGGTTATGTATGTATCTTCTTCTTCATGTACCATGTCCTTTCAGAACGTTGGTTACCATCATAGCTATTTTAATTTTATTCACTGCCACCCTAAATAGCATGCTTGTATCTACACCATACCAGTCTCGCAAGTTCTTCAACCATGAGGTTCTTCTTCGTCCTGGACTGCCTTTGCCTGCTATTTTTCCTTGCATGATGTTTTGTAGCAATCTATATTTGGGACCTCTCATTACATGTCCGAAATATTCCAGCTTTCTCTGCTTGATGCTTTTTATGATCTCAGTAGTCTTGCTGAGACGTTCTAGTATTGTGGAGTTACGAATCTTCTCCACCCAGGAAACTTTTAAAATTCTTCTATAGCACCACATTTCGAAAGCCTCAAGGCGATTTAGATCGATTTTATTCACAGTCCAGGACTCGACAACATAAAGTAAGACCGAAAACACGTAGCAGCGAAGTAGGCGGATCCTTAATGCCACTTTTAGGTCTCTGTTACATAACACCTTGGACATCCTTCTAAAAGCAGCTCTAGCCTGCTCTATTCTGGATCTAATTTCGCCGTGATTTTCTGCATTACAATTTAATTGCTGTCCAATGTAGACGATTTTATCAACTTGCTCAAGTTTGATATTATTTACATATATAGACGGTTTTATATTCTGTTGTTTACTTATTACGAGTATTTTGGCTTTTCTTATGTTAAGATCCAGACCTGAATCCCTACAACTCTCAACGACACTATCAAGTAGTGTTTGTATGTATACTGGCCTTAAATTTGTATTTCCTTGTAGATTCGACCGTCCTCGTCGCCAAACTGTTGTGTATGTAGTTGTAACGTAATGAAAAATGGTGAATGTATTTTATATTCCTTTATTTCACTTACTAATTTAACACGTGTGCGTGGTAACTTATGTAAATTATGTATATATTATATGCTATATCCCTATCTGTCATCTGTAAAGTGTCATGTCCCCTGACATCCGTCAACCGACAAGTGTCATGTCATGAAACTCCTAAAAGTCAAGAGTCAAGTATATGACATAAATATTAAGAATTTATTTCATAAACTTTGAAGAATTTCATAAAATTTTGTAATAAATTTGATTTATTAAATTCAAACTTCAATATTTTTTGTAATTACAAATTTATAAAGTACTATCAATTGATAGTTTATTTAAACTAATCTTGTAAATAGATGAAAAATGACAAAAAATATATTTTATTTTGTTTGTTATTTCTCAGCTTACTTAAATATGCCTCTATTACTGACTGTTTTGAAATATAAATTACAAGTTTCCTATAACACAAAATTGAATACAATCCCTCAGACATTTAAGAGACTCTTAAAAGAAGCCATTAAACTATTTCATTAACTTTATACCCACATTCAAACATTACATCCTACTGAACAGCTTTATACTATATACAGCGAAAATGTATAAAGTTTTATAAGTAGCTGTATAAAGTCGCAATGTTCTGAATGCAGGTATGAAGTGCAACGCCTCGTTTTCAAATAACGAAGGAAAATATCTTCCGAGAAATCTTAAAAGTTTTCAAGTAGCTTATTATTTTCTTTGAAATAAGTTTCTTATTTATTTTTATTTCAAAATTGGTGTCAAAACATGCGAGAGGATGACTTTTTAATAATTTGTATATACCAATAAGGTATGTGCAGGCCAGCTTGGTAATATCGCCAACTCGTGATTTCTCAGAAAGTACGTTTGCTAAATACTAAATGACAACATGAATGTTCCTCATAGTATTATAAACCACGTGATCATGTTTGCGATGGCCTTGGATTCGCCAGCGGTATTTAGACCAGTTGAATATTATTAAATTTAATCGTAACAAATATTACAAAAAAAGTATGGTTTCACCGTGAAACCACTGGGACATAAAAGTCACTTATTCAAGGGTATGGAATTTTTGGAAATAATTTTTATTGTCAGATAAACACAGACCTATAATGCATGTTTGACAAAACCAACGAGTCCAACGATGAATCTTTGCGGTTGTACTGCATAACCCTACATACATATACATGTACATATTTTTTGAAACTATTTACTGCATGTTTTGATCCCTTTTTGGGGTATCTTTATTAGCATCAATAAGACCTGTAACAACGGCTAATCGAAATTCTTACAATAATAATGCACGTCCTAGACTTCTACATTTAAATATAATAAACGCATTAGTTACTGCTAAATCAAGTAAATGGAAAAATGCGATGCCACCATTTCTTACTTTTTCAATTTATTTCGTATAGACTCTTCAGCATATCCGCCTTATCCACATTACCCATATATTTGTTGTAGTCTTTTACAACTATTCTTTTGAACCATTCTTCAGTCTTCTTTCGACAGATACCATTTCAGTAGGATCATGAAAGATAGACAAAAAATTGATCCCCTTCTTATCTTTCCACCTAGTAAAGACCATTTTATTGGAAGCCTTCCGCCAATCTGTTTCTCCTCGGTCCATCTGTTTTTCGTCTACAATATCTTGTGGAAAATGTACACGATCAGTTCTTATTGTACCACATACGAAAATATTGTTTTCCAATAAATATTTCACAAGAGATACCGACGAAAAATAGTTGTCAAAATACACCTTGTGTCCCTTGCCAACAAGAGTTTTTGTGAGATCTTTCACAGCACGTTTACCTAAATCAGTTTCCACCTTTACGTTGTCTACTTTGCCAGTGTATATTTGGAACTCGTGAACATTTACCAGTCACAACATCAGCACGTACCCAAAGCTTGTACCCTCATTTTATGGTTATTTTTTGGTATATACTGCTTCAAAGTGGAACGGCCCTTGAAACGAATCATACTTTCATCGATAGACTGATGGTCTTCTGGCTTGTAGTACTGCTGAAGAGAATTCCAGTAGCTCTTCTAAAATCGGACGTACTTTAAAAAGTTTATCATAATTAGGAGTTACTTTATCAGGCTAAAAGAAATTATCATTCAACTGTATATGCCCAAGTATTCGGACCGTGCAAGTTCGAAACAGCGACACCTGGTGTCGTAAATCAGCAAAATTTACTTCTCTTTCATGTTAGATCGAGGTTACCGGATAACTATCAAGGACGTAGCCCCAAAAAAATATAAGAAGAAAAAGTAAGATTGAGGTTATGTCGGTATGTTATTAAAAGGTAAACGTTGTAAGTAGTGTAAATACAAATAAATATTTTATTAAATCACAGCATTACTGTTAATATGGATGCAATAATAAAAACTGGATTTGAGAAAAAAAAAGGGAAAAGCTTTAGTAGTGGCAAATGTCAAAAAAGAATGGAAGAATTATGTGGAAGAATTAAGAAAAATAAATTACCATAAATAGTGCTAATGCATAAATTAACAGGTTAAGTCCATGATATCATCATATTGTTTTGAACAATTAATTCTTTCCCTGTAAACTTTTGGACACCGAATATATCTTAATTCATCTTCAGAATAACTTGAACTTGATGCATTTTTTTTACCTTCAAAAAAATAAAATTTAAACAATAAACTTGATTTTTGGGTTAAAATGAACTCTAAGTGAGTGTTATGAAACTAAAATTTACACTTAAAAGTGAACTTTTATTTATTATTTATTTCAAACTGACTTCAAAATACAACATTACAAACTATTTCAAACTACAGCAGGAAAGCTGTAGGGCCTGATAATATCGAAGCTGAATTTTTAAAACTCTTGGAGGAAGAAGGAATAATTTGGATCACGGCTGTCTTCAATAAAATTTACAATACAGGAATCATCCCTGATAAATGGCTAGAATCAGAATTCATAGCGATACCTAAAAAACAGGGGGCTAAAAAGTGCGAAGAATATCGAACAATCAGCCTAATGAGCCACATGTTGAAACTGTTTCTTAGAGTCATCCATGGAAGAATTTATAAAAAGTGCGAGGAACAAATATCGAACAGACAGTTCGGCTTCATTAACGCAGTGGGTACCAGAGAGGCACTTTTTGGAGTACAGGTACTGATTCAAAGATACAGGGACGTTAACTGCGACGTATACGCGTGCTTGATCGACTACGAAAAGGCATTTGACAGAGTTCAACATCAAAAGATGATAAAAATTTTAAAAGAGGCAGACCTGGATGACAAAGACCTCAGAATAATTTCAGAACTCTACTGGAATCAGACCGCATACATGAAAATTAACAGAGAAGAAACAGATCACATAAAAATACTACGTGGAGTTAGACAGGGATGTATCCTATCGCCGTTGATATTTAATATGTACTCAGAGAAAATTTTTAACGAGGCTCTCTACGGAATAGACGAAGGCATCCTTCTAAATGGTGAAAGAGTAAACAATGTTAGATATGCCGACGACACCATGGTGATAGCAGATAGTTTAGAGGGACTTCAGAGGCTAATGGACAGAATAAACGAGTACAGTCAACAGTACGGACTAAACATTAATACCCACAAAACGAAACAAATGATTATCAACAAGGAGAATATAAATGGGGCTCATATATACATTAATGGGACGCAGATAGAGCGAGTAAAACAGTATTGTTACCTGGGAACTATTATTAACAAACAGTGGAGCAATTTACAGGAAATAAAGTGCCGCATAGGAAAGGCAAGAACGGTCTTTAACAAAATGAGCGCCATCTTCAAAAGTCACAACATATCCCTTGATACAAAAATGAGACATTTGAGATGCTATGTTTTCTCTGTGTTGTTGTACGGGGCGGAGGCATGGACGCTTACAGACGCCACTATTAAAAAACTTGAAGCATTTGAGATGTGGCTTTATAGAAGAATGCTTAGAATATCATGGACAGCAAGGATCACGAACAAGGAAGTTCTAGGAAAAATGAAGAAGGAACCAGAGATTGTGTTTACGATCAAACGCATAAAATTGCAATATCTGGGACACGTTATGAGAAATCAGCACCGTTACTCCCTGCTACAGTCTATATTGCAAGGTAAAGTCAAAGGTAAGCGAGGACCCGGTAGAAGGAGAATATCATGGCTGCGGAATTTAAGAACATGGTTTAAGAAAACCTCAACGGAGCTGTTTCGAGCTGCAGCGAGCAAGGTTATGATTGCCAATATGATTTCCAACATCCGAAACGGATAGGAACTAGAAGAAGAAGAAGAAGACTTCAAAATCGGGCGCAAGAATAAAGCATAATTTAGGGTATGTTCCTTATGTTTTTTTATGATATAAATCCACTTTTCTCTTTGTAGTAGCTTTGTGCTTCGAAGTTGGAAACGAATAAAACTTAAATTGACAATTTTTTGTGGTATTTTTACAATTTATAAACACAGCATTTCGTAAATCCCATTTTCTTCAGTGACAGAAGGTGTAAATACACAAACGAATATGAAATATGACAATTGACAATATGAATTTATGAAATCTATGAAATGTGCAGTAAAAAAGATTTCTCCGCTACTGTTCATTATTTTCGAAATATAGTTATCTCTTAAAATATCCTGTGAAGACCAGTAATCTCTGTAGCTAGGTGATGACTTGATACCCATAAGGATATTTACAGCTAAAAATTGTAAAATTTTATGTTTATATGTTAGCTTGAACGGTTTACCTTCTTGGGTCGCCTACAAATTCGTTTGAAACAATAAATTTTGCAGTATATTTTCATTCATCAACAGCAAAAAAAATTCATGGGGATGAATTGTACTCTCAACAAATGATCCATGTTCTTCATTGAAAGGAATAATAATATTTGGAATCGATTGTTTATTTTAAATAAGGTCTGAATTTTTTGATATATTTGTCTTTTCTGCCACTGGATAAATTTCTTTAAGAAATGTATCCAAGTGTTGCTACGCCACTGGTTGCAATTAACTTATACTTCTTAAATTCTACCTAGGTAAATTCTCATAAAAGCCGAAAATCTATTCAAAAATTTCTCTCTTAGACAAGAATTCAAAAGGTCGGTTTTTACCTACCTCTGTAGGTAGGCTGTACGTTGTACCCCATCCCCTGCGAATCCCTTGCAATAGTCAGGCATTGCAATCAAAATCTTAAATTTTTTCATTATAACATTGTATCCCAGCTTAGCTGACCGCTTTCATATATTAGTGTTTAGTTTCGTATTCGATAAAATTCGACGCATTTTTTGTTTAGAGTTTTTTTCTCCTATTTTAGTTATTGTTTCACAGCTTATAGTTAAAAGCTGAACGCTCAATTTTAATTGAGTTTATTCATATATAAGGAAACGTTCATAGGTGAAGTGATAATTAGTGGTAACATTTTAGTCTGTATCAGTGCTAGTGTTTGTAGTGTGTCGCGAAGCAGTGTATAGACAGTGATCGGCTATTTCAATAAATGAACTTGCACTAAAACTTTGGCTAGATATTAACTTAGTTGTAGTAACATTCAATTATAAAATTACGTATTGTTTGAACTGCTTGTGATCTTATTTCCAACGCCAGTGGACGTTCCTTCAAATTGGAAGTAATTACAACACTTAGTACGCTCTAAATAGTAGCAATATCGCCATCCTAATTTGTTAAACAAATGTCCGTTTAATTCTACCAGTCCCTTTAGATTATTTACTATTTAACTGGGAATAAGCCACAATTAAAGATAAAAATACGGTTATTGACGTTTCAATTTCCACTTCGGAAATCGTTTTCAAAATACAAACAGTAAATTAAACAAATTTTGTTTTTTGTTACATAGTGAAAAATTCTTCTATTAATTTAATTTTTGCTGACTCATTTATATTGACAATTCAGACATACATTATGCATTTTAAAGTAGACGACTTTAAAATGTTATTGCCAATATTGTTGAGTTGCGCTCCTGGGACGACTTTATTTATAAGATAGTTCAATCGATTACATGAAATCAACTTTAACTTGAGAATATCTGTCAGAAAAAAATTATAGCATGTAATTCGTCTTCAAAAAGACAAACACATGACAGGATGACTAAAATTCTCCTGTTAGTGATTCCATAGTAAATTATGACGAAAAAACCAGGAAAAAAACCTCATAATACTATTCCGAAATGGTAAGTATTTGTTCGTGCATTTAGTTTACCTTCAATAAACACCAAAATTCTGATTTTATATCTTTTGTTATTTAAAAAACATAAATGATGTATCCTCTATATCTTACTGGCTTACTAATACTGGTATATTCTTATTAATAACTTCCTCTTTCAATATTGGTAACCAGATCCTACATTCTGCTGAGGACTTTGCGACACAATTGGCCTCATTTAGCATAATTGGAGCCGCTTCTTTGATTTTTCTTTTTTTACCATCCGTTTCATTTAGGACTACATTTGAATTATTCCATTGAATGTAGTCCTAAAAGAAACGGATGGTAAAAAAAGAAAAATCAAAGAAGCGCTAATTATGCTTAATGAGGCCAATTGTGTCACAAATTCCTCGGCAGAATGTAGTAGGATCTGGTTACCAATATTGAAAGAGGAAGTTACTAATAAGAAAATACCAGTATTGGTAAGTCAGGAGGACTTATAGAAGAACATATAGACGATACATCATTTATATTTTTTAAATAACGAAACATATAAAATCAGAATTTTGGTCTTTATTAAAGGTAAACTAAATGCACGAACAAATACTTACCATGTCGGGATAGTATTATGAGGATTTTTCCTGGTTTTTCCCCCATAATTTACTATGGAATCACTAACAGAAGAATTTTACTGTCATCATCTCATGTGTTTGTCTTTTTAAAGACGAATTACATGCTATGATTTTTTCTGACGGATATTCTCAAGTAAAAGTTGATTTCATGTAATCGAATGAACTATCTTATAAGTAAAGTCGTCCCAGGAGCGCAACTCAACAATATTGGCAATATCATAAGTCGTCTACTTTAAAATGCATAATGCATATGCATAATGCAAATGCATAATTGTCAATATTGTTCTTAAAGACGTATTTACCGTTATTTTTTAGCAAATATATCATTTTAAAGTATAATGTTCAATTTTTCGACTGTATTTCATTCGAAATAATATGTTGGCGATATTGCCAATCTTCTTCTTTTTCAAGTGCCGTCTTCGTTCCGAAGTTTGGCTATCATCAAGGCTATGCGTATTTTTGATGCTGCAGATCTAAACAGTTGGTAATTGGTGCAATTGTACCATTCTCTCAAGTTTTTCAACCATGAATGCCAATAAGGGTTGTAAATATCGCCAAAGATAAGTTTTTTTTAAATTTTCCAGTAAATGTGTAAAAATACTCAAGTTATTATTTTAGTAGTTTCTATGTAATTTCAAGTAGTTTATTAAATAGCTAAAGTGGTAACACCTTTTTTAATATGACCAACTATTTAACAAGAAATTTCTAAACCTTATCTTGGAATTATTATCTAACAGAAAAAACTTTAACGTAGTAAGAGGTACGTGTGAAATACCTTATTTTTAAGACCTCCTTGTAGTGTAGTTACCACCAATTGATCCTGAATAACGTGTTTCTTTTAGAACTTGAGATATGAACATACATTTTTAACAAACTGTTTCGAAAAAGTTAGGTAAAAAAATATACATCACAAAAAAAAAAGAAAAAATATCGATTTTTTCCTTTTAAAAATTAACATTTTGTTTTAATTATAAAAAATACATTTAATATTTCTTATAGTCTATCATTACATTGATTACGATCCTATCCCTTTTCTTTGCAATTCTTAATCGCTTTTTTATAAGTTTTTATATACGCGATACTCCTTTTCTTTCTTGGTCTGCTTTTTTTTTGTACTAGTATTGGTTTTTGTAAGATTATCATTTTAGGCATTCTTTCCTTTCCTTCTATTTTAGTGTGTCCTAAATGTCGTATTCTCTGTGCTTTTATTACTGTTGTTATTTTTCGCTCTTTATGTAATTATTCATATTCTTTATTAGTTATTCTTCTCCATTGTTCATCTATTTTTACTTTTATGTTCATTAATATTGCTCTTTGTATTTTGTCTTCCATCTCTCTAAAAGGTCTGATTTATTAAGCAGCCATATTTCGCATGCTGTAACGATTATTTCGCCTACCACAAATGGTATTACAATAGGAAGATGAAAATTGGGGAGAGAAATTACGGGGCTAGAGATAGGGTAAGCAACACCAACTAAAACGTTTGCGAACGGCTACTCAGGGTTTATTTGGAGAGCTGGGTCACGGTTAAGTGAATAACAAGAGGACTGGATTTGGGTTACTACAAAAAATGAAACAAAAAGGGGTACTTACATCAATATCCTGGAACAAACAGAACACAAGATGATTCTTAAGCTATTTGGAATCAGGACGCCGCTTAGCAGAATTTGCTGCTGGATAAAGGAAATGCTTTTCCTTCCTAAATAATAAAAAAAAGTGTTAGAAACGTTTTAAAAGAAATAGTACTCTTTTTTAGGGAAAAAAATTACATATTTGTTGTTGTCTCATCACAAACGGTTACAAATATAAATAGTAATACAAAATAACAAAAATCAAACTTTTACTATCGGTTTACAAACTCTAGAAGTTGGAGATACTATAAGAACTTACAATTGATAATGGACGATATTTTGTAGCAGAAATAAATTATTACAAATGAAAAATATCTTTTTTTCATGTATGCTATCTCTAACTATGCATAGAGGTTGACCTTTTTTAAAAAACAAAAAAAAAAGATTTCAATTATGATTAGATATGTAACGAATGTCAAAAAATAAAGCTAACTGTCATATGTCAATACTAAATTCTAAACTCTTTGAATAATTAATATGACAGCTTAGCCACACCGTAACATTTATAATTTTATCTATTACAAATTTTTCAACTTGTCATGAAAGCAATTATTGATGAAAAATGTCTATTTTTAATTTTAAAGTTCAACAAAAAAGTTACCTGAACTTCACTAAATGTTATACTTTTTTCATTAAAAATTCTGGGGTTGGAACTGCACTTTAAATTCATTGCAACTCAAAAAACTGCATCTCACACTGCGAAATAGCCTGGGATGACAACCAATAACAAACAAAATGAGGATGAAAACTGGGCACCTGGGACGCAAGCTTTGAAAACTCGACTTCTTAAAAACCCAAACACAATGGAATTATGTGGGTATCCTTCTAAGTTGTTGGAAACGCCGTTTTACAAATCTCTTAGATAAGAGACAGTATGCAAATAAAACAGTCACGTTACTTCCGACTAACCATGCCGCATCTGCTCTCTCTGTAATCGCAAACCTAACCTAACTTCACTTACTGCACAATAAACTGTTACAATACTACACATTTTTCTATAAAAAAAGACGAAAAACGAAAATTTATTACCAAGTTGACATAAAATTTGCACCAACACCGAAACCAACTGCCTTTGAGAACGGCTCTAGCGAGAATAATGTAATTCTCTTTAAAAATCATACGGCCAACTCAGTATAAACCAAAAACATATGGTTAAATTCCTATTTATTGGACGCGTAAAATATCCCAAAGCGGCTTCGATCAAAAGAATACCAAGGAAATACTCATTTGTGATATATAAACAAACTTTAAAATGTCTTTATTATCAACTTCAGCGATACAAAAAGATTAAAAAAATATTTTGGTATTTTAACATATACAAGGTGGTTAACGCAACTAACGCAACGCAAATATGATTTATTGGTTTTACATGAACCAAGAATATATGCGTTTTTTTTTTTTAATTTTATAAAGTAATAATATGTTGTCAAAAGGTTTTTAAATGTTTACAAATCCTTACCTAGTAAAAAAACTCGGAGATCGTGCACTTTATTTAACAAAAAATAAAAAGTTTGGCTTTTTTGTGGATTAGACCCCTTTTGCACCAGAGTGCCCTTAAATTATCATAGGAATATGGATAAGACCTAGAAAATAATGGAATTAAACATTATTAATGTTAAAAATAAGTTTTAAGAAATCACAAAGTCACAAAAATACTTAATATTTTAAGGAGAGGTGTAAATGAAAGGTTTAACATAGATATGTATCATATTTTTGTCGATTTTAAAGCGGCATATGACACTATCTTAAGACCAAGTCTTTACAACGCTATGAATGAGTTATGAATTTCAAAAAAACTCATATGTTTGATAAAAATGACAATGGCGAATATGCTATCAGCAGTAAAAATTCAAAACGATTCGTCAACCCCATTTGAAATACATAGATGGTTAAGCCAGGGAGATGCGCTGGCATGTTAGCTTTTTAATGTCGCATTAGAAAAAATTGTACGAGACGCTAATTTAGATAGCAGGGAAACAATATTTAATAGATCAGTCTAAATTCTAGCATATGCAGACGACGTGGATATTATAACAAGAGCTAGGGCGGAAACTGCGGAAATCCTAACCGAGCTAGTAGCGGCAGCAAAACGAATGGGGCTACATATAAATCAAAATAAAACCAAATTTATGGTGACTAACACAAACACATGAGCTGGAAAAGTTGACGCAAATTTAATAATCAATGACCAAAACTTCGAAGCAGTCAAAGAGTTCATATATCTAGGTACATCGGTTAACCCCAATAATAACACATTTGAGGAAATAAAAAGGCGAATAATAATTGCAAACAGGTGTTATCATGGTCTATCAAAGTACTTAGCTAAGAAACGTATGTCTCAAAAAACTCGTATAGAACACTCGGCTGTATAGAACACTGGTAGTCCCCGTTCTCACATATGGATCAGGGGCATGGACGCTAACTAAAACAGATGAATCCGCTCTATCGATTTGTTAAAGAAAGGTGCTACGCAAGATATTCGGAGTGGTCTGTGAGAACTGAATAGAGAGAATGGAGGCGTAGATATAACTTTAAACTGCAGAATATCTAAAAGCATACGTTTGGTGGTAAAGATATTACCACTATAATTAAGCGAAACCGCCTGCAGTGGGCAGGACGTGTAACCCGGGCCCCTGAATCGAACATGATAAAAAATATTCTAACAGCGCAACCCGTGGGAATGAAAAGAAGGGGTAGACCAAAGCTGAGGTAGATGGATGGGGTAACACAAGATGCTGATCGGAGTCGGCAACTGGAAAATGCAAGCAAGGGACAGAACAGAATGGCGTAGAAAGCTTGAGAAGGTCGAGGCCCTCTAAGGGCTGTAGCACCAAGATGATGATGATGATGATAAATGAAAGGAATTCCAGAAGATAGTGTTTTGCTTCGGTTATTGGACGACCACCGGAATAAAGATGATCTAGCTGAAGTATTTTCCTAGTTGTCCTCTTTTTAATATCTTGTAAGTAAAAAAAATCTTTGTATAAGTTTCCTAAAGTAAGGAATAAGGATTCCTAAACTCAAATCTGGTGCAAAATAACTTTTATGTTTACTTTTATGTATGTGGAATATTTTCTAATGAATTTTTTTACTTCAGTAATTTTGTCGTCACCCTGTATTATTTTCTGAATTAATTAGTCCTTTTTATCCTAGGGTGCAACTCCAGTTTGTGATTTTTTTTAAGTCTATTTACGTTACCATTAGAAATCTGAAAGATTTTCATTAAAAAAAGGTTTGCATATAATGGGCGACTACTAACTGCCCCACGAACTACCTGGGGCTTTTAATCCGAAGTACCTACTGCCTCATCGCCGAGAAAGTTGGGGATTAAGTCTTAATGACCGGAAATTCCAAATTTGATCATAGTTGAAAGTAAGAATATAAATATTTTCAGTTATTCACTTCAGTTGCAAGTATTACGGTATAGTTTTGTGTTTAACTTTTAAATGGCGAATCCAACGACTATGTTTAGTCAAAGGGGAGAACTGTTATTAATAATTAATGAATATAAATATTCAAAAGCCCATGTCTCCAAAGATGGAAAAGTTAGATGGCGATGCATCAAAAAAGGCTGTCAACAAAAAGTGTACACAAAGGAAGGTGATGAAAATTATGTTATTCTTGAAAAAGCATCGGAGCATAATCATGCTCCAGATATCCACGTAGACCGGCAAATTTTTAGTAATTCTACAAAGAGAAAAGCTGAAAAAGATATATGTGAAAAACCTTTTAAGATTGTCCACAAGGAATTGAGAAAGGAAAAATTCAGCAATTTACCGCTGACGACGAAAGACATTTCTTGCGTTCAAAGAAATATCTATGATACAAGACAAAAATCCACATCATCATTGCCCAAGTCACAGGAGGAAGTTCTATAAGTGTTAGTGAACTTTAAAATTTAAAAACAAATACAGGTGAAAACTTTTTATTATCTACGAAATCTAATTCAGCAATTTTTAGTTGTTTCACAAATCTTTACTTTTTGTGTAATGTAGATTCTTTGTATGTAGATGGAACTTTTCAATACTGTTCTAAATATTTTTGTCAGATGTTTACTATACATGGGTACAAAAATGGTTTTTATGTTCCTCTAGTATTTTGTTTGTTACCAAATAAATCACAGCAATCGTACAAAAGTACTTTTGATACATTAGTAACAATATGTACAGATTTGAATTTAAATTTCAAACCGAAGCGAATAATTTCTGATTTTGAAATAGCAATTCAAAATGCAGCCAAGTTAGTGTGGCCCGACATTATTATTTTTTGTTGCAAATCTCATTTAACACAAAATTGGTACCGAAAAATTCCAAATTTAGGTTTGTCCTCGGAATATAAAAATCAAACTGTTATTGGAAAATATTTAAAATTGTTTTTCGGCATTCCTTATTTACATCCAAATGATGTTGGTGACTTTTTTCTGATGAACTTTTTAATATTATGCCAGAAGATGACAGAGTTTTGCAATTTTGTGATTACCTAGTTGATAATTATTTAACGGAAGATTCAACATTTCCACCTTACATATGGGCTTCAAATTCATCATCTCTTATATTTACTACAAATGCATGTGAATCATTTCACTCGAAATTTAACGAATGTTTTTATAAATCACATCCTGACATATTTAACATTTTGTTAAATTTTCAAGCAGAAGTATATGTGAAAATTAGAACTGCACATAGATTCGAAAAAAAAAACTTGATAAAACGGCTAAAAGAAAAGTTGATTTTATTGAAAATAGGCTAAATGAATATTACGTTAATCAAAACATTACTAAATTGGACTTAATAATGCAATTATTATGCAGCTAACTTTTAAAATCTAAAATAAAGTGTTGACTCTTACTTATTTGAATCACTAGTCTGACATTAGAATTCAGCATTGTTATTGTTTAACTGTAGTTTTTGTTATTGTATATAAGTTAATGTAGATTTATAAATAAACTTTATTCGATTACTTCTATTGTTATAGTTTCATTATTTAATCATTTAAAATTTTCGCTCGTGCTTTGGGAATTGGGTTCCTTTTTGAATACAAGAAAGTAAAATAAAAACTATATTATGTTCACAAAAATATTATCTAAGTACGTAGGTAGCGTGGGGCAGTTCGTAGTCGCTTTTAATCCTACTATAAAACTTAACCCATTAAAATCTAGGTAGCGTGGGGCAGTTCGTAGTCGCCGCATATAATATGCCTTAAGATTAATGTCATGTCAACAAGAGTTTTCGAAACGCTACCGGTGGAACCAAAGTGAAGTATTATCTTGCAACGCTTACATTTGTCTATGTTAGACTTTTCTATTAGAATCCTTAGTTTAAGAACTGACTATCAGCACATGTACATTTTTTTCTATATCCCAAAAAAGTATGTAGCAGTGGTACAAACGTTGTAAAGTAAAAGTCAGATGAATATTTTATTAAAATATTTCTGTGGGAGAACAGCATACGCAGGTGATATGGAAAACGTATTCAGTCTGTTTCCTGCGGCAATTGAAAGAGTAAATAAAAACAAATATCACGAAAGTCAATAAAAGTTAGACATGTGGTTTTTGTATTATATATAATCATATGGCTAATAAACAGATAGAACAAACTTAATTTCTAGTTTCCAAAAAATTTAAAATTTTTGGTCACTGAAGTATAAAATTTTTCTGTATCTACGATCCATAAAAATAAATCTAGTAGACAGAATCTATAAAAGATTTTCGTAATGGCAGTCTCATATATTAAGCTCGAAAATATGTTTTAAAGGATCATTCTAGTAATAAAAGGATCGCCAGAAGATAACGGATATCAAAAAACAATAGAATATACTTATTCGAGATCGAAGAATAAAAACATCAGTGTTGGAATAGTTAATAAAATTGCGTACACTGTTAAAAACTATAAATTTATATATGACAGGGAACTATTTTAAATGTGTCTTCTCATATTTTACTTTTTCACATAATTTGAATTTTTTCGGCTTTTTTCTCTTAGATTTTCTTGTATTACCATATTGTTCATTGCTGTTTACTTACACTATTCACTTATCTAACTTAGTGTCATATTTTACTCTTGTTATTTTTTGGAAAAGATGTATCTTTTTCTTTAAGCGTTATCTCCTAATCGGAGGTTGGATATCATTATCACTATCTTTTTTTACTGTTCCTGAAAAGCCAGTTTTTAAATTTTCCTGTCATCAATCTGAGCATTTCATGTCCCAGATATAGTAACTTTCTTATTTAATTTGTATTTGTTATATACGTATATATCTGGTATATACGTATTTCCTTTGGCCATCTCTCGCGATTTTTTTTTACGTTTTTGATATTCTAGGTTAACTTATCTATCACAAATTAAGAGATAACACAGTCACAACTGCTTGATGTCAAAGCCCTAACATCTGTTAACCTAGGTACCGATCACAATCTTGTTTTATGCAAGATGTTACTAGAACGTCCGCAATGAAACAGAAAACCCTCAATGCTCATCGAAAAACACAATATAGAGTCATTAGCAATGTAGAGTACAAAACCCCTTTGTAAAAACAGGATTACCAGCAAACTGAAGGAGATCGAGTTACAACCAGAATGGTTAGTAGAAGATACTTGGCAAAAAATCAGGAAATACAACAACCAAGCAGCAGAAGAAGCAATTGGAAAGCGAAAAATTAACACAAGGGCGATAAACCGCACCAAACCCTGGTTTTATTAAGAGGTAAAAGAACTCTCTTAATTAAAAGGCAAATGCTACCGGAGATATAAAAGCACACAATCAAAAGAAGCTCATATACTCAGAAGAAAAATATGTTCAAGTAAGAAATAAAATAAACGCAAGAATAAAATCAATCATAAGAGAACATTGGGCTAAATTCACCAGCAACATGGGCTACGACCTACATAGAGCCCAAACTAAAGTATGGAAAATGCTTCGGAACAGGAAAAAACTAGTTAACGAGTTCGTGCAGAATAAGGGAGTACCTACAGAGACATGGCCATAGCATTTTAAAGAGCTATATGAAGCTGAATAAACGCTGAATATAAACGAACACGAAGCATATACCTATAAGTGCTACAATCAGTGGCGAAGAGGTAGAAGCAAATATCCAGAAGCTAAAAAAGAGAAAATCATCTGAAACAGATAGTATATCCAATGAACTCTTAAAATATGGAGGCCCTGAACTTGCAAGTAAACTATCACAACTATTTAACAAAATCTTAAACGACACAAAAACACCAGAGGAATGGCATAAGAGCATCACAATCTCCATATTTAAAAAAGAACAAAAAACTTGCCCAAAAAACTACAGAGGAATCTTCTTCTTCGCGTGCCATATCAGAACTATACGACGTTGGCGATCACCATTGCGAAGGCTTCTCGATCTTCTGCAATATGGAATAGATATGGAAGATATGATTATTGTGTATATAAAATAACAGAGGAATAACCCTCTTAAATACAAAGATGACACTTTTCACGAGTATTCTTAAGGATAAATTGGAAATTCAACTCACTAATGCTGAAGAAAAACAAGGTTTTACAAGAGGACGGTCTATAACAAGGACAGTATTCATAATAAAACAAATAAAAGAAAAAGTTATAGAGTTAAGCATGCCAGCGTATATTTGCTTTATTTATTTAAGGAACGCAGTTAACACGGTTTGCCTGGGAGACATTCTAAATATATTAATAGAAAATAAAACACCGACCAACATAACATTTTAATCCATAACTTAAATAACAACAATGTAACCAGTAAATGAAAATATTCCAACACCAAGAGGAATTAGACACGGCGACAGTTTAAATCCCTTCTTGGTAAACCTACTCATGGGCTAAATTATAAACAAAGTAACATCTCTCAATCTCGGATACAGAATAGGCAACAAAATAATTGGTATGGTGTGTTACGCAGATGATGCAGCAGTTATTTCCGAATCAAAAGATGATCTTCAGAGACAGCTCTTTCAGTTCTTTCAAATGAGCCGCCAACTAAATATGACCATTAGAACAAGATATGCAATTCAGATATCTGGGCATAGATATATTAAACACACACGACCCAGTCAAGGACCTAAGGAGTCAGATCAACAAAGCATCCGCATTGTCAGGATGTCTGCGGGAGATAGTCTGGTCTAGGAAAACCCTAAGAACAATAGTAGGCAAAACAAGAAGAGACAGGGATATGGTGAAATCGTGTAAGACGAATTGATGAGAATAGACTCCCAAAAATTGCCCTAGAAAATAACCCGCCCGTTTCAAGACCTCCCAGAAGACCACCTAAAAGATGGAAGGATAGTAACTATCCCAACTGTTGGCAATCTACCTTCCAGGAAATTAACTAGAGGCAGCTTCACAATTTTAAACAGACCGAAAGATCTCCATATTGTAGTATCACAATCGGCAACATCTTAGAACTCTTAGTCAGTTCTAATCGAAGGTGTTTGTTGCAGAGAATTGTTTTTATTTTTACAAACGCATTTCTTACTGTTTCTGTCCTAGCCCCTATGTTGTGTATTTATAATTTTCTGATCTACAGTAGGTAGATCTCTCAAATATATGATTGTTTGAATGTTTATTTTCCTTGTTATCATATGTTTAGTCTCTTTTATTTTTACTTAGCTTTTGTATTTTATCTTGTTTAACAATAGTACAAAAGTTGTTTATCAGAGTTTGCCATAATATTCAGTTCAGTTATATTTCAATTATTTTCCCACATTCGTAAGGAGAGGTACGGATACGTACATAAATGTGTGCGTGGCTACAGAAGGAGTAGTAGCAAAAACAAAAGATTGGTCAGTATTGCCAGACTACACCGGAACCGAACATCGATACATCGGATTCTTAGGCAGTATAATAGTATAATATGCCATTAAGAGATAATCAGGATACTATACTGGTGATTTGCGGGCATTAAAGAGCTCAGAGATGAATTTGTAGTTATAAGCACAAGGATTACGAGGACGAGGACAAGAGCAGGGATAAACCCTGTTGCTGTCGAGAAAATACAGCAAACCAGAATAGAATACCACGCACGAAAAAACGAACGCATTGGAAAAAACTGAGTAACAAGATGGATAAGGACATCTTTGGTCAGGTATATAGGATCGCAAATAAAAAGTTCCATGCGTACCCCTCATACGACATGAAGCTGGACAAAAAGCTTGAGACACAAGAGCTATTTCCGTCCTGCAAATGGCATGTAGTGTGGAGGGACGAGGGAGCTGACCATATATGAATTAGTCTAGGCATTGGATACACTCAAAACGCGTGAGTTCTGTGGACTAGAACAAATACCACCCGAAAGTGTAAAAGGTTGATGACGCAAGAAGCCTGGTAGCTTTTGAAGTATATAAATGCATTGGTTGAAACACAGGCATTTCCTGAGTCTTCGGGGATATCAAGATTGATGCTGCTTTTCAAAACTGGGGAGAAGTATCGCCCTATGTACTTACCGTAATGCATCGGAAAGTTGTACAGTAGGGTACTGCGAGGACAGATTAATGACACGACTGAAAAATTAGGAGGCCTATCCCCGAGAGAGTTCGGATTCTGTAAAGGAAGGAGCACAATTGGCGCAATTTTAAGTGTACTCCAGGCATTGCACAACATTGGTGTCAAATAACGCTGGCTGGCTCTATTGCTCTTGAAAGAGGTGGTGTGAGCATTGGAGGTGAGGGAATGTCCTAGCTATCTGATGAATGTGATGGCGGAATATCTTTGAGGGAGAAGGATAAGGGCTGAGAAGGGCACTCTCGCTGATGTAACAGCTGGAGTCCCACAGGGATCGGTCTTAAGTCTGACGCTATGAGACCTGCCACATGACGGAGTAATGAACTGCAAAGATGGAGAAGGTATAACGCCTTTCGCCTTTGCTGACGAAACTCGTTGTGCTGGTGGTAGCGGGAGACTACCCGATGCCAATATCCGGCAACATTGTGAAGTACTGAATGACAGATCATGGACTGGAACTCGCGACAGAGAAGATCAAAGCCAATATTCTAAAGGGTAAACAAAATGACAAGGTATGGATCCCCAAATATGCAAATATCTGGGAATGACGTAACATTAATATGGTGGATAGGGGAGCATATGTTCAGCTGTACTGAGAAGGGTAATGCCCAACATAGGGACTCTACGCGGTGTTGTGGAGTCTGTTATCCTTTACACGGCACCAATCTGGATTGGTGATAACAACACCGACCTCTAAGGGGCTTATGATACAATTGAACAAAACAAGTCTATTACGAGTAGCATGCGCCTACAAGAATATATCAACAACCTTGTAAATGATCACAGGTTGCGTTTCTTTGCATGTGTTTTCAGTAGAAAGGAGATATCTGTATGAAAGACGAAACCATTTGACTATAGACATAAGAAAAGAGCAAAGAGAAAGATCAATGAAAAGATGACAGGAAGACCAAAACAGCATGGAAGACGTTGCCCAGTTGACTAAGTTTTTTTTATTGGAGTCAACTTCAATGGCAAGTTCAGCAGGTGTTTTTTTTTTGTTCGGACATTGGCCTATTTTAAAAAGCTGTAATTAATAGTTTCTTATATCTGAATGGCTCCCAAAGTACCATTTTATTATTTGAACTCTTTCTACAGTTGTTTAAATAGTCAGCATATTAAATTTTTATTTTTTCGTCGAGTAGCTACTTTTTAAATAAATGAGAGATTTTAAACAGTGGGGAATTCGATCTTAAACAATCAAGTTTATCTCTCGGTATAACGCTTTACTGTGGGCGTTAATGCACAATGTAAAGGTAAGGCTAGGGAGAAATAGGATTTTAATGTCTGCCTATTAAGTGGAAACGTAATGTTAGTAGCTCTGTTAGTTATCTCACTAATTTTGTAAAACCAACTATTATCTAACTTTTATCAAAAATTAACACATATCTGCAATGTCACAATAATAAATATTTATTTTTTAAATGTGTTTAATTTTTAGAAAGATGCCTGTTAATAGTAATTTCTCTTTTTTTAGATGTTGGCTAGACGAATCTAGTTTCAGTCATTGGTTTCTCAGCATCCCAGTATTGATAATCTTAGGAGTATGCACAGGTAAGAAATGCATGTATATGAAAATTATGTAAACAATTATAATAAAAAAATAATTTAGTACATGAGGAAATGTTGATGAAAGTAAAAATCTATTACAACCAGGCCTGCAAAACATTTTTATATTAAGAAAATCCTTTTTAAAGTAGTATCGAAATAACTTTTTATTTTCATTTTTATTTAATTTACTTTTATATTTATTTACTTCTTTTTTTAAATAAACGTAAACTGGAAGAAACAGTATTAAGTTACCTATTTAATTATTATTAATAATTTTACCATTCAAATAATGAATTAACAAATTGATAAAACGTTGACAAAATTTAATCTATATCGCACATCGGCAACAACACTGCCACAAGTCGAAATTTAGTGTTGTTTGAAACTTTTGTCAGCATCACTATCGAAAAGATATTTTGTCTTATAAGCTCTTGATGGCGACTTATGTCTATTATAGCCATAACTATTTTTGTAGAACTCTATTCAGCAACAATGTAACAACTCACTTATGATAGTATTGCAGTAATATTTAGATGTACATTTTTTTCAAATTAAATGTGCTATACTACTATTATTTACTAATAGCGGTAGGTCTTGACAACAACACTGTCACATTATTCTGAAAGCCACAATGTGATGTATTTTCTGTTTATTAAAAAAGTGGTTTTTGTAAATTTGTCATAGAAAAATGACTGATCGGTCAAAATAGCTGTCAGGAAATAGAAATTATAAAACAATTTTTATGAAAGAAAATAAAAGTTATGGGAATGTCACCATTTTCTCACGAATTTTTAGAAATGAATTTAATATCTCATTTTTTCATTCTAAGAAAGATCAGTGCGGTACGTGTGAAGGGTATAAAAATGTGAAGAATAAGGTTCATTTACAAAAAATTATAATCGTCATTTAAAGGAAAAAGATCTGTCACGTATTAAAAAGGATAAAGATAAGCAAATAAGCAGTTCTCCAGACACCTTGAAGGGACATCAACTCCTTTTATTATAAATAAAAATAAGTACGTTTACCTTTACTATATTTGGCTTATTGAATGGTTATATTATTGAATTCTTTCTGTTACATTTGGCACAAAGTAGAACGTAACCGTGTATCTAACCGTATGTTAGATACACGGTTACGTCCTATCAAGATAGGATCATGTTTAAACTTATTTCTTAAAAATTAAGGCTCTAAAGGCCTTCGTGTTAAATTATACTGCGGCAATTGCTATGGTTAAAATAAAAACAAATTTTTAACCTCGTTACAGTAAGCAAACTCGATATTGCAAACTCGATATTCCTTCGATCACTTTTTTTGGTTGTTGGTTATACGCCAAATAAAGGGGACAACTTCTTCTTCTTCTGGTTTCTATCCGTTTCGGATATTGAAAATAATATTGGCAATCATAACCTTGCTCGCTGCGGCTCGAAACAGCTCCATTGAGGTTTTCTTAAACCATGTTCTTAAATTCCGCAGCCATGATATTCTCCTTCTACCGGGTCCTCGCTTACCTTTGACTTTACCTTGCAATATATACTGTAGCAGGGAGTAACGGTGCTGATTTCTTATAACGTGTCCCAGATATTGCAATTTTATGCGTTTGGTCGTAAACACAATCTCTGGTTCCTTCTTCATTTTTCCTAGAACTTCCTCGTTCGTGATCATTGCTGTCCATGATATTCTCAGCATTCTTCTATAAAGCCACATCTCAAATGCTTCAAGTTTTTTAATAGTGGTGTCTGTAAGCGTCCATGCCTCCATCCCATACAACAACACAGAGAAAACATAGCATCTCAAATGTCTCATTTTTGTATCAAGGGATATGTTGTGACTTTTGAAGATGGCGCTCATTTTGTTAAAGACCGTTCTTGCCTTTCTTATGGGGCACTTTATTTCCTGTAAATTGCTCCACTGTTCGTTAAAAATAGTTCCCAGGTAACAATACTTTTTTACTCGCTCTATCTGCGTCCCATTAATATATAGATGAGCCCCGTTTATATTCTCCTTGCTGATAATCATTTGTTTCGTTTTGTGGGTATTAATGTTTAGTCCGTACTGTTGACTGTACTCGTTTATTCTGTCCATTAGCCTCCGAAGTCCCTCTAAAGTATCTGATATCACCATGGTGTCGTCGGCATATCTAACATTGTTTACTCTTTCGCCATTTAGAAGGATGCCTTCGTCTATTCCGTAAAGAGCCTCGTTAAAAATTTTCTCTGAGTACATATTAAATATCAACGGCGATAGGATACATCCCTGTCTAACTCCACGTAGTATTTTTATGTGATCTGTTTCTTCTCCGTTAATTTTCATGTATGCGGTCTGATTCCAGTAAAGTTCTGAAATTATTCTGAGGTCTTTGTCATCCAGGTCTGCCTCTTTTAAAATGTTTATCATCTTTTGATGTTGGACTCTGTCAAATGCCTTTTCATAGTCGATCAAGCACGCGTATACGTCGCAGTTAACGTCCCTGCATCTTTAAATCAGTACCTGTACTCCGAAAAGTGCCTCTCTGGTACCCATTGCGTTAATGAAGCCGAACTGTCTGTCCGATATTTTTTCCTCGCACTTCTTATAAATTCTTTTATGAATGACTCTAAGAAACAGTTACAACATATGGCTCACTAGGCTGATTGTTCGATATTCTTCGCAGTTTTTAGCCCACTGTTTTTTAGGTATCGCTATGAATTCTGATTCTAGCAAAGGGGACAACATGCACTCCCTAATTGAAAAACAGAAGAAACGTGTGCTAACGTGTGGTCCCATTTACACTTCTTCGCAGGAAATCTCTTTGCCTTCGTAAGTATCCTAGCTTCTAGTAATCTGCAAAGATAGCTGCTCGTTCCTCTTCACTGAAATTAGTGATACACTAAAACTTTCATCCACCGCAGGTTGGCCCATTTTCTCTGTAGCAATCTTCTTTTTCTTAGAGGAAGTTGATGTGTACGACAATCCTAGGTTCCTTCTTTCTTTCGTGATTTTTTGTGTCATTTTGCTGGATCAGATTTTATCTACTTAATATTAGGTATTTTTTGCATGTTGATTGTTTTATTTTAATCAGGTAAAAAATCGGGATTATCGTCACTATCGGTTGCAAACGGATCTTCTTCGGAACTTTCATGGCCTCCTTTGTCCGTGCTTGCGTATTCTTCCAAGATATACTCCAAGGTACGATAGTCAGGGATCTTGTCACTTTCAGCAACATTTTCTGCTTCCTCTTTAGTACTAGCCTCTACAAACTTACCTTCTAAAATTCATAAATTAAAATTAAAATTCACAAGGAAAACAATTCCTGTAGCTCGCTGTATACCACGTATCACAAAAAAGAGGTTAATATTCGTAAATGGGTATATTTATTTAAAAATGGACAAAAGTCAGTACGAAAAACTGGAGACCACAATTGCTAACATAAAAAATAAAGAACTTACTATAATATGTGGCGACTTTAATGCAAAAGTTGGCAACACTACACAAAATGACGACTTAAAGAATGTACAGGGAAAGTTTGGCATAGGGCAGAGAAACGAAAGAGGAGACCGTTTATTCGAATTTGCTATTACAAACAACTACTCTATCATGAATACTCGATTTAAACACAATGTTCGTCGACTTTATAAGTCTTCAGGAAAATTCATTCAAATAGTCAGATCATATCCAGGGGCGATATGCGGATCCGATCATACTCTCCTCGTAGCTAAAGTAATGCTTAAACTTAAAGCACCCAACAAACAAAGAGAGATAAAGAGGATAGAACTAAGAAAGAAAGACGACCTTCTACAGGAAGTAGTGGCTCGCTCCAAAAGTATGCCCTCTATTCGTAACGGAACATCACAAGAAATATGGGAGACTGTTAAACATTGCGTAACAACACCAGTGGATCGCTCAAATAAAAATAATCCGGTGAAACAGAAACACTGTATAACAGATGAAACTCTTAAAATAATTGAGAATAGAAGAAATCTTTGTAAAAGTGGTGTACATAGTGAAAGGGAAAAAGCTAGTTTAAGAAACCTCAATAAAGAAATAAAACGAAGATGTAAGGCCGACAAAAGACAGTACTATCAAAGTATATGCAAAGAAATTAAGAGACATGGTCAGAATAATCAGCCGAGAGATCTATTTAGAAAAATACGCTACCTGACAAGAGACTTCAGAGCCAGAACCTGGGCCATTGAAGTTAACACTGGAACTCTGAGAACAAACAGAGAAGACATAGCAGAGACATGGAGATCGTATTGCAGGGACCTATATAAAGATGATCAACGCCAAGAGCTTGTTAGTCAAATCTCTGACGAGGTGGAAGAAGAACCTGATATACTCAAAAATGAAGTAAGACAGGCTATCAACAAGCTCAAATATAACAAAGCACCAGGTGCAGATATGATAACAGCAGAAATGCTTAAAGTCACAGAAGAAACCGGCGTAAAGTTACTTCATCTAAATCCACAACGAAAAAATTCCTGTAGCTGGCTGTATACCACGTATCACAAAAAAGAGGTTAGTCTTTGTAAATGGGTATATTTATTTAAAAAAAAACTCTTAAAAGGGCTACATCAATACAACAAACGTTTTCGGACCACACAGTCGATCATCCCATTGCCCACATCCATTCCATGATCACAGTTATTTTACAACACAATGTACAATCTTTTATAACTAAATGTAATTTAAAGGGTTTTTACCCTAGTATTTTGGTGGCTCAGGCATAATGACCTAGTAAGTATAACCATCTTTTGCTTTTCAACCATAGTCAAAATTTCATAATCTCGTTTGTTTTAACTAAATAGTTTATACTTATTTTTAGGCATTTTCCGATTTTAAAACCTGATGATGGACTGTGTGGTCCGAAAACGTTTGTTTTATTGATGTAGCCCTTTTAAGGGTTTTTTTTTAAATAAATATACCCATTTACAAAGACTAACTTCATCTACTCTGTAACCAAATATGGCATTCCAAACAATGGCCTGAAGACTGGACAAAATCTACAATAACGACCATACATAAAAAAGGCAGCTTCCATAAATGCGACAATTATAGAACTATCTCTCTTATATCTCATGCCAGCAAGATAATGCTACATATAATCAATGAGAGACTGAAAACATTCCTTCAAAGAGAAATTCCACAAGAGCAAACTGGATTTACCAAAGGTAGAGGCACTCGAGAACACCTGCTGAATATAAGACAGATAATCGAAAAATCTAGGGAATTCAACATCCCACTATACATCTGTTTCATAGATTACCGTAAAGCGTTCGACAGGATCAAGTGGAGACACTTATGGTGAATACTAAAAGAAGTAGGCGTACCACAACATCTAATTACGCTTATAACTGAACTATATGAACACACTACTGGATCAGTTAAAGTACTTGACACACTTTCGAATGAGTTTCATCCAGAACGGGGTGTCAGACAAGGATGTATACTATCTCCACAATTATTCAACATATATGGGGAGTATATTACGCAAAGAGCACTTGAAGGATGGGAAAAGGGCATCTCGATAAATGGTCATATACTAAACAACCTACGTTTCGCAGATGACACAGCCCTTCTTGCAAATAGTCAAGCAGAGCTGATGGAACTTACGAAATACGAAATACAAAATACGAATACGACTGATCGAAAAAGAAAGTCAAATATTTGGTCTGCAATTAAACATATCAAAGACAAAGATTATGATAGTGGATAGACTACACAACAGTCATCCACACATAACTACAATTGACCGGTTCGAGGTTGTGAGCTCATACTTATAACTGGGATCACTAATCACAAACACAGGGTCAATACAAGAAGAGATTAAACGTAGATGTGATCTAGCAAAAGTTGCCACAGCAAAAATGACCAAAATATGGAAGGACCGTCAAATTTCAAGAGCGATAAAGATGAGGTTAATCAACTGTTTATTATTCCCAATACTGACCTACGGATGTCAATCTTGGTCTCTAAGACAATCGAAGAGAAAAAAGATAGACGCCACTGAAATGTTCTGTTGGAGACGAATGTTACAAATTACTTGGACCGATCGTAGAACAAATAATTCAATTTTAAGAGAGCTAAAAGTTAGCCAACGACTCTCTAGTAAAGTCCACCTCCAACAATTAAAATATTTTGGGCATGTTATGAGAGCAAACACAGAAAACATGGAAAGACTCATAATACAAGGAAAGGTAGAAGGCCGAAGATCACGAGGAAGATCCCCAAGATGGATAGATCAAATTACAGGAATATGCCAAAGACCTATGCATAAATTAAAAGAAATGACCAGAGACAGAGATCTCTGGAGACGGACAATACACGACATCACGTCGACCACTGCACTCCCCCTGGGGGGTCAGGATTGAAGAGAGAGAGAGATTTAAAAACCCTTAAAAGGGCTACATCAAAAAATTAAAATTAGTTTCATTCAATGGTTAAACAGGAGTAGTAGAACCTTTAGTCTATTTTAAACAATTAGAGATCACTTAATCTAATCTTTACTTTTAACAGTGACAGCAGTACAGATCTGCTCAGGATTAGTCTTAACTTCAATAGACTTCATAGCATTAGCCTCAACATATTCCGTCTCATCGACTACAGACTTACTGGTAATGGCCTTTATCGATTCACTAAAAATTTCTGTTGTCATAAGAGAACCAGACTAAATGAGCTCGTCTTCTGAAATAAATAACACACAAACAAGTTTTTTCTACTGAAATGCAAGAGCAATTAGACCTTCAGTCTGTCTTAAACAAATAAAAATAATAATTGAAACTAACCTTCAAATTCCATATGAACAACAGTGTCCATCTTCACATTTTTGATCTTAACTTCTATAACTATTGTAGCATTGATCTTAACATTACGAGTCTCCATTTCCATATACCTGTTGCTAGTAGGCTGACTAGATTCATTAAATAATATTGAGTGTGATGCTTAAAAGTGTTGACTATCTTTCCATCTGCTGGTCTTGGTATGTACAGTCTCCACTTCACTAGGAAGAGGGACTTTCTTTAGGTGACCAGACTTACTATCTTATACAACTTGCCAGTGCTCTGTATGTGACCCTCCTGTGTCCACATCGGAATTTGCTAAATTCATTACTTCTCTGTCTCTCCATTATAAAGAATCTGCAAATAATAAACTGATTTATATTGTTTTGCCATTAAATAAACTAAATCTTGTTAGGATTGTAACGTTAAGGTAATTGTTCCCAATAAATAATTTTTTTAGATTGTCCCATTTAAAAAGGTGTCACTTTAAGACATAAAGTAATAGAAATGGGCACGTGAGTATTATTAAGAAAAGCAACATTTTTTAATTAATATAATATGTAAAACTGTTAGATTTATATTTTATAAGCATAACATTAAAGAAAACTGGTACAATTTTAATATGTCACTTTTCAAGAAAATACTAGAAACAAGCCACAGAGCAAAATATTAGAAATTTTAAATGTATCGGTTTATTAAAAAAAATCATGTACTTAATCCGATAATGTCTCGTACTCAACTGAATTATGTCGATACACCAATAGACGAACCATCCGACCTTTACACGACGAAACTATTCGGAGTTTAGTTATGACCCTACGATCATAAAATTTTTCCAATTTTTGTTGTATTCAAATCGATATGACAAAATTTTGAGATGTGACACTTTTCTCATGCCTTAGCTCATCTAAGAAATAAATAGTTCTATTTTTAGCTCTATATTGCCATATCTTTTTCAAATAATCTTGTCTGCATAGCACGATTCCATTTTTGTCGAATAGCAACCGTTTCGAAATAGTTTCTTCCACGTTTTTGAAATTTAAAATTTAATTTTCGTAAGAGTTTGTGAAACGTGATTCTCTCGTTCAGTATTTACATCTCTTAGGACTTTGTAAATTCTAGGAATTTCATTACAGAAAAAAACATTGATGAACCTTTCTTCTGATAGCTGGCTTATCAAAGTCATCTACAGCATCTTTTGATTTTGAACGATTTTTGGCTCTTGTATCTATGTGATTTTTTTTGTTTTTTGCTAGGAAAACTTAATAAAGTGCTAAGAGTTGCCCAAAAAAATGTCATATTCTACATAAGAGTATTGTACCATGTGCTTGCGTTAAGACCACAAATAATAGATAAGTTAACTCTGCCTGCATTGCCCACTAGGTGGATCGAGTAGCTTAGTGGGTGATCTTGCCGGTCCCAAGCCCGAATAAAAAAGGAGGATTGTAGGGTTAGGTTAGCAGCCTGCCATATATAAAAATAAAAAAAAAAGCTTAAAGAACCGGTGACGAGCCTCAGACTAGGACAGAAAATATGGTAACGACAGAGGCGAGAAAAAAGACGACGAACTGGAAAACGGAAAATGTAATGAGAGTGGCGACGTGGAACATAAAAAGCCTAAATAACCGAGAACAGGAAATAGAAAAAGAGTTGAGAGAATATCAAATAGATACCTGCGACCTACAGGAAACAAAGAGAAAAGGTAATGGACAGATGCGGCTTGGAAAATATTTACCAATATATAGTGGGGCTCCAAAACAAGAAAGAGCAAAGGAAGGTGTAGCAAATATAAATCAATAATAAGACAGATAATAACGTACGCAGCAGATACGGCGAAAACACAAATACTGCTGGAAACAACAAAAATGAAAGTCTTACGAAAAATAGTATACCAAACTCTAAGAGACAGAGTAAGAAGCGAGAAAATACGAGCGAGATGTGATATAGAGAAAAGAAACGCGTGGACCAAAACAAGAAAAGTGAAATGGAATCAATACATCGAAAGAATAACAGAAAATAGAATAATACGAATAGCAAGAGACAAATCGCCAAATGGAAGAAGATCATTGGGACGACCGAGGAAAAAAATGGTCAGACAACGTCAATTAAGGCTTAAAACCGAAGTAAAACAGACATTAAGCTATTTATAAAGTAGGAATAAGAAGAAAAAGAAGAATAGATAAGTTGGTTTATTTCTAGCCACAACAGATAGAAGAAGATCTGTAAGACGCCTTAGGAAAGAGTGGAAAGAGCTATTCAGAGAAAGTCTGAAGAAAATCTGAAGATCTGTTAGACAATGAAAAATAGTGGCACACGACCGACAGACATAGAAGGCAATAGGAAATGCGGCAAGGACTCACGAATAGTTATTACGTCATTGATGATGATAATGATCTATTCCAAGCCATTTTTTTCAATTAGTAAGTTAAAAATTTTTAGTTTGTTTAATTTTTATTAAAAGTTAAACTGAAACAAACCATGAAGTGGAGATATCCAGGAGTGGCTAGTATACCTGTTGAATACAAAGCACGTGGTGGTCGTGTGTATTAGGGTATAAAATATTTTTATACCTTAATACACACGACCACCACGTGCTTTGTAATTTTTATTGTTAAATGATTTACTTACTGTATTAATGTTCTTCTTCATCTTACATATTTTATATTCATATCAGACATGCCAACAACTCCACAAGACAATATTGTGATTAATGAATATAAAGAAGAAGTTGGTATTTAATTATTTTTTCGGTATCTATATGTATTCTTCTTGCTGACTGGTGAGCAACTATTTTTATAAAGAACAAATAATGTCAGACGCTTAACCATTTTATATAAATAAAAAAACTGACACGTTTGCACGAACGAAGTAAAAAATATTCTACTTTTCAAATAAAAGTGCCTTTAAAGCACTTCTGTGTTTATTATGAGTATTATTTTTTCCTGTATTTGTCACGTCTCAAATAAGAAAGTTAGGCTTTCAACAATCTGTGTTATTATTTTTCTTTCCAAATAACATATTTTTGTAAAGTAATAAAAACATACGAGAATAACAGGAGTAAATGTTTAGAGTGGCTGAACAGTATATGGTCTTGTTAATGGAATATAAACGATCTTAAGGTTATAAAACTTTATTATGTAATATTTTGTTCATATATTTTATACTACATCGGTAAAATGAGGCATTAAACGTTAAAGTCGTTAAATTAACCTACTTATTAATTTATAAAATGAATGATCAAATTATAAGAGTCATCTTTATGCCTATTAACATCTGTTTATAGAATAAATTATAATTTAGTATGCAAGGCTCAGGACGAATAACTCAAATGTTATATGTCATTTTCTCGATAAAACAAACTATTATTTTTTAGAATGAGATTAAATGGCTATATTTTAAATTTAACCCCCTGTTAATAACGTGAGTGACATACGTCACTCCGTCTATTATTATTCTATTATAATATTCGGTAGGTGTCAGCGCTACCGAAACTTCAGTACCTTTCAAGAGTAAGTGAATATATGACGTGGTTGTGCACATTTAGTTGCCAAGCATTTCCACAAATCCTTCAGTGGTTAGTGGTATTACTACAGGGAGTTAAAAATTGGGGACAGAAATTGCAGGGCTAAGGATAGGGTCAGCCAAACAAACCGAAACGTTTGCGAACGGCTATTCAGGGTTTGTTTGAAGAGCTGTGTCATGGATAAGTTAATGAAACAACGCGATTGGATTGGAGTAACTACAAAAATGAAGTAAAAAGCTGTACTTACATAAATCTCCTGGACAAACACAACACAAGAGGGTTCTTAAGCTATTAAAAGTAAGGACGCCGGTGAGTAGAATCTTCCTGCTGGCTAGAAAAATAGTCTTTGTTTTCTAAAAAATATAAAAAAAAAGGTTAAGAAACTTTAGAAAAGGAAATAATACTCTTTTTTAGAAAAAAAATTACATATTTATTGTTGTCTTTTAACAAACAGTTACAAATATGAATAGTAATACAATATAACAAAAAACAAACTTAATATAACATACTATCGATTTACAAACTCTAGAAGTTGGATTCACTATAAGAACTTACAGTTGTTGGTAAGTTCGGGAGATATTTTTTAGCAGAAATAAATTATTATAAAACATTATCTCAATTATGATTAGGTTGTACCAATTGTCAAGAAAATAAAGCTAGCTGTCAGATGTCAATATTAAATTTGAAAACTTCGAGAATAATAATAAATATGACAGCTAGGCCATACCCTAACACTTATTATTTCACTTTTTGCCATTTCTCAACTTGTCATGAAAGTAATTATAGATGGAAAATGTCTATTTTTACTAAAAAGTTACCTGAATTTCACTAAATGTTATTTTTTTTTAATTTCTGGAGTGGGACTGGGCTTAGATTCACCGCTATACTAACAACTACGTCTATAGTCTGGAATGATGACCTGGGACAAACACAATGAGGGTGGAAGCTGGGCACTGGGACGCAAACTTGAAAACTTGTCTTCTTAAAAATTTGCCTTTTTACAAATCCCTCAGATGAGAGACACACAAAACAAAACAGTGATTACTCTTTTAAAATCTGACACATAACATTCGAGTATAAATCACTTTTTTAGAACAAATTTGCTGGTTTCTCCAGACTACCCACACCGCATTTGCTTTGTATAAAATATCTTCCAAACCTGAATTTGACCTTACCACAGTCTGTCTACCGGCTTCCACCGTTTCCTTTTACCCCTCTATAAGTCGAAGGGACTAGCCAATCAAAATTCTTTTCAAAGACGCGTTATATGACCTTCATCATTCCTAGCTTTTAAAATTGCAGAACTAAGACGTAACATAAACCAAATATAATCATATTTTTACTTCTCAGTTGAAATTGGAATTTTTCCAATGTCTTTAGAGGCTTACGTCACGATATAATCAGAGACTTAGCGAAATTTTAAACATAGCCCAGGAGCGTACCAAAAAAAAAATTATACCTTAAATATTCGATAGTTATAAGGAACTTATACATGCTACAATACTAAATTTTTTAGCACATATTGGTAATACTTACGAATCCTAATTAATAATGATAATAACTCGTGATTTTTATTGGATCTTACTTTTTTTAGAACAAAATGGAGAATTTGAAGAATTCGTACAGCTGAAAGAAGTAACGATCCTGACGTTTGCTTAAAATGATTCGAGGAGCTGAGTGATAATAAGGATGGACCTAATACTGCCGATGAAAGTGATTTTGAAGAAGTAGACCACGTGACTGAAAGCGAACGTAATACGGCTTCCGAACAAGAAGCAGACGAAACTGACAGAAATGATACTAGTGAAAGTGAAAGTGAAGAAATTGACAATCGAGCGGAAAAGTATTAAACGGGAAAAGTTGAAACAAAATGGAGGAAAAAATGCCCTGTGAAAAACGTACGAACTCGTTTACATAACACAATAAAATGCCATTTGCCAGGACCAAAAGAGAAAAAAGAAATGATCCGAGAAGCTGAGTGATAACGAGGATGGACCTAATACTGACGACTAAAGTGATTTTGGAGAAGACCACGTGACTGAAAGTGAACGTAATACGGCTTCCTAAGAAGAAGCAGACACAAATGATAGAAATAATACTAGTGGAAGTAAAAGTGACAAAATTGACAATCGAGCGGAAGAGTATTAAACGGAAAAAGATGAAACAAAATGGAGGAAAAAAAGCTCTGTAAAAAATGAAACGAACTCGTGCACGTAACATAATAAAATGCCATTTGCCAGGACCATAAGAGAAAAATAGACTGAAATTAACATTTAAAGTGTTTTTTAGATGAGATGTGGTTAAACACAGTAGTTTATTGCACCAATATTTATATACATAGAATACGTAAGAATTCGAGCATTTATTGGTTTGTTGTTCCTTATGGGTTATTTGCGATAATCCAGGAAAAACTTACACAGTTTCTGGTATAATTCAAAGGGAAATGGTCTGGAATCTTGCTGCGTATCTATGATTTAATTCAGATTTCTTGATATGATGCTAACGGTTTGAAAGTGTTATTGATAGAGTAAAGTGAAAAGTCGTTGACAAATTAGCACCAATAAGAAATGTGCTGGAACTACTTTTACACAATTGTCAAGCTTACTTTTTACCAAGTGAGTACCTCACAGTGGAAGAACAACTTCTAGCATTTAAAGGTTGATGCAGCTTTAAGCAGTTCATACCGAGTAAGTAGGCTAAATATGGTCTTAAAGAATTTCCTTTTACTGATAATAAGACCTCTAAGAGCCTACACGTTGAATTTGGCAGCCTATGAGGTATGCAGTCAGAAGATCCGTATCAAGTAAGCAACTCGGGTAGAGAAGTTGTGTTGCATTTAGTTGAACCAGTATCTAGATCTAATCAAAATATCACAGTCGATAACTTGTTCACCACTACTGCTTTGGCAAAAAAGCTTTTACAGAAAGAACTAACTCAATACTAGGAACGATGAGAAAAAATAAACTGTAAATACCAAAGGAATTCCTTTAAATGCGAAACAGAGTGGAGCACTTCTCAGAAAAAACAAGGTTGTACTAGTTTTATCCACATTTCATTCCACCATTTATATAGATAAGTCTACTGGAGATAAAAATAAACCTGAGGTCGTGACTTTTTATGTGACCAAAGTTGGGGTCGACCTGGTTGGCTAGTTTTGTCAATATTATAATGTTGCGCGCAACACTGAACGTTGGGCGATGGTACTGTTTCACAATCTGGTAAACATTTCCGCAATTAATGCTTAATATTTAATAGGAGTCAGTAATTTTTTTAAGCTTACCACAAAAGTCCTAACCAATAAAATCAATAAACTAACAATTTTATCAGATTAACAACAAGGATTCAGATCCGGAAGATTCTGCGTAGAAGCCGTATTTATTCTAAGACAAATCACAGAAAAATCCATCGAGTACAATAAAACAGCATACCTATGTTTTATAAACCTAACAAAGGCTTTCGATCGCATCCCTCGAAAACGTCTTACATCTACTGTATAAAATAAATATACCAATCAATATTATACAAACCATCAAAAAGATCTACAACCAAAATCGAATACAGGCAAAGATAAATGGAAAACTAACACATTGTAAACCAGTACAAAGCTGAGTCAGACAGGGTGACTCGTTGAGCCCACTTCTCGTTAATTTAATAATGGACGAAATAATATAAGCAGTACGTAAAGGTCACGGCTACAGAATGGGGAACAAAGAAATCCAAATATGTTATGCAGAAGACGTCGCATTAATCGCCGAGACAGAAGACGAGCTCCAAAGATTAACACTTCAATACAACAGCTAAGAAATACAATATGATAACATTAGCAGACAAAACCAAATGTATGACAACATCTAAATTCCCACTACGGTGTAAAATCAAAATTGATGGGAAAATAATAAAACAGGAAGCAAGATTTAGATATCTGGGAATGGATATCAATAGTTATGGAGATGTTGAAGAAAAAGTATGACAACAAAGCTTAAAAGCAAGTAAAGCGGCGGGTTCTCTTAATGACATAATCTGGAAGAACAAACACCTAAGACAAGAAACAAAAACAAGAATCTATAAAGCAACAATTAGACCTATATTAACATACACGGCGAAGACTAGACCTGACACATCTAAAACGAGACGACTACTAGAAACAACAGCGATGAAAATACTCTGACGAATACCAGGGAGAAGTCTGTTGGATATGGAGAGAAGCGAAAACGTAAGAAGAGCATGCAATATAGAAGACATAAATGGATGACAAAACGAAAACCGGAGTGGAACAAACATATCAGTATAATGGCAGATATTCACCAAATGGACGAATAAGTATTGCAGACCAAGAAAAAAATGGTGCGACAATTTAACAATTTAGGAGGCTAATATTAAAGAACAAACAGGTTTCAAAGCCTACATACTAGAAGAAAGAAGAAAAAGTATTTTTTTAGTCAAATTTTCCTAAATTTGCTACAACGGTTTTCTGTGGAACATAATAAACTTTTAGTTATAGATAACTGTTTGCAATTTAAAAAAAAATCGAAGCTTAGACCAGCAACACTCAACTCTGGACTGGAAGACTAATGTAACAATTTCTTGTTCAGTCTTTAGATTTTTGTAGTTTTTTTATTTCTTTTTACTTTAGTAAAAATTACTTTTCCACTCATTACCAAACGCATTAATTCTTCGTAATAAACTGAGCTGCCAATTTCATCTATTATTAGAACGTACAAAGGCGTGAATGAAACTGCTGCACCGGAAGGCATAAAAGCAAAAAAGAAAACCAAAAATTCGTTTAAGTTTAAGGTTTTTTAGAGGATTAAAAATTAGCGTATTCCTTTCATCTCGATTCGACGATTTATTGAAGTGGTGAAATTTACATCCAGTGCGATTTTTTTAACTTTTTAAATTAAAATTCTAGCTCGGTGTGGCTTTCATTAAAAGTGTAGTAGTTCCAATACTCCAAGGAAAATATACGTTGCATTTTAGATGAGGTGGTTTTTCACAAAAATCCCATTTTCATTACACTTTAACAGGCAATTAAGTTTGCGGAAAACTTAAATATATAAAATGATTTTTTTTGCTAAAGTTACGCCGAAGTCTTCACAAATTTTAATTGCTCTAGAAACACTTTGATTAACTTTTTGCAAACGATGTAATAATGTTGTATGTGTGGATGTAGAGTTAAATTAACATAAATTTTTGACCACATAAACAAATACAATAATTATTGAAAGACGCTTATGAATACAATTTGGTAAGAATCATTTCCCATAATTTTATTTAAAGACAGCTTATCCTCTATTTTTTCACAATTACGGTTACAAAAATTTAGAATATTTATGATTTAATGGAACTAGATAATCAATAAATCCAGGTATGTCTGAAAATATTATTAAAAATCAATATCTGCTTATCACGATTTTTCACATTTAAATATTTAAATGATATTAAACACAAAACAGGTTCTTCTTGAAATCGTGATATTATCAGATCGTCTGTTTGTTTTCGATAACTCAATAAATGATAAGTGCACAGTAAAAATAAAAGATAGACATTCCAATAATTTCAGAACTAAAACCAGTGTCAGGCAGGTCCGCATAATATCTTTAATTCGGTTTAATATCTACAGCGAAATATACTAGACAGATGAAGGATTGAAAATTAGTAACCTACGATTTTCCATGCCATATGAATACTTGCTTAAAAACAAGAAAAAATGGAAAACATTGAGGTGTTAAGATCAGAAAAGTAAAAAGTATGGACAGCTAAATAGGAGCACTACAAAGATCATGATAGTAGACAGAGCCGAAAACCATATTCATCACATTAAAATACTAATTGGGTCAAGTTCACTGAACTGAGCTCAGCTAAGCTAAACTGTACAGTATTATTACCGGGATGGAATAACAACCTAGGGTAACTCTACCAAGAATTCCAATAGAATACTGATCATGAAATTGCATATGAACTTCTTAATGAATTGGATGTTGAACGCAGCAAGAAATGGAACGAAACGACGGGTGGTATAGACTCCAGCAAATTAAGTAGAAAAACCCAAAGTTTCCCAAAGAAATTTGGCAGCTTCAACTTTCCAACTCGTAAACAGCATTAAGTTATAGCCGATTAAATAGTCACACGATTTTAAGTTGTCAAAAGCCCCAAAAGTTAAAAAACACCAAACGGCAATTACAAAAAAAACTCAGAAATCGCCTAAACAATCGAAGCTTACTTTAAATATTGTACGACATAGGCTAAATAAATAAATCACAAATATATTGATGTCTTCGAAGAAGTAACCAATTTTTCCCATAGCCACATGTCTACCACATACTACCATCCAAAAGTAGACCCACAAAAAAGCATGAGGATTTTAAAATGTGGGTATACTGCCGCGTGTTAGGAATATCCTTGTAAGTAAAACAAGTTCTTCTTCTTGTCGTAGCACTACAACCCTTTGGGTCTTGACTGACTCTACAACTTTCTTCCATTTTACACAACCGTCCATTATAGTTGAGTCAATTTAAAGACGAGAATAACAAGTAGGATTGAAAAACTGATAATGGTAGGCACAGTTAAAGGAAAAATATGTAACGGAAAATCTCAAAGACAGAAAAAGTATTAGGATTGAGAAGGAGGAGAAGGAATTGTTTAAATATCTCTTAGCAGCTTTATTATTATTAATTTTCTCACTGTATTTAGTATTTTAGCACTAAATTTAAATGCGTTAAAAGTGGTTATATTAAATATTATTTTTCATTTTTGGATTTCATTCTACGTGCTTACTTTTCTGTTCCTTTACATAATATTTCTAGAAAGCTCAATATTCTGGTATTTTTTTTCATTTTTTGTTATTTATATTTACTGCAGTAGTTTTCCTTTTTAATTTTTTTTTTTATTAAAAAACTACACAAATAACAATTTTAATAATATGTTTTTATTTACAGTGTTTTTAATCAACGTTCTTAGAGTCATCCTGACAATTATGCATCCAAATTCGCAGAATCCTGCACCAGTTGGCATCAGACGAGCAACAAGAGCAGCATTGATTTTGATTCCTCTATTTGGAATTCAATACATTTTGCTGCCGATAATTCCAGAGCCACAGCATCCGCTGTATCATTTTTATTTCTGGCTTACGTTGGCAATGGTTCCGTTTCAGGTAAAAAGATTATATATTTTTCTCGTTGATGTTTAATGTGCCTACAAAATTATATAAAATATATTTAAATATAATTTTTACTAATATTTTTGCTAGACCTTATAAAAATATAAAATATTAACAAAAGAATAATTTATTAAAATTGCAAAAAGGAATCCCGCGCACTAATTGGAATTTTCTTTGCATGCACAATATTGTCACATTAATGATGGTTTTTGTCGTCATCAGAGTGAAGATGCTAAATTTATATTTGATAATAACATTATAATATAATATTTTGAACAAAAATTAATCTTACTTACCAACAACGTAACCTAACAATTACCTGTGAGGTGAATATTTGGCCAGTCTCGTCCATAATTTCTTTTTTATTATGTTTCTATTTTTTATAAAAAATAATTATTTAATTTTATATCAAACAGAACATTTTCAGTTTCAATTTTCGCAATAAATAAGTTAATAGTGCATGGAGGGGACATAAAACAATAAGTTTTTATGTATATACTAACTTATAAAAAAGCATTGCAAATTCTTTACATTTAGAGCACACAATATCCAATTTTAAAATCGAGTTTGATAAGAAATAATTCAATGGTATGTAATAGTAAATTGCGTTCGGAATTTTTTGTGGCAATCGAGCTTAAGTGCCCACCCAGCCAGTAGCAAATGTGTAATTACGTTCACCTAAATGAACTAAACTAAGTACACTACTATTCCGGAAATTAATAGTAGAAATACGATGGGAAAAGAACTAGGATTACTTTTTACACCTAGGGTTCATTCAAGGTGACTCATAGACAGAAAGAATAGACCACGGAAAGTATAGGTAGAAAAGTAAAATATTTGATAACAACAGACGAGCTTGTCACACATTTTAATAAACTTTAATAATAAACTATTCATAGATTCCTGTCAGTATATTTTAAATTATTACAAGCTTAAAAAATGTGATGTAAGTCGCAAAATATACTGCAAATTTTACAAAATTCGGTATTGACTGCACCGATTTTATATAAGTGTTAAGGGAAGCTTGCGTTTTCCAGTTTCAGCCTACAAATGGTCACAGTATTTCTTGTAAAATCATAATCTTGGTGCCACTAAGTTGTAGGAATACTTGGATGTAACAGTGTGTATCATGTGAGGTTATTGAAGTAATAGTTTTTCCAACGCAATTCTCATTTTCCTTTAAATTTACTCTTAGATATCATTAAATATTATTAAACTCCAAAATGGTTTTTATTGTGCTGTCCAATTGTACCGGTTTCTTTGGCTAAGGAATCTGCAACTTGATTACCACGAAGTCCTATATGAACTTTTACAATTTTAATTCCTATTGATTTCTTTTTAATTTATGAATTCTACCTTTTAATTGTCTAATAAAAGAATTGCATCAGTAGCTATCACATTAATTGGGTTAGCGATGCATTTAAGAGCAGACAAGCAGTCACTCAAAAAGTGTATTTTTTTAACTTGTTGTTTTTTTTGGTGTAATATAACAATCGCTTCTGCAGAAAAAATGAAAGCGTTGTTATTTAGTTTGAATTTTTCTTAAACGTTTGTTGATGGTATATAAAATACAAATCTCCTACCATTATTTGATTTCGCCACAGTATAAAGAGGTATATATGGTAAAATGCAAAAAAGATTAAGTCACAAATAAGTAATTTTTCAGAGAGGGCAAAAAACTAGTAGCTTTGCTCTGAAAAGAATAATGAGTTTTAATAAATGATATGCAATATTATTGGATCCAAGCATGAGATTAAAACACTCATTTTATTTGACGTAGCTAACAAATAGTGTAGAAAATGGATTTTGTTTTGGCAATAAGACCTTTTGCACGGACTCAGTGGAAATACGTCGTTTTACATGTAAAATGTTGTCGACATAAGCTGATTTGCATGTTAACAAAGTAATAAAACAATAAAGTAAGGAACAATGGGAATTGAACAACAATGGGAATGGTTTTGTAAATGAACTTTTATTTTGATAAAATAATAATATAGGCCTTATCTAACTGACAAACATTGTCATATTGGATAGTTAATGAAACAGTTTTTTAAATATACAACTAACAGCTCTTATCGCCGAGGCAGTATAATAGATTTCTTCCTACTCCTCACCAGCAGCTCCTATAGAAGCTTCATCAAAAATCAATCTTGTACCAAATAATGCGTTGGTTAAAAGTAGACCAGTCCTTTCCAAATTTTTTTTTTGAAAGTTTGTTAATATTGGGCCTTTCCTTTGGTTAATACATGACAAAGTGTAAGTTCTTCCAGTCTAACACTTGTCTAAGACTTAATTTCCTTTTCTTTCTCAAAGATACAAAAGACTTCTATTTCATACCTGTAGTTTCTAGCGCCTCGCAATCTTTTTATAAGACTTTTTTTTGGTGATGTTCAATTACTTTATGTGTCCGGTAGCGTATTTCGTGTATCTTCCCTTTACTTGATTGGATGTTCTTATAGTATTCACTTAGCTTCTTAGTATCAAGTAGGGGCGAATTTTCTCCTATTGTTCTTACTTTGCTAATACCCCTCTAGACGTCGTGGTATTCCTCTTTGATTAAAATTATATTTTTTTGCAACTGCTTTTCTGCTCCTCTAAAAGTACGGTCGGTGAGTAAAAAACTATGTCCTCGTACAGAAAATTACACAACACTTTTGGATTTATGTTTTGTGTGTTTCTAAAACATGAATCGGCGTTTTCAGGACAATGTTTTTTTTAAGAAATACAACCATCGTTAAACAACCTTTATAGAACAACTCTAACAATTAGCTTTTGTCAAATTGTTACAGAGAGCCGATGATATTTCCACACTGCCTTTTCCTGTTTGATTCTTTTTTCAGGGGTAGAACATGGAGTTTTGAGTTTTCAGATCAGTAACACAGAAGTTATAAAACCCGATCACAGCGATCACAGCAAAGGCTAACACAATGAGGAACATCCATTTTTATGTACTCATGAAACGCCTGTGCTCTTAAACGAATCCGCTTTTCAACTGTTCTTTTATACTTTAAGAATGTGCTGGAGCAATTTTAACTTGTTTTTTAAGAAGGCAGCACGTTCTGCAAGTATCGGAGGCACATGCACAGTTAACTTACTAAACTTAACTCACAACTCATATATAATCTTTTGGACTTCTTTATTCTGTAATCTAATTCAGTTATGAACTCAGTAAACTTTTTTATCTACTCCTTAACACTATCTGTTTTATGATAGTTGTTATTTTTTGTAGTGTCATCTATTTCTCTTTAATACCAAACCCAAAATATACTTTTTTGTCATGTTTTTTATTCTAGTTTCTACAACACCAATAACAGTGCGAAAAAATATACACAAGTTGTAAGTCCAGATACAAATGGAAAGTATTGTATTGAGTATTTTTGTTTAGATTCACTTTTTTCTCTTTTTTTTTGTTTGCGGGCCTATGTCTATGCCTTTTGATATGTGTTGTTTAAATCAGACTGGCAATTACATTGTCTTGTCTTTACTTATCCGAAGCTGTATAAAACTCTTATTTGAAAGCTTTTATATAATTAGGCATTATTTATCGCACGTAAAATGTTTATTGTTGTGATTACACGATACAAAAACTGGGACTCTTTTAGGAACTGCATACCATGTAATTTGTTTACTTTTACTCTTTTTTCTGAAACTCTTCTCTTTTTAGTACCTTTATTTACTTCACAAACACTTAAACTTCCACCTGCAGCATTAAGTATCGTTTAAATATTAAAATAATTACTAATTGTTTTTAAATACTTTGACAATTTAACCAGTAGTCACAACACTTCCATTACAAATCCCCCACATAAACTCCGTCATTATCACAGATTCTCTAAACTCGTTACTCGAAGTTAAATTTATATGGGTTCCATCTTACATAACAGACCTACAAGCAAGTCAAGCTACCAAAAATAATTATGCAATAATAGTGTCAAAGACTATCTTCAGTGATATAAAACAGTTCGTCAAAGAAAAATTAAATCGACAGTGAAACCGTGGCACCTAGTAAACCTAAAAAGAACTCACCAAGTCAATATTTCTCGACTTCGATTAGGTCATACCAATATTAGGCATAAGTGCCTAATAAGAAAACATTCCAGTGTGTGAATATTGTTAAGTCAACATTACTGGTAAACACCTCCTAACAGAAAGTGGAAAATATAGCCTGTAAACAGACAAGATAACAATACTTCCAGTGATTTTAAAACAGTTTTAGGTGAACATTTAAATACCAAAAATTTTTTTTTAATTAAACAAAAATGGCCCTGCAGCAACTACTAAGAGTTATTAGCAGGGGGTGTGTAGGATGTAGGTTAAATCTTATTAGGATTTTACGTAAACATACAAAAAACAAATCACTTAAACTAAACTATATTGAAGTCAAAATGCACATGTAAAATATGTTTTAAACAGTAAATTTAAAAATAGCGTCCTAAGCGTAATGATGTTGTGTTGAGACTCGGTTGTGGACTGTAACTGCCTGTGTCTCTCTTCTCCTCTGGTCACTACCGGCATCCCCTCTCGAGGGGTGTAAAATGAACTTAACTAAAGGTGTAGTATACGAGGTTGCTCGAAAGTTTTAATATTTAAGTCTAAAGTTTTAACATAACCGCCTCCCTTGAACGCCTGAAGGGGTTCAACAAGTAATAAAGCTGAGCTAAAAGTTTCTTTCATTAAAGTCACTGATTTGTGGGTAGGACGCACACCTTTTTCACTGGTCGCTTGAAACAACCTCTGTTATTTTTAATTGTCACTGCACGAACTCTTCCGTCACTACCCGCATGTAATTGAGTCACTCTACCCAGGCACCATCTTAAGGGTTCAGCTCCATCTTCCTTCACCGTCACTAGACTTCCAATTTTGAGAAGACTGTTGAAATGTTTTTTCCATTTAACTCGCTGCTGGAGAGACGAAATGTATTCCTTGGACCACCTAGTCCAATAACCTTGGATCATTTTTTGAAGCCTTTGGAATCTGCTAAGGCTGTTTTCCTTGACATCTAAGAAGTTCCGTTCAGGTATTGCGGTCAATGTGGATCCAATTAAAAAGTGTGCAGGAGTAAGAGGAAGTAAGTCAGAAGGGTCGTTGGACATTGGTGAGAGTGGTCGTGAGTTTAGGCACGCTTCAATTTGACATAAAACAGTGGAAAATTCTTCATATGAGAGAATTGTATTGCCAATGACGCGCTTTAAGTGAAATTTGACAGATTTTACTCCCGCCTCCCAAACTTCTCCAAAGTGAGGTGATCTTGGCGGTATAAACTGCCAGTTAATACCTTCGGTAGTTAAATTGTCCCTAATAGTTTAACTATAGGTATTAAAAAATTTGACAAGCTCATTTTTTGCGCCAACGAAGGTACTACCATTGTCCGAAAGGATCGAAGCGCATTTTCCGCGTCGAGAAATAAAGCGTTTTAGCGTTGCTAGAAAATTTTCAGTGGTCAAGCTGCTCACGACTTCCAAATGTATGGCCTTAGTTGCTAAACAGATAAATAGAGCTATGTAACCCTTAATAGTTTTATAATTTCGGGTGTGTCGATCCTTTAGAAAAAAAGGTCCTGCATAATCAAGTCCACAGTTGTAGAATGGCCTAGAGGGTGTGATGTTATTCCTTAAATATTAGAATTCACATATATAAAATATTATAATTCATACCCGTGTAACATTTAACATTCTGTTTATATAAATATATTTAGTAATTTAAATCGAGGACATTCATATATAACATACTCTAATTAAAACGGCCAGTCAGCACTCTAGTAAAATTGCACGACTTACTTGTGGTGTAGGTCAGGGAATACACTTGACACGAATAGTAACAAGAGCGCTGAGCCAGCAAGGCCGAGACTATTAAAAGCAACACCAATCATGCTCGGGGATCTTAATTAATATATCGACACTATGGCCAGTAAGGCATCATCTATCGTCATCTTCAATTAAGTACTGATACATTTAAGATTAATTAATAGTGAAAGATTGTACAAGCAGTGATTAATAAATGAGTAACTAAGTTACAACATATTATTTACTACCCCACGACATTATTTATTACAAGGGAACAAGACGTGACGAGGGTAAATTACCCATAAGATAGGTTTCTAATTTAGGAGCCACCCTACAACAAATAATACAATCGCGAACGATTTTGCGAACCACTTGACGTCCATTAATGGGCCAAAGATTTTCACCAATGGAAGCTAATAGTAATTGAGGACCGCAATGATTTAAATTAAGATGCTCATTTCGTACAAGAATAGTAGTAAAGTGGTGTTTAGAATCAAGGACAATGGGATGTTTTTTCTCGTAACAAAAATCAGAATTATGTAGTCTTCCGCCAACGCGGAGTATGTTATCCTTATCGATAAACGGATTGAGGGTAAGTAGTTTACTTTTAGAGTTAACGTTACCATGTCTTTTAAGGTGTGTCAAATCGTCATAAAATGTTTCATTTTGTACTAGTCGAATAATATATTTTAAAGCATTATCTATTTCCTCACAAGAAAGGTTGTCAAAGCTCCTTCGTGTAGGAGAAAATTTACAATTATTTATAAAGCGTAATACATAAGCAATAATGCGTTGTAGTTTTACAAATGAGGATATTTTAGTGATAATATCCAATTTCATGTGAACTCTTGAGATAAGGGCTGATACTGGTCGAAGCTCAGGGAGTTCAGAAGGGTCGAATGTTCTATTAGGCCAATGAGTTTCTGGTTTAGCTAGCCATGATGGGCCATGAAACCACATTTCAGAAGTGATAAGTGATGTAGGAGAAATTCCCCTTGATAGAAGATCTGCGAGATTCTCAAGTGTATTCACGTAACGCCATGTGTGAGATTCGGTCAAAGTTTGAATTTGAGAAACTCTATTTGCTACAAACGTCTTTAACAAACTCGGAGCAGTCTTTATCCATCCTAGAACAATAGTGGAGTCGCACCAGTAAGTGATTTCTTCAAAATCTAAATGCATGTGTTGTTTTACCTTGTCTATCAACTCAGCTAGCAAGTAAGCTCCACAAAGTTCTAGACGCGGTACCGTGAGAATGTGTTTTAAAGGAGCTACTCTGGTTTTGGAGCAAAGTAGATGACAATGAAAATTTTCAAAGTTTTCAGATGAACGAATATAAATGCAAGCACCATATGCGGTGGTGGATGCGTCTGAAAAACCGTGTAGTTGAATTGACTTGTAGTTTGTACAAATTACATGCCTAGGAATTTGTAGCTGATTAAGTTTAACCAGTTGAGTCTGATATGTAACCCATTTCGTAAAGATATCCATGGGAACGACTTCATCCCAAGAAATTTTTAGTTTCCACAAATCTTGTAGAATAATTTTAGCTGTTATAGTTACAGCCGAAAGCAAACCTAGTGGATCAAATATTTTTGATATAGTGGAAAGAATAAGTCTCTTTGTAACTTTACACTTGTGCTCTATAGGTTGAACATTGAAATAAAAAGTGTCAGATTTGGGACTCCACAATAAGCCCAAAGTTTTGATAGTATCGTCAGCTCCAATTTCCAAGGAAACATTATTTTGATTGTCAAAGTTTAAAATAGGGGCGTTTGACTTCCATTTTCTCAATTGAAAACCATGACGGGACAATAATTCGGAAGTAAGTGATTGAATCCGTTTAATATCTTCTATTGTAGAACCACCTGTGTGAAGATCGTCGACATAAAAGTCCCGTAAAATTATAGAAGATATGTAGGGAAAATCGGTTGCATACATATGTGCCACTTCTTGAAGATATCTAGTGGCAAGAAAACTAGCAGAAGCAGTACCGTAAATAACGGTGTTTAAAGTATAAGTTTCGAGAGAGTTTGTATGATCAGATCGCCATATGATCTTTTGTAAGGAGCGTTCTTCCTCCTTTATCAGTATTTGTCGATACATCTTTTCTATATCAGCTGTTAGTACAAAATTATGTTTACGAAAACGTGAGATGATAGTAAAAAGATCATCTTGTAAATTAGGTCCAACTATAAGAATGTCATTCAGGGAAACACCTGAATCTGTATTGGCAGAACCGTCACAACCAACACGAATTTTATTGCCTTTATAGACACAATGATGAGGAAGAAAGAACTCATAGCCTGTGGTTTCAAAGGGTGAAACGGACATATGGTGTAAGGATAAATATTCATCGATAAAACGAGTGTAATCATCTTTTAATTCAAAATTCGCATTAAGTTTCCTTTCGAGAGAATAAAACCTTTTTGTTGCTGTAGTCTTAGAGTCGCCTAGATTGTCGACAGAAGATTTCAAGGGAAGTGATACTCCAAACCTACCAGAAGAATTAAGAGAGGTTGTTTTTAAGAAGTGATCTTCACAATAAAGTTCTTCGTTAGACAAAAATTTTGTTTTTGGGCATTCTTCAATTTCCCAAAATTTTTGAAGTTGATCTTCAATGCTCAACTTGTTTATGGTCGACAAATGGCATGTAGTTCTGGCTGCAAGGGTATTGTTTGGAAATAATGGACCTGAGATAATCCATCCAAGTTTAGTTTTTTGAAGAATCGGTTGTCCAGGTGATAATTTAATCTGACCAATACAAATTAAATTCCAAAAGATGTCTGCACCGATAAGAAGATCAATAGGAGAAGAAATATTGAAGTCTGGATCGGCCAGAGTAATATTGGAAGGGATATTGAGTATTTTCTTATCGAATGTGACAGAAGGTAAATTTTCTGCAATTTCAGGAAGCACTAAGCAAGAAATTATTTGAGAAAAGTTTAAAGTTTTGGACTTAAATTTGACCGATGTTCTGTAGCTTACAATAGAATTTGTTTGGTTTATACCAGAAATAGAAAAATGCGTTTTGGTTGTAGGCAACCTTAGAAGATTTAATAGGCGCTGGGAAATGAAATTACTTTCAGAGCCATTATCTAGAAGTGCACGAGCCTCGTGTTCGTTGCCTGAGATGTCAAAGACGTTTATTTTTACAGTTGACAGCAAGGTAGTAGAGTTGTGCGCAAACGAAATGTTACGTGCTGTCAGTGCATTAGACCCTTCTGATGTACCTGGACTAGAGCCAGGTAAACTGCTGATGGTTTGATTACTGGTTTCAATAAGTTTTTGTGAGTTACCTTGAAAGTGTAAAAGTGTGTGGTGTATTTTTCCACATTTACGACACCGGAAGATTTGCATTCCTTAGTGAAATGACCACTACGCAGACAATTTATGCAAAGTCGCAAGCGTTTTGCTTCATTATGTCTTAACAACGTTTCTAGTTTGAGAAAATCAGGAGAAGTGTAAATTAGATGTTTTTGTTTGCATAAAGAACAGTTGGAAGAATTATTCGTTGACAAGAAATTCTTGGATTTGGGATTGCCTGTAGATGAAAATTTGGGACGAGATTTTTCTTTTTGATGATTAATAGATTCTAAGACTTTACATTTACCTTTTAAAAATTCAGTTAAGCTACTCAAAGTGGGTAATGTGTTCTTATCGTCTTTAATTGACAGTTCCCATTCTTTGTGTGTGGCATTGTCTAGTTTTGTGGTAATTAAATATAGAATAAGGGCATCCCAAGATGTTGTATCTAAGTTTAAGGACTCAAGAGAGCGTAAATGTCTTTGGAAACCATCAACTAAAGTGCGTAAATCATGATGTGAATTTTTTGAAATATTTGGTAGGTTAAATAATTTTTTAATGTGATTATTGACAAGAAGAGATTTGTTTTCGAATCTGTCTTTTAGTAACTCCCACGCAGTTTCATATGTTGCCTCAGAAATGTCCAAGTTACGTATTGTTTCTGCGGCAATACGTTGTAAAGATAATCTTAGATAGTGGAATTTCTGAATATTGGAAAGTTCTGTATTGGTATGAATGATGGAATTAAATGTATCCCTAAAGAACAACCAATTTTCATAGTCACCCTCAAAGGAGGGCAAGTTAATAGCGGGTAACCTAATATTAATAGATCCTTGTGAACTATTTTCGGACGAAATTGTCGAATTTGAAGCTTGAGCAGCCTGACTACAGGGTTTTGAAAAATTGGTGTCAGTAAAATCTCGCACAGCGCTAGTGATATCGAAAAACGGCGTTTAGAAAGACGACCTTTCTATACCATGGATAGTATCTGCGTTGGCAGTGTAGTCCTCATCAGAGGCCTCAATAAGTGATTGAGTGTTGTCAAAATCGTCAAAAAGTTTCTCAATTCTATCAAGTCTAAGTTGTAAATCCCTAAAATTAATTTGTTCCAAAGGTTTGTTTTTGATAGAATTAAAATACGTACTAAAACGGGTTACAGAACCTTTGATTGAAGAGCGTTTAGTTTTTGCTGTAGTGATGTCAGCCATAGTAACAATATAACTTAGATATTCACAAAAGTAAAAATGTATGTATGTATATGCAAAAAACAATTAAAATCAATTATGCAATGTGTGTAAAAATGTTTTGCAAATCAATGAAAAACGTTAAAGATAATATGTTAACTTGTAATAATCTATAAATGTAAAATGAAAAAATTGAAATAAATTTAAGGACGCTACTATGTATTAATGTATAAATGAAAATATTAAAATCTCTAAATGTGTTGAAGCATTAAAATACCTGCCTTTAAAAATAAATATTTCCACTGAATTAAATCAAATACAAATGTACCCTTTTAACGACCATAAAGGATGAAGTAGGTAAAGAAATTATAAATGCACTAACCTTGGTGATAGATTATCTGAATTCTTCCGTCGTTAAACTGTGTATAAGGGACGGCAAATTCGTCGAAAATGAATTCAGCTTACATGGAATGAACAGCCAAATATTCTTGATCACTGGATAATATCCGCTCGAACTGGACCAATTATGTGTGGGATGTAGGTTAAATCTTATTAGAATTTCACGTAATAATACAAAAACAAAACAAATCACACAAACTAAAACTGTATTGAAGTAAAAAGGCACATGTAAAATATGTTGTAAACAATAAATTTAAAAATAGCGTCCTAAGCGTAATGATGTTGTGTTGAGACTCGGTTGTGGACTGTAACTGCCTGTGTCTCTCTTCTCCTCTGGTCACTACTGCATCCCCTCTCGAGGGGTGTAAAATGAACTTAACTAAAGGTGTAGTATACGAGGTTGTTCGAAAGTTTTAATATTTAAGTCTAAAGTTTTAACAGGGGGTACAAACAAAAATTAAAAGTATTTAATTTCTTACAATGTACATTATATGTATAACTTAAATATATTCTATTAAACACTGTAAAATTTAATGTCTTAGTAGATCCTTCATGTTGGAAAAAGGTTATTTTTTCTTCTTTCTTGGGTGTATGTTTTGCATTCTAACAGAATATGTTTCACAGCTATTTGGATCTACCAAAAACTTTATTATCTTTATCATTAGCTTTCTTAAAGATACATCTTCATATAATTTAATATAATATCAGTGTAGTGTCTACTCTGCTAGGTGATGTATACTAGAATTCTTATTAAATAAAATAAAAATAATATAAAACCAAACAACCCTGCTGAGTACAAATTGACTATCATTTTCAATCATAATTGGTTATTAGGATTTATTCATCTATACAAGAAATAATTTGAACCGCCATAAATTTGTTGTAATATTAATGAAGTATTTCATGTTTTCATTATTATCATACTCATATTAAAACTTTCCTTAATAACCCATATTCAATCATACCTAAGGCATTTGTTCGGTCTATGAATTGCACGAAGGCTCGCTTTACATGTTCATTCATCTCTTTTTATGAAACAAATTATGTGCAGAATTTCATAAATCCTATATATTCATAATCCTACAACTTACAAGATAATGTCTGAAATACGATTCGTTAAAGCCTCTTTTTAACAATGGTTACGCACCTTATTAAATATCTTATAGTACAGTCAATAGGCCAGTTTATAAATTAAGAAGAGAGAAATAGCTGGAGCCAAAGATATAATTACAGAAATGATTATTAGATGCTGTCAGAGAGAACATAGCCAATATTAATGAAAACTGATTTTCAATACGTATCGCATCATCATTCTGGCTTTACAATCCTGCGTGGGTCCTAGCCTCATCAAAATTTCTCTTCAGTCGTCTCTATTGATCACCTTTCTACATAAAGCCCGTATTTCCATATTACTCATGTTATCAAGGAACTTTGTTCTGAGTATTCCTCGTCTTCTCTGACCAATGGGTCTCCCAAGGAGCGTTTTTTAGCTGGGTCATTTTGTTCCATCCGCATTACATGTCCTATCCACCTCAGACGTCCTGTCTTAATATGTTTTACGATATCACGTTCCTAGTATATTCTATTAAGTTCGAATTTGTTTCGTCTTTTCCACACTCCATTGTCATTTACTGCTCCATAGATTCGCCTTAGTACTTTTCTTTCGAAACATCCTAACATATTTTCATTATTTTTTGTTAGAGTCCAGGTCTCTGAACCATATGTTAGGACTGGGCGCATTATTGCTTTATAGAGTTTTATTTTTGTATTTTTCGATAAAATTGTGGATTTAAGAAGGAGATTGAGCCCAAAATAGCATCTGTTGGCCGTGTAAATTCTGCGGTTTATCTCTGCGGTAGTATTGTTTTCAGTATTTCATTAAATTTACCAACTGATTTGGTATTACTAGCTCTTTCATTGCTTTGAACATTTCTGTTCTATTCACAGAGTGGTAGGCTGCTTTGTAGTCTAAAAATATGTAATGAATATCAATGCCATATTCCAGTATTTTTTCCAAAATTTGTCTTAGAGTTGCAATCTGATTAAAACCCAGATATTACTGAAACTTTTATTGTTAACATTTTGAATTAATTTCGAATTTTCATGGAAATTATAGCATATGGAACCAAAAAACACAATCATATATTTTTTTATGACGATACCTGTCAAGTTTTGACATGTTCTTTTAAAAGGACGGTAGTAATATACGGTACCAGATATCATATATATTTTATTAGTATTAATTTACAAAGAATGAAAGGATTTAAAACAAAATTTTGGATGTAAAGGTATTTTGCACTTTTCACACAAAAACTGTATCTCAAATCTGTAAATACGCATGGGATAATGAACATAGGGTTCAATGGAATAATTCAAATGTAGTCCTAAAAGAAACGGATGGTAAAAAAAGAAAAATCAAAGAAGCGGCTCTAATTATGCTAAATGAGGCCAATTGTGTCGCAAATTCCTCGGCAGAATGTAGTAGGATCTGGTTACCCATATTGAAAGAGGAAGTTATTAATAAGAAAATACCAGTATTAGTAAGTCAGTAACATATAAGAGGATACATTATTTATTTTTTTTAAATAACGTAACATATAAAATCAGAATTTTGATGTTTGTTGAAGGTAAACTAAATTCACGAACAAATACTTACAATGTCGGGATAGTATTATGAGGTTTTTTTCCTGGTTTTTCCCTCATAATTTACTATGGAATCACTAACAGGAGAATTGCACTTTTTGGCATTAAGATTCAAATGATTTGCATTACACCATTCATGTACACGATTCAGTTCACTCTGCAGAAAATGACAATCATTAAGGTCGCTGATCAATGAATAAATCTTTAAATCATCGGCATAACATAAACATGGTGCAGAAATTGATTCACACAGATCGTTAATAAATAACAGGAACAATAATGGACCTAGATTAGAACCTTGTGGAACCCCTGAAGGAGCTAGGTACTTTTCCGATTCGTAACCCTTATAAGCAACAAACTGCGTTCTATTTAACAAGTAAGACCTCATAAAAGTCACGGCATCCTCAGAAAGACCAAAGAGACACAATTTAGAAAGTAATACGCCGTGGTGAATTCTGTCGAATGCCTTCGTAAAGTTAGTATATATGACGTCAACTTGACTTGTATTATCTAGGGCTGCTGAGATATATTGTGTGACCATTAATAAGTTTGTCACAGTGTATATATTTAGATCAAAATGAGTAGAAAAAATGTTTTGGATCATGCACACGGAGTCCTGATATAAATGGAAGGAAGACGGTCAGTATCATAAGCAATATTGCTATTAAAATATTTTGAAAAATGTATGGAAAGAAGTTTGAAAATAAAAAGATCTGGTGGTGGTCATACGAAGTTTAAGAAAAAATAAAAGAGGAAAGAAAATTATATAAACAGAGGTAAAAAAAAGTTTATAAATAGTGTATAATCAGATAACAGTAAAACTACAGTAAAACATTCCCTACAGGCTACTTAATGTATACTGATGATATAGTGTTGCAAATAGTGAAAGCTATTTAGATTATAAACTGGAACAATGGAGACAAACTTATGAGGAAAAAGGTTGAAAACTTAGTAGGATAATAACAGAGTATTAAGATTGTTTATTTAAAGAGGGAGTTACTACAAATAAAATGACATCTTTGGATGGTGAAATGATTGTGAGAAGTAATAGTACATAGGATAGGTATAAAAGAGCAATAGGGAAATAGATGCAGTCTAATTAGGATTGAATTAGTCTTGCAGTAGAATTAGGATTGAATGGATGAAGTGGAAGGAAGTGAATGGTGTGTTGTGTAATAAAAAAATTGCAATAAAGCTAAAGGGAAAATTGTATCAAGCAGTATAAAAGAGCAGATATGATGTACGGTAGTGAATGAAGGGTTTAAAAAAAAGACAATGTAATGCATGATTGAATTTAATAATTAAACTATTTTTTATTTATATTTTTTATAAAAATATAACCCTTTACTCAAATCTGTAAAATAATTTTATTATAACTGTACTATTAGGAAATATGGGAAATATAATACAAACCCGAAGAATAAGAGAGCAAGTGCGAATGCAGACATAAAGAACCGGAAAATAATGCAATAATCCTCTCGTTGGCTAACTAATAACCTTTTATCTTTAACCGTTCGTGCCTGATGGGATCGCTACTGCGCAAACTGTGGCGTGTTATGGACAAAGCCCTAGAAAAATTGGAAAATTGGAAAAAAATTCACGTGTTTTTGGTTGAGTAGAATTATTGGAAACAGCTAGTAGTAATAAAATATACGATTTGTTCCAAAAATTGTAAAAGAAATATTTTATTTTGTGACGTTAGTCGTAATATCTGTAGAAAAAGGAAAGCTGTTACGAAACGACAGTTTTAAAGGGAAAAAAGCAACATTTCTTCGTAATAGCCAGGAGTTTTTCCGTTAATATATTTCTTTACTAAGAAAACCTATAATACGTTGGCTGCAGAAATTTTAGCGTTGTTATTAATTATTAACAATTTAGTGCAAAAAATGGATTTTCTCAAATTTTAGCTCATTAAAATATATCTCTTTACACTTAAATCTAAACATTTTATCAGTACGACATAGAAAAACCTTAAAATTAACTTGTTGCTCAAAGAATAGCAAAATAAGGCAGTATCGTTAATTGTTTGTAACATTTATTAAAATTTACTTACGCTTTTGGGATTGTTTTTAAAGGCGGTCTTACTGCTTAAAAAATCCTTAAAATTTCAGTTAAATCCATCTAGTAGTTTAAAAGTTATTATTCCATTTTTTTTTTAAGTTTATCCCAAGTCATTTTTTTCTAATAACAACTTAAAAAATTAACTTATAACCAAAAATCTTGAGTTACTGTTATTTGTAACTTATAGTTAGAATAGTTATATAGAACATCTTTTAAAACAGCTCAAAACAACCTAACATTAAACTAAAAATTACAAAAAGATTAAATGAGGCAATAGCGGATATCACGACATGATCTAAACAACCGGCCAGTATAGAAAACAAATGGAATTGTATTAAAAAAGCTATCGTAACCACCACCAAGTCTCTGATTGCTTCCCAAAACTACAAGAAGAATAATTGGATGACTGACGAAATATTATCAATGATGGACGTCCACAGATCATTTAAAAATAAAGACCGACCAAACATCAGCAGATTAACCGACAAATACGAAAAGAGTGTCGCAAAACTAAAGAACAATGACTGCTAGAAAGGTTTGCAGAAATTGAGGAATTGGAAGGAAAACATGACCACTTTAACATACATAAACTCATTAAAGAAGTGACAGGTCATACAAAACCTTGCAGTTTTAACAGTATTGTGAAGGACAATAAATTAATTACTGATACCAAAAACATTTCAACATTGGAGAAACTACACACAGCAATTATACTCAGACAACACTAGAAAAAAACTCTGAAAGTGAATTTAAAGGTGAACCCTTCCCCAAAATATTGAAAATAGAAGTTATAAGGGCAATTAAACAGAGCAAATACGGAAAAGTACCAGACTCAGACGACATATACATAGAGGTTCTAACAATGTTGAGTAAAGACAATTTAGACGCCTTGGGTCCGGTCAAATACCACAGGACTGGCTTCAATCAACCTTTATGCCAATCCCAAAAAAGCCAAACGCTAATAGTTGCTACCAATTCTGAATGATCAGCTTATTGAGCCAGGTCCTAAAACTCTTCTTAAATATTATTCATACAAGAATATACAAGAGATGTGAAAGAGACATTAGCCCCACACAGTTCGGTTTCAGACAAGGATTTGACACAAGAGAAGAAATTTATAGCTTAACTGTCCTACGTCAGAAATGCAGAGATCAGCAAAAAGATGTCTTTCTATGCTTTATAGCTTACCAGAAAGCGTTCGATTGCGTTAATTATTCAGAATTAGTAAGATTGCTCCAGAAACGTTCGATAGATGAGAATGACCTTAAAATCATAAATAACCTTTATATGAATCAAGTGGCATCTGTGAGAGTAGGACTGGAATCTACATCATATTTTTCAATCGAAAAAGGTGTACGTAAGGATTGTGTTCTGTCACCCCTTGTTTTTAATCTTTACTCTGAAACGATTTTCGATAGAACCTTAAGTGACACTAAAAATGGAATCAAAATCAATGGACAGACTATTAGTAATCTTCACTATGCTGATCATATAGTCATAATAGCTGATAGCAAAAAAGCGCTACAATGAGTAATAGATAAAATAAACACTGAAAGAGAACAGCTGCGCTTGAAGATTAATATAGACAAGACGAAAGTAATGGTGGTTCTAGAATACGAAATATGCCATTAAATATAAGAGTAAACAACAAGAACATCCAAAAGGTCCCCAGGTTTAGATATCTCCGTAGTTGGATAAATTAAGATCTAGATCCAGATATAGAGATACGTAGCAGGATTGA